>CAWUFW010007496.1:0-600000 GCA_963921515.1 Calotriton arnoldi | reverse complement strand
CTAGTTAGAAAATGAACTGCAACAAGTTTGGTTGACTATACAGAATTAAAAGCATATCCAAGTTTCAATTACATTGTTTTATTTTTATCAGAGCCAATCACAGATCTACTTACTTATTCTTTAAAGACACTACCTAATTTTTTCAACCTGCATATTTACACCATCCAATCAAATATGTAATTCTTTAAAATAGCTCCTGTCCTCTATTTTAACTGTCTTTCATTTTAAAACCTGTTTCATTCTGCTCCAGCCTTCTCCTGTGTGCTGCTGTTCCTTCCTTTCAGAATGGTTAGAGTGTGGATTGTGGGTCACATCTATGTGTTTTGGGCCAGAGTTTATGCTAAAAAGAGTGGCATTGAAAGGAACTTGGGTCTGCCTAATGTGGACATTACTTCGATTGGCCAGAGAGGGTTAAAGCTGCATCAACTGCTGCCTTTGGTTTTGAAGCATTTTGGATTGCCAAACCCTGACCTCATGATTGTGCACTGTGGTGGCTATGACCTAGGCACAATTACTTGGGTAGGACTGGAAATCCTAATGAAGGATACCTATGCACAATTAATGACACTTTTCCCTCACACTGCCTTGGTGTACTCCAACATATGCCAAAGGCAGAAATGGAAGTGGTGAAAAGAACTCTGTCCATAGATAGACAAAGCCAGGAAACATGTTAATAAGACTGTTTCTGCATTCCTATGAGACCATAACATGGGCTTTATCTACAACAACAACTTGCATTCTGACATGCATGGAATCCATAGAAGTGATGGAGTTCACTTCACAGACGACGACAACAGGGTGTTTCTAAGCAACTTGAAAACTCTGCATACTGTCTTATGTGCAGCTGTCATACACACACAAAAAACACAAAGGCTCATCTCAGAGGCACCGTATTTCCCAAAATGTTGTCCATTTTCTTTTAAAATATCCTTTTTTTTAAAAAAAGTTTTCAAAATTTGTGAATACATTGCAAATACGGAACACAAAAGCAGACATTCAATAGATATCAGCACAATAAATTATATAAGTGATTATGTGCATCACAATGGATACATCACTATCTAAATACGTCTATAAGTGTATCTATGAGTCTCTGAGTGTGTTTGTGAGTGTTTGAGTGGATCTGTCAGTAGATGCATGAGTGTCTCAGTGGGTTTTTGAGTGGGTGTGTGAGTGTCTGAGTAAGTCAGTGAGTGGGTGCGTCAGTATCTGAGTATGTCTGTGACTGGGTACATGAGTGTCTGAGAGGGTCTGTGAGTGGATGCAGGAGTGTCTGACTAGCTTTGAGAAAGAGTGAATGAGTAACTCAGTGGGTCCGTGAGTGAGTGCATAAGTGTCTCAGTAGCTCTGTGAGGGGGTGCATGAGTGTCTGAGTTGGTCTGTGAGAGGGTGCATGAGTGTCACAGTGGGTCTGTGAATGGATGCATGAGTCACTGAGTGAGTCTGTGACTAGGGGCGTGAGTGCCTGAGTAAGCCTGTGAATGGGTGCATGAGTCGCTGGTGAGTCTGTGATTGGGTGCATGAGTCGCTGAGTGACTGGGTGCATGAGTGTCTGTGTGATCTGTGAATGGCTGATTGAGTGTCTGAGTGAGTCTATTTAGCTGGCCCTCTATATAGTGCACTAAAACAAAGTACATTGTGCAGATAGTCCAGTGAGTCCCAGATTGATATGCAGGGGCAAAAATAGATAATTCTAACACTCTCTTTGTGGTAGTGTGGGCAAACTGTTATGCTTATCAGAGGGTAGTGATAAGCATTTGGTGTACTTACAGAGGCAATAAATAAGACACACACTCAAGAATATATCTGAGACCAATCTGCAAAAATAACACTCAATTTTTATATAATTTTTCAGACCAAGAACTTCGTTCACAGGTAAGTACCTATTTTGTTATGAATTTTCAAAGATTGGAAAATAACTCACAGTTGTGTGCAATTATGCACAATGCATTTCAATGGGAGAAAATTCAAAAATGCATAGAAATTCGTGTAGGTGGTTCTCGGGGTTCACTTTCGGGTTTTAGGGTAGTAGCAAGCCCAGGTTCAATGTTCGACCAGCAGAGCGTTGGGAGCATCCAACATTTGGCTAGGAGAAGGGTGCTGGATTTGTTGGTAGCAGGCGATACGAAGGAGGGGCACCTCAAAACAGGCTGCACAAGGGGACTTGCAGGCAAGTCCGAGGGATCCCAAATGAGGGATCAGGTCACAAGGACTTCAGGAGCATGGGAGCACATCTGGTTAATTGATACCCAGGACAGGCATGCTGGGTGCAGAGCAGGTTGTTTAGATGGTCTCTGAGCAACAAGATGGTTTCCGCGGTCAAGGGCAAGCAGCTTGCATGGATGATTTCATGACAGCTGGGCCACTCATGGAGTAGGTCTCAGGGGTCTTGATGTCCCCTGACCTGGCTTCTTTTTGACTAATGCTTCTGCTTGCTTCTTGGTTTGCTAGCGCCAAGACACCATTGGTAATCGTGCGCTGTATAAATTTATAACATAACATAAGATGTCCCTTAATGGGTGCTTGCTTCCTGGGCAGTTGAAGTCCAGATTGAACTCTATGTCTCAGTGTAGTTTGCAGGGGGTCTGGTACCCCGGGAATTCCTTCAGCACGGCTCTGGTAGGTCTTGGTGTATTCACCCTTGGTAGGGTGACAGATCTCACCCTCCGAAGCTGGTGAACTTCTTCTAGTTTGGTTGCTGCATCGGCATTGCCAGGGAGCCGAATTTGGTAAGCCAGACTCTGCGTGTTCGGTGCCTGCTGTCTGCAGGGGAGTAATTTCCCTACTCCAAGGGAGTTCTTCAGTGATTGGGGATGGTCTGGAGGTCCTCTGAGGTTCTTAGAGGCTTCGTAATAGCAGGATGAGACAGTACACCAAGGTGGTCGAATCTTAAAGCAGCAGGCTGAGTTTCGTGCCAAAATTCTGCAGCAGTTACACAATTCTCAGGTTCAGCAGCTCTTCTTTGTCTGTTTTCTTCTTAGGACCATCAAATCTGAAGTTCAGGGTCAAGGGGTGCCACCTAGATAATACATTTATGGGCATTAAAGGGAGTGCCAGGTAGAAGCCAATGGGCTACCTACCTTTTGGATATATAAGCCCTCTATGTGACCACTTCCTGAGGGAAGGGACACAACCCTGGCCCTGATAGGATAATTCCTTTTATCCCAAGATGGAGGAATTGGAAAAGTGGGGTCCACATGAACTGCTCCACCTTAGGGGCGGTGCTAGTTGAATATCTGCACACCTCTTGATCTTACTAATTTTTCTGCCTGTCCTCCTGCCAAAAGTGGGGTCAGGACAGGGGGTTGGCACCCTCCACTAACTGGAGGAGCCTGGGTCACATTTCAAAGGCAGCATTGCCTTTGAAGCTTCCCGCCTTGGAATGCAATTCCTGCCTGGAGGAAGTGGGAAGCACCTCCGCCCAGAGCAGGCATTTATTCCAGCCTCTGAGAGAAAAGAGTCTCACCCCATGGGGTCAGAAACATGTCCGGTGGTGGCAGACTGGCTTAGACCACACCAGTAGTTGGTAGGTTTTCAAGGGACACGTCAAAGGTGCACTCTGTGTGCATTTATTAATAAATCCATCACTGGCATCAGAGTGGTTTCAGTAAGATTAGATGTTTGATAAAAAAAATCTCTGGGTACAGTGAAGTCATCATGGTGCTGGTGTACTCTTATTGGCACGTTTCCAGCTCATGTACTCTCTATGGCGTACCTGCACACTTACAATATCTAAGAATGGTTAAGAGTTTGCAGGGTCATATCTGCTCATGCAGATATGTCCACACATGGGATATAGTGCACCCTGCCTAAGGGCTGGAAGGCCTGCAGTACAGGTGACTGATCTATAGCTCATGCAGTGTCTGTGGGCATGGCACACAGGGATGAGTGCCATGTCGACTCTTCACTTTTGTCTGTACCAATACTAGCAGCCTGCAGTGTCAGTTTGCATGGTCTTGGTGAGAGGTCCCTAAGGTGGCACCTTTCATGCTGCAGCCCTAGAGGACCCTCTTCATTCCCAATGCCCTGAGTACCAGGGGAACCACTTACTAGGGAATTACAGGGGTGCTGAAGTTGTGTCAATTGTGGTACAGTTTTGGGAAAGAACTCTGGTACTGTGGCCCTGGTTAGCAGGGACCTAGTATACTTTCAGTCAAAATGACATCCTGTTCCAGGTAAAAAGTGGGGGCTGACCATATTGAAAAAGGCACTTTCCTACAGTCTGAGATGCAGTGGGTCTGTGAATGGGTGCATGAGTCGCTGAGTGAGTCTGTGACTAGGTGCATGAGTATCTGAGTGGCTTTGAGAGTGGGTGCAGGAGTACCTCAGTGGGTCTGTGAGTAAGTGCATAAGTGTCTCAGTGGCTCTGTGAGTAGGTGTATAAGTATCTGAGTGGGCCTGTGAGTGGGTGCATGAGTGTTGCAGTGGGTCTGTGAGTGTTTGCATGAGTGTCCGATTAGCTTTAAGAGTTGGTGCATGAGTACCTTAATGGGTCTGTGAGTGAGTGCATAAGAATCTGAGTGGGTCTGTGAGTGGGTATGTGAGTGTTTGAGTGAGTCTGTGAGTGGGTGCATGAGTGTCTAAGTGAGTTTGTGAATGGCTGTCTGAGTGAGTCTGTGAGTGGGTGCATGAGTATCTCAGTGGGTCTGTGAATGGGTGCATGAGCGACTAAGTGAGTCTGTGAGTGGGTGCATGAGTGTTACAGTGGGTCTGTGAATGGGTGCATGAGTCGCTGAGTGAATCTGTGACTGGGTGCATGAGTATCTGAGTAAGTTTATGAATGGGTGCATGAGTCGCTGAGTGAGTCTGTGAGTGGGTGCATGAGTACCCTTAGTGGGACTGTGAGTGAGTGTATACATGTCTCAATGGATCTGTGAGTGGGTGCATGAGTGTCTGAGTGGGTCAATGAGTGGGCATATGAGTGTTGCAGTGGGTCTGTGAATGGGTGCATGAGTCACTGAGAGAGTCTGCGACTGGGTATATGAGTGTCTGAGTGGTTCTGTGAGTGGCTACATGAGTGACTGAGCAGCTTTGAGAGTGGGTACATGAGTATCTTAGTGGATCTGTGAGTGAGTGCATAAGTGTCTTAGTGGGTCTGTGAGTGGGTGTGTGAGTGTTTAAGTGGGTATGTGAGTAGGTGCATGAATGTCACAGTGGGTCTGTGAATGGGGGCATGAGTGTCTGAATGAGTCTGTGAGTGGATGCATGAGTACTTCAGTACATCAGTGAATGGGTGCATGAGCCACTGAGTGAGCTGGGGAGTTGGTGCATGAGTGTTAAATTATATCTGTGAATGGGTGCATGAGTCACTGAGTGAATCTGTGACTGGGTGCATGAGTATCTGAGTGAGTTTTTGAGTGGGTGCGTGAGTCACTGAGTGAGTCTGTGACTGGATGCATGAGTGTCTGAGTGGTTCTGTGAGTGACTGCATGAGTATCTGAGTAGCTTTGAGAGTGGGTACATGCTTACCTCAGTGGGTCTGTGAGTGAGTGCATAATTGTTTCAGTGGGTCTGTGAGTGGGTGCATGAGTGTCTGAGTGGGTCTGTGAGTAGCTACATGAGTGTCATAGTGAGTCTATGACTGGGTGCATGAGTATCTCAGTAAATCTGTGAATGGCTTCATGAGTGTCTGAGTGAGTCTGTGAGTGGGTGGATGAGTACCTCAGTGGATCTGTGAGTGAGAGTATAACTGTCTCATTGGGTCTGTGAGTGGGTTTGTGAGTGTCAGAGTGGATCTGTGAGTGGGTGCATGAGTGTTGCAGTAGGTCTGTGAATTGGTGCATGATTTGTTGAGCGAGTCTGTGAGGGTACATGAGTGTCACAATGGGTCTGTGGCTGGGTGCATGAGTCGCTGTGCGAGTCTGTTAATGGGTGCATGAGTTGCTGAGTGAATCTGTGAGTGGGTGCATGAGTACCTCAGTGGATCTGTGAGTGAGTGCATACATGTCTCAGTAGGACTGTGAGTGGGTGCGTGAGTGCCTGAGTGGGTCTGTGAGTAGGTGCATGAGTGTTGCAGTGGGTCTGTGAATGGGTGCATGAGTCACTGATTGAGTCTGTAAGTGGGTGAATGAGTACCTTAGTGGGTCTGTGAGTGAGTGCATGAGTTGGTGAGTGACTCTGTAACTGGGAGCATGAGTATCTGAGTGAATCTGTGAATGGCTTCATGAGTGTCTGAGTAAGTCTGTGAATCAGTGGATGAGTACCTCAGTGGGTCTGTGAGTGAGGGCATCAGTGTTTCAGTGGGTCTTTTGAGTTTTGGAATGGTGCACCATCAAACTTCTTATCTACAACAAATGAGAGTAGTCGTGAGGACAGGTATTCCGTTTTATTCTTTCTTTATTCAATTCCGATTCTTTACATCCATGCACAACATCCAGCCACCGCGTTTCGTTCAGTTAAAACTTGATCAGGTCTTTGTAGTATTATTTCACCGGATTGTCCAAATAACATCAAAATGTTTCATGTAGAAAGCAAAACATGTATTTGTTCCCAATGGTTTGCTCCTTCACACCCAACAAAGGCAAACTTCAAAGGGACATGGCCCAATAATAGGGCAGCGGGTTTGATAACCCGTCAAGTATGCTATAAGTCTGCGGCAAGTCGTCACCTCGCCAACCTGGTAGAAGATGGGTCTGTGAGTGGGTGTGTGAGTGTCTGAGTAGATCTGTGAGTGGGTGCATGAGTGTTGTAGTAGGTCTGTGAATGGGTGCATGAGTTGTTGAGTGAGTCTGTGAGAGGGTGCATGAGTGTCGTAATGGGTCTGTGACTTGGTACATGAGTCGCTTAACGAGTCTGTTAACATGTGCATGTGTCACTGAGTGAATCTGTTTGTGGGTACATGAGTACCTCAGTATGTCTGTGAATGGGTGCATGAGCCACTGAGTGAGTCTGTGACTGGGTGCCTGAGTACGTCAGTGGGTCTGTGAGTGAGTGCATAAGTGTCTCAGTGGGTCTTTGTGTAGGTGCATGAGTGTTTGAGTGAGTATGTGAGTGGGTGCATGAGTACCTCAGTAGGCCTGTGAATAGGTGAATGAGTCACTGAGTGAGGCTGTGAGTAGGTGCATGAGTACCTCAGTGTGTCTGTGAATGGGTGCATGAGTCACTGAGTGAAGCTGTGAGTGGGTACATGAGTGTCACAGTGGGTCTGTGAATGGGTGCATGAGTCACTTAGTGAATCTGTGACTGGGTGCATGAGTGTCTGAGTGAGTTTTTGAGTGTGTACATGAGTATCTCAGTGGGTCTGTGAATGGGTGCATGAGTCGCTGAGTGAGTCTGTGACTGGGTGCATTCATGTCTGAGTGGGTCTGTGCATGGCTGCCTGAGTCTCTGAGTAGCTTTGCGAGTGTGTCTGTGAGAAACTGGGTTCTTGTTGCACTACCCCCCACTTTTTGCCTGGTTTTGATGCAACTTTGTCTGAGGTTTACTGGGTCCCTGCTAACCATTTTCCCAGTACCAGTGTTCATTCCTTAAAACTGTACCATAATTGGCACAACTTCAGCAACCTCTATAAGTCCCTAGTAAATGGTACCCCTGGTACCTAGGGCATAGGGACTGAAGAGGGTCCTCTGGGGCTGCAGTTCCAATTGTGCCACCCCAGAGACCCCTTGCCAAGACTATGCAAACTTCAATTGCAGGCTGCATGTCTTGGAGCAGAGAAAACCGAAGAGTCAACATAGCACACAACCCTGTGTGCCATGCCCCTGTACACTGCATGAGATATAGGTAAGTCACCTCTACTTCAGGCCTTACAGACCTAAGGCACGGTGCACTATCCCATGTGTGGACATATCTGCATGAGCAGATATGACCGTGCAATCTCTCAGACATTCTTGGATATTGTAAGTGCACGGGAAAGCCATAGAGAGGGCATGGGCTGGATACTTGTTTTAAAAAAATATATATATATTTTTATTCCATTTGTCATTGCGATTTTCCTAGCTCCATGATGGCTTCACTGTACCCTAAGATGTTTAGTACCAATCTTCTTGTCTTAATAAATCCTCACTGATGCCAGTGTTGGATTTATTAATAATTGCACACAGAAGACCATTTAGAGGGTCCCCTGAGAACCTACCAAGCACTGATTTGGTCTCTGACTATTCATAGCTAGCCTGCCACCACCAGACATGTTTCTGAACTCATGGGGTGAGAGCCTGCGCTCTCTGAGTCCCGAAACAAAGCCTGCTTTGGGCAAAGGTACTTCACACCTCCTCCAGGTCAGGATGGCCTTCTGGGGGGAAAGCTTCAAAGGCAAATCCACCTTTGAAATGCAACCCAGGTATCTCCAGATAGTGGAGGATGCCAATTCCTCTTTCCTGCTCCACTTTTGGTGGGAGGAAAGGCGGGAAAATTAGTTAGATGAGGAGGTGTACACACATTCAGCCAGCACCACCTCCAAAGTGTGGCAGGTGATGTGGACAAATCCTCCACCTTGAGATGGTAGGAAAACAACCTATAAGGGTATGGTAGTGCCCTTTCCCATATAAAGTGGTCACTTAGAGGACGTAGACACCCTAAAGGTAGGTCACCCATTGGCTTGTACCTGTCTCCCCCTTTAATACCCTAAATCTAATATTTATGTGGCATCCCTGGACCTTGCAACTTAGACTCGAAATACCTGAGAAGAGCAATAGACAAAGTAGAGCTGCTGACCCGTGAACCAAAGAGCTGCTGCAGACAATTGGCACCAAACACTGCCGGCTGCTTCCCGGACTCAACAATTATGGTCTGCCGTCTCGTCCTGCAACTGTGAGTCCTCCAAGAACCCTAGAGCACCTCCAGCCTTTGACAAATTGCCGAGAACCTCCCTTGGAGTAGAGGAGCTACTCGCCTGCAGGCACCGAACCACAAAGTCTGGTTTGCGGATCTGCTGCTCCCAGGCGACTCTGACGCAGCACTCAAGCAAGAAAAGGTATATCCGCTCCGAAGGGTCAGATCTGCCTCTCTACCAAGTGGGAGTGCACCAGGACCTACTGGAGCGTGCAGTACCAAAATGGGGCTACTGGACCCCCACACCAAAGACCAAGAAGAAAGAGTCCAGTCCAGACTCCAATGACACATGACACAGACACCAGTTGAGGGACTTTGAGACCCCTAAGACCCGCTCCGTGATTGGTCCAGCTGTCCCTGAATTGCCTCTGCAACCTGCCTGCCCATGACTGCGAGGACCATCACAATGTACAATGCTTGGCTGCCCTATCTGCTCTGCACCCAGCCCACCCGGCCTGGGTAACGGCCAACCAGCTGTGCTCCTGCGGTCCCAAGGCCCTTGCGACCTGCTCCCTTTAGTGGGACCCCTCAGACTTACCTTTAAGTCTTCCTGTGCAGTGTGTTGTCTAGGCCTGGGCAAAGTTTGCAGAGTTCCCAGTTGAAAATTACACTTAAAAGGTGTTTTAAGTCAATCCTAATGTTAACCTAAGGGAGAGATAGGCCTTGCTGTAGTGAAAAAGGTTTTTCACTACCAGGACTTGTAAAACTCAAAAGTACATGTCTTACCTTTTAAATACAAGGCACCCTGCCCATGGGCCTGCCTAGGACCTACCTCATCGGTGACTTATGTGTAATAAAAGGTAAGGTTTGTGCCTGGCAAGTAACTTAACTTGCCAGGTCGAAAATAGGCCTGGGCAGAGGTCGCAACTCCATGAAGTGACCAGAAAAACTCCACCCGCTATGTGGAGTACGGCAAGCAGTGGAGTGCATTTGGTCATTCCGTTTGCATTGATTTTCAGTGGGTGTTTGTCCTGTGCTGTAAAATCTGTACGAACTGCACCATGTGCAGTGTATGAGGGTACTGCATCTTTTCTTGCCGCTTTAGTAGATTTTTTACCCAAGTAGCAGCTTTCTCAACGCGAACGGAAGGTTTCTCTACACGAGTGATCGTGACCATCTGTGAACACCCAGGTTGATTAAATCTGATCGCCCACGTTGAGTAATCTCACCAGGAGGTGGATTTTTCTTTGCTTGCTATCTTGACGTTGTCGAGAGTGATCGAGGAAAATAGTCCGCTCCGTGACTAGTTTTTCAGAAATTTGGCGGAGTGCAGAAAACTCTGCAAGCTCTGCGAACATAGCAGATTTCGCCACCCAGGCATAGTGTTTTCAGGTCACCCTCTTCTTTGTAGCGCACCTGCTCCCAAAGACTTCAGCACCCTGTTCCCGGCCGAATCCGAGATGCTCGCAAACGTCTGCTGCTGGAACATTGGACCTGGTCTTGCTACTTACCTGGAACCAGAAGGTGAACCTCGAGAACCCACTGTGTGATTTTCTATTCTTTTTCCTAGTTTCTCCCATCGACTTCTATAGTGCGTAATTGCGCATAACAGTGATTTCTTTTGTGTACTTTGAAAATTCATAACTTAAAAAGTGCCTTAGAACAAAGTTCTTGGTCTGAAAATGTTTATAAAACTGTATGGTTTTTTTTACAAATTGGTTACAGATTTATTCTTGAGTGTGTGTCTCATTTATTGCCTCTGTGAGTACAACAAATTCTTAGCTCTGATAAGCCTAACTGCTCACCCACACAACCAAAAATAGAGCATTAATATTATCTACTTTTACCTCTGTATACCAATAGGGGATCAACTGGACTCTCTTCACAGTGTACTTCATTTTAGTACACTATATTGAGAGCCAGCGTCCTACATTGGTGTATCAGCGGTGGTCTCTACGACTTTGCATTTGCTAATAACATTCTGTCAATAAGTGACACATGAGTAATTCTACAAAGTGTCTTTAGCCTAGTTATATATTTTTTCAGTTGGTCTAAATTTTGCAAATTTCTAAAATTACCTGCTAGGGCCTAGGCTAAGTCCCTGAAACTCAGTGGTTAGAAAAGTAAAAACCTTTTTACTGTAGTTAGGGCAGAGTATTTTTGTTTAGGTCTTTTCCTCTCCAAAAAGATCCCAACTTTATTAACAATAATGAGTGATACAGAAAACTAAACTGAGGAGCAAAACCTGACCCCCTATTTGGACTTAACCTATGCCAGATTAAGGGCTCTCTGTAAAGGACTGGCTCTCATGCTATCATAGATAAGCTTATGAGGCTTCTGGCAGCATTTGAGAGCGATAACCCTAATATAGTAGCTACATTCTATGAGGATCAGAATACTGATGACCTGCCCGAGGATGTGAAAGAAACCTCCCAGTCAGAAGCAGAGGATGAGCCCTCAGAGGAGGACCTCATGCTAGAAAGGTTGGCCAGGAGATTCAACTTAGAAGCTCAGCTCCTGGAGGTAGAAAGACAAAGAAAAGAGATAGACCTAGGACCAATCTCTGGTGGTAGCAATTTTGCAACTAGGGAGAGAGAAGTTTCCTTTGATTTCAAACTCCCTAAAGGGATTGTCCCTAAATATTCAGATGGTGATTACATCATCAAATGCTTTACTGCATTTGAGAGAGCCTGCATAGCTAGGAAAGTAGCCAAATAACATTGGACTTCTCTCTTGTGGGAAATATTCTCAGGTAAATGCAGGTATAGACTCCTGAAATTGAATGAGAAAGATGCTGAGTCTTATGACCTCATGAAGGGTACTCTGGTTGAGGGCTTTGGACTCACCACTGAGGAATACAGGATTACATTCAGAGAGACTCAAAAACCCCAGAGTCAGTCCTGGGTTGAATTTGTAGACTTTTCAGTGAAAACACTAGGTAGTTGGCTAACAGGTAACATTGTGCATGACTATGAGGGGATTTACAATGTAATTATGAACGAGCATCTGTTGAGTAATTATTACAATGAAAAAATACATTAGCATCTGGTACACCTAGATCCACTTTCTCCTCTAGAGTTGGGGAAGAAGGCAGACCACTGGGAAAAAACAAGGGTGACCAAGAATACAATTGGTGTTGGTGACCAAAAGAAAGTGTCCAAAAAGACCCCCCAAGGCAAAGATGGTGAGCAAAAAGAGAAAAACAAAAATTAGTCTTATCCTGTCCAGGAGGATGGGCCCTGAAACTCTTCACAGTCCAGGGGTGGGTACCAGGGTACAAACTGGGATTCCAAAAAAGATTGGTGCCATGGCTGTCAGGCTCTAGGACACTGAACTGGAGATCCTAGCTATCAAAACAAATTGAATGCCTCTAGCACACCTACAGTAAATTTAGTATTGAGTTTCCAGATGTGATCACAGGTGAGCCCTGACCATGTCAAGGTGCTCACTGTGGCCACTCTAGTCTCAGAGGGAGGGGTGGATGTAGCTACCCTGGCTGTCTGGCCCAGTAATCTGAAGAGATACAGATAAGAGCCACATATAAAAGGGGTTAGAGTCCAAACTCTGAAAGACACTGGAGCCAGTGTCACCATGGGGACTGAGCAGCTGGTGTCCTCAGACCAATATTTGCTTGGAGAGACCTACACAGTCCTCAATGCTGACAATCAGGCTAAGGTGCATCCAATGGTGTTGGTGTCCTTAGATTGGGGAGGGGTTACTGGCCTCAAAAGGGTAATGGTTTCTTCTGCTATCCTGGTACTGTGTCTGCTTGGCAATGATTTGTAGTCCTCAGCATGGGCTGAGGTAGAAAAGAAAACCCATGCAGCAATGCTGGGAATACCTGAATGGGTGTGTGTAAAAACAAGAGCACAGTGGGGAACCCAGGGTGAAAAAGAAGCATTGGAGCCTGAAATTATGGACCAACCTTCCAAGAGAAAAGGCAAACAGTCTGGGAAACCAACTTCTATACAGATCTCAGATCAAGTCCCATCTCCTCAGGGAGAGGACTTGTCAGCCCCAGTGGGAACTGAGCCCCAGGAGCTTAGGCCTTACACGGCAGATGTTTTGAGCCTAGGGGGACCCTCTAGGGAAGATCTGTGTCAGGGGAAGAGAAACTGTCCAACTCTTGAAAGCCTGAGGCAGCAAGCTGCTCATTAGGAAAAGGGAAGTGTCAGTGGTTTCCACAGGACCTATTGGGAGGAGGGACTCCTTTACATTGAGGCCAGAGATCCAACACCTGGTGCTATTAGGCGAGTAATAGTGCCTCAGCAGTGCAGAGAGTTTCTCCTAACATTTGCCCAAGACATTACCCTAGCGGAGCATCTTGGCCAGAACAAAACTTGGAGTAGATTGGTAAACCACTTCTACTAGTCGGGAATGTCCCAGAAGGTGAAGGAGTTTTGTAACTCCTGGGCCACTTGACAGGGAGCCACCAAAAGGCCCCCTTAATGCCACTTCCTGTGGTTGGGGTACCATTTGAGAAGGAGTGGGATTGACATTGTTAGTCCCCTTGACCCTCAAATAGCATCAGGAAACCAATTTATACTAGTGGTAGTGTATCATGTCACTTAGTATCCTAAACCAATTCTCCTGAGGACAACCACTGCCTCTGCAGTGGCAAAGGCCCTCCTTGGTATTTTTACTAGGGTTGGATTTCCAAAGGAGGTAGTATCAAATAGAGATACAAACTGCATGTCTGCATATTTAAAACACATGTGGACTGAGTGTGGAGTGACCTATAGGTTCACTACCCCATACTATCTGCAGACAAATGGGCTTGTTGAAAGATTAACAAGACCCTAAAAGGTATGATTAGTGGACTTTCTGAAAAGCTTTGAAGGAGATAGGATGGCTTGCTACCATGCCTGCGTTTTGCTTACAGAGTAGTGCCACAATAGGGAGTAGGGTTTCCCCCTTTGAACCTTTGCTTGGACACCCTGTAAGGAGACCACTGTGTCTTGTGAAGGAAGGATGGGAGGGACCTCTTAAAGAACCTAAGCAAGATATTGTGGATTATGTGCTTGACCTTCATCGCAGGATGTCTGAGTACATGAAAAAAGCCAATAATAAAACCTTGAGGCCAGCTAAGAGCTCCAGAAGCTCTGGTATGCCCAGAAGGCTGCCATAGTGGAGTTTCAACCCAGGCAGAATGTGTGAGTTTTGGAGCCTGTGGCTCCTAGTGCCCTCGAGGACAAATGGACTGGGCCCTACCTTATCCTCTAAAGAAAACGGATGGTCACCTATTTGGTAGACCTTGTCACATGCAGGAAGCCCAAGAAGGTCATGCATGTAAACTGCCTGAAACTCTATAATGAAAGGGCTGAAATGATCAAGGTTAAATAGGAGGAGCATAGAGTGAACCTTACTCTGACTTCATCTCAAACAACCCTAAAGATGGGTTCAGTAAAAGGAGTGCTCTTGTCAGACACACTCACAGCCCAAGAGCAGACTGATTGCAGGTAAGTCATAAATCAGTTTGCTGAGCTCTTCTCTTGCCCTGGTCAGACTAACTGGTGCACCCATGAGGTGTACACCGGTGACAGCCTTCCAGTCAAAAGTAAAATCTACAGGCAGTCCGATCATGTCAAAGAGAACATCAATGCTGAAGTAAATAGGATGCTGGAATTGGGTGTCATTGAACCCTCAGAGAGTCCCTGGGCCAGCCCACTTGTGTTGGTCCCCAAACCTCATTCCCTCGGTGGAAAGAAAGTAATGAGATTTTGCGTGGACTACAGGGGCCTCAATTCTGTGACAAAAACAGATGCACATCTGATTCCTATGGCTAATGAATTAATTGACAGATTATGGACAGCCAAATATCTCAGTACTTTTGATCTCACAGCAGGGTACTGACAGATAGGTCTGACCCCTGGAGCCAAAGAAAAACCAGCATTATCAATCCCAGATGGGCATTATCAGTTTACTGTGATGCCCTGTGGACTAAAGAATGTCCCTGCCGCCTTCCAAAGGCTGGTGAACAAAGTCCTTGCTGGGCAGGAGTACTTTAGTGCAGCATATCTTGATGACATTGCCGTCTTTAGCTCCACCTGGCAGGATGACCTGATCCACCTTGGAAAGGTCTTGAAGGCTCTACAGCGTGCAGGCTTCACTATCAAGGCAAGCAAGTGCCAGATAGGGCAGGGCACAGATGTATACTTGGGCCACCTTGTGAGTGGAGGCCAAGTTCAATGCCCACTGCCAAAATCCAGACCATTCTTGATTGGGAGACTCTAACCACCCAGACTCAAGTCAGGGCATTCCTTGTTCTAACTGGCTACTACTGGAGGTTTGTGCAGGGATATGTATCCATTGTGAGGCCCCTCACTGAACTGATCTCCAAAAAGATGCCCAAAAAGTTTAACTGGACAGTGAGCTGTCAAAATGTTTTTGACACTCTGAAGAAAGCAATATGCTCAGCACCCATTTTGAAAGCTCCAGAGAATACCAAAAAGTTCCCAGTGCAGACAGATACCTCTGAACATGGGATAGGAGTGGTCCTATTCCAGACCAATGATGATGGCCATTACTAACCTGTTGCTTTCATAGGCAGAGAGCAGAATAGGAGTGCCATTGGGGAAGCCTTTGCTGTGGTTTGGTCCCTGAAGAAGCTGAGACCATACCTGTTTAGTTCCCAATTCCAAGTCCAAACTGTTCACAGACCTCTCAAATGACTCATGCGGAGAAAAGGAAAAACCCCATACTGTTAAGGTGGTCCATACCCCTACAGGGAATGGACATTACAGTGGAACACAGACCTGGGACTGACCATGCCAATGCAGATTGCCTTTCCAGGTTTTTTCAATTAAACGAGGAAGACTCTCTAGGGAAAGGTTAGTCTCATCCTCTTTTGTTTGTGGGGGGGGTCATGTAGGAACGTGCCTCTTTTGACATGGTTAGCCCCCATGTTTTACCTGATGCCTGGTGTTATTTATAATTAAAGGTGCACTGGGTCCCTGCTAACCAGGTTCCTTGTGCCAGATCTCTTTCCCAAAAGTGTACCACAATTGCCACTACTTCAGCAATCCCTGTAAGTCCCTAGTAAATGGTACCACTGGTACTAAGGGCATGAGTACTGAAGAGAGTCCGCTGGGGCTGCAGCAAAAAGTGTGCCACTCTAGGGACCCCTCACCAAGACCATACACACTACCATTAAAGGCTGCTTGTTTTGGTGCAGCGAAAAACGAATAGTCGACATGGCACACAGCCCTGTGTGCCATGCACTGCAAAGGTATAGGTAAACCACCTCTACAGCAGGCCTTAAAGCCCTAGGGCAGGGTGCACTATGTCCCATGTGTTGACATATCTGCATGAGCAAATATGACCCTACAATATCAAGTCCATTCTTGGATATTGTAAGTGCGAAGGGAAGCCATGGAGAGTACATGGGTTAGATACTTGTCATTACGAGTATCCTAGCTCCATGATGGCTTTTCTGTACCCTAAAATGTTTGGTACCAAATATCTTGTCTTAATAAATCCTCACTGATGCCAGTGTTGGATTTATTAATAAATGCACACAGGAGACCCTTTAGAGGGTCCCCATAAAACCTTACAAGCACTGGTGTGGTCTCTGACTAGTCAGGTCGAGCCTGCCAACGTTAGACATGTTCCTGACCTCATGGGGTGAGGGCCAGTGCTCTCAGAGGCCAAGAACAAAGCCTGCTCTGGGCAGAGGTGCTACACACCTCCCCAGGACAGGATGGCTTTTCTAGGTAGGATGCTTCAAAGGCAAGCCACCTTTGAAATGCAACCCAGGCATCTCTAGATAGTGGAGGATGCCAACACCCTTTCCTGCTCCACTTTTAGAGGGAGGAAAGGGGGGGAAATTAGTTAGATGAGGAGGTGTGCCCACAATTAGCCAGCAATAGAAGGTGTGGCAGGCAATGTGGACACTACTATTGCAAATCCTCCATCTTGAGATGGTATGAAAACAACCTTCAGGGCTAGGGTAGTGCCACTTCCGGCAGGAAGTGGTCTTTTCGATAGTGTAGACACCCTAAAGGTAGGAATCCTATTGGCTACCTGTCTCCTCCTTTAACGCCTCTAAATCTAGTATTTACGTAGTGTTCCTGGGCCTTGCAACTTAGATTCGACGGACCTAAGAAGAGCAATCGACAAAAAAGAGCTGCTGACCCGAGAACCGAAGACTTGCTGCAAAAAATGAGCACCAAAGCCGGCCGGCTGCTTCCAGGACTCAACAATCGTGGTCTGCCATCTCGTCCTGCAACTGTGAGGCCTCCAAGAACCCCAGAGCATCTCCAGCCTTCGACAAATTGCTGAGGATGCTGGCTCGCTATATAGTGTACTTAAACAAAGTGCACTGCGCAGAGAGTCCAGTGGATTCTCTATTGGCATACAGAGGTAAAAGTTGATAATACTAATGCTTTATTTGTGGTACTGTGGGTGAGCAGTTAGGCTTATCAGAAGGTAGTGCTAAGCATTTGTTGTTTTCACAGAGGCAATAAATGAGACGCACACTTAAGAATAAGTCTGAGACCAATTTATAAAAATAATGTCGATTATTATATAATTTTTAAGACCATAAACACAGTTCTAAGGTAAGTACTTTTTGGAGATACAAGTTTGCAAAGTTCGAAAAATATTTCACCTCTATGCGCAATTACACACCATAGGAAACAATGGGGAAAAAGCAGAAAAATGCACAGAAATTCAGGCAATGCTTTCACGAAGTTCACCTACTTGTTTTCGGTTGACGTTAGGACCAGGTCCAAAGTTCCAGCAGGAGAAGTTCGGGAGTGTCCCGGATCATGCAGGAGCTTAGGTGCTGAGGTCTTGGAAGCTTGTGCGCAAAGACGAAAGGGGCCACTTAAAAGAGCACTGCACAGAGGGACTTACAGGTATGTCCGGTGGGTCTTCTTGGAGGGAGGATGTCGCAAGGGCATGGGGAGCATGGGAGCAGGGTTGGTTGGTTAGTGCTGGCACGGTGGGGATGGGTGCAGGGCAAGCAGGTCAGATGGGCATCATGTGTCTTGTGGTCCTCGTGGTCATGAGCAGGCAACTTGGAGAGGCGATCTCGGTACAGCTGTGCCACTTAGGAAGTGGGTCTCGGGTGTCTCAATGTCTCTTGATGGGTGCTTGCTTCTGGTGCTTCAGGAGCCTGGAGGGGACTCTTCTTCTTGGTGTTTGCTCTTGGGGGTCTGGTACACCGGGAATTGGTACACCGTGGCTCTGGTAGGTCTTGGTGCCTCCAAACTTGGTGGAGAGGCATATCTGACCCTCCGAAGCTGTTGGACCTTTTCTTGCTTTGGTGCTGCATCAAGGTCGTTAGGGAGAAGCAAGCTGACAAACCAGGAGCTTCACAATGATTTCTTGAAGGCTGGAGGTGGTCAAGGGTTCTTGGAGTTCTTTCAGGTGTCAGGATGACATAGCAGCAGCAATTATCGAGTCCAGGGAGCAGAAGGCAGTGTTTGGCGCCTTTTTCTTCTGCATTAGGGCTTTAGTTGTAGAGTAGCGGGTATTCTTTGTCCTGGTCTTCTCTTGTCCATCAAATCTGATGTTCAGGTCTCGGGGTGCCACCTAAATACTGAATTTAGGGGCGTTACAAGAGAAGACAGATAGTAGCCAATGGGCTACTTACCTTTCGGGTGTTCACACCCTCTAGTGACCACTTCCTGTGGGAAGAGGCACTACCCTAGCCCTGATAGGAGGTTTTCTCACCATCCGAAGGTGGTGGAATTTTAGGAGAGGGGTTCACCTTGCCTGCTTCTCCCTAGGGGTGGTGTAAGCTAAGTGGGGACCCTCCTCCTAATCTAATGAATTTTCCCATCTTTCCTCCCACCAAAAGTGAGGCAGAAAAAGGAGGCTTGGCCTCCCCTACTATCTGGGGGTTCCTGGGTTGGATTTCAAAGGTGGCATTGCAGGTGAACCTTCCAGCCCAGAAAGGTCATCCTGTCCTGGAGGAGTTGCGAAGCACCTCTGCCCAGAGGAGGCTTCTTCTCTGTCCTCTGAGAGCGCTGGCTCTCACCCCATGAGGTCAGAAATATGTCTGGTAGTGGCAGGCTGGCAAAAACAAGTCAGGAACCATAACAGTGCTTGGTAGGTTTTCAGGGGACCCTCTAACAGGGTCTCCTGTGTGAATTTATTAATAAATCCAACACTGGAATCAGCGAGGATTTATTTAGACAGATGTTTGGTACCAAACACTAGAAATCAGTGAAGCCATCATGGAGCTAGGAAACTTGTGTTGATAAGTGTCCAGCTTATGTACCCCTTATGAATTTCCTGTGCACTTACAACATCTCAGAATGGGCTGGACATTGTAGGGGCCTATCTGCTCATGCTGATATACCCACACGTAGGATATAGTGCACCCTGCCTTAGGGTTAAAGGCCTGCAGTAGGGGTGACTTACCTATATCCCATGAGGTGTATGTCAGGCATGGAGCACATGGCTGTGCGCTATATCAACTCTTCAGATTTCTCTATACCAAGACAGGCAGCCTGCAATGGCAGAGGGCATAGCACTGGTGAGGGTTCCCTGGTGTGGCACAACCAGTGCAGCAGCCCATAGGACCCTCCTCAGTACCCATGCCCTAGGTACCAGGGGTACCGCCTACTAGGGACTTACAGGGGAAACTGAAGTTATGCCAATCGTGCTACAGTTTTTGGGAAAGAAATTTGGCGCTGGGTATCTGGTTAGCAGGGGCCCAGTGCACTTACAGGTCAAAATTACATCAGACATCAGGCAAAAAGTGGAGGCTAACAATGTCAAAAAAGGCACTTTCCTACAATAATGAAGTAGTTTTTAGGGAGTAGGTTTTTAGTGAGTTTTTATTATGGTAGGCTGGTAAGTGGGTGGGGTGGTTAATGATTTATGTTTAGGAAAAATATCTGTAAAAAATATTTTTTTTAAAGCAAGAAAAGATATATTTGTTTCGGCTTCAATATAATTTGTATTGTACTGAGCTATGTGTATTAAGGGGGATGCGGAGTTGATGTTTAACTTGTCATGTGTCAATAGTGGTTAAGATAGGTTACGTTTTAGATAAGGTAGTATAGGCTTGTATTAAGGATAGTTATTGTAGGATAGTTAGGGTTTGTTAGTGGTTTTAGATAATACTTTTTCATGATTAATAAATTCTTCATTGTTCTCAAGTTGGATTTTATTTTTTTGTCATGATTTGGTACTATTGTGCTAAGTGAGCACATGATGTACAATTTGTCCGGAGTACATTGTAGTTGTATGTTGCATTGTCAGAGGCCTCTGGACAACTGTGAGTCTTTCTCACATTTGAGTTATGTATGAAACAATTTCCTTATTTTAGACACTGTAAGTGGGGCTCAGTACTTGATTTTGCACACAGCACAACACAGGTAGTCTCCTTACTGTAGCACCCTGTGTGAAAGGGAGTGGGTAGGTAAGTGTTTAATTTGATCTTTTTTTTTTACAGAATGCTAACCCATGCCTGCATTGTGACCAAAACTGCTGGATAGCACTAACAGAAATACCCTTGCACCATGGTGCAATGGGGGTCAGCCTTGTTGTGTGGATTATAATTTATAATTGTGCAGGAAGTAACACCTGCCTGGACAGCGTCCTTCATAATTGGAGTTTAAGTTTAATTCTTGCTTAGTGTGCCACTTCATGCAACTCATTTAGAAAAAGCTGACAACAATATTTTTTTTTCCATGTCTCCCATTTATCCCTTCTCTGGGGAGGTGTATCATCGATAAAGGTTCACTGGTCTTCCACCTACGCAAAATGTGTATGTGCAAATGATTTTATATGTGGATGCACTCACACTCAACACATGAGGCCTCTCTGGGGCAGAGTCACATACGTCAGCTATTTTGGCCTGTGTTGCATTACTCAACACTTATCGGTATACACAGGGTGAGGCAAGGTGAACTTGCATATCTTGGTTACTGTTGTTTACAGTATTGGTTTGCCCTTGTGCATCCTTCTGCGGCACAAGTACAATGCTAATACATGAGGGCTATGGGCATGAGTGTCTGCCTAGTATTGGTACAACCATCCAGAGTCACATATTGTTGATTATCTTTTGAGTGAGCAGTGATGTTTCACATTTGGGGATGATATTGTAATCTTTACATTGCAAATTTTATGTTGAACTGTGATACAGAGTTTTTTCCTCACATGCCTCACACATCCAATCTACGGGTGGTAAGTTTGTGTGTACTTTGCAAGAACCTTCTCGCTGTGTGTCTATCAAGAAAATGCATCTTGTTGATACATTCTGACATTACATTAATTAAGTACACATTGCTCATCATGTCATTGCAATGCATGTAGTTGGTGTGGGTGCACATACGAAGACAGTATCTGCAATTAAGTTGAACTTGTTACGTTATGTTTTTACACTTTTGAAGAACAACCATTTAAATCTCATAATGCTTTCTAAAAACCATATTTAATGAAGTGCATTGCACATCCTAACGAGGCTTGTCTGTCTCTTAATCCCCTGTCCCCTAATCGCGGCCGGCCCATACTGGGTTGTAGGCGGCAAGCTGTGTATTACCGTGGCTACATTGAGATTACATAGTCTGATGGACATGGTATAGTTCGCCCCTATGCAGTTAAACCTCGCGACCAGCCCGGTTTGGGTTGTAGGTGGCTTGCTGTGTATGTGATTATTCATCTGGTCTGCCAATAAAAAAGAGATTTGATCTTAAAAACCATATTTATTTTCTTCCAGAGGTTTATATCCTTACATCACAACATGTGAGTAGGTTTATTTTTAGAAAAGTTTACAAACACATATGTCAAATCATTAGGTATTGTCTGTATTGTCTGTAAAAATGCATTAGTTTACACATGTTACACCTGGAACAACCTCTCCCAGCACATCGGATCAGCTGCCTCAAATATGGATTTGTACTAGGAACTGTACACCTGTCTCTTTGAGTGATATTTCTTGCAGTGCATGCATGCACTAAGTACCTGGAGACCCTCTCGGGTGACACATTGACTGAATTTACATAAGAGCAAACTTTTGGCTGCCTGGCCCAACGCAAGCACAATTGCATCATGTTGCAAGGGGTGCATTGGCACTGGCATATCTGCCAAGTTTCCAAGATCCATGCATGATGTGTTGCTCCAGTTCAGGTTTTCTACTCTGTAACTTGTGTTCCTGTTTTGTAAAGGGATGAATGACACTACAAGTCCCAGTATTGTAAGGAAATATCTTTACTGGGGAAGCACATCACGCATGGTCTTGGGAAACTTGGCAGGGCAGGAGTGGCCTGGCAAGATTGGTACTATGCAAGGAAAGGACAGGTATGTGAAGGATGAGTTGAAATGTGGGGCATTCCTGCCATTTCCCTGAATATAGTACCTTACATCGCATGCGTTTACAACGCATGCAATTACAGCACGGTCGTTACAACGACCGCGTTGTAACATTGCAGTACATTACAACGCAAGTCGTTACATCGACTTGCTGTAGGGGGCGCGCTGGACTTAGGAATAGTATAATTTACTATTCCAACTCCAGTGTGCGCAACAGTAGGGAAGGTGTTGGAATAGTAAATTATATTATTCCTTAGGTTAGCGCGTCCCCTACAGCAAGTCGATGTAACGACTTGCGTTGTAATGTACTGCGATGGAACAACGCGGTTGTTGTAACGACCGCGTTGTAATCGCATGCATTTAAACGCATGCGATGTAATGGCTCTTTCCCGTTTCCCTTTCATACTGCGCAGCAAAGTGTGTTGCTGCATGCCCTACATCACAGTTTGCTAATATATGGTCCATTGTTTTGACTCACCCTGTAGTTCCTGCTGGTCCTGTAGTTCAGCACTGTCCTGCCCTTCCACTCCAGCTACCAACTCTGTTGGAATGAGGGATGCCACCTGCTCCTCCAGGGGATCTGACTCCTCCAGGACATCAGGTCCTCATGGCTTCCTAAAGGTTCCTGGCCAGCTTTTCTTTGGTCCTGCACTTGTAGTTGTGCCACCTCTTTTTGCACTCTAGGATGATCCTTTTGTTTGTCCTACATAATTTATTTTGTCCACTATGAACTACCAAATGGCATCCTTCCACCCTAATTGCAATTTTGAGGTGACAAAATGGAGATGTTCATTTTTTGTCAACTCACTTATTAATATCTGGTTCTCCTCATTGAAGTTAGACTTCCTCTTCCCCTGGGAAGATGGCAAGTCTTCTATGTTGGAGTTGGTACCCTCCTGGCTCCCTGAGGCTCCTTCCATGCTTTTCTTTATGGAGAAGCATTGCTGTGTTGATTGAATCACTTTTTCAAAAGCTCCCGCGACCCAAAGCACTCCTGTGTGACGCAATGCTGATTTGCAGCATGTAGAGCTGCTTTACGACAGGCAAATCAGCTTTGTGTCACATAGGAAGTACATACGTTAGGGCACCTTGCACCATTCCTGACACCGTTGCGTCAGAATTTCTGAAGCATCTAGAAAGATTCCATGATTAATTGTGACATAAGTGATTTCTGTAACATTCGGTCAGTATTTTCCTTCACTTACAAGTACACAGGGATATGTGGAGCAACTGTTTCTACAGGTGTACATGGCCATATTGTGTTATTTTTGCTTTTCACATGACAATACATGTACGTTGTTCACACAACCTAAGTATTCACTAGGAGGCCTATTTGTGTAAATTTCACACAATGCATCACAGCAAGGCAGCTCACTGCCCTGTCCTGCCTGAAAGAGTGAGTGCAGGAATGGGCCACATTTTTCATGTTACAGTAAATTTCTGCTGTCTGCCTGCACTGATGCAAATTTGGCTTCTTAGCATCATTGCAGAGACCACTGTACCATGCAGCAAGGGAGCCTGAATTTGCTCTAGCCATCAGTTTGCAGTCCAGCACTAGCCAAGATTTGTCATATATTATTATACCTCACTCTATCCTGTACTCTGCCTTTCACCCAGCACTACACACCAAGATGCCTTGCTGTACTTTCATGCATACAATTTGTGCATTATTGCACCCTAGGGTTCATATTTCATTCAGACCCAGGGACTGTACATCATCTCTTACACTGATGATACCCAGATCATACAATAACTCTCAGGAGACACTAACACCACCAGCAGTTGTTATATTATACCATTGACCAACATGGCTAGCTGTGTGTGAGATTAGTTGCTCATATTCAACCTGACATTATAGAAGTGATGACATTCTGCAACATGTACTCACCTTGGTTTTGCACATGACTAGACACAAATCTCTCAAACTACAACCACCCAGACACCTGTCCATCATCCTGGGAACCTACCTCAACATGAGACCTCAAATTGCCACAATCACCTCCACCTGCTTTAACAATATTTGCACGGTCAAACATTTCTTCATATAGCTCCCTCCTGACACCTGAAATTCCATCACCTGAACCCTCATCACATGTAAACTGTAGTACACCAATGCCCTCTACTACAGTAGCTCTGCACTCCTGCTGCACAAAGGGCTCTGTATCCAAATCTCCACTGCCAGACTATTACTCAGACTACCTTGCAGCAATCACATCACGTGTCACCTCAGAAAAATACATTGCCTCATCATTCAGACACATTGGAAGTTCAAGATGCACAGCCACACCTACAAGGCACTACACTACTAGGAACCCACATAGCTCACACACCATCTACGCTCACACAACCAATCATGTACCTCTGCTCTGCATCACTTGCACTCACCCACAACCCCCATGGGCAGAAGGTAGGGTGTTCTTATACATTGCAGGTTACACTTGGAACAACCTCTCCCAGCACATCGGATCAGCTGCGTCAAATATGGATTTGTACTAGGAACTGTATACCTGTCTTTTTGAGTGATATTACTTGCAGTGCATGCATGCACTAAGCACCTGGAGACCCTCTCGGGTGACACATTGACTGAATTTACATAAGAGCAAACTTTTGGCTGCCTGGCCCAACGCAAGCACAATTGCATCATGGTGCAAGGGGTGCATTGGCACTGGCATATCTGCCAAGTTTCCAAGATCCATGCATGATGTGTTGCTCCAGTTCAGGTTTTCTACTCTGTAACTTGTGTTCCTGTTTTGTAAAGGGATGAATGACACTACAAGTCCCAGTATTGAAAGGAAATATCTTTACTGGGGAAGCACATCACGCATGGTCTTGGGAAACTTGGCAGGGCAGGACTGGCCTGGCAAAATTGGTACTATGCAAGGAAAGGACAGGTATGTGAAGGATGAGTCAAAATGTGAGGTATTCCTGCAGTTTCCCTGAATATAGTACCTTACATCGCATGCATTTACAACGCATGCAATTACAACACGGCCGTTACAACGACCGCATTGTAACATCGCAGTACATTACAACGCAAGTCGTTACATCGACTTGCTGTAGGGGGCGCGCTGGACTTAGGAATAGTAAAATTTACTATTCCAACTCCAGTGTGCGCAACAGTAGGGAAGGTGTTGGAATAGTAAATCATATTATTCCTTAGGTTAGCGCGCCCCCTACAGCAAGTCGATGTAACGGCTTGCGTTGTAATGTACTGCGATGTAACAACGCGGTCGTTGTAACGACCGCGTTGTAATCGCATGCGTTGAAACGCATGTGATGTAATGATTCTTTCCCGTTTCCCTTTCATACTGCGCAGCAAAGTGTGTTGCTGCATGCCCTACATCACAGTTTGCTAATATATGGTCCATTGTTTTGACTCACCCTGTAGTTCCTGCTGGTCCTGTAGTTCAGCACTGTCCTGCCCTTCCACTCTGGCTACCAACTCTGTTGGAATGAGGGATGCCACCTGCTCCTCCAGGGGATCTGACTCCTCCTGGACATCAGGTCCTCAACAGGTCCTCATGGCTTCCTAAAGGTTCCTGGCCAGCTTTTCTTTGGTCCTGCGCTTGTAGTTGTGCCACCTCTTTTTGCACTCTAGGATGATCCTTTTGTTTGTCCTACATAATTTATTTTGTCCACTATGAACTGCCAAATGGCATCCTTCCACCCTAATTGCAATTTTGAGGTGACAAATAGGAGATGTTCATTTTTTGTCAACTCACTTATTAATATCTGGTTCTCCTCATTGAAGTTAGACTTCCTCTTCCCCTGGGAAGATGGCAAGTCTTCTGTGTTGGAGTTGGTACCCTCCTGGCTCCCTGAGGCTCCTTCCATGCTTCTCTTTATGGAGAAGCATTGCTGTGTTGATTGAATCACTTTTTCAAAAGCTCCCGCGACCCAAAGCACTCCTGTGTGACGCAATGCTGATTTGCAGCATGTAGAGCTGCTTTACGACAGGCAAATCAGCTTTGTGTCACATAGGAAGTACATACGTTAGGGAACCTTGCACCATTCCTGACACCGTTGCGTCAGAATTTCTGAAGTATCTTTAGTCCTTGGGCCATGGCGCGCCGTCCCATAAATACAGACCATCCATTACGCTGGCAAATACAGCAACACAGAGTAGATTTTTCAGACACAAAAATGCGTTGCGCAGCATTGTGTCATTGTTGATAAATATGCCCCTTAACTTGTATAGCATGCATAATAGCTCTGTATTGCAGGGTATGCATATTAGACTGTACAAACATAGAAACCTCTCCACTGAAACCTCTCTCTTGTGGAATATTTTCTTCACCCCCCTACTTTTTTTTCCAATCTCGCAAGACACTTGCAAGTTTGTAAACATTTCTTGGGCAGGAAGTTACACTTTCCTTCATTACAGTAAATATGCCTTATAGTCCCCATTAGTAGGGTGTGGGGAGAAAATGGCCACACAATAAGACCTTTTCACAGTATGACAACAGTTCATAGTAGGGTGTGAGGAGAGACTGGGTTCTCACCCACACTACTCCCCAGGCCAACAACTGTGTATAGTAGATTATGTGAAGGGACTGGTCTCTCCACTGAGACATAGCATCAAGGTGTCTAGTGTGTAGAATAGGGTGTAAAGATACAATGCCTTTTCACTCACATCTTTCCCCAGGCTCAGCATAATCCATAGTAGAGTGTTGATAGTACTCACCTCACATGTAAGACCTCTGAATTGTATAGCAAGTATTAGAGGTACTGGCCTTTCCACTGAGAACTCTCCCCAGGGCAATAACCATCTATGTTAGGGTGTGGGAATGGATTTGTCTGTCCAATGACACCTCTCCCCAGAATGACACAAATACACAGTAGTGTGCAGGCAAACATTGTCCTCTCCACTAACACCTATCTCCAGGATAACATGGATGTGCAGTACGCTGTCGGCAAGGAGTGGCCTCTCTGCTGACACCTCTCCCTAGAGCAACAGGGATACACAGTACTGTCTGTGAAGGGAATGGCCTGTCTTCTAACACATCTCCCCAGGGTGAGAGGTGTCTGTAGTAATCTTTGAGAAAAACTCACCTCTCTGCCCATACCTCTTCCCATTCTGACACGTATACATAGTAGGCTGTGGGGACGAACTGCCTTTTTTGCTGGCACATCTCTGTTGGATGATAAGTCTGCGTAGTAGAATGCGGAGAGACCCTGGCCACTCTCCTGTGGACTGTCCTTTGGATGATGGGTGTGTAAATTAGGATATGAAAAGCGACTACCTCTCTGGTCACAGCTCTCCCCAGGATGACAGATGTAGAAGTAAGGTGTGGGGAGGAAATTACCTCTATCCTGAGAAGTCTATCTTGCATAACAACTATAGAGACTAGGGTGTGGAGACACTGCCTTGTCAAGTCAGACATTTCCCTCCGTCTAACACATGTGCTAAGTAGACTGTGGGTAGAGACTGCTTTCTCTGCTCATACCTTTATTTATGGGGATGAATGTCCATCGTAAGGTATAAAATGGAGTAGCCTCTCCGCTGAGAACTGTCTCTTGGACAACTGGTGTGCATATTTGAATGTGATGACACACTCAGCTCTCCCTCAAACATCTCCCTATGAGGACAGGTATATGTTGTAGAATGTAGACAGAGATAAACCTCTCAGCTGAAACTTCTCTCCAGAGTCACAAGCACATATAGTAACATGTGCAAAAGAACTGCCCTCTCCACTATCATACCTGCAACAGCTAATAGCAGTACATTATAGAGCATGATGATGCACTGGCCTCTGTATAAAGACCTCTCTCTGTTATGAGAGGTCTCTGTACGACAGTGTGAACAAGGACTGATCTCTCTACTGAGACCTCACTGTTGCATGACAAGTCAGCATACTAGGGTATTCAAATAAATGACTTCTCCATTTCCAACTCTCCGTAGCATAAAAGATGTGCATAGTACCGTATAGATACATATACATGCCGGAGCACTTCTGCAGTCCCTGAAGATGGAACTGGCAGTTGTAGTCAATATTACAATAATGTAATAATATTCAAATCTATAACAGCTATTAAGGAAACAGATCAGTCATAACTTTAAAGTTTATTATTACAATAGCATTACAAAACTACAACTATAATAATAAACTATTTCAACAACTGTAAAACAAACAAGACAATTAACTTCACTAATTTATAATGTCTTCATCAGATTATGATGAGCAGCCTGGTGTGGTTGCAGCACCTTAGTCACCTCAGCTTGCCATATAATATTTAGTATGGAAGTTTTTTGATATGAGGTGAGGTGGTAAAAAAGCCTCATCAACATTTTTCACGTGTACAGTTTTTCAAAGAGAGTTCACAAAGGAAAGCTCAGGCAGAGTTAGATCATGCTGTTGAACTGGAGAGCTCTTCATGTGCTTCCGCAACTTTTCAACCTGGATACACTGTGCCTGCTCAGGTTATTTCTGCTGAACAAGACAATAATCCTGCTTTACTTAATAAGGCTCTTTTTTTACTGCTTATGTAAGCAGATAATTCTTTCATTAGAGACAAGTAGACCTGCAAAGGACAAGGTTGTCCAAGACCACAAGTGACCCCCTAGGCAATACAAACATAATCAATTCTCCCATTAATAGTTTTTTTCCTGATTTTCTACACAGTAACTGTTTCCTGTTACTTCAAAAGCGAACAAGTTTTCTTTTTCTCCTCCTTATATTTTTTGATATGCTAATATTCTTTAATCTGTGTTTTCCATTTTCCTCCTAAAAAAGAGAAATTAAACAGAACATTTAAACTTGCATACTGGTCAATAATTGATACCAGTAGGGTGTGTGGATGAACTTGCCTCTCCTTTTGAACCTCTCTCCCAGATGACAGATGTTTGTAGTAGGGTGGGGAGGGATTGGCCTCTCCTTTCACATCTCTCTCTCAAATTATGGGTGTGCGTACCAGCATTGTGCATGAACTGGCCTCTTTTTTGAGACCTCTCTCTCACATGACAGGTGTTCATAGCAGGGTGTGTGCATGGACTGCCCTCTCCTTTGAGACCTCTCTCTCAGATTGTTATGTGCTGGATTGAGGCCCTAACATAGGTGCGCTGTTTCAGAGGCTCAAATCCTTCGTGCCACAGAGACAGGCAGGACCTTTCACCTACATTTGCCCTCCCTTCACAAATAACGAGCAACAGAGTCTGTCCCTTATCTGACGTGTGCTCTGGGTGCACAAGACGGTCCTAATCTCAATACGTCATATCCATGTCCAACAGTGACTAACCTATGTCACAACGAGTTCTTAGACAAAGACCCTTAGCCCTTGGGATTTTCCCTAGCACATTATTATTGATTTCTCAAAGGACTCAATATGCATGAACCACTATTTCCTAAGGGTTCATTCCTGACGTCTTCCTCTGACCGACTGTACGTCAATGCTAACATTCCAAGGCATCTATCAGGTATAAATATACCTCCCTTTGCCCAAGCAAGCTAGAGAGGACCGAGACTTTCCATGCCGACACTCTGACGTGAGACGCTGCAACCTGCATCATGCCACAGCTCCAGCTGGCAGAGGTCCAGCCACCCATCCTAGGGTGTCCAGCTCAACACCAGGATGAAGTCCCACTAAGGTAATGGGGTTAGACTAAATCCTAGGGGGATTCTTGGCTCTCTAAGACCTACAAACATGCTAGGTACACTTAGGTACATCTAGTTAGGCATCATAGGGGTATAGGCTTTATCTTAATGCATTCTGCATTTCATGTATGTGTTCATTACTATTGCACAATGGTAAAACTGTACCATGCATTTTTATTTAACTGCACTGCTGGCCATATTTCTCTGCTACTGTCCAACAGTTGTCACAGCACATATAACCAGTACTAGAACAACAACTGTGCAATACATTTTATTGTATACACACCCAACTGTTTCTTCTATGTACTTCTCTGAGATGAGTGACTGAATGAAAAGTAGTATATTGTTTCCACGATCCTGAGGGATCAGGGTTTTATGTTATGTGGTTGCCAGAAACTATTCCCTTCTTGTCTTCAATAAGTTTCTAGTGGCCTCTGAGCTAGCTGGCACAGGTAATTAAGTTTAATATAATCGATAGGGACATACCGACCTTAGTCCTATGTCAAACCTATAGGTTATATTATTCCAATGCGCAGAGCCTATTAGGGAAATAGGAACTACAGTACATGGTGTCCAAATGTGAATTTGGCACTTATTTAACAGTAGAATCTGAGTAGTTCAGTCATGCTTATTCTCAGAGGCCCCTACTCACAAAACGCCAGAGACGTCTGGAGTGGGTAGGCACAAAATTCCGCCACAGCTGAGTAGGCAATCTTCCTATGTATTGGCTGTAGGTTAATCAAGCTTGAAGGAAAAAGTTCCCGAACAATTGTGCCTTTTAAAACCTTATCTTAAAACCCTTTTTTAGGACATTTTGTTTTCACAACACAATGTCTGTCGAGGCAGCTGCTCCTGTCACTGCGATACAAAAGGGGATGATGGACGGAACGTTTGAGCCAATCAAACACTCACCCCCAGTCAACTGATCTGGGTTTAATCCATCATCATTCTTTAGCTCACTCCACCACCCCAGTTCAGACATGGCCATATGCAAATCAGTCTGACCCTGTGCCTCATGGGAACAGTCCAGCCCGAACTGCCAAGCCATGTCTTCCCTGGACCGGAAACAAGCATCCTAGGACCGGTTTCTGGCATTTCAGCCATCATCGCTCCTGTCACTGGGACACAGGTCTCAAACGACGAAGAGGAAGCAAATGCAATACATTTTGCACCCAAAATCAGGCATACACTCACACAAAAACCCCTCAGACATGGTTTAACAGACCGAGAGGGTACAGTGATATTAATAGAGGCACACAAAGATTATCAAACAGATGTGTTCTATTCTTGGGTTACATTCCCAGCAGTAAATGCAACAACTCAGACTTTTCATTCTTACATACATGAAAAAGTCCCAGTGGTCTACACTCCATTCGAGGAGATTAAGATTCCGCACACTGACCAGGACCACAATTTCTGGTTTAATGGCGCCCTACAACAAATAAATAAAACCAGGTTCGGTCCACTAGGTAGACCAGGAGCTACATGGCCGACATTAGCCGGCTACACACCGCATCCTGACATTGACATAATGCCACAAGATGCACTGCTCTTACAACACAAAGAGTTGGTAAAACTCTTACAAAGCCATGACGCAACTCGTCATGAGGACACTTGGTGTCCAGCCCACAGTAGCTACAAATAACACAGCTCCAACACAGAGCACCGCTACTAAAATCACTCCACAAACATTATACACAGTAATGGGCAAACTGCCCACAAAATGTGAACAGATTCCTTTCTGGGTAGCTCAGAAAATTACCCAGTTAGAAGCAGTATTTCCAAATACCACACCATTTGAAAGCATATAATGCTAACACTCTGCTTGCCCATGGGGATCACACCACAGTTAGAGGACTACACCACTTGGGGTACAGTCTTTGCTGCCATATATACCAGGACTCATGGTATTCCTTCCTTAGCAGTAATTCCAAATGTCTTACGACAGATACAGAACAAGTATGGAGCTGAACCAGCTCTGACCTTAGGTATGAAATTACTAGGTAACTACGACCAAGTATCAAAAATAATACTAGCTAACATTAAAGGGGAAGCAGCTTCAGTGGCGATCCGCCAAACACCTAAGAGAGGTCAGTCTTATAGGACAACCACAAGAACTTCCCAAAATAATTGAAACTGCATATGCAGAACTGGGAAGGGACAGTTTGGGTGGGAAAGCTTTTAAAACCACAGCTAATGGGCAGTCCTGAGAAGGACAATTCTAACCAGACACCTACTTCTTCTAAAAGAAGTGGAATAATAATAAAAAACAAAATTTTTCAGAAAAGATTCTCAGTCCCGAGGTAGGTCTCCTCAACAGGAGCCCTCTGCAAAGAGGTATAACCTTAGGAATAGGGATAATATTAGGAAACCTGACAGGTATCAGGATACTGATACACATTCCTCTCGACAAACAACACAGGGAGAGAAGGAAAGTCAGCACACAAAGAAGAGCGCAAGCAGTCCAGCGACAAGCACGCTCAGGACTCTTCTAAAACAGAAGACAAGCCACAATCCAAACCTCAATTTAAAAAGAAGAAAGTTGCAGGTCTCAAAGTTAGACATGCACAGAATCCTAAGGACTCAACTTCTGAACGGGGAATGGGCTCAGACAATGCTAGACAGCGCGGCAGAAGTAACAATAGCTAGCCAGAACTTGAAGGAATTTCTGGACAGCAAAATTGAATGATTACATCACGGTGGAAACACCAGACAAAAGGGTGAACGTCCCACACAAGTTATATGAAATAACACTCCGCATGGAGGAGGACGAACACAGGAAAGTAAAAGGTATCTTTGCGAATAACCTATTGTCTGGTTTTGACATACTGTTAGCAGAACAAGATTAGCCGCCAGCATTCGTCAGGGAGCGCCCAAAGGGAGAAAGTATATTTTTCCTGCATTTTCCAACCATGTTCCAGTTCACCTTAAACATACATATGCACAGGAGTGGGCAGTAGCCCAAGCTCCAGCATTGTATAAAAATCACGCTGGATGGGATGATGCCTCAACCCACCATGTGATCCCATTAATAGTTTCACCACATGCTCAAAGACAATATCGTATTAAGCAAGAAGTTAAAAACACAGGTCAGGGAGATCTTAGATCAACTTGAATACCAGGAGATCATTGAAAAATGCACTTCACAAAAGAACAATCCCTTGTTTCACTTATCAAAACATGATAATACATTTCGTCTAGTTTTCATTTACAGACACTTGAACACTTGCACAAAGACATATGCTGTCCAACATGCAGATAGTGCCGCATTAATGAATAACATTATGCGGGAAAAAATACAAAACGACACTTGTTGTCTCAAATGGATTTTTCTGTCAAACTATAGCACCTGAAAACAGGTACCTAACAGCATTTAGTATATTAGAGTCCCAGCGACAATTTTTTGTCATCTCCCCCGTGGGTATAAGAACAGTTCAGGGGTATTTTCTGAAAGAGTTACTGAATGGCTAAAGCACTTTGATGAAGAAGCGTTGTCCTATTTGGATGATATTTATCTAACGGACGACCTATGGGGAAACACTTGACCAGGGTGAGCACCATTATTATGGGATTCACCTCTGGGGGCTACAAATTTAATTTTGAGAAATCAAAAATTGCCCACCTCTGTGTCCTATTTTTGGGATACTAGTTTTCAAGTCAAGGGAAAAGCCTGGCAGCTAACTTTTTAGAAAAGTGTGCGCTGCTCCAGCCTCCAAAGACATTAAAACAACTTCCAATCAGTACTGGGATTCCTAGATTTTGGCAGAACATACATTTTGGATTTCGCATAGAGAGTAAAACCTTTCTACGACCTTTTTCAAACCTGACTTTTCAGTCAAACACTGGACACAAGAACACACCAATATTCTTTGTTCACTCCAGGAAGATATTATTGCTTCCAAACACATACACACACGTGTAAACTTGCACCACTTGGTACTCAGTATCATTTATGGTCAATGCGGGTATACTTATTAAACCTTTAATGAAGGTGAAACTGTACCAATCGCATACAAATCTCATCTGTACACAAACACAGAAATGAGTTTTAATTCAACAGGAAAAAATTCTGACAACGATTCAGACTGCTGTAGCAAAAAAAGAGCACTGGCTCATGGGATGATGCATTATTGTCATCACCCCAGTACCGGGGCTAGCATTCCTAATGCCAAAGCCTTACATCCAGAAAGGATACAAAGGGCTAATTCTTTTGCTGCATCAGACTTTGAATCCAGATTTGATCCAAGTTTAAAAACACAGGCATTCCTGCAATATGAGAAAGAACATCATCTACCAAATGAAATCTTGCCTCTAGACCAGTATGAATTTTTTAAAATTTACACTGATGGGTCTGCCCCACCGGCCGCTTTTGTTAAAGAACAGATGCTGGATGGCAAGTTCCGTCCTCAATGCACCAAAAAACTACCTCTAGGTAATAGCACGGCTCGGTTGGCAGCTTTAAAACCCCTGATACTTGCACTTGTAAACACGGATCGTGAATTCCCCACACTTATAGTGTGCGATTCCTTTTACTGTGTGCAATCATGTAATAAATATTTACACCATTGGGAACAAAATGGATTTAAAGATGAAAAAGGTGGCATAATTAAACACAAAAATTATGGGAACAGGTAGTGGAGTTGAAAAATACGACCTACCAAACAAAAACTCACGTGATTAACACACTGAGTCATCAACGTGATGGCGTGCACGTTGCAGGGAATACATTGGCTGTAGAAGCCACACAGGGGGCTGTTCACACAGCTTCCATAGCTGCGCACACTCGTTCAACAACGAGAATAGACGGTTAGAATATGGTGGCTGTAATTGCTTCACGCAAAGGCAGCACAGCAGTGCCTAAGAAATTTCCACTTATATACTCCTACAAGTTAGGTGCAAACAACATTCCATATGCTCAGATTCCTGGAGTGGGGGATAGAGTATTTCCAAATATGGATAGTAGGCAGGAATTAATCATTTAAAGCACACAAGGGCTGGGGCTCCGCACATTCAGGGGTAATAGCTACTATTTCTTCATTGCAAACAGTGCTATTGGTGGCCAGGGTTCAGAAGTCAGACTATTGGCTTTGTCTTGAACTGCAAAATCTGCAAACAAATGCCAGGCTACACCATCATAAGACCCGCGCAGGTCCCATTGCTAGACAGCATCAGACTGTCCACTTGATCGTGTCATGTAACAGGACCACTGTGGCCCCTCAAATTTTGAGGTGGCTTAAAAATATATCTTGGTGGCAGTGGATCCGTGCTCAAGTTTCCTATAGGTATGGCCTTAGCGCTCGGCTGACGCTCAAAACTATTATAAAAAGATTTGCGAGTCCATAACAGGAGATACGCAATCAACGTTACACCCTGACTGTGGCTCCACGCTTAGCTCTCGGGCTGACAAAGAGGCCATGGAAGGGATGGACGTAATATTGCGGTACTCCTCTCCAACGCCATCCTGAGGGAATTTAGGTAGAGGAGAGGAAGGACTGGGGCATAGAGCAATCCTTAACAGCTAGGGTATTAGGCGGGGCGCTAGTGAGGTCAAACACTTATATGGATTCAGGGGGCAATACACACCCAGCCAAGAAGCTCTCTAGGAGGTCTGACTCCATTTACGAATGTGGGAACCTGATCATAAATGTGAAGGCACAGTGGCGGATGAAAACCATTCTGTATCTATGATCGTTTGGCTGTTTTACAGGAACTTAAGGAAACAAAGAAACAAACAAAGATTCTGTCAAAGTGAAACAGGCCGCCACTGGGAAGTCGAGGTAATCACGGCAAGACCTGTCTGAATCCCAAAAGTCGGGGATCTGGGCAGAGAGAGATAAAGATCGTGGACACAAAGGAATATGGCCCCTCATACAGAAATACATGTGCCAGGCCTTGAAGTGAAAGGAACAAGAACTGTACTTTTGCTGCATCTTGCCGTGAAAAAGGAAAACAGATTCATTTCAAATGAAAGAATCAACCAAAACTATGTGGCCAATACTGAGCAGTAGGCCTCGTGAACTCCACAGTAGTAGACGTCCCTCTCACTACTATTCAAGAACTTCAAACTGAAAAGCTCATCACGTTTGAGTAATCAAATCCATGGAGTGGGGGACTATGCAACAATGCAATGGAACTAGTTCTCCTTGAACCAACCTTTCAAATTCAAAATAAAAGTCAAGACAACACTCAAGTTGCAATTTGGCCAAAAACAAATGTGTACACCAACGTTTTTTCAACAAAAACATCAAATAATAAAAGCTTCAACGTTTTTCAACAAAAACATCAAATAATAAAAGCTTCAACGTTTTTCAACAAAAGCATCAAATAATAAAAGCTTCAACGTTTTTCAACAAAAGCATCAACTAATAAATGCATCAATGTTTTTCAACAAAAACATAAAATATTAACTTCAACATCTGAAAGTTTTTCAGCAAAGACATCAACTATTAATTTCAACATTTCAAACGTTTTTCAACAAAAACAGCAGAAATAACTTCAACTAAACACGATGCAATTTCAACAATTGATCATACAGCAACTGGCTATTTCATTAACTGTGATACGTTTTCCATGGCTCCACGGAACAGGAAGCGAAGCCAGCCTAAAAACAAACAACGAAAATGCAAGTATAAACTTTTGAACTTTTTCTTTTTCCAAAAAAGATACAGACCTGGCTTCACCATGGGTAGAACTATGGAGTATTTCTGGGTTCATCTTTTTCTGTTCTAGCTTTGCTTAGAGCTAGCTTTTAGTATGACTTTTAGTGGACACTTTCTACAACACAGGATCAACATAAAACTGAAGCCACGTCCATTTTCAATTCAATTGCAAAAGAGACTTATAAATGTATTCGGCCTGAACAAGCCTTTGTATTCTAAATGATGTATTTAATTATCCGGTTTTTAATTCTGATTAATGTATTTTGAACTTTCATTCATTTTCATTTATTTTATCATTTATTCAGTGATGTCATTACCTGCAGTACATTTTTCTGAAAATTGGGTTACTGATACAGTGAATAATATGCTGTCTGTTTTAGGAATAATTGCTACATTTTCAGATCATGAAATGTTAGAGATTTATTCTTATTGTGACGCTTTATACCTGTTACCTTCATTAAGGTTATCAACTCCTACACAATTGTAATGCATCTAGAAATGGGGTTGGTTAAACACCAGTAGGATCGTTGCCAAACACCACCAAACACCATCGCACGGGGGTGGAATAGTTGACATACATCAGCAGGGGCAACATTAGATGCCATTTACAAAACAAACAGGACAGACCCAGTTGGGAAAGTATGGGTGGTTTGGCCTTTTGACACAAATACCTGTCACAAAAATGATTCCTGAACATCACCAAGGGACTCAGTATACATAAGCCAGACCTACGTTATGTACAGATAACATCCAGAGGTAGTGAAATCCTACAAGTGTAGGGAAGTTGTGCCCTTTTTGGCTAGAAGCCCCAACACTGACAGTAGTGAAACAAAGGTTTCCTTTATAAAATTCAATGCCTTGAGCAATCTGAAAACCATGCTTGTGCAGAACTTTTATTTTTCATTTCACATCAGCTAAAGAAATATGTTTTCTTTTTTGCAAAATAGCACTCTTAAATACAGACTGCCCCTCTTTCCTTTTTGATAATTTTTTATCTTTCACACACAAGCAGTGTGATACACCTTGGTAATACCTTGCAAACAGGAACTATGGTTTCTAATATTTTAAAGACCAGTCTGAAAAGACTGCAACTGCAACATACCTGTTCTCTGATGCCTGTTTTTGCAGTGAAGAATGCGTGGTCATCATCTGTCTGATACTTCCAAAGGAAACGCCAGCGGCATTTACCACCAGGCTGGAACTGCTGAAGTCCCATGCTTGGCTGAGTCCCAAGCGTATTCCCATCAAACCAAAGCATTCCTTGCAAATATGGAGGGTGCCTTTTTGCTTCCTTTAGCTAGCACCAAGGTATCGATTACAGCACCGGCTGCCTCAGAACCAGCAACTGGCAGCACTGCTCATTCTGTGCTCTGAGTCTGCGAGGTATTACAAAGGTCCGTCCCCTGCAGTAACTATCAACAGAAATATTATGTCTCTCAGCCACTTGTTATCTCTCATTTTGCTAAAACATATCCTGAAACACATTTTTTCTCTTATTATTTCAACTCTGACCGAGTGCTTGGAGCATTCCCTCTAAAATGACCTTTCTTTTTATTTATTTTTTCTAAAGAAAGCATGGTCTTCTGAACAGCTTGTAAGAGTTTTCAATTTTATAAACAGGAACTTTTATAAGTAACTACTGACTCTAAGAGTATTTTTTAATGACACTATAGATTTTTCCTGTCTCCACAGAGTCTATAGTAATTTTACATATTTTAACAGCTGCTATTTTTTCAGCTCATAAACAACACTCTCATGCAACTACCTGCCAATCATTTGCTTATGCCTATTTTAGTCACGTAGTTTGCTTTTAATGGGTTATTCACGATTGTCCATAGATAGGAGTGGGTGTTATGTGCTGGATTGAGGCCCTAACATAGGTGCGCTGTTTCAGAGGCTCAAATCCTTCGTGCCACAGAGACAGGCAGGACCTTTCACCTACATTGGCCCTCCCTTCACAAATAACGAGCAACAGAGTCTGTCCCTTATCTGACGTGTGCTCTGGGAGCACAAGACGGTCCAAATCTCAAAACGTCATATCCATGTCCAACAGTGACTAACCTATGTCACAACGAGTTCTTAGACAAAGACCCTTAGCTCTTGGGATTTTCCCTAGCACATTATTATTGATTTCTCAAAGGACTCATTAAATATGCATGAACCACTATTTCCTAAGGGTTCATTCCTGACGTCTTCCTCTGACCGACTGTACGTCAATGCTAACATTCCAAGGCATCTATCAGGCATAAATATACCTCCCTTTGCCCAAGCAAACTAGAGAGGACCGAGACTTTCCATGCCGACACTCTGACGTGAGACGCTGCAACCTGCATCATGCCACAGCTCCAGCTGGCAGAGGTCCATCCACACATCCTGGGGTGTCCAGCTCAACACCAGGATGAAGTCCCACTAAGGTAATGGGGTTAGACTAAATCCTAGGGGGATTCTTGGCTCTCTAAGACCTACATACATGCTAGGTACACTTAGGTACATCTAGTTAGGCATCATAGGGGTATAGGCTTTATCTTAATGCATTCTGCATTTCATGTATATGTTCATTACTATTGCACAATGGTAAAACTGTACCATGCATTTTTATTTAACTTCACTGCTGGCCATATTTCTCTGCTACTGTCCAACAGTTGTCGCAGCACATATAACCAGTACTAGAACAACAACTGTGCAATAAATTTTATTGTAAACACACCCGACTGTTTCTTCTATGTACTTCTCTGAGATGAGTGACTGAATGAAAAGTAGTATATTGTTTCCACGATCCTGAGGGATCAGGGTTTTATGTTATGTGGTTGCCAGAAACTATTCCCTTCTTGTCTTCAAGAAGTTTCTAGTGGCCTCTGAGCTAGCTGGCACAGGTAATTAAGTTTAATATAATCGATAGGGACATACCGACCTTAGTCCGGGGAACATGGCAGCCGTCAGTAAGCGCTGAGCGGTCGTGGGCTCTCACCTCTCTATCGGATGAGGAACTAAGCACGCAGGATGGGCGTATCTAAAGCAGAGCAGCGCTAGGAGTTTTGTGGCATACTTGCGGTCTCGTTGCGTCATCTTTTTCGATCTTTTCGATTTTTGGTTGGGCTTGGCGCTTCGGCTCGGCTTGGCTTGGGCTTGGGTTTCTGCTGGTCTCTGCTGTGGGTTGTGGGCTTGGGCCCTGGACTGTGCGGTAGTGCGAGGGTGGCGGGGACTGCGGCTGTGGCCGCCGAAGCTGCTACGTCACCGCGAGGTGGAGTCTGGGCGGAGGCGGTACTGCAGCTGGCGAGAGGACGGCGGGCGGCGGCTAGAGTGGGGTTTCCCAGCACGGGGAGCCCGCTACCGGTCTTGGTCGCGGTCGGCTGGCAAGACTGCGGCGGAAAGGAAACAAAGGAAACAGCAGAGAATGAGAGTCCCCCGCCGATGACCCCGGTAAGGAGAAAGAGGAAGGGGCGCGGGGCTCTTTTAGAAGGCAACAGCATTACAAACAAATCCAGTGTGAGTAAACCAGGTGCCCCCGGGCCACACCAACTAGAGGGGTGTCTGAAATCAGCAGAAGGCGATAGTGGAGGCTGCAGTGTACCCCAAATAAGCAGCAGCAGCCTAAATAGGTACACTCTTCGGAGCAAAGGCATTTGGGGGCAGGATTTGTCGCTTACAGAGAGCCTTTCAGGCAGTATTCCACCTAAAATAATACAAGTGGAGAAAGTGACCACTCGATCACAAGTGGAGGGCAAAAAAGCTATAAAAGCAAAAAACAAACAGGTTAAACTACCTAAATCAGGGAGCTCCCGCATCACTCCTTCCCTGCGCACTTATTTTAAAGTACAAGCTCAAACTAGAACTCCAGGTACACAGTTAAACCAAAACCTAGAGAAATTTGAGAGTCCATACATAGTGCCCCCCGGAAAACCTAGTGCCAGAAGAGACTCAGGGGCTATGGAGCAGGGAAATAACACGATTCTACTGGAGAATAGCTTTTCTTGTCTAGCAGAGGACACGGCTTTATTACAAAATGGTTGTATTCAACCAGAAACGGCGCTGCAAACCTCCGCTACCACAAACCCCACTACTATTGCTAGCTTTGTTCCTTCTACCTCTTTTTCGAACCCCTCCCCGAGTATTGACTCCACTCTAGCTGGATCACCAATGCAATTAGCTGATCAAGGGGGGGCCCCGGAGAGCAGATAGCGGGGACCAGCTCTACAACAGAGAACCTGCTCCTAAATTTGATCTCGGAGATGAGAGAAAAATTCACAATTTCTGAAAATAATCAATTGAAGATTCAGGGGACCTGTGAGCTACTGGAAGTAAAAATTAACGACATTATGGGCCGAGTGGAAGCGGTAGAAGCCACAGTAGAAGATCTTTCGAAAAAGGTCACGGAAAATACAGTGGAGATCAAGAAACTAAAACTGAAAGATAAACTCTGGGCAGACAAGCTGGAAAGTTTGGAAAATAGTGCTAGACGAAATAACATTCGGATCTTAAATATTCCTGAAGAACTTGAGGGGGGGGATATTAAAACCTTTATAATTGATCTCCTAAATGACCTCCACCCAGAAATCGAGAAGGCGACCCTAGAAAATGACATCCAAAGGATCCACCGAAACCCCTTTAGTAGACGGGCAGGAAAGAAAACCCCCAGGAAAATATTACTGAATTTTAAGTCATACTCCATAAAAGAAGTGGTTCTCTCTCAGGGGCTAAAAAGGGGAGTTTATAACAGGGGAGACTGGTCATTCCGCATAAGATCGGATATATCACGCACCACACAGGACAGGCAGTGGGAATTGGGAAAACAGATACAGGAGCTGAATAGCTTAGGAGCCACTGGGAAACTCCAATTCCCCGCCTCCCTGAAGGTGATGTGGAGGAACAAAATGTATAACTTTAGAGATCCTGAAGAGGTTAGCTCCTGGATTCAGCAGGTCAAAAGCTCATCCAATTAAGGTTTTTAATATTTACTCAATTTCCCTATCCGATATGAGAGGGTGAGAGACAAAGGAGAGAGGCTTTTAGTATGCCTCTAGAGATGAGGGAGGGTTCCCCAGGGAGGGAAGGGGAGGGAAGGGTTAAGGGAAAGCACCAAAGACAAAACATAAAAGAAAAAATGTTAATCACAGGGTGGGGGAGCATTTTGGGGGAAAAAAATTGTCCTCATTCACAAAATAATGCATTAGGAAGTAGGATTTTATGGCTGGAAGGTTTTTCTACTAAATACTGTCTTTTTAGTAATTATGGGTAGCTCTCAAGCTTTAAAGATCCTATCCTGGAATGTGAACGGGCTTAGGTTCCCTGCCAGAAGAGAGAAAGTCCTGGAATATCTGCGACTTACAAACTACGATATTATACTTATCCAAGAATCGCATCTTGTAAAAGAAGAGTGGGCAGGAATACTAAAAAAGCATAAATGGATAGAGCATTGTTTTGTCTCAGCACAGACGGTTCCGACAAAGGGAGTAGCTATTATTTTTAGGAAAAGTAACCGATTAGTTATCGGGAAGGTAGTGGCAGACACTCATGGTAGATGGGTAATTGCCAGGGCTAAGATCAATGTAACTTGGGTAACCTTTGTTAGCTATTATGGCCCTAATATCGACGATTCATCCTATCTCCAGTCCCTATTCCTTCATTTGGGAGATGTAAATGATCAAATCATAATGGGAGGAGACTTTAATGTCGTGTTAAACCCCAACTTCGACTCCACGTCAAAAAAAGCTGCGGAGGCCACACTGAAAACTCGAAAAATCTTGAAACGTTTAATGATAGAGGGTGGTCTCCTTGATGTATGGGGAGAAAAAGGCATGTCCGAGGGCCGACAGGGGGAGATTTTACCTATCATAATAAGAAATATGCCCACCGTTCAAGAATTGATTTCTTTTGGTGGATCGTATTACCAGTAGAGATACGATTAAAATTACCCATCTGCCAGAGCATTTATCCGATCATTCTGCCGTTTTATTAGAAATTACTTTAACTCATCGTCCCACTCCACCTAGATGGACTCTGAGTCGTGTAATACTTCTCGAGCCGTCAATTATTGATAAGTTAAAAATAGCGACAAAAGAGTTCCTCTCAATCAATGTAAACTCAGCAGCCCATCCCACTGTTTGGGATTCATACAAAGCCTTTTTAAGAGGCCTATTAACTTCCCTCTCTATTATACACAATAAAAAAACAAAGGAAGCTATTAAAATAATGGAATTAAAAATTGCTCAAAAATCCATAGCAGTAGAATTAATGCCAACTGATACAGTTAAAATACAACAGCTATCCCTAGCTAAAAACGAATTGAATGACTATCTAGAGGCATTAAATTAAAAAAAATGGGAGGCAAGTAGAGTTGCCCACCATGAGTATGGAGAAGGGTGCGGAAAATTCCTGGCGTGGAAATCAAAATCTGACCTCGTCAGAACTACCGTGAAAAGTCTGAAATGCCCAAACACGGGGAGGATCATTGAAGAGGATTTGGAGATTGAGGAAGCCTTTGCTCATTTCTTCTTGGATCTATATTCTGAAGATTTAACTCCATCTGAAGACATGATGGAAGCCTTCTTTCGGGATCTTCAACTTCCCACTTTATCAGCTACTGACAGGGATAAATTGAGCGATCATATTTCTTTAGAAGAAGTGCTGCAAGCTATTAAATCGTTAAAAAAGGGAAAGCTGCAAGCCCCGACGCCATCCCAAACGAAGTATATATCATCTTGAAAGATGAATTAGCACCATTTCTACTCCAACTTTTTAAGTCAGTGTACTCAGGCGCACAGGCGGTACCGGCATCCTGGAATGAGGCCACAATTACAATAATCCTGAAGCCAAATAAAAACCCAAAGTTTTGTGAATCATATAGACCTATTTCGCTTTTAAACAGCGATCATAAAATTTATACCCAAATCCTCACAAAAAGATTAGATAAAGTGGCAGGTTCCATTATACATTCTGATCAAAGGGGTTTTATGAAGGGAAGGCAGCTGAAAGAATTAACGCATGACCTTATCGGGGCAATAGATTTGGCAAGTTTATATCAGATTCCATTGGCAGTTTTAACATTCGACGCTGCCAAAGCTTTTGATAGGGTCAACTGGATCTTTTTAATAGAAGCAATTAATCGCTTCAATCTGGGAGAAACATTTGTGGTGGCAGTAAAGGCTCTTTCTAAAAACCCCTCAGCAAGCGTTCTTGTTCATGGAAACCTGACAAAACAACTAAAAATCTTGCGAGGGACCCGACAAGGGTGCCCCCTTTCGCCCCTTCTCTTCAATCTTTACATCAAGCCTTTGGCATGTAAATTAAGATTAAGTCAAACTATTTCCCCCTTCAGCTGTGCGGGTTGGGAAAAAAATAGGTCTTTATGCAGACGATCTTATGATCCTGACAGGGAACTTAGAACAAGCGCTTCCAGAGATTTGGAATCAGTTGGAGAATTTTGGGAAGTTATCTGGATATTCTGTAAATCAGCAGAAGACCGAGCTGATGTTATGGAATTCTCCGTACAAAAGCGAGCTCGAAAAACAACAAATAAGATACCTTGGGGTACAAATCACCAAGAACATAGATAAAATAGCTCAACTAAATTTTGATAAAACTATGGTTAGTGTACGACAGCAGTTACAGGCATGGGAGCTTCAAACCCTTTCTATCATAGGGAGATCTAACCTGTTAAAAATGTCTATCTTGCCTAAGTTCATCTTTCTTTTCGATACCATCCCCTTGGAATTCTCTAAAATCTGGTTTAAGAAAGCGCAAGGGCTATTCTCCTCATTTATATGGGGTAGAAAAAACCCTAGAATTTCTCAGAAAAAACTCAGGAGAAAAAAACCTAATGGCGGTATAGCCACACCTGTCTTATAATTTTACAATTGTGCTTTCCATCTCAAAAACTCACGTCAACTCTTAAAGGACAGTCAATTCTACCAACCTCTCTTTAAAGCCCTAACAAAGGTACATAACACACAAGCTGACTTTTTTCTTTTAAAATTTGGTCACCCCAAATTCTTTAAGAAAGTTAGGTTGAAGATTCTTAGAGCTGCCATTAGAGTCTGGGTTCAAGTGAGGGCACTATTTGATATACCTTACTATAATCAAGAAACACCGATCTGGGACTCCCCGGGTACACCAATTTGCCTGCAAGATGCCCTGGCCCTCCCTCTACATAGAGCTGGGATAATAAGATGGGGAGAACTACTAGTAGAAAATGAATTAATCACATGGCAGTGCCTGTCTGCTTCAACAAATAATTCGGTATCAAGATTCAAATATCTGCAACTTCTCGGATGGACAAAATCAATGAGTAAAGAACTAGCCGGGGATGGGGACTTAATAAAAACAATTCGTGCAATATCAACACAAAAGGAAGTAGCAGTAAGGTACTGGCAAATGATCGAGATTGGAGATAAAAAATCGAACCTGTTCACAGAGAGTTGGAAGAAGGACATGCCGGGCGAAGACCTCGAAACTCTCGGGCAAGTATCCATGTCTACCCTTTGGTTATATGTGAAAGCTGCCTCTCTAAAAAGAAATCATCTTTTCACTCTCCACAAAGCTTACTGGACGCCCCTGAAATTATCTAAGTTGGGGAATGGAGTGACAAGGAAGTGCCCGAAGTGTGATGACATCAATGTAAACGAGGTACACATGTTCTGGCAATGCCCTTCGATCGAGCTCTTCTGGGTTCACGTGAGTAATATCATCTCTGAAATTCTGGGGAGAAAGGTTGGGTTAACAGCATCGACAGTTATCTTTGGGGTAATTTCAAGTGAGATAGATAATATTGCTTTCTCAAGAAACCAGAGGGCATTACTCTTTGTCTTGATTCTTCTGGCACGAAGGGAGATTTGCATTAAATGGATCTCACCCGTTTCACCTACTAAATCAGAATGGATAAGCTCATTACAACGTATTTCAACCCTTGATCGAGCAAGTAGAAGGGCCAAAAAAACTAAATTCTGGGATTTATGGGATAGCTGGTTCACATTTTTTGCTTTCACTTAGTTTGGTTAAATTGTTTTTTATCACTTTGGGTTAACACAGCCAGAGTTACCCTTTACGGGAATATGCTCTTTGTATTTTCTTCTTTTGGAACTGATTCCGGACGTGGACATACCTGGTTTTTGTTAGTTTTATATCTACTGCACCTAGTGGTCCAATGATTATGAATCTGCTCGTGTGGCCGAAATGTTGGGAAACTAGCTAAGGCTAGGTGTGAATTGCCCATTAAAGAAGAGGAGCCCTGGTCATCGCCGACAAGCCCTGTTGAAAAAAGTGTCCGGGGGTTAAACTTTCCCATCCTTCAATGAGAAGAGACCGGGCCTCTTCTTTTTTCATGGTTACACTGGGCTGTAGTATATCGGACTAACCGGCTTTACATTCTTGAATTTCGAGCATGTTTTGTAGAATGAGGACTTAAAAAAAAAAAAACGACCTTAGTCCTATGTCAAACCTATAGGTTATATTATTTCAATGCGCAGAGCCTATTAGGGAAATAGGAACTACACTAGCGTTGTATGCGTTGTACAGTTTATGGAGTGACTGACCTCTCTGCTGAGACCTCTCTCTGTACTGATGGGTGTGGGTAGTAGGGTGTGGAGAGGGACTAGCCTCTTCTTTGAGACCTCTCTCTCAAATGACAGGTGTGCATAGTAGGGTGTGTGCATGAACTGCCCTCTCCTTTGAGACCTCTCTCTCAAATGAAAAGTGTGTGCAGTTGGGTGTGTGGAGGGACTGACCTCACTGCTGAGACCTCTCTCTTCAATGATGGGTGTGGGTAGTAGGGTGTGGAGCGGGACTGGGCTCTCCTTTCAGACCTCTCCCTCAGATGATGGGTATGCATAGTAGGTTGTGGGGAGGGTCTGGGGTCTCTTTTCAGACCGCTCTCTCAAATGATGGGTGTGAGTAGTAGTGTGTGAGGAGGGAATGGCCTCTCCTTTCACATCTCTCTCTCAAATCACAGGTGTGTATAGTAGGGTGTGTGCATAGACTGGCCTCTCCTTTGAGACCTGATAACTTAAAACTGTTAAGAGAATGCATATATCTCTGAGTGAAAAACTACAGTATAACTATAGCATAAAGTACACCATTAATTAGTATAGAAAAAACAACATTATCAAAATATTATATACCAGTTATTCTTCTCCTTTATATGTGCATTATTCTTCATCTTATACACTTGCTAATCTTTAAAAACGTTAAAGGAGCAAAATGAAGATTAATCAAATATGATCATTCTTCATTTATGTTACATCATTTAAAAAAACAATAATTTAAGCAACTGTTTTTTCTTTGGCGATTATGTTAATGAAGGATCTACAGTATTTTGAATAATATAAGAATAAAATGTGACATAGAGAAACCTATAGTTCAGTTTTAAAATGTTAAAAATAATCTCTGTGCATAGAAGGGCTTTATTCATGAAATGTGGCTCACACATTGTGAGGAACTGCTGTTTACCTAAAGAGCTCTGAAAAGGCTAAAAACTGTATATAAAGGAGACTTACCCATGTAATGAAGCATTGATGTGGTGAGGGAGTAGTCTGTGTATAAAGAAGTCCATTCAGCTTGAGCTTTGGGAATAGTAAGGGCTTAGTCACAAAAAGTGGGTTTATTGTAGTGAGGAAGTAACATCCTGTGATGATCTGTGTTTAGGGTGAACACTATGGGCCCGATTCACAAAGGTAAACTTAGACGTTTGGTCCAAACTTAGGCCAAACATCTAAGGGGCATATTTACGTTCCCTGGCGCATCCCTGCATATCAGCAGGGATGCGTCACGCAAGTTTACCCTTGCGCCACGTCCAATGCGCCGCATTTACAATGCGGCGCATTGTGGCGCAAGGATAAGCAGATGCGTGACGCATCTGCCGGCGGAAGGTTGGCGCAGTGCTGAAGTCGTGTCGCAAGCGCGACGCAACTCCAGCACTGTCCCAACCTTCCCTATCCCTAACATGGTGCGTCAATCCTTACGCCTGCTTGAAGCAGGCGTAAGGATTTGGCGCACCAGCGCCGGAAAAGTGACTGCGTGAAATCTTGTAGATTTCACTACGTCACTTTTCCGAGGCGTATCTGCGCCGGAACGCCCCCTGCGCCGGTACGCCCACATGAAACCTGACGCAGGTTTCATGTGGCGCAGGGGTTTACTACGTGACGCATCTCCCTAGATGCGTCACGTTGTAAATATAGCGCAACGCGGTGCATGGTTTGCGTCGCCGCTGCGTCACTTGCGTGACGCAACGGCGGCGCAAAAGTGGCGCAAGGGGCTTGTAAATATGCCCCTAAGTTTCTGACTTTGGGAATTCACAAAGGGCATTTAAGTGTACTCTCCTTATGTCTGCACTCAGGCCGGATCTCCACACCGAGTGTGGACATAAAGATAGTACATGTGAATGCCCTTTGTAAAGTTTATCTTTGTGAATCGGGCCCTGTGTGTAGTAGGAATTTACCAACGCAATCAACCTTTAGTGTAGTGAAGAACTAGCCTCTGTGTGAACAGCTTAGTACAGGCTGTATCTGAGTGTTGTATAAGATTAAACATGCAATGAGAATTCTGTTTCCTAAGGAATTGACTTGTCTGTTGAAAGCTCTCTGCAGCATGAAGACTGTACCTATTAGGGCATTGCCCATATAATGAAGTTTAAATATGATGAGAAAATTGACTCTACATGAAGACCTGCCTATAGGAGAAATTGTGTTTTTAGTAGGAATTTGTGCTTATAATATAGTGGGATGCAGTAAATGACTGCCGTATCCAAGAACAGCTCTCTAGAGGGCAAAGTTTTTGAGTATTAGGAGTTTGGCCACTTAATGGGTTTTGACTTTGGATTATTACTGACTGTGGCTGTAATTAACTTCAGCCTAGAGAATTCTACAGTTTAATGACAAATATCTAAAAGTAACACACAGGATACAAAGCACTATGATTAATAAAGCTACTAACTGCCATTATACTGAAACATTGCAGTTACCCAAAAATATTTATTTTAGTTCTCAGACCGTGCTCCTTCACTGAGTGGACTACTAATAAGATCTAAAGAGTGCTCAGCACTGGCAATATTTAAAAAAAATGTTTTCATCCTTAAACTTTGGGGGATTTTCTTTGTGGTGTTGCTAAAAACCCCTTTAGGATTGTTAATATCAGTCTAGAAATTGTAAAGAGCAGATACTCCACATCACTATCATGCACGCATCATTCACTATAATTTTCCTCAGTTTGTAAATAGCAAAAAAGCAGATCAGTTATTAAAGAACGCTCCGTATAGTGTTAAAAAATAACAGTAAACAGTAATGGAGGAGTCCCTCCCAAAAAAATATCAAGGCCTAAACTGGTTGTCACTCTTGGTAGGCTGTATGACCACAATTTATACACATTGTTTCACTGTACACCTTCTTCTAATGTACACAACTCTACATTCCATAAAACTTTGGTTCCTGAAAAAGGAGATAGGAATTTGGTAAATTCCATGGCAATCTCAGCTTTAATGTGGAATAAGTGTTATTACATTCAGTCCATCCTGTCATATTCCTCGAACAGACTGTGTGGTGCACTGATGTAATGCTCTCTCCCTGATGGAAAATGATGACTACAGTGGTGTATATTTTTTCAGATACTGATATCTCACTTGCTTTAAAATTGGAGACATGTATTTATTAAACTGCCATCTGCTTTACACATTTGTAGCATTGAGATAGCATACGTTTTGCTCTCTGTAACTACTAAAATTGATAGTAACTCTGCTCTACATTCTGGACCTGAATTATTTTGCACAGCTTTCCTCATTAATGTTTCAAATGGCACTGATTTGCAATCTGGTACTGTTAGATACACAAATCTTTCTCAATGAATGTGAGTTGTTGATAAATGTTGACAGTTCACACTTTCATGTTGCCAAAAGTAGCTGATTCCAAACATTTTATTGATTGGAATTTCCTAATTTTCTAGAATACCTCGCACTATCATTAGAAATTTCGGAGCATCTTCTTGGGAATTTAAAATATATTGTTTGACACCAGTACATATGTCAACACTGCCATCAATACTGGTCTCAGAATGAGACCATTGTTTGTCACTTTGCACTGCCCTCAATTGAGTTGATAGCACTGTGCATAATGTAGAGCAAAGGTAAAGGACCAACAAGGGGTTCATTTAAAGAAAAGGTTAATATTTAAATAGAAATAAATTATATTTCCCAAGATGGTGACAAACAGAATTATTCTTAAGGTGCAAGTCAGTTATAAGATAACAATATAAATCAAATAGAAAAGGGAACAGGCATACGTGATATCAAATTTACAAAATAAAAAAATATTCTTTACATTGCAGGTAATGAAAAGCATAGGACACATAACAAACAAAACCTTCATCCATTATACAAAAATCATTTATAGTGGATAACAACTAGTATTTCAAAACCACAGAACAATGTATGTAAAGTCCCCTCTTGATTTATGGAATCAGTCTATTGTATAGATCAATTGAAGATCCAAGAAATTTATACACAAGAAGTTGAACACCATTGACGTTTTGGTCTCTAACGTCAGCAAGTTGAGGCCATCTTCAGAACCAAAATGGTTAAAGGAGGTTTGTATTGACTCCATTTAACAAATAAATATTAAGGAAATGTAAAACAAATACTATTTACAATGGTACGTCTGTATTCTTAATTGGGTGACTGTGACACTGCAACTGTGATCCACATACATGTTACACTGCAACCTCAAGGTGGAGTGACAAAATCAGAGCTCAAAAGTGATGACTGACGGTAAGTAACAAATTATATACATACCAAACTAAAATTAAATGAGCTGGATCAATAAATATGTAGCTAAAGATAATAATAAATTAGTTAGCTTGTCTTATAGTGGAAAAACTATTTTTTAAGGGAAAGATGAAGAAAGAATCCTTGCATGTACAGATGTAGGTATATGTGAAACTTGCTTGATTATTTAAATAATCCGGGTATATAAATTTATGTAAATAAGTCAATTTGTGAATGTAACTTCAAGGGAAAGGAAAAGGAAGAAATAAGTAATCCACTCAACTATACAAATTAAATCGGATGGGAGAAAAGGCAGCAAGACTTGATTAGTTGTTGGGATATTAGTTGAACAAGCTGGAAATATAAGTTTATGTGGATAAGCCAAAAGGAAAACCATTGCTGAAAAGAAAGAAGAAGGAGTAATCAAACAATAAACTCACCTCCATTGACTCAATTATAAAGGAGCAACCCTGCAATTCTGCAAAAAACGGCGACACTGGCAAAGAAGCATTGCTCATCTTTCCTAATAATGTTGGGAAAAGGGTGCAGGATTAATCATGAGAACACTAGACCATCGCACAAGGCAGGCAAGTTGGAGGAAGTCTGAATGATTGCAATTCAATTGGTTATCTGCAAGAAGTTTGGCCAACATTATATTCAGAAAGACTGTGATTAATGTATTACTGAATTGACATGTCAACTCAAATTGTCGAAGTTAAACTGACACGGTGATGACCTAACAGTAGCTGGTGTTTGCCAGAGTTCAATAAAAAAATGTAGTGGCTAGTTCAAAAGAGAGAATTCTGTCAAAAAATAATCAAAACATACAGTAGTACAATGCCATTCAAAGGATGTTATCACAGTGATAATTACACTAAAAAAAAGTAATTTCCTTAATTAGATAACCAGGGCCAAACGTCTCCTTTACAATGGAGGGACAGTCAATGTGTTAACTAAACACAACAAGAATTGAATTACGATGGCCATCTTTGAAGAGCAAACATCAATCGAACGTATTTGAAGAGAACAAAATCAATTGAACCAGACAAACAATACATAACACTGATCCTTCGCTTTGATACAATCAGTATTCTTAATGAACAGTGCATCAAAATGTCATTACCAGGGACCAAGGATGATAGTCAATAATGTAATTATTTCAATTATGATTGTTCATGAGATAATACATTGATGAAAGATATGATTAATGAGTCAAAATGATGTCAGGTTGCTGCCAAGAAGTTATTATAATATTGCCAATGAGGACCATTCAACAGCAATATTTAAACCATTTGACACACTGTTACCTCTGTATATCCATCTATGGTTGGTTTTATCACATCAATCACCCACCACTTCATATCTCTGGTTGAGAAATTTAACTTGACATAATGTTCCAATAACAGAGCATGTTCAGTTTTACATCTGTTGCGCAATTGATGTTGGACAATGCGCTTGCATATTTGCTGTGTGGTTTTGCCAATATAGGGTAAGCCACAAGTGCATTGGATATAATAGATGACATTTTGAGTGTTGAAATTATAGAAATATTTGAAAATCAAGTTTAGCCCATTGATGGTGAAGGATTTTAGCATACTACGGGCCAGATGTACGACCCTTTTTTGCGGCCGCAAACGGGAGATCCTACCGTTTGCGACCGCAAAAAAAGGGGAATGGCATGTACAAATGCTATTTTGCGAGCCACCGACTCGCAAAATAGCATTTGCGACTCCTGCTATTAGGAAGGGACGTCTCTTCCTAATAGCGAGTCACCATGCCATGTACAGTTGTTTTGCGACTGCATTTGCGGCTGCAAAACACTCGAAGTTTACCACCTACTTCACATAGGTGGTAAACCACTCGCAAACGGGAAGGGGTCCCCAGGGGACTCCTACCTCTTTTTGAGTATGTGAGAAAATATTTTTAAGAGCAGGCAGTGGTCCCAAGGACCACTGCCTGCCCTTAAAAAAATGAAACTGAAAAGTTTAATTTTTCTTTTTTTAAATGCAACCCGTTTTCCTTTAACGAAAATGGGCTGCATTTAAAAAAAAAATGACTACTTTATTTAAAAACAGTCCCAGACATGGTGGTCTGCTGACCCCAGCAGGCCCCCATACCTGGGAGTGCTAGCCATTCCTAATGGGGTCGCAAATTGCGACAGCCTCATTAATATTCATGAAGCATGCAATTTGCGACCCCATTAGGAATCGCTAACAGTGTCTGAGACACTGTTATACATCTCAATTTGCGCGTCGCAAATTGCGAGTCGCAAATGTGACACAAATTGGTGGGTCATACATCTGGCTCTACAACAGTTATAGGCCATATATCGTCCACATCGGAAATGACCAACAATCAGCGGTAAGTGCAGGCTTTGTTGTAAAGAAGAATTGATTGGTTCATTGTAAGCTTTGGTTAGTCTGTCTTTTACATTAGTACTACATCTGAAAGCAAACATAAGTTTTTCATGAAAGATGGAGACATTGTTCAATAGATTCCAATGTTTATGGATGATTTTTTAAATCTTGTTTAAGAGAGTCCTAAAAGTGGAAACACATAATAATCTTGTCTTTTTTGGTCTGTTCGTACTTTTTAGAAGAGATTCTCTGTCTTTGTACCAGGCCTTTTTAAGGATCTTTTGAGCAATCTATGTAGATCTCCATGGGCTTTGAGTTTATGCGTCATAGAAATAATTGCTTTTTGTTTTTAATTTAAAGTAAGATATAATTACAATTCCTAACAATAACGTAAAACTGGACTTCATCTTCACCCTCAGCTAGACCACAACTCCCAGCAATCTCTGCCTACATTTTCCTCACTGTTTCCTGCCACCAGCCCTTATCACAGGACACCTGCTCCAGCATTGCAGGACTCTATCTTCACCCTCAGCTGGGCCTCCACTACTGGGAGCAGGACCACCTACTTTTTGCCGCCATTTCCTGCCGCTAGCCCTTATCACCGGGTGCCTGCTCCCCCATCGTGGAACTCCATCTGCACCCTCAGCTAGACCACAACTCCCAGGAGCCTCTGCTCTTGGGAGCAGGACCGCATACGTTTTCCCACTGTTTCCTGCAGCCAGCCCTTATCACAGGGCACCTGCTCCAGTGAAGCGTGCAGGCGGTGCCTGGGCTAAGCCAGGGTCAAAGGAAGACCCGTCTGTGCCCGGAGGAGGCTGGGCTAGGCCCCCCCTTTGCCTCAGTTCTGAGGTAAGTCACCCCTATCTACTTCCTACCCCTGCCTATTGCAGCTGATAGCTTCCCTGCAAGCACTCCCCCGGTCCCTGGCAGCCTTGTCTCGCGCTCCTGTTTTTTCTATGCCTGCCCACAGGCACTTCCCCAGGGAAGCCAAGCCTCCCTCAGCCCTGGTCTTGCCTCTTGCCCAGGGCACCACCGGTGCCCCCCCACTATTACTCTTCAGGAAGAGGATTCCCTGCACTTGCCTCCTGCTCCCCCATCTACTGCTCTGACACCATCCCCACGGAGGACACTTCCACTCCCTCCTTCTCTCTCCAGAACCCTGCTTTCCCTACAGCATGGAGACTGCAGTGCAACAACCCAGTGGAGGCCCACAGAGGGCATGCCATGCATATCCCTGGACCACACTCAACACCAGGACCCCAACCAGCACCAGGACCTCAACCCCCGCAAACCACCACCATTTCACCACAGACCAACTATGAGCTAAGAACCCCAGATGCCAGGAAACAACAACTGCGCCCATGCTGTCCCCAGGACCACCAAAGGCCCCTTCTCCTTCTGGAACTGCCACTTCACCTACATCACTGAGGATAGCACCCACTCCTCTCCAGTCAGCCACAACACTGCACACACACTCATCAACAAGACCGATGCTAACACCTCCAGAAAGATCAACTGCCTGCAGATCAACACATGCTCATTCAGAAAACACGCCACGGAAATCTGGGACACCATCACAACCTACACCCCAGATGCAGCTTTCATCAAAGAAACTTGGCTGAACCCAACGTCCGCTCCTGACATCGCCACAGACACCTTTGTACGATACAAGATTGTGCACCTGGACCTAACCAACAGAAATGGCAGAGGCACTACAATAATATACAAAGAGAACCTCGAATGCTCAACTACCACAGATGACTCCACACCCTTCATGGAGCATCTCCGTTTCCAACTCTGAAAAAACAGCAAAACCACCATCAGAGGCACCCTCACCTACAGACCGCCTGGCCCCGCCGTGCCTTCTGAAATGCAATCCCCAACTTCATTGTCCCTTTTGCCATCGACTCAAACATGTACATATTCCTGGGAGACCTCAACTTTCACCTTGAGAACAAAGACCACGCCAATATGGCAAACCTCCTAGAAAGCATGGCGAACTCTGACTCAAGAAGTCTGTCACCAACCCCACTTATACTTCAGGACACATGCTCGACTCTGTCTTCTCTCTCAGTGACAGAGTTAGATACACCTACACTGAGTAACTCACCTGGACCGATCACCACTGCGTCCATTTCGCCATCTCGGCACCTCCCAACACCCCAACCTTCACTGCCAACAACACACAGAGCTGCTGGTCTACGTTATCACAGCAATGATTAATCAACACCCTCAATTCCCGCCTACCCACCACCTAAGACACAGAACAAGTGGCAGATAACTTCATGAACTGGATCACAGCAAGCGTTGACAAAGTCACCCCAAGGAAACTCACCAACTCCCAGAAATGAACACGACACTCCAACTGGTTCATGGCAGAACTGAAAACCCTGAAATGTGACTGCAGAAAGAAGGAAAAAAGATGATGCTCCAGTAAGACCCTAGAGGACCGGAAACGTTTCAAAGACGCCCTCAACAGATACAACCACCTCCTAAAAAGAACCAAGATGACTGCCCTAGCCACACGCATCAACAACAGCTCCAACAATAGTAAGGAACTGTTCAACATAGTCAAGGAGTTCACCAACCCCTCAGCAACCAAAAACATCATCACACCATTGCAAGCTCTCTGCGACACCTATCAGACTTTTTTTTACAACAAAATCAGCACCATCTACCTAGACTTCGCACCCCAATTCCCCACTGAGGACAACATCAGCCTCCTCATGGCAAATAACACCAATCAACATCAGCTCACCTCTTGGAACACCCTCACTGAGAAAGAAACGGTATCCATCATGAGATCCATCCACTTCGAGCCCCAGCTTACCTTTGGCCTACCACATTTTCAACCTCAACAATCAACCCATCAGCAAAGAACTCAGCAAGGTCCTCAACTCCTTGATCACCATGGCCCACTTCGCCCAGAAATAGAAAAATGCCGACGTAAAGCTGTTGCTGAAGAAACCATCTGCCGACCCATGAGATCCCAAGAACTACCGACTCATCTCCCTGCTCCCCTTCCCGGCCAAGGTCATCGAAAAAGCCATCAACATCCAGCTAACCAGACATCTGGAGAACCACAATCTGCTGGACCCCTCCCAAGCCGGTTTCAGAGCAAACCACAGCATTGATACAGCTCTAGTTGCAACCATGGACAACATCAAAATGCTGCTAGACCAAGGAGAAATAGCAGCCCTCATCCTCCTTGACCTCTGAGCAGCCTTCAACACTGTATCCTACCACACACTGGTCACCAGACTTCACCAGATCGGAATCCAAGGAGCAGCCCTCAAGTGGATCACATCCTACCTCATGGGAAGAACGCAGAAGATCATCCTCCTTTCCTACCCCTCGCTCCCTAAGAAGATCACCTGTGGTGTACCTCAAGGCTCTTTCCTCAGCCCAACCCTCTTCAATGTACAAATGACACCCACAGCTAACATCGTCAGGAGCGACAAACTCAACAACATCTACACCGATGACTCCCAACTCATCATCTCCCTGATTAACGATCCTACAACCTTCAAAGACAAGTTCCAAAGATGTATTAAGGATGTGGTGATGTGGATGAACAACAACTGTCTCAAACTCAACTCGGACAAGACAGAAATACTCATCTTTGGGAAAGGCAAGGACACCCTATGGAACAACAAATGGTGGCCACCCATGCTGAGCCCTACCTCCAAACCCACAGTACATGCCTGCAACCTCAGCATCATTCTCGACAGCAAGCTATCCATGAAGAAGCAGGTCAGCAAAGTCTCCTCTGCTTGCTTCCTCACCCTCCGAATGCTCAGGAAGGTCTTCAGATGGCTCCAACCCAACATCAGGCAAACTATCACACAAGCTTGCATCACCAGCAGACTCAACTATGGCAACTCCCTCTATGTAGGAATCACAGTCCAACTCATGAGGAAGCTCCAGACCATCCAGAAGACAGCTACTAGACTCATCCTCGACCTCCCCAGACAGACGCACATCACCCCTCATCTCAGGGAACCCCATTTGCTACTAGTCACAAAGAGATGCTAGTTCAAACTGCTCACCCACACTTACAAAGTGCTACACAACGAAAGACCAGCTTACCTCAACAAATGAGTAAACTTTCACCAACCCACCAGGGAGCTTCGTTTCAGATCCCTCTCCCTAGCAGCCACCCAATGCATCCACCAAGCAAACAGAGGAGGCCTCTCATCTACCACCTGGTGGTCAAGACTTGGAAGAACTTCCCCCTCCACCTCAGAGCCTCACCATCACTCCAGAGGTTCAGGAAGGACCTCAAGACCTGGATGTTCAGCCAAAAGGTACAGGCAGCATGATCCAGCAGCATAATCTCACGGCATCTCGAGACCCTAACGGGTGAAGCAGTTGTGCTTTACAAATCCTGATCGATCGATTGATTGATTGAACATACCTACATATATATCTACATGTATATTAGAAACTCTTAGAGTAAAGAATGGGCTACAGGTTTGGAGAGGGGGAAACCACAGTAAACCCTCAAATGTAAAACTCCCATCCTTCCTTATGCCCATTGCGTACTGAATTCAGGCCATTCTGTGTGTCCAGTGACCATCAGGCAAAGCCATGTCTAATGGATATTGCAGGCTGCGGAATATTGGTTAGAAGACATGTCTGAATCATATGCACTGTGAATTATGGAGTGATATGATGTCCCAGGTAACAATACTCGTTTTTGTTATGTTATGTTATGTTAAGTTATATGTATTTGTAGAGAGCATGATTCACCCAGGAGGGTATCCTCGTGCTGAAAAAAGGCGTTGCATTGGCCAAGACTGGGTCATGGCTGGGTGAAGAGCTAAATCTTTAGTTTCTTTTGAAAATCAAGAAAAGAGGAGGTGGCTCTGATTTGCATGGGTAGGTTGTCCCAGGCTGTGGGAACAAGGTAGGAAAAGACACATCCACCGCATGTGATCCTGCCTATGCAGGGGATGTGTGTAAGTAGGAGTCCGGCTTGATGCAATTGTTGAGATAGGTGGAATCAATGTTGTGTGAGGGTTTGTGTGTGTGAGTGAGGAGTTCGAAAAGTGCACGTTTGCAGACTGGGAGCCAGTGGAGGTTGAGAAGGAGGATGAGAGTGTGACGGGATGTTTTGGGATTCTCAAATTGGATGTTGTTGAAGTTGGTGACGATGGGGTCCAGTGGTGTAGGTGGGGTCTTCCACTTACTAGGTAAGTTGAAATATTATCATAATTATTAATGATTTTGTAGAAATTATACCATTCCTAGGAATTACCGATTACAAATAATGAGAAAGCTTGAAAGTTGTATAGTTAATATACTATATCATATAGGAGTGTAGATTATACAATGCAACACCCCATCCTATTCCATGCAATCAAAATTCCTACAGGGCATTTAATGGAAGTGAAATGTATTTCTCAGGAAAAATAATTAACACTGTCTGGAGAATAGCATATTTTCTCTTCCATGCTGCAAGACGTCCTGTCTTTGCACATCTGGCATTGGGGAAAGGAGTGAGGCTTGTCAAAACAGGTGAGATGCGACAGACACAGAGCATGCTTCTGGTACAGTGGGCAGCAGCAACTTTACTGCTGCTGTGCGGGATTTGCTTTTTTCCCTGTTTTTTTAAACTGTGCTATACTACAGGTTTTGCAACTTAGCATACCCTTACTTAGACACATTATTTACAGTTGCCTATTATTTCCCCTCTACGTATACAGATATATCAACAATATAGCAGCACAAGAATGTGATAACACCTCTATATGTAATTGGATATAAATATATGTACACTTTTGGTAGAGAATATAAAATTGATTTTTGGTTTAATGTTTTAAATTTTTGAGAAAGTTAACCGAAATTCAAATAGCCTCCTGCGATTCAATGTGTTCACACATGGTGAACACTGATCCCAAATGTCATAGTTTAAAATATGATTCTTATAAGTGAGTATTTGGGCACTATTCTAACATGGGTTTCTTCACTGAACATCTTAAAGCACAAATTTAACAAGACTGTTTAGCTTCAATTTCACAAAATATGACAGGCAAGATATTCTGGGACAATTTGGGCCCGATTTACAAAAGTAATCTGAGACAAAATCCTAACTTTACGACTTTCGGTATTCACAAAAGGCATTTAGGAGTAGTAAAGTTAGGATTTTGTCTTAAGTTTGTCTTAAGTTTTGGTCTTAAGACAAAATCCTAACTTAAGTTAAACTTAAGTTAACTTAAGTTAAACCGAAAGTTGTAAAGTTAGGATTTTGTCTCAGATTACTTTTGTGAATCGGGCCCTTTGTTTCTCTACAAGCCATCATTTGGAAACAGTAAAGAGGAACATTTGGGGAAAAAATCTGGGTAAATTTATTTTCCTCATTGACCTTTGCTGAAGTGGGGGCAATGCTGGGCAGAAGAAACCTAAAATGAAGGCTCTATTGACTGAAAATTCAGCAGTTTACCATTATAACAGCATTAATAAAAACCTACCTATCTTCTCCATTTGAGTAAAAAAATACCCCAAACATATTCAAGCCTTTTCGTTAGTGCTGTTGTGAACAGAAAGAATGCATTTATATTCTGTTACTATCTCAAAATCATTATCTTGACAATACTCGACACCAACATTACCAATGCAATGTCTGTAGGTTTGGTCCAAAGGATGGGGATTTATTGAAAAAGCTATGACAGTATCTTGTGAAAAACAATATCAATATACACAGATATCACCCAAAAATATTGAAACCATAAATATTGTGACCCTATGAATAACAAACTCACAAATAATGATGACAAAAATATTTCAGAAAAATATCTAAAATTCAAAAATATCATAAACCAAAATATGGCCTATGTGAGAAAGGGGATTATTAGTTGAGGTGAATTGTAGTCCGCCATAAGTATAATGCCATTATTTTTGGTACTAAATGTTTCAGTAATTTAAATCTGAGCTCAACCCCTGTGTTAGACCTGTCAGCCTTAGGGTGGTCTTCCCCCAAACTTTTTGTCTTATTCCTCCATTTTTGATGATGTCATTTTTGTTGGCCTGAGTACTCTGAGTGTGCATTTTACCACTGATAAGGAGTGATAAAGTGTGTGTGCTCTCTCCTTTAAACATGGTAAAATTGGCTTACACCCAAATGGCACATTTAATTCACTTGTAAGACCCTAGTAAATGGGTACTACATGTACCTAGGTGTTTTAAATTAAATTATACTAGTGGGCCTGTGGCACTGATTGTGCCACCCACTTACATAGCTATTTAAACAGGTGTCATGTCTGCCTTTGCAGCATGTGTTTGCAGGTTAAATTTCCATTTCAATCTGGCAAAATAAACCTTATGCCAGGTCTAAACCTTCATTTTTAATAGGTATAAAGTCACTCCTAGGGTATGCCTGAGACAGCCCAAAGGGCGGGTGCACTGCGTTTAGAAAGTTGGACATGTACTTTTAACTTTTACATGTCCTGGCAGTGAAAAACTCTTAAATTCATTTTTTACTACTGCAAGGCCAGCCTCTCCCATAGGATAACATTGGGTTAACTTATTACATTTAATAAGTGATACTTTCAATTGGGAGCAGGTAGGAATATCAAGTTTGGTGTCAAAAGAATTTTTTTTTTAAACCCTTTTTAATGGTGAAGTCAGATTGTAAGGCATCAGTCGGAAAATGCCACTTTTAGAAAGCTACAGAAAAAAGGTGCCGCGTTTAGCGGCCCCAGCTGCTGCACTGCCTTGAGAGGAAAAAATATTCCATGTAAACCAAACCTTCACTGTAAACCAAGTGTAAACCAAGTGCCTCAAGAACCAAGAAACAAGAGAATCATAACCCTTAACTCACCAAAATCACCTCCCTTAACCACCCTCACAGTCACCTCAACAGCTCAACAGTGTGAAACCCAATAAAAACAAAAACCTACTCTCATATCCCATAGTAGGTTTTTGTTTTTATTGGGTTTCACACTGTTGAGCTGTTGGGGTGACTGTGAGGGTGGTTAAGGGAGGTGATTTTTGGTGGGGTTAAGGGTTATGATTCTCTTGTTTCTTGGTTCTTGAGGCACTAAGCAGAGTGGTTGGCTAAGCGTATCTTTCTAATTTTTTTCAGCGACCCCTGACGAAGAACCAGATAGGTTCGAAATGCATTGGGTTATACCGAAAGTCCTGTTGTAAAATATGATTGACAGCACACGCTCATGTTAAAGCCTGGATTGGCTACAGAAAGCGTTTTGAAAATGCATGAATAAAGTATTCAGTGCAATCTACCTGTCTCCGGATTGATTCTACATAAATATAGAGATTATGATAACTAATCTGACAAGTTGACTGGTTTAGCATGGATCACTTGGTTTACAGTGAAGGTTTGGTTTACATGGAATATTTTTTCCTCTCAAAGCAGTGCAGTAGCTGGGGCCGCTAAACGCGGCACCTTTTTTCTGTGTCTTTGACATACTGTGATGGGACGATTCACAGTGCTGTTTTGCACGCACGTATATTGGCAGTTTCAGCAAAAACTCACAAGAAGATAAGGGAAGGAGTGCATTCGCTATTCTATTTACATTTACTTTTAGAAAGCTGGCATTTTCTTGTCCCAACCATTTGGTGCTTGCAGCCTGTTTCCTAGGTCACATGACTAGGCACAGCTGGAGCTGGTCTCTGTGTATTGCTCCAAGACAGTGAGATCAATAAGCATACAGTTTGGCAGGATGGGCCATCTGTGACTTTATGAGGAAGGGGAGCTGTCGCCCATCACACTTGCACCTCACAAAGGGTCTGCCTGAGCACACTTACAAAGGGTTTGACCCTAGTCTTTTGTGACCCCAGACAAGCTGGGGCCAGGGCAGGGAGGCAGGAAATTCCAAACAACTCGGGGGTGGAAGCCTCCAGAACCTTTCCCTGCTTCATGAAGTGAGCACCAGGTATAAATAATGGACCCTCAGACCTAAGTCTTCAGTATACTTCTGGACCTGTACAAGATTTAGAAAGACTGTTGTGCTGCTCTGCAAGAAGGACTGCTACTCTATTGCCCTGCTACCCTGCTGCCTTAGTGAAAGGATTGGACCTGCATCTTAATCCCAGGTCCACCAGAGTGACTTCAAGGGATAGTTGGCTAGCCTCCTGATCAGAGCCTCAGGGACAGAAAAGGCTCCAACCACTTTGAACCCAGTACCTGGATTTTGTGAGTCCTACACCCAAAATGATGCCACCTCAGTCCTGGACCATTGGAAGTAGGCCTGAAGGTGCTCTGCAAACCCAGCTGTGGTCCTGTGGACAGAACAAACACAGCTGTGCGATGCATCCGCAACACAAGACCTCGCATTGCAGCCTGCAGCTTACTCAGAACTGCCACTGCACAATGCATGCTCAATGCAGGCCTTCACATCGCAAGCTCATCGTCGATGGCATCCTCAACGACGATGCAGGGCTCCATATCGAAGCCCCGTAGCTCCTTCGGACCGCAGCTGCGTGACACATTCTCAACGTGGGATCTCACAAGGCCCAGCAAAACAGGATTAAAGGTACCTTTGTCCAGTGGGCCTACCTTGGTCCCTACAGCCAGCTCACACTCCATCGCTGTTGGCCTGAGCTTGTGATTTTGTCCCAGTCCGGCACAACCAGATAACCATAGTTGGAGCTTTGGACTTTTTGCTGCTATTTTTACTTAAAACTTTAAAATTGCCTATCTCTGGTTCTACTGATTTGATTTTTGGGTTTTGATCTCAAATAGTTTATTAAGTTTCAATCGATTTTTCTTATTTGGTGTGAGATTGTTCTTGTGTTGTGTTTTTGATGTATTATGCTTGAAGTGCTGCATAAATACTTTACATATTTCCTGTAAGTTAATCCTGACTGCTTTATGCCAAGCTACAAGAGGGTGAAGCACAGGTTAATGTGGGGTTTGCTTGTGAATTCACGCTGGCAGAAATTGTGGTTCTGCCTGAGTAGGGTTTCAGCCCCCTCAACCAGTAACCCCATTTCCAATACCTAAATAGCTACAGCACAGAGCAGACAGACTTGACTTAAGAAAATATGTAAAGCATTTAAAAGTACCAAAACAGTAAAAAATTCCAAAACACAATGCAAAAAACATTACAATCCAATTTATAAAAATAGAGAATATTTTAATGACCTAAAGCACATTAAAAAGGCAAATATCCAGTAAGGAGAACAAGAGATATGAATTTTTAAAGTTTTAAATAAAAATAGCAAAAAGAAAACACAAAGCGTCAACCACAGGGTACAGGTTGTGCTAGATCGTGGCAAAGTCAAAGTTAGGGAAAATGGAGGTCAATCACCACTCAGATACCAGGATTGACTTTATCCCGGTCAGGACTTACCTTCTTAGAAATAGTTCTGGATGTCAAGAGGTCAACAGTTTTGTCACCATCGAAGGCAACAGGCGGAAGCAGGGCTCGGCAGCGACATGTTGCGGGAAGATGTGATCCCAATGCTGTCATCGCCAAAAGGCGTGAGAAGTTTAGGTTTCTGCATCCTGGAGATCTTAGGCATCAATCGGGTCCACGTCGACTGCAGTGTTCAGTAGACTGCATGATGGTGCCGCAGCAGCCTTGGCATTGACTGTTATATTGTTCCTACAAATTTATTAGAACTGTGAGTTAGGTCAACAAAACTTCACAATATAGAGAGTGAGTCTACTAATATCATCAGTGAATGTTTGTCTTTTGCCTAGCTTACAGTACACACATCTAAACCCCTAACCTTTCAGAGTTATAGATGTAACTTGTAACCTCGAATATGACCACTCTGATTCCTAAGGAATTCGTGGAAACAGATCTAACCCTTTCATTTGTCACTTTTGCACGCCAAGGGTGTTACAAAGAAAAGAAACAATAATACATTTTCAAATGTTTATTTGAAAACTCTAATCCTTGTAAATAAAATGAGAACTGCGATTATTAGACAGATGAAACAAATCAATCTAATGAGCATTGTTAGAATGGTGAAAAAAAAAACAATTCAAGAATGTTCATTGTTCATAATGTTACTAAAGTTACTCCTATTGTCTTGTGGCTCTTGGCCTGCCTGGCTACGTTGGCGCAGGCCTGGCTGCCATGATGACTTTTGCGCACGTTACTCTTAAACTGTTGTTCTGTCGCCCTCTGCTACTGCCAAGTTATTTTACAACTGTCTGCATTTTCTGTTTCTCACCTTTTCTCCTATTCCCTTTTGGGCTCAGTCTGAACAACAGTTACAAGGTCGAATAACAAATCCCTGGTTCCTACTGATTTGGCCCGTCCCTCGCACCTAGACATAACACCATGTACAGCTGCCATTGAGAAATTAGTGTGCTTTTAATAATGCGGTCGCCTGCTCTAGAGACCACTTGGAGACGAACTTTCCAGAGAGAAGAGCTGTGATTGTATGCTGATGTAGTTTTGCATCTAGAGACTGAGGTATGGGGGTTCGCTAGTCAAAGCCCAAAGGTCTTCTATTATCATAATAAACTGACTTCCAGCACGGGGAGGGTGGTAATGTTAGTTAGACATATATCCACTGCTTTATGAGATGCTTTCCCCGTTCGTATTCTATGGAGTAGTAACTATGCTGATTATATTATTCATATGTATTATGCTATTAGTACTGACACGTGTACTGTATCTTAGAGCACGTAAGTTGAAATAAATATTTTGAACTATACAGTGTCTCTTCTTACGCATATTGGGGACAGGTACGAGTGTGACGAAAGAGTGTTCTTGCCTCTGCGAGTCCTGGGTGAGAGTGAGATACTGTGTTCTAGGTTGTCTAATCATTGGTACATTAGTGCTAATGGGACGCTAAGGCTAGTTGGGTTAGGGTTTTGGGAGCTAAGGTCTATAGTTGGCTCACCACTATATTCCAAGGTCCTATTATCCTGTGCATAGCTCTGTATGTGCAGAAACCTTATAACATGGCGCGACCAACGAGTGGGGCAGCTTACTTGCGAGACGCTTGAGTAGTACTTGTGCTTGTCCACAATACCCTCACATACGCTTCCGGAAGCGTGTGTGACGGTGATACCTCCTATATTACAGATTTTGTAGGTTCTTTCAAGCTTGATTTTATTAAAAAAGGTTTCTTAAATATAACCCTTTTTGTGCTGCCTTGTGTAAGATTGTTGAATTGACCCGTTAGTAATGGCGGGTATAGACATAGCGGCGCATAGCCGCACAGCACTCCGGGATCACTTACGGGTGTATGGAGTGCCAGACACGGGAGTTGAACTAGTCTTTGTGGTTCAAGCCGATCCGGCTTTCCACTTTGAAGTGTTATACTCTTGGATCACTTTTCCAGCGGTGAACGTGAACGATAATCTGTTCCATGAATATGAACCCACCGCTGTTCCTGCTGTCTATAGACCTTATACTAATCTTGAAGTACCGCTCACGGCTTGGCAACACCGTGTTTGGTTTAATGGCGCCCTCCCACAACCGACTACCACGGTTCGTTTAGGCCCCTTATCAATTGAGGGGGCCACTTGGCCTGTTTTGGCCGGGTACACCCCACATCCGCGTTATATGACAATACCAGTCGCGGAACTGCGCACTATGTATGCGGCCTTGGTGCAGGTGCATCGAGCTTTAGTGCGGTATGTTACAGGCAGCCTCCATGGAGCCGCTCCTGGAGTTGCCGGCCAACCAGCTGCTGCAGGCGGAGTGACCATAAGTCCCATCATGGTGAATTCTGTGATGGGCAAACGGCCACAAAATAAGGATGATTTTCCTTATTGGCTTGCAGAAAAGTTTGATCAGTTGGAGGCAGTTTTTCCACATACAACTCCAGTGGATAAACATCGTATTTTAACGATTAGTTTGCCAAAAGACTTAATTCCCGAGTTGACAGCATGTGACAACTGGGGTAAGGTATTCGCAGCAGTATATTCTAAATGGTTTGGTACTCCTTCCATGACTGTTCTCCCTCTGTAATTAAAAAAGTACAGGACGAACATGGCCCTGAAGCGGCTGTGGAATTAGGGATGAGACTGGTGGGAGTGTTTGAAGTAGTAGCTGAGCTGATCCTTGCGAATGTCAAGGGCGATGCAGTGAACTTTCAAGTAGCTAACGCTTTGGCTTTAGTCCCAGAATTGGACAAGCCTCGCGAATTACCGAAAATTATTACCCAGGCTTACAAAACTATTGGTAGAAACAGCCTGGGTAACAAGCCTTTTGCAAAACAGCAAATACAATCGCAACCACAACAGCAACAAACCAAATCTCAATCTGAGAAAGATGAGAAACCAGTCTTCACTAAAAAGAGCTGGAGGCTGAAAAAACAGGGTAAGCAACAGAAAAAGCCGGGGTCGCGAGGCGCATCCCCGGCTTCAGTTTCTTCTGAACGTACTTATGATTTACGCGATAGAGCGAGAATTAAGTCACCGGATAGGTTTCAAATCCCTGATACGCGTTCTCCTCGTTCTTTACAGGCACAGACTTCGTCACAGGCAGGTGGAGGAGACCGCCAGGATAGAGGAAGGGCCCGTGAGGCCCCACAGGGACGAGACCAGCCTCGACAACAAGTCAGAGGAAAAGAGGAAGACGCTCAACGTTTTCGACCACAATTTCAGAAGAAGAAAGTTGCCGCTGTAACAGCGAAATATGCCACAGACGGTGAGAACGAGACTCCTGAATTGGACGTGGGCAGTAACCCTCCTAGACAGCGCCGCGGAAGTTACCATAGTGCGGGAGGCGCTACGTCCTCATATGGAGGCGACAGCAACTGAAACATTCATTACTGTTGAAACAGCAGACACCAGAGTGGCACCCCCTGACAGACTATTTAATATTGTCATCCAAATTGAAGGTGATATACAGCGTGTAATTAAAGGGATTTTTGGGAAAATCTGACCTCTTCATATGACATTTTGTTAGCAGAGGCGGATTAGCCACCCCCATTCGTTCTTGCTGCACGTAGAGGGGAGGAGGTAATCCTTCCGAGCTTTTCTCGACATGTCCCAAAGGACAAAGCGGAGGCTCTAGCAGCAGAGTGGGCTGTGTCCCTGGCTCCGGCTTTATTCCGCAATCACGTGGGTTGGGACGAAGATTCTCCCCCCCCATGAAATACCTTTGCGGTCACTACCGCAGCCACAACCCCAATATCCCATAAAACGTGAAGCCAAAGGCCACGTTTCCGAAATTCTGACTCAGTTGGAATATCAGGGAGTAATTGAACCCTGTGTATCACCTATGAACAATCCCCTTTTCGCGGTTTCTAAACCCGATGGATCGTACCGCTTAGTATTGGATTACCGGCATTTGAACTCACATTGCCGGACCTTCGCGGTGCAAAATACCCATAGTTCGGCGCTTGTAGACAGTCTTGTTCGTAAAAAATATAAAACGACACTTGATCTTTCAAATGGATTCTACACGCACAACTTAGCCCCGGAAAGTGGCCAATGGTGTGCTTTTACTTCCGGTGGTAAAATGTTCAAATTCAGGCGTCTTCCTATGGGGTACAAAAATAGTCCAGGCGTGTTCGCTGCTCGTGTTGTCTCTTTGTTAGACGGCATTGATCCAGACGCCTGTTCGTATGTGGATGACATTTATCTGACGGACGACGAATTGTTTCCGCATCTGACCCGAGTAGACCGCATTATTCTTGAATTCGCGGTTCAGGGATACAAAATTAACTTTGCCAAATCTCATATTGCTGAATTTACCGTTTTGTTCTTGGGCTATGAGCTCAACAATGAAGGTAAGGGTTTAGCCCCCATTTTCTGGAGAAATGTGCACTTCTGTGCCCTCCTACTAATCTGAAGAAGCTTCAGTCTTTGCTGGGTTTTCTGAACTTCGGACGTACATATATTCCCGAATACGCCCAGCGTATTAAGCCACTGTATGCCTTGATACAACCTACTTATTCGAAGTCTTGCTGGCTTCCGGAGCATACCTCCATTCTGCAGTCTTTGCAAACAGACCTTCTTGAGTCTAAATACCTTTTGACACGTGATAACCACACAAACTTGGTGATTAGAATCATTCCAGGGGCAGTGGGTTTCAAGTACTTAACCTTTAATGAAGGTGATACAGTACCCATCGCACACAAGTCACATCTGTACACCTCTGCAGAAATGCGGTTCTCATCTGTGGAGAAAGTGCTAACAGCAGTGCAAATGGCGATCCTAAAGGAGCGCGCACTGGCACAGGGAAAACGCATTTTGGTGGTAACACCCTATCCTGCCCTAGAGGCAGTGACGAAAGCAAGTGTTCCGAACTCTAAAGCTTTGCACCCCCGTTGGATTCAATGGGCAACATCTTTGACATCTCCGGATGTCACTTTCATTTTTGACTCTTCTCTTCAGACTCAGGAGTTTTTACAGTATGAATTCTTTCATCCTCCTCCTTTGTCTTTATTGCTGCTTGAGGATTACGATTGTGTAATCTACACCGATGGTTCGGCACAACCGGCCACGGGTTCCAAGCATGCTTATTCAGCCGCATGTGCTATTGTCGCAGGTACGTTTGTGAACGGAAAGTTCAAATCCACTGTGGTGCATACACAGACACTCGGGGATAGTACCGCACAATTGGCCGAGTTGCGTGCATTGGTGCTTGCTCTTGAGTTCGTAAATCCTGATGTGACCACTTTAATTGTGTGCGATTCTTACTACTGTGTTCAATCATACAATGACAATCTGTTCTTTTGGTCGCAAAATGACTATAGAGACGCTAAAGGCAACACAATCAAGCATAAAATGCTTTGGGTTAGAGTGGCAGAATTACAAAGACGTCTGCCACTCACACAGGTGGTACACACCCTAGGCCATCAGCGAGTGGGCGCACACGATGTTGGTAACAGTCTGGCGGATGAAGCTGCCAGATCAGCAGTACTCACGTGTTCAGTAGCAGCAGTTACTAGATCCATGTCTAGAATAGACACTGATATCTTGGCAGCTATTGCTGCAACAAAAGAAGGAATGAATTACCCTAGAGGTTTCCCTTCTAAATATTCTTACCAAATAGGTCCCGATCAGGCTCCTTATGTAACAATACCTGACGTTGGGGTTCGGCTGATCCCCAACGCGGACCGCAGACTTTCCTTAATGACAGCGGCACACGAAGGCATGGCTTCGGCTCACGCTGGTGTGTCAGCGACAATTTCCATTTTGCAGCAGTGTTACTGGTGGCGGGGATTATATAAAGATACACGTACTTATGTGCTTTCCTGTGACGTTTGTCAACAGATCAAGCCTTCAACAGTCACAAGACCACCGCAGACCTCGCTTGCAATTTCAAACAGACCCTTTGGGTGTGTTTACTTGGATCACTGCGGTCCATTTTCTTCAGACACTGCCTATAAATATATCTTAGTGGCCGTGGACTCGTGCACACGGTTCATCTGGGTCTGGCCACAACGGAGTGCTGACGCTCGAAATGTCATAAGGGATTTGCGAGTCTTTGTGGGAATTTTCGCATGCGGCACCTTCCATTCTGACCAAGGTCCGGCGTTTGCCTCTAAGGCTTACAAGGACGCAATGGGCTCCTTAGGGGTGCGGGTGAAATTTTCGTCTCCGTATAGGCCTGAGGGCAACTCTATCGTTGAACGAATGAACCGTGACTTAAAGCAATCCTTGACAGCTAGAGTTATAGGTACTGGCAGGAACTGGCTGGCCCACTTGTATACTGTTCAGCGTGCACTTAATAATCTCCCTAGAAGGCCTCTGGGTGGGCGGACCCCTTACGAAATGCTCTTTGGCATACGAATGTTTGTGCCTGACCTTGATGGTCTAGACATGGCGGCGCAATCCGCCAAGTTTGATGTAGATAACCATTCTACTATGTTACAGGACTTACAAGAAGCCCGAGACAAACTTGCAATTGCACATTTGCCTTCAGCCACAGACCCTGCTCTGCAGATTCCGGTTGCCGGCTGGCTTCCGAAGATTGGCGACCTAGTACGAGAGAAGGTGGAGAACAAAAAATAATTTGGCCCCTCTTTTCGTGCACCGGTTCCAGTCCTGGGCTTGAAGGGAACACGTACAGTCATCTTACCACCGCTTCCCGGTCGCAAGGAAAACAGATACATCTCAGTGGAAAATGTCAAGCTACAACATCTGGCCGATCCTGAATAGTGTCACACCAGCGGTCTCTTGTCCTGCCATTTATCGGACATGTATCCGCGGCACGCCTGCACGAACAGTCACTGATGTTACCATGGAGATGGTTGATTTGCCTGAAAATATATTTGAACCCCCTGCATCCCCCTGCATTGATGAGGACGAATATACTTATCCCGCCACAGAGTCGGTGGCACACCAACCAACGACGCCACTGAGCCCGACACGTTATTCCTTTGACTCGGATTCCAACTCATCAAAGGCCCCGTCCAAGTTTAGTCTTTTTGTCTCCTGGTTTAGAGACAATTTTTTGATTCCACCGTGGACATATATTTGGATGGTACTTTTCTTGGTTTTTTTGTTTATGTCCATTGGCTTTGTCACGGTGTTTTTTCTACTCATCAATGGTCACTATTTGCCTGAACGCTCTGCTGTGAACAGTGTGGCTGGGACTTTGGCTCCACATTCCTCTTCACACATCATGAAGCGTGACCACACATTTGTGAACATTTCAGCGTTTCCAGTTGCAGATGGCATCGTATGGGATGCGGTAAACTTTCAAATCCATGGCCCGACGGAAATTATTAATGTACCAAATGTCCTTCGAGTCTCGATGGGTGATGTAGTAAAAAGTAATATTCATTCTGATGATTGGGATGTGCATGCCGTTGAAGCATTGTTTGCTGATTTCAAATATTATGCTTCCTTTAATGCTGAGGACTTGTATATGAATTCTGCGAATTATGCCGATTTGTACTGCTACCAGCATTGGGGCAATCATTTTCTCCACAAACCGAGTGCACTACGTAGCCCTGTTACTTACACCCAATGGGAACATTGTCCAAACCCCATACCAGGTAGTTCCCAGACTCTTCGAAATAAATTCACCTATTTTACTGATTTCAATCGATCGAACCCTGGGTCCTATTATTTTAAATTAAGAACCCCATTGACTCAAAAAATAATGTTGACCCACACTAAATTACTTTATTCGGGTTCCTTTTTGAGCGCCTTGGCGGTGGGTGGTTATGAGTATTGGAAAGACACAGTAGATTTAAAATCAATCTGGGGTTCGAAGCCATGGCAGGTGCAAGGCACTGAGGCGTTGCACCGCGCTTGCCTTATCCCAGCCCAAATTATGTTTTTGAATGCTTCCATTTATCAGACCACGTGTTGGGGGTTGTCTTCCGTTAAACAACTAAACGCGCCAGCCATCCCATTCTTGTCGAGTTCGCCAAATGACAGTTTACGATTTAATATGTCCCTTTTACAGTTACAGGCTCAGTTCCAAAATAATTCTTTTAACGTTTCTGCACTGATACAGTCACCCTGGTTGGCATGGCCCATATCATCGAATGCATGCCAGCTGCGTTTCCATGGCACAGTTCCTGGCTACATACAGGACAAGCCTGATCCAAGATTTACTGCAACTCGTACTGTCACCACGTATTCGGTTGGTAAATTATGTAAACAATGGTTACAACATTCGTCCTTAGACTCTGTTAAGAAACATTTGTCTCTCCTATCAGGCACTATCGATTTATCTGACTTTATCTTGGGACCTCGTGGTCCCCGACCGAAGAGATTCATTTATGAAGCGTATAATGAACTCTGGAAGCTGTCACAAATGAAAGCTGCTTCCCGCCTTCGGGAAATAGACCAAGCAAATTTGGAAAAGGTGCTTGCTGTTGTTGACAATAGAATAAATACCCTGTCTTCCCGCATTTACACATTAGAGAATATTGTATCCTCTGTTGTTGATATTGTACAAGATGATGTCTCTATGTTGTATCATGGTCAGAATCAGTTACGCTCAGTGATGCAGTTTGCCTGGACTTTGCAAACCCTTAAATTAGGTAAAGTTCCTTGGAATCTCTTGAACACCACTGCCCTTTTTCTGCCTTTTAATTTGACGGAAAAACAGCAGTTCATGTCCATGAAAGATGCATCTTACACCTTGTTACATATCGAGAAAGTTGATCCTTTACCATTCTCTGTAGCGGAACTAGATTCTGCGGTGTGGTTAGTTCATGGGGTTATCGCTTTACCTTTTTCCCTGTTTGAATTTAGCTCGTGCATGAGACATTATCCTGTGGGCCGTTTCCAGCCTTTGGGTAGTGCTTTCCTGCATGAACTCTGGTCCTTGCCTTTCATGTATAAATGCCTTAGAGAAGGCAAGGAAGTGTTTCTCACGGGGGAGTCTTGTGATTCAACTGTGGGTCATTCGCTTATTTGTAAACATATTAAATTGCACGGGGCTTGTAGTGTTTCAGTTCCGAATCTGGCATGTGTGCTAAAGGGTATTCCTGCTCCTGCTATTTCTCCTACTTTTACTTTGCTTACTAACGGTAGCTATTTGCTTTTAAATAACGAAGACTGTTGTGGCCTACAAGCTGGCATTCCGTATATTGTTACGGTCTCACACAGAGTTGTCTGCTGCAAGAATGTGCTTTTTCCTCCCCTCACGACATCGTTGATAACTCTATTTGGCCTTCCATTCCTACCATGGAGGCAGATTTCAATAAGTTGAGCAGAATAAAGGCCCTATTATTGAATAAGGAGGTTATGCTCACATCCGCCCGGGAGACATTCATTCTCCAGGTGGCTAGTACCCACAGTGAAATACAGGCCCTTTTGAACACTGACCTCCCCCAACATTTTGGGGAGTTGATTCATCGTATTTTTAATGCATCAAACACTGAGGGTCTGGTGCACTTTTTAAACTTGTGGGGTCTGGCCTGGTATCCACCTTCCAAACTATTTTCGGTGTGATACCGGCATTCATACATTCTATTTTTTCTAGCGTCTTTGGTGGCTTCCCATTAATCCTCGCTTTGGCGGCTGGTGTCTTGCTGTTGGTCTGTTTTCTGCGCAATGGCTGCACACCACTGGGCCCTTCTCGATCCCGAACGCCTCCAACTGCTCCGTGAGCGACTTCTGGTTGGCTTCGATGTTCTGCCCTTGGCAACTATCAGTGTGTCCTACACCCTTTCTTTTCGCTTTGCGTATTTCACTTGCGTGCAACCTGTGATGTCTTGCATCCGGTGTCCGTTCACATGGACCATGGATTATTGCCTCTCCAATTCGTCATTGTCTGTTCCGGATTTTGTCCAGTTGGTGGGTCCCTTAGAGGCCCATGAACGGGACTGTTCCGCTGCTGGCTTTATGATGCGTGCGGCTGCACTGGGGATTTTGGCACAATGGGATATCTGGGCGGCTGCTCAGAATCTCCTACAACAAAGTTATATTGAATATCACGCAAGCTGTCCCGCATTGCTTCTAGATGCTCCATCCTCTGAGGAACATTCATGCAGCTTTGAACTGTTGGACTGGATGGCGTCTACGTTTTTTGACGATTCCAATGATGTCCTCTTGGACGGTATAGCTTTCTTCTGCTCTTCCACGTTTTTGGATTAATTTGCCGTTCACTGTCGGTGGATTGCCTCGTTTCTGCTCAGGTGTTTGGAACTCTGTCTGCATTTTCGATGGACTGTCCAGGGGAGGGTGTCTTGTGGCTCTTGGCCTGCCTGGCTACGTTGGCGCAGGCCTGGCTGCCATGATGACTTTTGCGCACGTTACTCTTAAACTGTTGTTCTGTCGCCCTCTGCTACTGCCAAGTTATTTTACAACTGTCTGCATTTTCTGTTTCTCACCTTTTCTCCTATTCCCTTTTGGGCTCAGTCTGAACAACAGTTACAAGGTCGAATAACAAATCCCTGGTTCCTACTGATTTGGCCCGTCCCTCGCACCTAGACATAACACCATGTACAGCTGCCATTGAGAAATTAGTGTGCTTTTAATAATGCGGTTGCCTGCTCTAGAGAGCACTTGGAGACGAACTTTCCAGAGAGAAGAGCTGTGATTGTATGCTGATGTAGTTTTGCATCTAGAGACTGAGGTATGGGGGTTCGCTAGTCAAAGCCCAAAGGTCTTCTATTATCATAATAAACTGACTTCCAGCACGGGGAGGGTGGTAATGTTAGTTAGACATATATCCACTGCTTTATGAGATGCTTTCCCCGTTCGTATTCTATGGAGTAGTAACTATGCTGATTATATTATTCATATGTATTATGCTATTAGTACTGACACGTGTACTGTATCTTAGAGCACGTAAGTTGAAATAAATATTTTGAACTATACAGTGTCTCTTCTTACGCATGTTGGGGACAGGTACGAGTGTGACGAAAGAGTGTTCTTGCCTCTGCGAGTCCTGGGTGAGAGAGAGATACCGTGTTCTAGGTTGTCTAATCATTGGTACATTAGTGCTAATGGGACGCTAAGGCTAGTTGGGTTGGGGTTTTGGGAGCTAAGGTCTATAGTTGGCTCACCACTATATTCCAAGGTCCTATTATCCTGTGCATAGCTCTGTATGTGCAGAAACCTTATAACACTATCTATCATTAATTTATCTATGCTAAAGAGAGCATGTCGAGAGTACTCAACTGCTAGACCTATAGAAATGATCTAACTTCATACCTTGTTTGAAAAAGAGCAATGGTTCACTAGGATATAAATCAATTTAAGAACATAGGGAAAAGTCTGTGTATGAAGACAACAAACAAAACAATATTACTTTATAACAAAGCATAAAAACTTGAAAGGCCAAGAAAACTGAATCAATTGCAGTTGCGATATTTATTACATTCTATAGACATATTTATCAACAAAAAAGAAGATCTGGTGCTCATGCTATAAGGGACTTGGAAGATGCAGTGCAAAGTGTAAGATAAAGTCAAACATTGTACCACTCCAGGTTCTCTAAAGTAATGGGGTCACCCTTGTTTATAAATATATGCTAACCCCATACCTTGGCACAGTGTGTCAGGAAGCTGGCCTCAGTGCATTAATGAATGCATTCCCGTCTAAGTGTGCAGGTCTGCACACCTCTCTCACATGGCTATCTTCCTTCTCAGGATGAAGGCTGGGGACAGCGGAGCTGCAACTCAGTTACAGCTCATAGCAGCTTCCTCAATAACTCCGGTGGGAAATGAAGCACCTCTCACCGAATTCAGGTTAGATTCTGTTGAAATAATAAACCACCATCCTTTTAATTAAGTAGCTTCCATATGAAAGCAACAAAAATTCAGAGTTCATCAAGGATACAGGAACATCCTTCAAACAACACGCAAGGTTAGCCATGGGCGTATTACAAATGCCATGAATTGTTATCTCTTTACAGACAAAGGAGTGACCCAAAGAAGTTCCACACTCATGTAGACTAACAAAAATCTCTTTGTTCTCGTGCATGCATCTGTATTCAAAAGGGAGAAACAAAGCCTTGTGTAAAAAAAAAAAAGTGCGCCTATCTCCTCATATCTGCCTACCTGAAAATGTCTAAGACATGCTGTAAAATGAAACAGAAATGGTAAGAGAAAGAAAACTGTAAATGAGCCAAATGGCAGATAGGGTTTCAGCTTTGGTAAAAGACAACTTCTCTAAACGTTCCTTATTAAGCGTAGTGTAGGTTGCATCATTTTTAGCCATGATTTTCTGCATGTGTGTCAAATTATAAGGAAAAAGAAATTCAGTTGCATTTGGATAATTCCATGGCACTGGATTTGATTGTAAAACCTGCAATGTCCAACTCAACTGCAAAATCAATCTTAACTGACTCCAGCCATGTAGAAGCATAGACATGTCATTTTGTATGATATCAAATACAGATTAAATAGCATTATTCAATTAACAAATGCGAGTGGATATTGTAGTCATGTCATTATCTATGACAGCCAAAGCTGTTTCCAAGTTTTCCTTATCAATTTGTCTTAACCATTCAGCAGCTTCTTGATGAGAGATTTTCCTAATTTCATTATAAGTGGAATGCATAAAACGTTTAGAATGAGGAGATCTAGGACCCAATAGAAATTCATGTACATCCATATTATCTGACAGGATATATAAATGGTCTTAAACTGCTGATAAGGTGGAATGTTCTAAACATTGCTGGCACAATTGTCAACGCTATAGGTACTAAATACTCCTGAATGTTGTAACTGAATATACCAAGGATCTGGCCTGCTTGCCTGAAACCCCGTTGAGGAGTTAAGAAGAATTAGCATTACAACCATTCATATCTACTGGCCAGAATACCCACACATCTAACTCAGAAACAGAAGAATTGTACGTGACATTCTGCACCATTTAATTAAGCTGCACTTCTGTTAGATTAACATACTGTTGCCAGTTATCAAACTGTCCAACAGAGGAAAGGTTTGGTGCATTAAAAGTTTTAGCATTGCCCAAGCCAAGCCATGTAGTCTGTTGTACTGTTTTGTTTGAAAAGATAATTTGGCAAGGGATCAGGCAAGCCCTAATTAAAGCATCAGTGTCCTGAACCTGCCAGTGTCGTGTACTCTAAATTCAAGTTCAATATTGTCCTTCCAATAGTCATAGCCATTTAGGGCCAGATGTCAAATAAATGAGTCTGAATAAATCAGTTTAGGTTTTGTGAGCAGATTTTTATCTGGTGGGGAAGGCGCATGATAATAGTATGAAACTTGTTCCGTAGGGACATGACCAGAAAAATAAGGGAACTTCTTTAAATATGATTTAGAGCTACCAACAGGTGGTTTTAGCATTGTGCCCACAGTAAATAATTTAAAACAGCATGTAGAGTACTAGCTCTGTGTAAATAGTGATGTACATGATGACGGCAGTAAAACATTTCACCATAATTTGCAGAATTAAATTACAAATCCTCATTTTCAAATATTGTGTATGATTCTAATTCAAATGGCATATTAGTAGCAGTCATAACACCCCCTTCATCAGAAATGGAATCTGGGGTTATAACATCATCCATAGGAAGTCTAAAAACATACAGAATTTGCCAAGTCTATGTAGGGCCATAAATGTCATAGGGGACATTATCCCAAACAATCCAATCATCGACAGGGAATGCAGTAATGTTCATGAGGGACTTTATGGGAAAAAGAATAGGGCCTAAGCACCTCAGCTACCAGCTTTGGAGAAGAGCGATCTGGGAGATAGTGTTCATTCAACTACAGAAAGAAAAATGTAACACATCCAATCCAGAGGAAGAGAAAAGATAATAAAAGAAAAATCCAACAGTAGGACCATGGAGCAATCAGGTAAGTCTGCTTCAGCCAAAAGAATAGTGCACGCACTTCATAAAAGGGGGTACATGAAGAGTCTGAGGAAAAATGATCATAGTTAACAAAATAACCAGAGGAAGGTTGAGTAAAAACAGGGACTTCATCAGGCAAAGGAGAGCAGGTAGGCACCTCCAAAGGCAGTTGATAATATATAATTTCATTGCTAGGGGCAGCAGTAGAAAATGGCAAACTCACATTAGAAATACATCCGTGTTTTCATTAGCTGCTATGATTGAAAGTTCAGCCTCTGAAGACCCCAGTCAGAGTGTAGAAAGATCAAGACTACTTAGTGCATGCAGAGGGATTTCATGCAGGGTAGGGAGAGGTGACAAGAAACTACCCAGAATCCCCTGTGGCCTACTATTGATAACTGGCCACATGTTGTAACTTGATCAAATCAATGGAAACTTGTTGTTTCTGTTTACAACCAGCAAGCGGTGGCAAAATCACAGTTTGAGTACCTTGAACAGCAAGGACAGGCACCGGTGCACGGTAGGATGGGTCAAACTCTTTTTTATCTGCAATCCTCTCTCGGACTAGATCCCCGACTTTTGGAATCCATCCACAAACCACTGGTTGCTCCTTCACTTCATCAGTGGCAGAACATTTAGGGCCCATTGGGAATCGCAAACAGTGTTAAACACACTGTTGTACATGCAAAATAGTGCCTTGCAAATTGAGAGTTGCAAAAGACTCGCAATTTGCGAGGCGCTATTTTGTGCGTCGTACATCTGGCCCTTTGAGCTTTAATTAGAGTGCTCATCCCAGAAGTCTTTCAATTCCTGTAAGACAGTGAAACGTTCATTGATATCAAAGGGCGCAACCGCCGGCACTGTGCCAGAGTTATCAAGATCTGGAGCAAACATTTGGTCCTCAAACAGGACCTCATAGGGAGTCCGACCCCCCAACCACAATCTAGGCAAATTATTTAACGCTCTCTGGACTCCATACTGGGGATGGATCCAACTACGACCTGAACCTAACACTCTAGTAATTATGGACTGCTTTAAGTCATGGTTTTTCCATCAAACTATCAAATTTCCCTCAGGGTGATAGGGGGTGGAATAATGCATGGCAACACCCAGGGTATCGATAGTATACTGGAATACCTTAGAGGCAAATGCAGGTCCCTGGTCTGAGCGGAATGCTGCCCCTGCATATGTAACAGACTTTAAAGACTTGCAAATATTTAATAACAGTTCGAGCGTCAGCCGATCGCTGTGGCCACAACCATAGAAAATGAGAACAAGAATCAACAGCCACTAAGATATTTTTAAAGGCACCATCCAAATGGAGTGGTCCTAATGGCTTATTTGAAACTAAAAGAGTTGTCTGCGGTGGGGATGCAATGGTGGAACTTTTAATTTATTGACAAACGTTGCAACAAAGGACAAATTTTTTAGTCTGTTTATAAATACCCTGCCACCAGTAGCATTTCATTAATCAAGAAAATATAGCCTCCACACCAGCATCGGCAGACATCAATTCCTCATGAGCAGCTATTATTAACTCTAACCTGTGGTCCCGGTTGGGTATCACTCGATCACCCACCTCGGAAATGCGAGCAAAGGGAATATTTTGAGGATAGTTTGTTGCTTAATAGCCTTTAGGTAGGAGCTCGCCACTAGCCGAAGCAATGACAGCAGCCGTTATGTCATCATCTATCCTCGTATGTGAACGAGAAATCGCAGCTACTAATACAGTCTGAACAGCTGCCTTGGTAGCTTCACCAGCCAACGAATTCCCTTCCACATGTACACCAACACGTTTATGACTCAATGTGAGAATTACATGAGCTTGTGGCAAAGCATCTTTGAGTGCTGCCACCTTCCCCCAGATAAGTTTATCCTTGATAGCGTTACCTTTAGAATCTCTGCATCCATTCAAGCACCAATAAGATGAATTATCATTAAAGGACAGGAAGCAGTAATAGAAATCACATGCTATATGCGTGAGGAATTCTGTATCCGTATTCTGCCATGCCAGAACCAAAGCTTTCAATTCAGCCAGCAGAGCGGTACAGTCACCTAAAGTTTCTGTATATGTTTTTTGTGCCTGAAATACACCATATTTCATGACACCTTTTACTGCAGCACATGCAGCCACATACTTGTACTTAGTACCAACCAAGGGCTGGGCTGATCCCTCAGTATAGATTATGAAAGCATACTGATCTAGAGGCAAAATATCACTAGACATGGGTTATTCTTTTTGATACTGGAGGTATTCCTGTGTTTGCAAAGTAGGGTCAAAAATGTAATCAACATCAGTAGCTGTCAAGGAAGTGGACCACTGGATCCATCTTGGATGTAAGGCTTTCACATTAGAAACACTGGCCTTGGTGATAGCCTCTAAGGCAGGAACAGGAGACACCACAATTATCTATTTCTCCTGAGGAAATAGATGTTCCTTCAGGACAGCTGTTAGAACTACAGTCAAAAAAAATTCTGTCAATGCAAAATGCATTTCTCTATTGGAATATAAATGCAATTTATAAGCAATCAACACTGTTTCTCCTTCATTGAATAAAACATATATGCAACCACTGGTACCCGCAACTATGCTTACTACCACATTATTAGTGTTAAGGGGCATATTTATGAGAATGGTGGAGCTGGGCAGCGCAGCAAGCTACCTTACTTCACTGCCCTGTGTCACAGGGAAAGGGCAGGAATGCACCGTATTGATCAAATACGGTGCCTTCCTGTCCTTTCCCCCTACTCTGGTGCTGTTTCGGCAGCCTGGCGCCAATGCAGGCACCCTTGCACCATGGTGCAAGGGTGCCTATGTTGTAGGCAGGATTGTTTTTGTGCAGGAAGGCACACCTTCCTGCACAAAAACAATCCTGAGAAGCTTTTTCCACTTTCTATGTGGGCTGCAGAATGCAGTCCACATAGAAAGAGGAAAAACAAGGAGAAATAAAGATGTTTCTCTTCAGTACACCTCACCTGGGGAGGCGTATCTTTGGGCGCATTTCCAGGTTTACCAGGTTTTGTTAAGTCTGTGAATGCTTCAAAAACCTTGGGAATTGCTTGGGAACACCCACTGCAATGCCCATGGAACGCCTCTCTCATACAGTGTAATGCAACACAGCAATGTGCGCTGCATTGCATCTCTCCATATCTTTGAAGCCATTCAAAGCCACGCAAAGTGGCTTTGCGTGGCTTCATAAATATGACTTGGAGGTTTGCGTTGTGCATGTACGACATTGCGTGGTACAAGCATGATTCAAAGCTCTCATAAATTAGCCCCCTAAGTATTTAGACTCAGGTGTATGCCTGTTTGAACGTTTCTGAGAATAGTAGTATGTTCAGCAGTTCAATATTTATTAGAAAAATTGGACTAACTAAATCGTACAACGGTTTTACCTATTGTGCATAATCTGGTACGTGTGTTCTACCAAAGTTGAGAAATCCTAACTACAATTGAAGTTTTTTCGATGTATTTGGTGTTTGCAAAAGAGTACATTTCTCTAAGAAATGTGTCGCTAGGCTTTTGCCTTCATTTGATAATACATATCCCATAAGCTGGACAGTGAGAAAGGCAATTTTATATTTCAGAAATTAAATTTATAGCCATGTCAGCAGATCCCAAAATAATACAATCCATTCTGGCCAAATGTGAGTTGAAATCATCATCTGTGAGGTAAATGTCATCAATGTAAGACAACACTTCTGAGTCAATTTCTTGTAAAATTATTGTCACTCGGGCAGCAAACAGACCTGGACAGTTCTTATACCCATATCGAAGCAGGTAGAATCTTCATTGGACTTCTAGCTCTAAGAACGCAGTCAAGTTGCAGCTTTGAGTTGCTACATTTTTGACAGAAAAAGACATTGAAAATGTCCAATGTAGTTTTGTATTTTTTGTGAATAATGTTGTTTATTAAGCCAGTGGTGTGTGAATTTTGTACAACAAAAGCCTGTGTGTAATGGTTTAATTGTTGATAGTCTAAGACCATACAATAGGAATGATCAGGTTTAAGCACAGGAAAGAGTGGATTATTCATAGAGGAGACGCAAGACTCAATCATACCTTGATATTCTAATTGTGATAGAATCTCCCTAACAAGGCATTTAGCTTCATGTTTAATAGGGTATTGAGCTTGCACCTGCGGGCTGGATCTTTTAGGTATGACATGATAAGGTCAGTCTTTACTCCAAACTGCCTGATTGTGATATAATACTGGGACCTGTGGAAGAGCCCATTTTATAGCATATGCTGTTTTAACTTCCACTGGAACATGAACAGAAAAGGAAGTCATTATTACACACTCCTTTTGTTAGAAGTTTTTTAGAAACTCTGGCGGCCAATTAGTCTCAGCCACAATAATATTATATTCATTAGTTATATTCAGGCAGAATATTACTTTAATAGTATGCGGTATGTCACCCTCAATTTGTATGTCCCAATCATAGAGTCTATCAGGAGGGCTTAGCCTCTGATCTAGAGTTTTAACCTGTATATAGTCTTTAGTCGGTCTCGACCACCAGAAACTCTTGAACAGTCTGGTGAACTATTGTGACATTTGCAGGGCTGTCAAGAAGAGTTCTCACCCACGTTTTGTTCCAAAAAAAAGTTCTGAGTATTTGTGGCATATTTAATGGAAATTCCTGCCACTTTCTTCTTTTTAAATTGTGCTTTTATTGTAAAAGTTTCTCTTCCTTTTTTATGATGACATCAGAAGATCCCTGCGAGTCCATTTTCAGTTCACATACTCCTGTCTGTGGTTGCCTCATCCCCACCTCTCTGACCGCTTGTCTGCAGATTCCTGAAAGGAACAAGAAGGACGTGTATCAGAACACTGATACCTATCAATTTAATTGTATCACTTTTACGTAAATTGTAACATTTTTTAGAAGACTCCGGATGCAGAGATTCAGTCTGTGTTTTAATTGTAGTTCTACCTTTATTTTTAATACCAGCACTTTTTAGAAGACGCAGGTGTCTGTTCGGCAGAATCAGCATCAGATTTGCCTTTAGGCTTTGGCTTAATAGCCCTGGTTCCCAAACATGTCACGACCAATAGAAGTATTGATTTTAGAATTATTTTGGGTAGCTCGTGTCCCGATTGGCAGGGGGAACTAAGGTGAGACACAGGCATATCGCCAAAGAAGCTGCCTTCCCTTTAATATTACCTAAAATTATAGAGGACACTGTCTCAAAGGTGCCAATGAGTTTCATTCCCAAATCCAGGGCAGGGGTGCTCCATGTTCAGCCTGAATATGTTTAAGGAATTTAGGTAAACCTACAGTTGAAGAAGTACCATAAGTAATGGTGTAAATGGCACCAAATACAGTACCCCATGATTACACTCCTAAACTGGGGGAACTATACAAGTGGAAGACACTCAGGGCCCAAATCACAAAGGTAAATTTAGACCTGAAGTCTAAATTTAGACTTAAAGTCTAACTTTAGACCTAAACTCTAACTTTAGACCTGAAGTCTAAGTTTAGACCTGAAGTCTAACGTTAGACCTGAAGTCTAAGTTTAGACCTGAAGTCTAAACTTAGACTTCAGGTCTAAACTTAGACTTCAGGTCTAAAATTAGCCTTTTGGTCTCAAGTTAGACTTTAGGTCAAAACTTAGGGCCCGATTCTCAAAGGTAAACTTAGACCTGAAGTCTCTGTTCAGACCTGAAGTCTAACTTTAGACCTGAAGTCTAATTTTAGATCTGAAGTCTAACTTTAGACCTAAAGTCTAAGTTTAGACTTAAAGTCTAACTTTAGACCTAAAATCTAACTTTGGACCTGAAGACTAACATTAGACCTGAAGTCTAAGGGCCCGATTCAAATAGGTAAAGTTAGACCAAAAGCCTAACAGACCAAAAGTCTAACTTTACTACTTTTCGGTATTCACAAAGGTAAGTAACTACGAGTAAATGTACTACTACTAATTTTACTAGTAGTACATTTACTAGTAGTAAGTTTACTAGTAGTAAGTTTCCAAGTAGTGAAGTTCCTAGAAGTTACTTACTTTTTAAATAAAAAAAGTAGTAAACTTAGACTTAAGTAGTAAACAGACATTAACAAAGGTAAGTTACTACTAGTAACTTTACTACTAGTAATTTTACTACTAGTAACTACTAGTAACTTTACTACTAGTAATTTTACTACTAGTAACTTTATTACTAGTATGTTTAGTAGTAGATAAGTTACTAGTACTAACTTAGCTTTAGTGAATTCCGAAAAGTAGTAAAGTTAGACTTTTGGTCTAAGTTAGACTTTTGGTCTAACTTTATCTTTGTGAATTGGGCCCTAAGTTCAGACCTGAATCTAAGTTTAGACTTCAGGTCAAAAGGTAGACTTCAGGTCTAAAGATAGACTTTTGATCTAAACTTAGACTTCAGGCTTAAAGTTAGACTTTAGGTCTAAAATCAGACTTTAGGTCTAAACCTAGACTTTAGGTCTAAGTTTATCTTTGTGAATCAGGCCCTTAGACTTCAGGTCTGAAGTTAGACTTCAGGTCTAAGTTTACCTTTGTGAATCAGGCCCACAGTGAGAATTCTAAATTATCTTGGGACCCCTTATGGGTAAACACTGCTTCAAACTGATTTGATTTTCGTGTAATCCAATACAGAATTTCTTCATGTTTGGTAGGGGTTGTACCCATAATGGTATTAATGGAAACTGGACTAATTGCTGGCACAGCTAACTGAGCCTGACCAGCTTGAAGAGCCCTTGCTGTATTAATGTGTGCATAATATACTGCATCAGACGTCGATACAGCCTAACCAAATGGTTTAAAAGAGCAACTGTGTCACAATGGTTTAATGCATTTGCATATGGATAAGGCGTATAGCCTGCTAATATGGCCAGGTTGCCCCTTCATTACTGAGAAGACCCAAGTCTTACATTTTGAAGTGTGTGTGGGAGGGCGCCTTGGAACCAATTATGATGTCCCAAGTAAGTTAATGGTATTTATAAATATTCATAAGGTCTATATGCAGTCGGGGCTTAGCGTCAGTGTATGTGTGAAATGTTCGTAAATTGGCACTGACTGCAGGAAAATCAAGCCAGGAATAAAACACTTCACATTTATGAGCTTTGTATGCCTCAACTCTGAAGGTAACTTCTCTATCGCCACTGGCGTGCCCATATCTAGTTAAATGATTAGTGGCAACTCGTCTGCAATTAACAGCAATAATCACTGGTTGCTCCATGTTTAATGAACGGAATTCAGAGAAAGGGAGCACGAAAGGGGGTAATCCTTTTAAAAGGTCATGCTTGATCAATCTATAGACATGAACAGGTGCTTCCTATTAAGCTGTGAGGATAAATTCTTACTACCATGGATGTCCCCGTATAAAGGAGATAAAGGAGCCTTGGCCACACACAAAAAAACTACTCAGGCTACCCAGTAAATAGGTACTAGACCTATAATGTTGGTAGCGCCATATTATATGGGTCCTACGAATTTAGTAGGTCTGTGTATTAGGTCAAAAAAACTTCACAATATAAAGATTGAGTCTACTAATATCATCAGTAAATGTTGGTCTTTTGGCCAGCTCACAGTATCACATCAAACCCCCTAACCTTTCAGAGTTCTAGATGTTACTGGTAACCTTGAACATATTATGTTACGTTATGTTATGGTATTAGGTTTTTGTAGAGCGCAGCTACCCAACTCGGGCTTCCCGGTGCTAACGGTGGAAATAAATGACAGAGTGTCTAAAAAAAGCTTAACGATTTATCTAAAAAGATGGGTTTTTAATTGTTTCTAACAATTAACAGATTGTTATTAGACCTGAGCTGTCCGGAAGGGAGTTCCATAGCTTGGCAATGAGTAAGACAAATGCTCTACCTCCTCCTCTCGCTCTCTTTATTCTTTGAACTGTTAAGAGGGAAAGATAGTTTGATCTTAGTGTTCTTGTGGCTGTATATGGAGTGATAAGATGCTGTAGTGCACACAAGCTGGATGACCACATGACCACTGATTCCTAAGGAATTGATGACAACAGGTCTAACCCTTTCGTTTGTCACGTTTGCATGCCCAATGTGCTTGAAAGAAAAGAAATAATGCATTTTCAATTGTTTATTGAGAAGCTCTAATCCTTGTAAATAAAATGTTGATAAATAAGGCCTATTCTTGTATTAGGGGGAAATATGTGGAAACCACCAACAGAAAAAGATGCTAAGTTAAAAAGGAGAGCTAAAATGTATGCTAAATGTAGGCTCCACAACAGATTCAAACATCAAGTGGAGAACGTAGTGGGAGCTACAACAAGGTTAGGCCCACCTGCGATGCACCCTTAGCAGATCAGCTTGGCATGTTGGTCCAAGTCTTCTGTTGAATTATCCCAGCAAAAAGTCCTGAAAAAGTCTCAGGTTTTAGGTTTTGGGCAGGAGGAGTACAATCTGACACCAGCCAAGGGTACCAACAGCAAGGTCCAGGTTATATCCAGTTACAATTGGTCAGCTGCGCTCCTTTTGGAAAGTGGTATTTGCAGCTTATGTGCCCATGCAGCTTAACAGGAAGTAAGCCAACTGAATTTTGGTGATCACTTCTTAGTCCTGGGTACAAGTGGGAGGAGCTCCAGCCATTAGGATTCCCCTCACAGAGCCCAACAGCAGGTTCATTCCTTCTTCTGTCTTCCACAGGTCCGGGTGTATTTTAAAGAGGGTACTGAAGGTGCCACATTTATGCCCAGTGACAGTCTGGGGATGAGGGAAACTACTGGCCATTCACTAACCAACGGGGTACAAGTTCCCAGGGGTGACCCGTCCTACTTTTTCAGCACTTCCTGTGTGTTTTACTGTAGACAATCCCACAACACCCCTCTCTACCTAAAACAAGCATGACAGAACCTTAATTTCCCTATTCAGAGCTCCGTTTTCCCACCCAGAGCTGTAGCTAGGATAATGGGAAAACTCTCCCTTGAGGTTACTCCAAACTGGTTCTGGGGCAGCCCTTCTCCCATTGAGACTGGTTCCTGACTGTCTATCAGGACAATAGAGGGGGCAGGCCCAGGTGTGAGCCTTTGAAGTTAATTATGTTGCTTGGCATGGCCCAGATGGCCATGCTGCCTGGTATAAAAATATCTGCCCACACACAAGTCCTTTGTCCACTGTCTGGGACCAATACACATTTCACCAAAAGGGGTCAATCAACCCAGGTGATACTGAACACGGGCAGAAAGGTATATTTGGTAAGTCTGGGCGGTGAACTCCACTCGCTCGGAGAGTTTGTAGAGTTTTCCGCAATCCTCGTTACGCGGAGCTCAAGTTATTTTCCTCGCTCGGTTTCGTCAACGTCAAGTTGGCAAGTGTGAGATTTTTCCTCGTTCGTGATCGTCAACATCAAGTTGGCGAGCGCGAGTGTGGAAAATCAACCTCAACACGGGCAGTCAGATTTACAAGAGCAGCATAAATAGGAAGCAGCGCCAAAATTAAGACCAGGGAAAACCTGGTCTTAAACACGCAAAACGAGGAGAAATGCTTTATTTCTCCTCGTTTTTGCTGTTTCCATGTGCAGGAAGGTCCCCCTTCCTTCCTGCACATAAACAATCATTTAAAAAGAATGCAGTTTTTCAACTTCTATGTGTGCTACATTAAGCACACATAGAAGGGGGTCCCCCTTCCTTCCTGCACATAAACAATCATTTAAAAAAAAATGCAGTTTTGCAACTTCTATGTGTGCTGCATTAAGCACACATAGAAGGGGGACCTTCCTGCATGTAATCAATCTTCTCCTCAACACAGCCACCCTTGCACTATGGTGCAAGGGTGCCTGCGTTGGCGCTAGGCAGCTAAATTTAGTGCCAGCAGAGGGGGAAACCAAGGGCTGAACCATATTCAAGTAAATATGGTTCAGCCCTTCGTTTCTAAAGTAACGAAGCGTGTTGTTAGCCTGCTTGGCCTAACGTCACGCTACGGCACTTTCTTGTAAATATGCCCCATTGTTTTTCAAAGCTGCCCCAGATTTACAAGGATCTGTAAATCTGAGACAGCGGCAAAAACTAATGCCATGCAAAAGCAGGCATTAGATTAGTGCAACAAGGAGAAATACTTTTATGTCTCCTCGTTTTTGCTTTATCTAAGAGTAAATCTCAATTATTGATTGTTTATGTAAAGGAAGGGACACATTCCCACCGAGTCCAGAAAGACAGTCAGCCACGCACTCATCAGCAGCAGACTAGACTACGACAACGCACTCTACGCCAGCATCACCCAGAAACTCCTCAAGAAACTACAGAGCATTCAGAATGCCTCCGCCAGAATCATCCTCAATATCCCCCACCGCAGCCACATCACCGGCCACCCGAAGGACGTCCACTGGCTCCCAGTCAACAAAGGATTCACCTTCAAGCTCCTCACACACACCAACAAAGCCCTACATGATGTGGGGCCTGCATACCTCAACCACTGCCTCACATTCCACGCACCCACCAAAGACCTCCACTCCGCCCAAATGGCCCTGGCCACCATCCCACATATCCTCAAGACCACGGCCTGGAGAACGATCCTTTTCCTACCTCGCAGCAAAGACCTGGAACACCATGCCTTTCCACCTCAGGCAATCAAAGTCAGTGCATCAATTCAGGAAGGACTTAAAGACCTGGCTCTTGGATTGAACAACAGTGCCTTTGACGGATCAGCAGTACACCCCCAGCGCCTTGAGTCCCTTATGGGTGTGTAGTCGTAATTTACAAGACACTTGATTGATTGATTCCTGCACATAAACAATGATCCCTGCAACATAGGCACCCTTGCACTATGGCGCAGGGGGGTCTGCATTGGCGCTAGGCAGCTATTTTTAGCGCCAGCAATAGGGAAAACACAGGGCTACACCATATTTCTGTAAAAACAGTGCAGCCCTGTGTTTTGGAAATGGCTCAGCGTGGCGCTGCAAAATTTGTTGCTGCGCTGTGCAATTTCCTTGTACATATGTACCAAAATGTCTCTGTATATTCACTGTTTTCCTTCTAACAATATTTGAAATAAAGATAATAAATAAAATATCTCCATGAGTTCTTTGTTTTTGTCTTTTTGATGCATATACGTCTTTCTCCAAATAACTGGGAACATTCATTCATATTACAATGGCATTCAGTTCAATGATTATAGTCCCATTTCTTTGCTTGTGTCTCTATTAGGGAATACTTCATCTGATGGTCCGACAGATTAGGGGTAGTAAGTTCGAGTACTGATTTAACACCACCCACCCTATTTAGGGTCAAATATGGCTGTAAGGGATACGGAGAAAAAAAAGAACCCAAAATCGGAGAAGAAAACACCAAGGGGTCGATTCCGATTCGGGCCGGAAAAAGCACCGACCGACTCGGAGCCGGAATTAATTCCGACCGACACGTACCTGTGGCGCCCGACACGCCAAGTACGATGCAAAGCGTGCAAAATGCGACCGACACGTACTGAACCCAAGCCGAACGACCGAGCCGCACGGAAAACAGCAATCCGGCCGGAAAAACACGCGAATCGAACCGACCGACACGCACCCGGAACAAATCCAACCGAAACGTACCCGCGAACTCCAAACCGCAAAGTACGATGCAAGGCGCGAAAACCACGACCGAGTCGTACGGAGGGCAAGCCGTACGACTGACACGCATACAAAACTGCGAGCCGAAGTAACACAAAACACCGCGACCGACGCGTACGCAGCATAGAAAACTGCACAAACACAGCGTGAACGAAACGGAGAAGACCGTACGAGACAACTGCAGGGTCCGACTCGGTCACAAGAACGTTTCCAACATGCACAGAAAGTACTAAGGAAAAATACACAAAAAAGGCCAAACAAGCAATTACAAAGCCAATAAATACTGGGGGGTGGGACAGAGAACAAAGACACACCCACAACTCCACCCATATAAAGGACACAAATCCCAACCATGATCCTTTGCAAATGCTATTCTACTGCCAGCACTCAACAGACAGCAACCACACACCCACAGCTCATCCCTCACACAAGCCACACACCATCAGCACACCAACAAATAGCTACCTCACATACACCCAGCAAAACACACACTCACACACCCTCACCTGCACACCAACACACACATCACTCACCATCACCACCCATCACCATGCCCCCAAAGAAGAATCACAAGTTCCTAGATTGTGAATTGGAAGTCCTGGTAGACGAGATCCTCAGGGTAGAGCCACAGCTGTTTGGCACACTGGTCCAACAGACACCCATCTCCCAGAAAACAAAGATGTGGGAGAGGATCATCAACAGGGTTAACGCACAATCACCATGTCTGCGCACAAAGACTGACATCCAGAACAGGTGGTAGGACGTGCGCAGGAGGGTACGGGAGCTGCTGAAGAAGGACTACCTCCTGAGCCAATACACCGGCAGTGGCCCTCCTGCCAAGCCAGTATACCTCAGGCCCTGGGAGGAGAAGGTGCGGGCCATCCTTCCGCCAGTGAGCGTCTATGGACTAGAAAACATCCCAGAGCCTGGTGAGTACACAACAAATGTACACAATATTCTGCCACAATACACACACACATCACTGTCAAGGGGAGAGTCAAACCATGCACTCATAGCAATTACACAGCAACCAGAACAGAATCATCCCAAAATGTGTATGTCAGTCAGATAAACACAACACATGCCATCTCAAAGTTACATTTAACTGTGTCATCACATGTACAATCACAACTACAACTACAGCTAGGCAGTGGCACAATTATAACTAACAAACACATCCAGACATGTAGCCACCACTACAACACCAACACACAGTGAAGACCACTGAAAGAAAGGAATTCTGTGTATGCTGGGCAAGACAGTGTAGCCAATAGCATCATGGGAGTCGTAGTCACAGATATTGCTCACCCCCACAACTGTCCCATCAACACCACCATGAACCATGCGCACATCACAGGGAGTGGAAAAGGACTCACAAGATGGCTGACACTGGCTACTGCTGTGGGGAGCACAAGGCCCTGCTGGCAACTGTGCAACAACCAACAGCAGGACACAACTGACTTTCATCCTGAGAGACAACTTCCACTCCCTGCAATGGAAGCACGTTCCATGGTGGGATATCTGGCTGGGTGGGAAGGAGGACTCGCAGCACTGACCATAGTCACAAGCACCTCCCCTCACACACCCCCTCAACACAAACTCCACATAACCCACCTGGGAGAATGCAATGCCTCACATCCTAACTCAAGATCCCACAAAGAACCACCACCCTGGGTTATGTTGTGTGAAGCACAGGGACACTCTTGGGACTTTTAGCCAAACAACTGCCAGGACAACACTCCCAGCCATCCTGTCAGCACAGGCAGCCCACCCCACAGGGAAGCAGAGTCAAAAGGAAGGAAGCATGGGCATGCTGGGAAGGGGGTGGAGGCAATAGCATGATGGGAGTAGTAGGCACAGATATTGCTCAGCCTCACAACTGGCCCATCAACACCACCCTGAACCATGCTCACATCACAGGGAGTGGATAAGGACTGACAAGATGGCTGACACTGGCTACTGCTGTGGGGAGCACAAGGCCCTGCTGGCAACTGTGCACCAACAAACAGCAGGACACCACTGACTGACATCCTGAAAGACAACTTCCACTCCCTGCAATGCAAGCACGTTCCATGGTGGGATATCTGGCTGGGTGGGAAGGAGGACTTGCAGCACTGACCATAGTCACAAGCACCTCCCCTCACATACCCCCTCAACACAAACTCCACATAACCCACCTGGGAGAATGCAATGCCTCACATCCTAACTCAAGATCCCACAAAGAACCTCCACCCTGGGTTATGTTGTGTGAAGCACAGGGACACTCTTGGGACTTTTAGCCAAACAACTGCCAGGACAACACTCCCAGCCATCCTGTCAGCACAGGCAGCCCACCCCACAGGGAAGCAGAGTCAAAAGGAAGGAAGGATGGGCATGCTGGGAAGGGGGTGGAGGCAATAGCATGATGGGAGTCGTAGTCACAGCTCAACATCCCCCACCGCATGGCCCAGCAAGCTCACACTCACGCATGCACATCCCACAGAGAGTGGAAAGGCCCATCAAAGATGTCTGACACTGTTGCTGTGTCGTGGGGAGCACAAGGGCATGCTGGGAACTGCACACCAACCAACAGCAGGACACCACTGTCAGCCATCTTGCCATTGCTCTCACACCCACACACACTGAACTCCCCACAAAAGCAAGTAAGTATGGGAATGCTGGGAAGTGGGGTGGAGGCAATAGCATGATGGGAGTCATAGTCACAGACATAGCTCACCCCCACAACTGTCCCATCAACACCACCCTGAACCATGCTCACATCACAGGGAGTGGAAAACAACTGACAAGATGGCTGACACTGGCTACTGCTGTGGGGAGCACAAGGCCCTGCTGGCAACTGTGCAACAACCAACAGCAGGACACCACTGACTGACATCCTGAAAGACAACTTCCACTCCCTGCAATGCAAGTACGTTCCATGGTGGGATATCTGGCTGGGTGGGAAGGAGGACTTGCAGCACTGACCATAGTCACAAGCACCTCCCCTCACACACCCCCTCAACACAAACTCCACATAACCCACCTGGGAGAATGCAATGCCTCACATCCTAACTCAAGATCCCACAAAGAACCTCCACCCTGGGTTATGTTGTGTGAAGCACAGGGACACTCTTGGGACTTTTAGCCAAACAACTGCCAGGACAACACTCCCAGCCATCCTGTCAGCACAGGCAGCCCACCCCACAGGGAAGCAGAGTCAAAAGGAAGGAAGGATGGGCATGCTGGGAAGGGGGGTGGAGGCAATAGCATGATCGGAGTCGTAGTCACAGCTTAACATCCCCCACCACATGACCCAGCAAGCTCACACTCACGCATGCACATCCCACAGAGAGTGGAAAGGCCCATCAAAGATGTCTGAAACTGTTGCTGTGTCGTGGGGAGCACAAGGCCATGCTGGGAACTGTACACCAACCAACAGCAGGACACCACTGTCAGCCATCTTGCCATTGCTCTCACACCCACACACACTGAACTCCCCACAAAAGCAAGTAAGTATGGGAATGCTGGGAAGTGGGGTGGAGGCAATAGCATGATGGGAGTCATAGTCACAGACATAGCTCACCCCCACAACTGTCCCATCAACACCACCCTGAACCATGCTCACATCACAGGGAGTGGAAAACAACTGACAAGATGGCTAACACTGGCTACTGCTGTGGGGAGCACAAGGCCCTGCTGGCAACTGTGCAACAACCAACAGCAGGACACCACTGACTGACATCCTGAGAGACAACTTCCACTCCCTGCAATGGAAGCACGTTCCATGGTGGGATATCTGGCTGGGTGGGAAGGAGGACTCACAGCACTGACCATAGTCACAAGCACCTCCCCTCACACACCCCCTCAACACAAACTCCACGTAACCCACCTGGGAGAATGCAATGCCTCACATCCTAACTCAAGATCCCACAAAGAACCTCCACCCTGGGTTATGTTGTGTGAAGCACAGGGACACTCTTGGGACTTTTAGCCAAACAACTGCCAGGACAACACTCCCAGCCATCCTGTCAGCACAGGCAGCCCACCCCACAGGGAAGCAGAGTCAAAAGGAAGGAAGCATGGGCATGCTGGGAAGGGGGTGGAGGCAATAGCATGATGGGAGTAGTAGGCACAGATATTGCTCAGCCTCACAACTGGCCCATCAACACCACCCTGAACCATGCTCACATCACAGGGAGTGGATAAGGACTGACAAGATGGCTGACACTGGCTACTGCTGTGGGGAGCACAAGGCCCTGCTGGCAACTGTGCAACAACCAACAGCAGGACACCACTGACTGACATCCTGAAAGACAACTTTCACTCCCTGCAATGCAAGCACAGTCCATGGTGGGATAACTGACTGGCTGGGTGGGAAGGAGGGCCGGCAGTCAACCAAATACAACCAATGCAGTCCATGTTCACACCCCAACAAATACATAGAAATGCCCAAATAATGCAGGACAATGTGCTACACCAATATCAACCCCTGACTGTGACAACTTAGGACAATGCAATGTACAGGCCCGCACCCAGAGGCACAGTCACAACTGTCAGGTGTGTCAACCATTGATGCCTGCAGAAACATAACATACATTGTGTGTGTCTCCCAAAAACAGGTGATGATGGGGACACAGCAGCAGACGCTGAGGAGTCCCAGTCCCAGGCTCAAGAGGATACGGAGCTCACTGGTGTCGTACAGCCTCTGCCCTCCTCGGATGAAGAAGACCAACCTGGCACCTCCGGTGTAAGTCAACATGCAGCACCAGCAGGACCACCAGCTGCAGCACCAGCAGGACCACCAGCTGCACCCCCTGCACCCACCCCTCCAACGACTGTCACCACAAATACCATCCCTGCCGACATGGACAGAACAAGGAGCACCACCAGCACAGGGACCCTGGACCAACGTGGGGCCATGGACACCACCACCACCACCAACCCCCACGGGGGACCAGGGTCATCTGTGCGTGCCACTGCACGCACTGCACATGTCAGCAGGGGTGGTGGGAGGGGTGGGAGACAGAGGTCGCTGCTTGCAGAGGTGTCTGGTGTGCATGATGACCCACAACTGGTACGCATAGCCGATGCGTACCAGTCCAGCACCCGGAGATCTCAGCCAGGTAGTGGGGCTCCTCAGAGACATGAAACAGCAGCAGGCTGCCCATCATGCCCGCTTGGACTCACACATGTCCCGCGTGGAGTCCAAGTGGGACACACTGCAAGAGATGACGGCGGTGCATAGGGACATATTACAATGCCTCTGCCAGATGAACAGCAACCAGTCTACACCTCCCTGTGTGCCAACAACATCTGGTGCTGAACAAACTGCAACTGCCACAGGGAGGGAGGATGACTCTGGCGGAGAGTCCCCTGCACCGCAGCAGCCTGTACTTGAGGGGCCCCCAAAGAAGAGGGGTCGTCCGAGGAGGGGCAAGTGAGAGGCCGATGGCCAAGTGCAACCCCCAGGAAGCCTGAACCTGTTCTGGATGTTCACCTTTGTGCACAAACTGTTCACCCTGTTGACGGCAACACAACTCCCACACATGACATGGGGAGTACAAGTTGGACCAATGTCTCAGACAACTGTGGCCCCGATACTGGGGATTTTGTCTACCAGGACTTTCAATTCACCTAGGAACTTCTGATTGCAATATAAATGTACAGCACTAACCATCCTATGCACTATTCACACAAATGTATCACAATAAACACACTAATACACCATACTTGCCTCTGTTGTGATTCCAACGTGGGTGCTGTCATGGGGATGATGAACTGCAAAATTACACTGTGTATGCGAACTGCAACAGCAAGTACAACACAGGCATGTGAGTAATGGCAACGTGACACATATGAGGGAGACACACCACCAGGGCTACACAACACATACACACCTAGGCCATCTGACTCATTGCCTACACTGATGTTGCCAGGAAAGACGGTGCAATGCACAGACACCACACCTATTCCCAGTTGTAGTCAAGTAGCCCACAGGTGCAGTAAGCAAATGGCAGTCAAATGTGTGACCACAGACAACGCACATCACAAAGTGAAGCACAGGTTTATTACACAGTTGCAACATGTCGTAACCACTACAGATGCAAGGTAATCCCACCTGGCAGCGGGCACACAGTCAACAACTGTAGAAGGAAGGAAGTCCATGGGTGTGGTGCACATCACCTGTAGGGACACAACAGCTACCACCCTGGAAGTACAATCACGTCGTCGGTGGACACAGTTGACCAAACGAATCTGAAAGTACCCTGTGAAGGACAGAAATGACACACAGTCAAAAGCAATGGAGAACAGGACAGAACAGCAAAACTCATGCACAATACATGTTACAAGATACCCTCCCAGAACCAAGTTAGCATGTCAACACTGTTGGGGATACAGACCACCTGTAAGCACACATCGCTACACACATCCAGTCAAGTAGCCCATGGACACACTCCAACAGCACCAGAGCACCACCTACACATATCATGCCAACTCACATCATTGACATGACACCTCAGGATACTCACATTCAGCTAAAGAAGTTGGTGATGAGCTGTGTGCGGACATCACCCTCATCATCATCATCATCACTGGCATCGTGGTCCAGGCCAGGATCCTCCACAGGTGGCGGATGTTAGTCATTGTCATCCTGGATGAGAGGCAACTCCTTCCGCACTGCCAGGTTGTGGAGCATGCAGCAGACGATGATAATCTTGCACACCTTCACTGGGGCATATGGGAGGGACCCTCCTGTCTTGTCGAGGCAGCGGAAGCGGCTCTTCAGGAGACCAAATGTCCGCTCAATCACTCTCCTGGTCTGACCATGTGCCTCATTGTAGCGCATCTGGGCTGGTGTCACAGGGTTCCTGAGGGGTGTCAGCAACCACGGCATGTTGGGGTATCCCGAGTCACCTACGGACAGACAAGTGCACATTAGCTGACTTGGAAAAGTGGGCGGAATACTACAGATCAGATCACACACAATGGCACAAAGTCAGTACACACCGACAAGCCAGGCACGCTGGTTCTGCATCTGTGCCATCATCCTGGGGATGCGACTACTCCTCATCACAAAGGCATCGTGTGTTGAACCAGGGAAATGGGCACACATGTGTGAGATGGTCATATCTGCAAGACACACCACCAGTGCATTGACCGAGTGGTAGTGCTTGCGGTTACGGTAGGCCTGCTCGTGGGCCTGTGGTGGTACCAAAGCCATATTTGTCCCATCAATGGAGCCAATGACATGCGGCATCCTCCCCAGGGCATAGAAGTCACTCTTCACGTCAGTGAGTCATTGCAGTCTAGGGAAATAGATGTACCGGTTCAGGTATAGCAACATTGCCTCCAAAACATCGCGGAGCACACGGCTCAACATGGTCTGTGACATCCCACCAGCAGTCGCCACAGTATGTTGGAAGGTACCGGTGGCAAAGAAGTGTAGGGCTGCCATCACCTTCACCTTGGGGGTCAGAGCTGTAGGATACGGCCGGCCAGGCTGCAAATGTGGGGCCAACTGCACTGCCAAATCCTCAATCAGCTGCCTGGTGAAGCGGTACCATCGGATGCTGTCCCGTTCCACCATCGTTGCCAGGTCTGGGAATGGTCTATGGACAGCAGGAGCCCTGCAGTGCAGAGGAGAAGAAAGCAAGATTGTCAGTCACCCCACATATGCGGCATTGAACACACTCAATATCACATCATACATCATTATGAGGCACAACTACATGAAGTGTGCAGTTCCGTAAAGACATGTATGGTACATACATGGCCAACATCTGTCATCACGGTTCAACAAGTGGCATCAATAAGTCCCAGGTTGGCCCATTGGATATCATGAGGCCGTGTCACAGTTCCCATCTCCTGCTGCCATGTCACAATCACCCCCCACAGTGACATGTGAGGACAGATGTGCCCCAGGCATCACAGCTCAACGACAGGTACATTCCCAGGGACCCTGTATTGCCACATGGAAACTGGCATTACATGGAGTATCATGTATACACCACAGCAAAACAACCATGACCCCCACAGGTAGTGGTTCCACTTGCCTCTGCAGGACAGACATGGACGTCTGTGACACACACACGCACAACATCAAAGTCCATGCACACACAACGTGGATGTGGAGACTGTCTCCCATTGTGCACATGAAATCAGAGACATTGTAAACACTACATGCACACAGACTGTGGAGGACCATCACTATTGTGCCACTGGGACACCCTGGCTCAAACATACCGTCCAAACATGGGACTCACCGGGTATGTGACATGACATACACACACACCACCGTGAAATGTGACCATGGCACATGCACAGATATGAACAGTTGCACATCACAGTGGTCATGTACACGTAACACCCAGGATCCTGTCCCCATGAACACGTGCACAGCCTGGGGGTGGCTGCCCCCAGGTGACACCCACAGGACAACATGTACACCAACATACACACAATAGGAAATGCAGCCTTACATGCCTTATGACACAGTTTGGACAGGCTGTGGTGTTGTAGGTGTGCCCCTCACTCCCTGGGAGCTATCTGTGGCTGGCATATGTTCATCTGAGACAGGCATGGTGACATATGCCAGTCACTTGTACAGGGATGCGTTGAACAGCAATGGACCGATCTGTGCACCCGGCCGGCCCATTGCATTCAATGTGTGCGGGTACGCATTGTACCCCTGTACGCGTTGTACCGCAATGGACCGATCGGTGCACCCGGCCGGCCCATTGCATTCAATGTGTGCGGGTACGCGTTGTACCCCTGTACGCGTTGAACAGCAATGGACCGATCGGTGCACCCGGCCGGCCCATTGCATTCAATGTGTGCGGGTACGCGTTGTACCCCTGTACGCGTTGTACCGCAATGGACCGATCGGTGCACCCGGCCGGCCCATTGCATTCAATGTGTGCGGGTACGCGTTGTACCCCTGTACGTGTTGTACCGCAATGGACCGATCGGTGCACCCGGCCGGCCCATTGCATTCAATGTGTGCGGGTACGGGTTGTACCCCTGTACGCGTTGAACAGCAATGGACCGATCGGTGCACCCGGCCGGCCCATTGCATTCAATGTGTGCGGGTACGCGTTGTACCCCTGTACGCGTTGTACCGCAATGGACCGATCGGTGCACCCGGCCGGCCCATTGCATTCAATGTGTGCGGGTACGCGTTGTACCCCTGTATGCGTTGAACAGCAATGGACCGATCGGTGCACCCGGCCGGCCCATTGCATTCAATGTGTGCGGGTACGCGTTGTACCCCTGTACGCGTTGTACCGCAATGGACCGATCGGTGCACCCGGCCGGCCCATTGCATTCAATGTTTGCGGGTACGCGTTGTACCCCTGTACGTGTTATACCGCAATGGACCGATCGGTGCACCCGGCCGGCCCATTGCATTCAATGTGTGCGGGTACGCGTTGTACCCCTGTACGCGTTGAACAGCAATGGACCGATCAGTGCGCACCCATTGTCAATGGCCTAGCCTGGCAACGGACGCGTTTTCGAAATTCGAACGAGTCGGTTGCTGGAAATTCAGTTGGTCACCCACAACAATGTTGCAAAATCATGTATGTCATGAAGTTGAAGATTTGAAGGATGCTGTGGGCGTGTATTGGTGCTGCTATTCCATGGATTGGCCAGATTCAGAAGATGCAAACGACTTGGACCCATCACTTTGGACACATGGGACAGTATCTGCCTCTGCAGCACATATATATTGCTGGCTGTTCCCCTGAGAGCTCACTTGCCTGCACTACATGCTCCAGGACGACATCTGCCACTGCACTGCTGCTGTCTCTGCCCCCTCTTGACCCTGCAATGGCACGTACTGTGGAGAGAGCCCCAGCCTTCAGCCTTGAGGAGAACCAGGCCCTGCTGGACAGCCTACTTCCACAGTACAGCAAGCTGTATGGGACACCAGGGGAGCAGGTGAGTGTTCTGTGCACTGCCTTTCTGAATGTGCATTTTATCTGACTAGCAAGGCTGAAAGTCTGCCCTCCACTGGCTAGCAGGCTCACTGAGTAGTTATCACCCCCCATAGTGTGTAGTGACATGCACTGGACAGGTATGGTGCAGTGACAGTGCATTTGAACAAGGTTTTACTTCCCATGCAATGATACCATGTAGTGACTTCTGGCAAACTGTCCATGGGCAGCGTTGCACTGCCTGTGTACATCATGTGCCCCTGTGATTGAGACATGTATATACAACTGTGTCATGCACGGATATGTTGCATGTGTAGTAATGGCCTTTTCACTTTGTCATCCTCACAGGTTAATGCCCATCGGAAGCAGGAGATCTGGAAGGACATCGTCCGGGCTGTCCGGTCCATGGGGGTCCGGGCCGGATCCGCAACTGCCAGAAGAGGTGGCAGGACCTTCGGGGCTGGACCCGGAGGATTGCACGGGTCCAGCTGAAGCTGTCGCCTCCTCGCAGGAGGGGCGGAACACGGACCCTGACCCCCCACATGCTCCAGATCCTGGCGGTGGTGTTTCCAGACCTGGATGGGCAGCTGAAGGCCAGACAGCAGCAAGGAGGGGTGAGTCAAAGACTGCACTGTGAACTCTGTATTACATGCTATGTGCCCTCCTCTGGCCTGGTTAAACTGCCACAGTACAGCAGTCATGTTGTCCAGGAGCCATGTCCCACTATTGTGCACTGCCCACTCCTCATCTGATACCCAGGTGTGGCCCTTACATTCAGGGAATTGTGTCACTTGGGACTGTGTCCTTGCAGTTTGCTTCACTCAAGGTGGGGGACAGCATCTGTTTCCCTAACTCTGTTGTGGGCATCATGGGTGGGTCCATTGTTCACACGCCTGTGTTCGGACATGTAATCTGCATGTTGCTTTGATATGCGGTCCACTTGCTGAGCTGAGCCACCACATGTGCCTGGGGTATCTGGCACACACCCATGCAGCGGGTGGGAACAATGTTTGGGCCCCAGGAGTGTGCAGATTACGTGTGTCACACATACATAGCCAGCTATCCACTGTCCAGGGCTCATCCCTCATTCATGTGGGGCAGGACAGTCATGCCTACTCCAGCCCATCCAATACACCTGTACTCCCACTCCCGTGTATCAGCTGACACGTTGTGCGCAGTGATTTGACCCCTCAGGTGTCTGCCTCTGTGTCAGTGTGCTATGGATTTGTTGCCAGGACTGCTGGGGTGTTTCTCGGTTGGGGCTCAGCATGCCACTGGAGATGTGACCATAGGAGACGATACTTGTGTGTCACATAGGTGTTTGATCAGCTGCCCGTGCAGACTGGGGTATGCGAATGTGAAGTTCAGGCAGCTGTTTCCCATTCACAGCAGATTGTGAGGGGCTCAGGTTCGGAGGGTAGTGTCACAGGTCTCCCATATGTCCAATCGGTATGACCTGGACAGATGAGGGTTAAGATGATGTGTTGTGTGGGGGATGTACATGTGCACTTGTGCAGCTCCAGGACTTGCATTCCCCATGACCTACTATTGTGACACAGTGCAGAGTGTTGTTGTCTGGCTGCCAAGTCATACATCACTGAGACAGTGATGTATGACTTAGCAGTCATGCCTCCGCCATGGCATGTGTCTACTTATTGGTGATCCTGCAGGGGAGTAACATGTGCTACATGCACACCATTGTGGCGATGGCTATCAGGACATGGGTGCATCATGGTGTCTGTCACTGGTATGCATCACATGCATTTCCTATTTGACTCTGGGCATCCCTTTCATCCGGAAACCTGTACTGACTCAGTGGCAAGAGTTGTGATGTGTGCATGTCCACATGCTACACCGTGTCCTCTGCACTGTCCAACTACTGTGTAGGTGGTGCATGTGTCCACACTGGGGTGTTGCTATCCAACAGACACCAGACAGATGGGTGCAAGGCCATGTGGGATGTGAGTGCCATGGTTGGCATCAGACTGACAATTGGCTTCTCCTGTTCAGTTAGGGCACTTTTAGCAATGTTCAACTAATGATGCCAGGGCTTGCTCTGTAATGTGCTGTGCTCACAGTGGTGTGTGCGTTTGGTGCAGGTGACTGATGTCTGTCTGTTTCCCCATTGTTTGCAGATACATCCACGGCCACGGAAGGGGACAGCTCCATGGACCAGGAGGAGCCGGAGAGCCAGACTGGGTCAGCAGCCGAGGAGTGGTCGGAGGGACCCAGTGGCACGGAGGGCGAGGGGAGCCACACCGAGGAGTCCTCAGCAGCATCCACCTCAGCTGAGGACCACAGCGGCTCGGAGGATGACTCCCTTATGGAGGTGGGTGTCAGCAGCCACCACACCCCAGCTAGTGTTGCTGTCCCCGCCACCACCAGCACCACCACAGCCCTCCCATCGGCTCCCATTCCCCAGGTCCGTGGAGGCTCCCATGTTCGGGAGCGTGTCTTCTTTGGGCCAGGCACCGCACCCCCTGCCCCTGTGTCCCCTGCTGCCCTGAGTGAGGAGTCTGTGTACCTCCTTCGCCAGCTCCATGTAGGGCAGACAGCCATGCTGAGTGTCCTCCATGCGCACACCGCTCTGTTGACTCAGCTGGTGTCGTTCATGGAGGGCATCTCATCGGGCATGTCTGACCTACAGAGGGGCAATAGGTCCATGGACTCCTCCCTGACGGCAGCAGTGTCCCTCCTCAGACAGTCCCTCACCCCTCCTGCCTCTGCTCCATCCACACTCCCCAGCACCTTACCCGTCCCAAGCACACACACACCGGCACAGGCACACACCAGCACACATACGTCCAGCACACAGACACACACGTCACAAACAAAACGCACACGCACGCACAGTCAGGGGACTGAAACCAGACTCACAGGGGATGGGGCCCTGGAACACACACACGCATCCACGAGCACTGCGCAGTCCTCAGTTGCCTCTCCCTCCAAAGCACCCTCCCTTGCCTCACCTGCAACCCCAAAGACCCAGCGGCTCTTCCTCAGTGACCTCGGCCTCTTACCCTCCGATCCAGCTGATACAGCATTCAGGGGGAAGAGGAAGCCCACCCACATGGAGCAGAGTGCCCCTCGTCCCCGGACACCCTCCCCCAGGCGCAGACAGACTGAGGCCCCCACCCGCAAGTCCCCCCGGAGTCGTAAGAGCAAGACCCCGCCACCGCCCTGCAGCTCAGGCACCAGGTCTCCTTCCTCCATCCCTCAGGCCCCCACTCCACAGGTGCCCCCACCACACCCTGCCCCAGGTTCCCCCACCCACAGATATACCATCCCCAAGAGGATCCGGCCTTCTCCCCCTGCCACTTGCTCTCCCGGCACCACACCCCCCGCTGCGCTTGTCTGTGCCACTGATGTGGTGAGGGTGTCCTCCCCCTCTGTCCAGCCCACCTTGCCTGTTCCCCATTCTCCTCCCCTGGTGGTAGGCACTGCAGTGGAGTCCACTACCACCCTGTCTGACTTGGGCACTGCAGTGGCGGACCTGTCCACTCCATCTGCAGGGTCCACTGCAGTCGTGCCGGCACCCACAACATCTGAGTCATGCCCCCAGTTGTGCCGGCACACACCATGTCAAACACCTCCACTGCAGTTGTCAGTGGCTCTCCAGCACCCACCACCCCTTCCCTGCCTCCTCCTGGTGAGCCCTGATCCTGTCCCTGCAGTGCCTGGCCTGCCCCCCGGTTGCCCCTCCTAGTGGATTGTCCCTGGTTTTGTGCAGTGCAGGCATGCGTAGGGTGACATCTGCCACTGTCACCCTGTTTGGACTTTGACAATGGACTGGCCATTGGCCTTTGTGTTTTTCTGGACTTTCACTTTTAAACACACATATGCTGAATAAAGCAACTTTCTGTTCTCTAGTGCTTATGCTTCTGATGTACATGTTGTTGATGATGCTAACCATGCCCTTGCTGCAGTGATGGTGATATTTGGTCTCATGATAATGAAGTGTTACTGTGCAGGAACACATGTGGTCCAGGGGGATTGTGTCCTATCCTGTGGTGTATCCATGTCATCCATAGCAGCATCTGAGGGTGTCATGTGTTCAGTATTTGGCAATGGGATTTCCTACTTAGATTGGCTATTTCACATCTGTGGCTTCCACCCCTGCACATCTGTTGTGCCTGCCATTGTTCAATTCGTCTACTTCCCTGACCGTGTGGCCATCTCCAGTGGACATGCAGGTTTGGGCATCAATGGGGAAGGACTCATCTGTGTTGTCAGTGCAACACTGCTATACAAGTGTGTTGGATCTGTGCTGATGATTCCGTTGGCACTTCCATGACCAGGCTGATGTGACGGGAGCCCTCATTTGGTGCTAATTGTTGATTGTGTGACCAAGTGCTCAGCTGACATGATGGGGCCCTACTGAGGCAACATATGGCACAGCTTTCCTCACACAGGAGTGGAGTCCCCTCATGGCAGTGTGTACTACTGTGACATTGCCTGCGCCCAAGGTGTGTGTTGTATGTGCATGTCTGTGTGTTCACTTCCGTTTAGCTGTGCATGCTGTGATCCCTAGTGTTGTACCTGTTTGTGATGCTAGCTGAGTTGAGCTATGTTCCCCCAAAGTCTTCTCCCTGGGTTCTCTGTGATGTGGGTGCATGGCAGATTACTGGTCATCAGGGTGTCACCCATAGGTGTGTTTGCTGTCAGGGCTGAGTTTGTGTGCAGACGCAGATGGGTCACAGTCAGGTTTCCCCTTGGCACTTGTTGTTTGCACCTGTCATGTGATTTCCAGTTTGTGTTATCTTTCAGTGATTGTGACACGTTGTGTGTGTGACTGCTGGCACTCCTCAGGGTCCGGGCTGCAATGTTGGTTGTTGTCTATGTGTGTTCTTTGTGGGTGACCTTGGCTTCTTCATTGGTGTGTGACTGTGGCTGGGATCCCATTGGTTGGTGTGGTATTGCCGTCATGTCCATGTACAGCGTAGTGTGCAGTGTGTCAGACATTCAGGAGTCTTGTTGAGTGGCCATGTGTGATGTGTTTCTGCACCTTGGTTCCCACCCACCACCCTGGAATTGTCATGGGTGCATGTGCAATGTCACCAGTGCATGTGTGCTTCACTGCTGCACATTGTTGGAGGTCGAGGTGTGTGGTGTTGAGTGTGTGCAGATGAGAGTTGTTGCCTGGCTAGACCCCTGCCTCCATGTTGGCCTTGGCTTACTGGCCGTGCTGATTGATTTGTGCTTGTGTAGGTGTGATGGTAGTTTGTTGCTCAGGACACATGACTGTGGTTCACAGTGTGAACGACATTTAGCTTTGTCATCACAGTGGGATTGTAATGCAGCCCAGGGTCACCACATTGTGTGGGCCCTGGGAGTAGTGCTGTGGTGTGTCTGTGTCTTGCTGTGTCAGTTGCTGTTCCTACGTGCCTATGTGACATGTGTGATTTGTGCTCCCTCTCATCTGACAATGCCTGATTGCCCACATAGGGGATTTGGATCCATGAGTTACCTTTGTGTGGCACTGTATGCACATCTGTATAATTGGTATTCAGGCCTCCTCATGTGTTGTGTGGTTGCCTGGGGACACTGGCACCCCCCTCACCTGTTGTGTTTGATGTGCAGTGTGGGTCTGCCTGTTTGTGTTTGTGCATCTGCACCACTGCATTGGCATATCTTAGGTGTGCCATTGGCTGTATGTAGTTTGGTGGGTTTCCCCTGCTGTCCCTGCTACTCCTAGGTCATCAGTCAGCACAATGATCATGGTTTGTGTGTCCCATTGCTGCCATGGTATGGTATCTGTTCACCTCACATCTACAGTCTCCACAGGGTATCTGCATTTGTGTGCCCATTGGTGCAAATATGTGGATCTGCATTCTGATGGTCACTTCTGTCATTGTGTCATTGATGAATGTTGACTGTGTCAGCCCCCATGGGTGTTGTTTGTCTGCACATGGCCAAAGGTATGTCTTATTTGCACTGCAGTATTTGCCTCCCCCAATCTATGTTGCAATGGGACACATGCACTGCTTTGCCACTGATGTGTTTTATGTTCTGTGACCAGGAATCATCCATGCAGTTTGGCAGTTGCAGCTTTTTCTTTGTCAACACTTACATTTTGGTCACTGTGATGATGGGGGTTTGGACCCCATTGCCACAATGTTCAAAATGTGCTTCAGCTATGGACCCCACACTTACCTTTCGGTCACTGTGATGATGGGGGTTTGGACCCCATTGCCACAATGTTCAAAATGTGCTTCAGCTATGGACCCCACACTTACATTTTGGTCACTGTGATGATGGGGGTTTGGACCCCATTGCCACAATGTTCAAAATGTGCTTCAGCTATGGACCCCACACTTACATTTTGGTCACTGTGATGATGGGGGTTTGGACCCCATTGCCACAATGTTCAAAATGTGATTCAGCTATGGACCCCACACTTACCTTTTGGTCACTGTGATGATGGGGGTTTGGACCCCATTGCCACAATGTTCAAAATGTGCTTCAGCTATGGACCCCACACTTACATTTTGGTCACTGTGATGATGGGGGTTTGGACCCCATTGCCACAATGTTCAAAATGTGCTTCAGCTATGGACCCCACACTTACCTTTTGGTCACTGTGATGATGGGGGTTTGGACCCCATTGCCACAATGGTCATGGCCTGCTTGCATTGTGGGGGCCACACACATATATGTGTGGCACATGTGATAGGGGGTCACATTGTATGTTCAAAGTCATGTTCAGTGTTGTAGGCATTTGACACAGTCTACACACGCTTGTCATTGTGTTGGGGGATGTCTTTTTCTTGCATTCCCTAGGTTGTGGTGTGCTGGTTGTGTCATGCATTGTCCATCCTATGAGTGGGGGTGGTGTTGGTGGTAGGCATCCAGCCCCCCATGGGTAGAGGTGGTAGTAGTGACAGGCATCCAGCCCCCCCTGGGTAAGGGTGGTAGTGGTGGTAGGCATCCAGCCCCCCCTGGGTAAGGGTGGTAGTGGTGGTGGGCATCTGGCACCCCCCTGGCTAAGGGTGGTAGTAGTGGTAGGCATCTAGCCCCCCCTGGGTAAGGGTGGTAGTTGTGGTAGGCATCCAGCCCCCCTGGGTAAGGGTGGTAGTAGGGGTAGGCATCCAGCCCCCCCTGGCTAAGGGTGGTAGTAGTGGTAGGCATCTGGCACCCCCCTGGCTAAGGGTGGTGGTAGTGGTGGACATCCAGCCCCCCCTGGGTAAGGGTGGTAGTGGTGGTGGGCATCTAGCACCCCCATGGCTGAGGGTGGTAGTAGTGGTAGGCATCCAGCCCCCCCTGGGTAAGGGTGGTAGTGGTGGTGCGCATCCAGGCCCCTGTGTGCATATGTGGCATTGGTGATGGGCATCCCGCCCCTATGGTGCTGCTGTTGCTGGTGTAAGTAAATTCTGCATCCCTCTGTGTGTGTGTGATGTGTCGTGTACGTGTTGTATGTTTTTGTGGTTGGTGTCTGACTTACCTTCTGCGCCGTACGCGTCCGTGCCTGTTCCGGTAACACAAAATGTAGAATATTGGTAGGATCGGGACGAAGGGATTCATGGTTGGTTCGTGTCGTTCATCTTTCTCGTTGCTTCGCGTCGTCCTCGTCGCTGGCATGTTCGCCTCGTAGCCGTGGATCGTGTTGTGGCACGAATCGGAGCTTATGTGCGCCTCTCCCGGAAGCTTTGACGTGCCGGACGTAGCGACGGGTTCGGCGCGTATGGAAAGCGCAACGTACTTGTTCGGCCGGACGGGGCTGCATTTTCCCTTCCGTGCGACTCGATTCTGCGTTTCCGGATTCGCCTTGGTCGGAGAACAGGACCTGGATTGGGTGAGTACGACTCGGCTGGATTCTGTGCTGTTGTGCGCATCGTACTTACTCGTTCGGAATGATGTACGGATCGGTCGAGAAACAGGCATTCGCATGGCTTTTTTCCCGACCGAATGGTATTGGGTGCGCCTCCGACCGAGATCGGAATCGGCCCCTAAGTGTGTGGGAACTACTTATTTTTTGTTTTTCGAAAATGAGCTTTTGGTTTTTGAAAAACAAAACGTTTGCAAAGTTTGCTGGACTGCTGACCATGATGTCTGAAAGCATTGTCCATCAAACCTTTCCTGTATAGACTGAAACCACCATGAAAACCCCTTCCTGGTAATGTGGTGAGTTGTCCAATAGGCCGGTGGATAGCTTTAAATTTGGTGGGCGTAGGGTATTGTCTTCCGCTATCCTGATGGAGTAAACTATGTCTCCCAAACTCTAATTTAGGCCCAAGGTTTTTCTTCCTTGCAGCATGAGATTGTCATGAGATGAAGCCTCTCAATTATATTGTGTTGGTTACTTTATAAGGGGCCCTATGGAATTGTTTCTATTTGGATAAGATCACCCTGAATATCACATGCCATGATGCCACTGGGATATAACATTTCCAGTTCTGACCTTTGCATTTACAAATCATTGTTTTCAGGAGTTTTAGTCAGATTTATTTAATTGAACTGAACCAGAATAAATGCATCCAGAATGCAATGATTTGCTGAAGAAAAAGAGGTGTTCTGATAACATGGATCCTTTTGGTACATCTATATTTGGCTCTAGTACATTCCCATGGCTTTGTAAGTAAGAGTGATTACATAGCTGTAGAGGAGTAAACAGCTTCAACTAGTCTTGCAAAGGTTTTACCTTCTTTATCATTATCCTCATCTGCAGGTAAACTAGAAGGAGTAGGAGCATGTTCGGAGCATGTGACAGCACCATAAAGGGCCTCCCAAGTCTCTGTGTCTTAGTCCATGGTAGAATGGAGCGGCATTCTGTGCCATGTCTTACACAGTAACTTGGAAACATTCAAACACTTGGGACCTTTTGATGTACAATTTTATATAACATGTGCTACTTAACCAGCAGGCAGGAAAATAATTTATTTTATTTGCCATTTGAATGTCTGCTAGCCAAACTGTAATATGTTTGCCGACTAGTCGGCAGTCGGGTAATGAGTGAAGTTTCTTTGCAATATGCTTAACTGTTGTCCAAATAGTACATAACCTCTTATAAAATATCGAGGTTTCCTTGTTATCTGCACAGCTGCTGGCCAAACAGTGCAAAATCTCTACTATTTTGCCAGTGGCCAGGTAAATAGTGACGTTTTTCTGATGTTTGCATGGTTTGCCGGCCAAACAGTGCAGAATCTCAATTAATTTGGCAGTGGCTGGGTAAATAAAAGTTCCTCTGCTATTTTCAAGGCCATCAGCCAAATAGTAAATCATTTCTACTATTTAGCCAGCGGTCAAGTAAATAGAAGGGGCACTCCACTATTTTCCAGTGGCTGGCTAAAGAGCCACTACCTTAAAAAAGCAATGTATTCTCATGCATGAATAAAACGTTTATGTAACATGCTTTAAAACTATAATCAGTATGCTTTGCAAACAGCCAAATTCTGCAGAACATAATATCTGTGCACCATATCGTAATGCTTCTGAAACAGGTTTCTTGTCTGCATGTCTTAAATGAAAATCAAAATCACAAATGTTTTCATTCAAAATTGTTTTTACAGTTTTTCATCCATAAACAGTTTAGCTTGTCATGCTCCCACCTTTGTACAAACTATTGTATATTTGTATGTGCACTTACTTTCAAATACTTCACACATGTTGCATCCCCATTACAAGATGATCACTACCCTACCATTGACTGCAGTCCCTTTTTTTCTTAATGGACGGCTAAAAGAAGACCTGATAGCCTTGAGTCTCAAGCAACAGGAGGAAAGCCAACAAGCCCTTGGAGATCACTTCAGTTGCAAGGCAGAGTCCAGCTCTCCCTCAGCAAGGTCAGAGAGCAGCAGGAAACACGGCAGCACAGCAGAAAAGCAAGCGTTCCAGGTCAGCAGTCCAGCAGGGTATCAGTCCTTGATACAGCACAGTAGTTCTTCTAACAGAGTTCAATTTCAGGCCCAGAAATGTCTGATTAGGTGGGGTCAGAGACCCTGTAATTATACCCAGTTGTGCCGTTGAAGTGGGGGAGAATTCAAAGAAGGGTCTTTAAAGTGCACATCAGCCATTTCTTCCCAGCCCTGGCTCCAGACTATCAGTAGGGGATAATCAGCCCTTTGTGTGGGGACAGTGCATGGCCTATTCAAGTATATGTCAGCCCCTCCCTCCCTTCATGCCCAGGAAGAACCATAAAAATACAGATGAGTACTCAGACACACCTAACCCTCCTGTGTTTGTGGATGTCTAGAGGGAATGCGCAAAGTGTAGCTGTCACCCACACCAGACCTGTATTGGAGACTTGCTTCAGGGATGTAGAGCAGTAAGAGCAGAGAAATGGCCACTTTCTAAAAGTGGCATTTCTACAATAGTAATGCTAAATCCAACTTTACCATTAAACATGATTTATCATTCCCATTCCAAAGATATAAAACATGATACAGCAAATCCCTTCTAATCAGGAATGGCAGCTTAAATGTGTATTAAGGAGTTCTCAATGTTAACCTATGAGAGGAGTAGGCCTCACAGTAGTGAAAAACAAATGTGGGTGTTTGTCACTACCAGAACATCCAAAACTTAAAAGTACATGTCCTACCTTTTACCTGCACAGCACCCTGCCCTATGGGCTACCTAGGGCCTAACTTAGAGGTGACTTATGTGTAATAAATGGGGAGTTTTTAAGGCTTGGCAAAGGGTTTTAATTCCAAGTCAAAATGGCAGTGAATCTGCGCACACAGGCTCTGCAGTAGCAGGCCTGATACATGTTGAAAGGACTACCTGTGTTGGTGGCACAATCCTTTTTTTTATATCCCAGAAAGTTACTGTTTACAAACATATTTCATTTCAGCAATATATAAACACAGTATAGAAAATATATTCATTTTGTTTGCATGAAATGACAATTATAATCACACTCAGCATATAAATTCATAATACATAATACAGCGGAGAATAAAAAAAGACAATAACTAACCTCTAAGTTTGCTTGGTCTTAAAACACAGAGAGGACCGATCCTTTGATATGAGGCTCATACCTTCTAGAACCTTTTTATAAATAATGCAATCCACCCCCCAAAAAAACCCATGAGAGTGCTGTAGCCAGAACCGTGGAAGAAAATAAAAGGGTGGGGGAAAGCACCCAGTCCAAACTAGCCCTTCCCTCCCCAAGGAGTCGGGAGCAAGGAACAGGGGAGACCATATCTTTCGGCCCCACTTCTTAGCCCACCTACCCTTGCTTTTATATAGGGTTCTTTCTAAGCCTGGGCGTAGTTCGCGAAGTAGCGCTACGCGAAGCTACGCAAAGTGCAGTTCGCACTACGCGAGCTACGCGTAGCACTACGCAAACTGCGTAGTGCACTGTTCGCAATGATTGCACAGTGCCGGATGCTTGTCCGCACTGTGCAATCATTGAAACGGCATCTTGCACAGTGCGAGCTGTCTTTACTGCCGCTCGAGTAGATTTTTACTCGAGCGGCAGCTTTCTCAACGCGGACTGGTAGTTTCTCATCGCGAGCGGTCGCGAGCATACGCGACCACTCGCAATGAGAAACCTGCCCTCCCCGCATTGAGAATCTCGCCAGGAGGTTTATTTTCCATGCTCGCGATCGGCAACTTGATGTTGCTGATCGCGAACGAGGAAAAAGTCTCGCCGGGATGTCATTTTGCTTGCTCGCGGTCGCCAACTTGTTGTTGAGGACCGCGAGCAAGCAAAAAATGACCGGTGCACTACGCTACGCTACGCGTGTTTGCACTGTGCTACGTGCAATTCGCGTTGTGCGAAGTAGCACAAACTTCGCAAACTACGCGAGCGTAGCGTAGTGCTTTGCCCAGGGTTAGTTCTTTCTTGGCTATATATACCTATTAATCATCCCAACCATGCCTGGAATGTGGGGAGCTCTGGATCTTTCCATCTTGTTGCTATTAAGAACCGAGCTATTACAGCCAAAATAAAAACAAAGTTTATCTGAGTCGAATCCTGTTCATCACAGTTATCATACCCAAGAAGCATCATCAGTGGTGAAATTCTGCCAAAAGGCCTCCATACCTTTCTTCAGAGGATGTAATTTTTCACAGCCATAAAACATGTGAACCATTTCAGCCGGGCAATCCCCGCACCTAGGGCACTTATCATCTTCCCTTTTGCCCTAACTGAATAGCTTCGTTAGTGTAAAATATAAATTGAAGACCGTCTTGTAGTGCTAGGCCCTCAAATTAGATGAAAGAAAGATCTTCATTCCTAATTCGATTGACATGAATAAATCCGTATCTCCCTCCCCTAACTTCCTGGCCGAATTAGTTGCAGCCTTCTCAAGGTCGTCCGGTATTATATCCAGGAGAATTTTATAAATGTATCTTATCCTACAATCAGGCCGAGTTATTACGACTAAGAGGGGATTTCTTCCAGTGAAAATGTGCCTGCCCTAAGTTGGTTAAAAAATTCCCTTGCCTGTCGGTATTTGAAAAAAGAACCAGCTGATATTCTAAAGTCCTGCCGTAGTTCTGAAAATATACATAATTGCCCTGCCAAATACATGTCCCCTATCCTAATGAGACCAGATTGTTCCCATTGCCTTCTCATTACATCATACAAAAGGGGCAGGCAAAGCGGAGATCGCCACAAAGGTGTATACTTATTATACCTTTGAATCCTCATCAATTTACGCACCTTACTCTAGACTCTCCAGGCAGTTATTAGACACTTAAACCAAACTTTTTTAAAATAGCTCAGCTCAAGTTGCCGGAGAGGAACACCCCATACTGCTTTACCGATATCAAGCTCATAGATGGTAGGGGGGCCAAACCATGCCCCTGATCCTCCTTGTTCGTACTTTATGCTAGAAACAGTTCTCCCATCTGCTGTAGTAGGGCCGACCAATAATAGAAGAAGAGATTAGGAACAACCCAAGCACCCCGTTCCTGAGGAAGAGTTAAAAGTTTTAAAGATCACCTTATTTTCTTATATTCCCATATAAAATTTATAAAGATAAAATCCAATTTCCTAAATAAGGGGCCTTCAATCTCAAGGGGGAGAGAACGGAACAGATAGAGTATCTTAGGCAGCACTACCATTTTAAGAACGCTGCTTCTACTAATTATGAATAGGTGCAACTCATTAATACGTTTTAAATCAGCGCAGATCTTCCTTAGCAGAGGGTCAACATTGATTTGGCATATGGTAGGTACATTAGGGTTTATCCTAATCCCGAAATACTTAGCAGTATCAGTCCTCCGAGTGTCTGAACAAGCGATGTTCTCAGTGCAGATGATCTGTGTTTTCTCCCTGTTTAATAAGTACCCTGACTTCCTCCCATATTCCCCTGCCAGTGTTTCAACCTCAGTTATCACACGCCCAGGGTCAGAAGTCACTATAGCAATTTCGTCCACGTATGCCAATACCTTGTATCATAGCCATTTATCTGAACTGGCTTTATTACCTGACTTTACAGGATTTGTTAAAAAATGGGTTGATATAAAGGACAAACAGAATTGGAGAGGAGGGACACCCCTGCATTGTCCCTCTAGCCACCTCTATTCTTCCAGGCTCTTTACCCATCATTTGCAGTCTGGCATACAGGTTAAAATACATTGCCCTGATAACAGTGTTCAGCCCTACACCAAACCCCTTTTGCTCCAAAAATCCCCATAAATACCTCCATGAAACTCGGTCAAATGCTTTTTCTGCATCGAGGAGTATCATAGCCACCTGCCCGCCAGTTACTTCTGCTATATCAAATAGGGATAAAGCATGCCTAACATGATCAGTAGTTCCCCTACCAGGTATAAATCCATGTTGCCATGGGGAGAAAATGAGCTATGATCCCCCCCCCAAGCTGACAGCCAGGATTTTAGAATAAAGCTTAGAGTCCAGGTTTATGAGGGAAATAGGTCCATATGAAGCTGGATTATCTGGAGGTTTGCCTTTCTTTGGAAAGATGACAATATGGGATAGGACGTTGGACATCCTTGTAATATAATTCTCTATAGAATTCCTCAAATACGCCAAGAATTTCATTAGGATCAGTAACAAGTGACCCATCTCCCCTTTTAATAATCACAATAATATTCCTAGCTACCTTCTGCTTTGTGCGTAATGCTAAGAGTCTCCCAGCTGACTCTCCATATTCATAACTTTCATTCTTATATGCTTGAAATCCTTCTACGATCCTCTTGCTGTAGTAACTGTTTGTCTAAGCTTTTACCATTGACATTTCTAGCTGTATTTATACCTCTTCCTGCCCCTGCCTTATCCTCTCCCTATGATTTTTCCAGAATTGCTAACCTTTCAATCAACTCCCTGACCTCAACCTCTAGCTGCTTCCTTCTCTGTGCCACAAAACTGATAATCTCCCCCCTCAATCCTGCTTTAAAAGCATCCCAGACCACTCCCCGTGAAGCACTATATCGAAGTACCCTACCACCCAACTCATTGTATGCTCAGTAAACAAATTATTAGAGAGTTATTCCCTATCAAAGGTCCATTTGGCCTGACCTTTTAGCTTCCTTGGACAACAATGTCCAATACTAGGGGATTATGATCTGACAAGAGCCGTAGTAATTTCTTAATTCCTACTTTATACAATATTCTTGTAGAAATCAAAGAATATTCTAATCTGACATATTTTTTGCGTGGACAAGAAAAATACATATATCCTAGATCAGAAAGTTTCTTGGCATCCCACACGTCTACCAAAGGATGAGTGGCCATAAATAAAGCCAGAGCCCTATAAACTTGGGATTTTCTTCCCTGATAATTATTCACTTGACTCCCGCCCACTTCCTGGTGTATATTTAAATCTCCACAAATTATCAGTGAGTCTGGCCAGGATGCCAGTTCTACCTCCAGATCTTCCAATAACTTAGGTTCATCCTGATTTGAGCCGTAAATGGTGCAGACCGTAAACCCTACAGCGAGTTCGACCATTGCCCACCTGCACCCTTATCCACCAGTTTACGCTTTGCTTACCCAATATTGTTTCAATCGAGGAAGGCAACACCTCTAATGGTTGAACTCTGAGTCGAACATGCCAATAAAGTATACCCTCTGATTTCCAGCATCTTCCTCTTGCCCCATGAAATATGTGTTTCTTGTTGACAGATTAAATCAGGGCCCACAGATCTTAGTATTTCTTCTACCCTAAAGTGCTTAACCTTACCATTCAAACCTCCCACATTTACCAAACATATGGATATTTAACCCATGTAATATCCAGGGAAATACCATTCTACGTATTCTCCCCCACCAGTCCACCTCAACCCTCACTCTCCACCTCTTTCCCCAACCACCCAGCCCTCCCCAAACCTACCAACCCCCACCCAACCCTGAAGAGCAATCAGACCGCCCATCAGTCTGTTGGAGAAGAGAGCAACCTCTCCAACCAGCGATCAGACCAATACAAACTGTCCCTCTTTTCCTAATATTATACCCTCAATTCAGTGAATGAAAGCACAACTATACTCCTATATTAGAACCTCCCCCATCCCCGGCCACCTTGTTCGCTGCTCACATCGTAAACCTAGAGAAAAAAAAGGGGGGAAGGTGGGGTTCCAAAGAAGACGAACCCACACCCGTTATACACTAGACTTCTTTAGCTTTGATTTCGGAAGTAAAGAACCGTGTCCGGTCCCCCCAGATCACTTTCACACATGCCAGATTTGTTAAATAGGCCTGTGCCCCCTTATCTTGAAACGGTTTAATTAATTGCTGCAAACACCACAGCCTCTCAACAGTTATGTGGCAAAAATCAGGCCTAACAAAAAACGAAATGTCACCGACAGTCTGCTTAGCTTCGTGCCTGGCCTTCTCAAAGATTGATTGTCTCAAGATAAAATTCCCAAAGTATACTGAAATGGCTTGTGACTTCATATCTTCTCTAGCTAGTTGTTTTAGAACAAAAGTCACCATATGGGCGCGTTGTACCTCCTGGGACCAGTTCCATCCTTCTAACTCTGGGAACGCTTTACGCAGTACCTCCACCATATATATGTAGACATCCGACCCCTCCTTGCCTTCTGGAACTCCAAGCACCCACAGGTTGTTGCGCCATTGGTGATTTTCTTGGTCCTCAAGTTTACACTGGATATCTATTAACTGAGATTCCTAAGCCTCTGCCTGCCCTTGGGTACCAGCCACGTCATCTTCAAGGGAAGCGGCTCTAGTCTCAAGATCTGTCAGACATTCACCTATATTGTTGCATGACTTCGCCACCTTTCTAACCACCCCTTGTAGCTTACGTATTGCTGCTTGAGATCTCCGGCCATCCTGCCGAGTTCCCTCTCGGTGCAACAATATGCATTGGAGAGTAGTATCTAGTGTGGGAGGATTTGTACTAAGAACATCTTGGGGGGATGCAATCAAGGTGCCAACCAGCTGCTCAGTTGGTGAATAGTCCCAGTTAAGGTCCTTTCTGCCTGTACTTTGCCATCCCAACTTTCTAGCTACTTCCCTCGCTGTTGCTGCAGAAGCACCTCCACTAATATCTGGGGCACTACCATTGTCACCGGACTCCATGAGTGAACCAGAACCATCTATTGACTATTCTCCCCCCTCATTTGTATCAAGTTTAGAGCCCATTGAGCGTATCCCTGGCTGCGTGATTTTCCTAGGCCTCTGAGGTCTGCCTGTGGAGAGTAGTTTTTCGGGAGCCGCAATACTCCCTGGGGCACTCACATCGCCTGTAGCTGCATACAGGAGGCAGCTATCTCGCTCATCCTTCAACTCTACTTGGCCTGGTTCCACTTTGGTGCCCATATCCCCATTAGGAATAGGAATAAACTCGTCAATTTGGAGAATAGACATTACAATGCCCCCTGCTTTACCATCAGATGAAGACAAACAGGTAGAGTTATTCAACTTGCCTGCGAAGGGCAACAGATTCATCAGGTTCTTTCTTCCATCTGCGTCCTTTCCAACAAGCACGGGTTCCTTTGTGTCCAAAGTTAGTATCTCCATTACGGGCCTAGATACCCTGCTCCTGGCAGATTTTCTACAGCTTTCTCCTGCCGACGTGAGCTGTCTATCATGCCTGCGGGGCCTCGTAGAAGCTCTAATACTGAAGAGCCGGTCGGACATCACCCCCCTCTACCATGGTGTTGGATTACCCACGGGCTCTCCTCCTGAGTCTGCCGGGCTATGAGCGGTCACAGCTAATGAAGGAGCAGTTCTCTCTTACTGGTTGGTGCCGACGGCCTTGGGACCCATCCTGAGAAGAGGGCAGCATCCGCAACAGCTGCCACAGTCAGCGAGATCCACCACCGTCATCACCAGTTGCTCACAGGTCAGTAAAAACTCTCCTTATATCAGTGCAACCTTACAACATCTGCTGCCTGGCTTTAGTTGCTGAGTAGCCAAACTCTGAAGCACTACCACGACCTCTGACAGCTTTTCCCCATGTATATAGTCTATGTCCTGCTTAGTCTGCCGTCTGGTCGGAGAGTTGCATACGGCCACCTCACACGTCCGCCATCTTGCTTTCCCTCGTCTCAATCAAGAGAGAAAACGTGTGGGTGGCACAATCAGTGCTGCAGGCCCACTAGTAGTATTTAATATACAGGCCCTGGGCATATGGTATACTACTTTACAAGTGATTTACAGGTAAATTAAATTTGCCAATTGTGTATACACCAATGTTACCATGTTTAGAGGCGACGCAAAGGCACCTTGGCATTGGTCAGCAGTGGTAAAGTGCTCAGAGCCCTAAGGCCAACAAAAAGAATTCAGCAAAAAAGAGGAGGAGGAAGGCAAAATGGGCCCGATTCACAAAAGTAATCTGAGACAAAATCCTAACTTTTCCAATTTTGGTATTCACAAATGGCATTTAGTAGTAGTAAAGTTAGGATTCCTAACTTCACTACTCCTAAACTGAGACAAAATCCTAACTTTATGACTTTCGTATTCACAAAAGACATTTAGGAGTAGTAAAGTTAGGAATCCTAACTTTACTACTCCTAAATGCCTTTTGTGAATACCGAAAGTCGTAAAGTTAGGATTTTGTCTCAGATTATTTTTGTGAATCGGGCCCAATGTTTTGAGTGACCCTTCAGAGAGCGCGATTTTCCAACAGTGGGCTATGCAGTAAGCTGGATAGTGGATCCATTAGGTTTGTCTAGTAAAATTTCAAGGAGTGTACAATCACAAGGATTTTCATATATCCTTTTGTTATGTATTTGTTTTGTTACAGATACATGTGTGGTATATGTCAAGAGGTATGTGGTTCTCTCTAATATTAGTCGGTGTTGTTTATAAAAGGATTCTGCTGCTTTAGCTGTACCTAGATCTTAGAGGGTCCTGAACGTATCTGTAGCTCAGAAATTGAGCTTATATGAATTCTTTCTTGGATCACATTGGGGCCGATTCACAGAACTAATCTGAGATAAAATACTAAACTTATTACTTTTGGTATTCACAGAAGGCATTTAGTAGTAGTGAAGTTAGGACTCCTAACTTTACTACTACTAAACTGAGACAAAATCCTGACTTTATGACTTTCGGTATTCACAAAAGGTATTTAGTAGTAGTAAGTTCGGAATCCTAACTTTACTACTCCTAAATGCCCTTTGTGAATACCGAAAGTCGTAAAGTTAGGATTTTGTCTCAGTTTAGGAGTAGTAAAGTTAGGAATCCTAACTTTACTACTCCTAAATGCCTTTTGTGAATACCAAAAGTCGTAAAGTTAGGATTTTGTCTCAGTTTAGGAGTAGTAATGTTAGGAATCCTAACTTTACTACTCCTAAATGCCTTTTGTGAATACCGAAAGTCGTAAAGTTAGGATTTTGTCTCAGATTATTTTTGTGAATCGGGCCCGATGTTTTGAGTGACCCTTCAGAGAGGGCCATTTTCCAACAGTGGGTTATGTAGTAAGCTGGATAGTGGATCCATTAGGTTTGTCTAGTAAAATTTCAAGGAGTGTACAATCACAAGGATTTTCATATATCCTTTTGTTATATATTTGTTGTGTTACAGATATATGTGTGGTATATGTCAAGAGGTATGTGGTTCTCCCTAATATTAGTCGGTGTTGTTTATAAAAGGATTCTGCTGCTTTAGGTGTTCCTAGATCTTAGAGGGTCCTGAAGGTATCTGTAGCTCAGAAATTGAGCTCATATGAATTCTTTCTTGGATCACATTGAGAATAACCAAGTACTAACCATTCTTCTGAAATCTAAATGATTCTCAGTGACTCTTATATTTGCAGGTACAAATTCTAGAGTTTTCTACTTGATCAGAAAAAGAAGTGCCACCAATGTAAGCAGGAATTATTAAGCACAGTTCCATTCCAAAGCATAAATCTGTGGGATGGGGGTATTTTGGATTTTCGCTTGAATTAATTTTGGTCCTTTGCTGTTCAAGATGCTGCTGGTGAGTCAAAGTAGCTTGAAAGAGGATCTTCGTGTAATTGGGAATCAGTGTAACGTCTTCTGGACTTAAGAGATATGGGTTAATATATTTAAATTTCGAAGAAGTCCTGTTGCTGAGTTTTGCATTCTTTGTAGCCTTCTGATAGTTAAGTGTGAAATGCTGTGGTATAGTCCATAAGTATAATCAGGTTTGGAGAGGATGACTGATGTTGGTCAATAATTCTATATTTGAAACATTCTGCTTGAGGGGATTCCACGCCATTCACAGATCTACGGCTATTAGGCAGGTTAATTTCTGATGTTTCTATGTTTTCCAGTTTGAGAATTATCTGTGAGCAATCTGCATATTTGGAGAAGATGGGTTTCCTGTATATGTTAAAAGATTGAGGTGAAATGATAGATACTTGTAGAATTTCAGTTTTAATGCAGCAAGGGTCTCAAGAGAAAGAGGGTGTATGAATCAGGTAGTATCTGTACTCTTTTCCCACAAAACATGAACTGTACATTGGAGCTCCCTGTTTGGCTTATCAATTCATTGTACTTGGTGCCTAAAATGCATCACTGGCACGGAAGGATAAATGTAGTGTTGCCTAGAGTATGTATGCATGTATGAAAAAATGCATGTCTTTCAGATATACCAATGTGCCTGGCTGGGCTGCAGTTTAAATGTATTGCAGTCACACATGGCAAGGAAAAGTGCATTTGCCATGTAGGAATATTCAGGTTTTATTCATCCACGAGTCACTAAAGTGAACCTTTTAAGAACACAGTGTGGGATGCTAATATACACCAATAGAGAACACTACATATTGGAGTTAATGTCCTCCCACAGAGAAATAAAATGGAAAAGCTATTTCACTAAGAATGCCTTGCTAGACTTTTTGTGAAGAGGCCTAGATGGGATTGATATCTTTATTTCCTATCTCCGCCTGGGGAAATGTTTCAAATTAATTCCTACTTAATCTTAGTTTTGAAAGTCTGATTTAATGATGAAATCAGATTTTGCTAACAAGTGTAAAAGTAACTTCATGAGAATGTACTTTAGGCTTCCTTAGCCAGAACTTCCTTAACACTGGTTTTGCCACTCATCACACTTCCAGGGCTGGAATACACATCCTTGACTGGCAGAGTTAACAACTCTAGTTCAAAGGCCAATAGGGTGCCTCTGGGCCCATAAAGAGCAAATGTGTGTTAATTGCTCTCCAAATAGCAGGGATTTCCCTTCTGGGAGTGAACATGAACAGTTGGCAGAACAAAGGTTAGTTTTACCTGTACCTCTTTTGAATTGGGGATGCCAAAGAGTGTTACTTCTATTCATTCACAGGACCCTCTCAAACAGCTTGGCTAGTCAGTGTAAGGGAGTGAACTAGTTCCAACCTGCTATGTGGAATGAAAGCTTATTCAAGTAGGGGAGTAGCTAAGGAGTTGTAGAAAGGCGTGCCTCTTGACAGGTGGGTTCTGCCATGTTAAAACTGGGCCTTATAGGTAATTTTACAGAAAGGCAAAGTGGAAGTAATGCAAAAGCAGGAGAAAGGAATGCAAGAAAGTACTTAGGACTGAATGGTAGAATTTCTCCAATTACGGGCAAGTGCACAGGGCAAATCTAGCAACTCAACCACCATCTCCTCAGAAAATTCCTAGACCAGGGAAGACTTGGGAAGACTTCAGGTGAAGAAGAAGGCCCAGTTAAAAGAAGACCCCTGCTGGAAGAAGAGAATTCACTGAAGGTCTCAAAGACTACTAAATCCTTCTGGCACTCATGGACTTGAACACTCTCCAAGGGTCAAGAGATTGGCCCCCTGTTTACCTGCTTCAGGGGTTCCAAAATAGAAAGACACCCGATGCCAAGAGGGCCCTGTTGACCACAGCAGACTAGCCCCTGTAGGAGATCCTTGCCTGAAGAGAAAAGAGATTCTCCTGACTCCTGCCCCGATGACCTAAGGACTGTAAGACTGACTAGGAGGAACTTTTCCAGCTCTTAGAAAAAGTTGGGAATTAGTCATTTTAAACCTGCAGAGGACAGAGACAAGGTGCTGAGGCTTGTCCAGGGAAGTTGCACCCAAGGTGGGCAAGAAAAGCAGGTTTTTCTCCCTCTGCATTTTTTGCCACGCTAAACGCTATTTACCATGACCTCGTGGTAAAAGTATTCACCTTGTAGAGGGCAGTCCACCTATGGTTTCCAGCCTTGCCCCACTGAAGGATTTTACCTTCCAAAAAAGGTGTTTAAATTTAGAGATAAAAATTTAGCCTGGGGCAAGACGGCATTTCTATCTGACCCAGAACGTTTACCACCAAATCCAACAGCTTCAGTGGAAGCTCAACGATGATGTATCTAACTTTGAGGAACTCTCTCCGGTATCAGCTTTGGACCTTTCCTCAGTGGATGATTTTGACTTCCAATTTAAAAACATTGACCGGGACAACCCTCTTAGTGTATCGGACCTCTGCTCCATGGCAGTCTACCTGAAATCACACCATGGACACAATTTAGGCATTGACAGGGGTCACAGCTAAGATCTCAGGTCTGCCCCTTGCGACCCCTGGGACTGATTTTGTGACCTCTGGCCTCAGAGGTGGCAAAATCAGTGCCAAGGACATAGGGCTTCTCGATATTAAATGCTTCAGGGCTCCACCATCCTTTTCTGCCTCTTTTTATTAATCTAATTGTGAATAATAGTGTTTTATTTAATAATAGTGTAATAAAACAATGAAGTACCAGGAGCTGGGGCTGCACCTTCACTGGCAGCTGTAAAATAAAATACCTTTATATGGATGTTGTCTGCATGCAGGTAAGAGTGTGTTTGTGAGAGAGAGAGGGAGAGACTTTGGGTATGTTTAATCATGTCTCTGTGAGAGCGTATGTGCGTGAAAGTGAGTGAAAATGAGTGACAGGAAGAGAGTGAAATTGAACAGCAGATTTATCAAGACTTTGCTTTGATGGAAAAGCTAGCAAAGTATCACAAAATGGTGCAATGTCTTGATAAACTTTCCACTTTCCAGCATAATACATTATTGGACTTAACTTTTCTTGGGATTGCCTGTTGCCTGTGCCACAGCTACCAGGGGATAAGCAGAGACTCTCTTTTGAGTGCTAAATTTCTAAATGAAAAGATTTCCAAAATGTATTAGTGGAAAAATCCTCAGTAAATTCTGAGATGTGAATTTTGGTTGGAAAAGCACCAAATCAAAATTTTCTGCTCCATTTTACAGACAAAGGGGCCGATTCCGCCCGGAAAACGTACCGACCGATTCGGAGCCGGAATACATTCCGACCGACACGTACCGGGGCAGCCCGACCCGCCAAGTACGATGAGAAGCGAGCAAAACCCGACCGACTCGTACGGAACACAAGCCGAACGACCGAGCCACGTGGAAAACAGCAATTCGGCCGGAAAAACACGCGATTCGAACCGACCGACTCGCACCCGGAACAATACCGAACGAGACGTACCCGCGGACTCCCACCCGCCAAGTACGATGCAAGGTGTGGAAAACACGACCGAGTCGCACGGAGGACAAGCCGTACGACCGACACGCATACAAAACTGCGAGCCGAAGCAACCCAAAACACCGCGACCGACGCGTACGCAGCATAGAAAACAGCACAAACACAGCGTGAACGAAACGGACAAGCCCGTACGAGACAACTGCAAGGTCCGACTCGGTCACAAGAACATCTCCTACATGCACGAAAAGTACAAAGGGAAAATACACAAAAAAAGGCCAAACAAGCAATTACAAAGCCAATAAATACTGGGGGGGGGAGGGGCAGGGAACAAAGACACACCCACAACTCCACCCATATAAAGGACCCAAATCCCTACCATGATCCTATGCAAATTCAAAATACCTGCCAGCACTCAACAGACAGCAACCACACACCCACAGCTCATCCATCACACAAGCCACACACCATCAGCACCACAAGAAATAGAAACCTCACATACACCTAGCAAAACACACACTCACACACCTTCACCTGCACACCAACACACACATCACTCACCATCACCACCCATCACCATGCCCCCAAAGAAGAATCACAAGTTCCTAGATAGTGAATTGGAAGTCCTGGTAGATGAGATCCTCAGGGTAGAGCCACAGCTCTTTGGTACACTGGTCCAACAGACACCCATGTCACAGAAAACAAAGATGTGGGAGAGGATCGTCGACAGGGTGAACGCACAATCACCATGTTTGCGCACAAAGACAGACATCCAGAACAGGTGGTATGACGTGCGCAGGAGGGTGAAGGAGCTGCTGAAGAAGGACTACATCTTGAGCCAACACACCGGCAGTGGCCCTCCTGCCAAGCCAGTATACCTCAGGCCCTGGGAGGAGAAGGTGCGGGCCATCCTACCACCAGTCAGCGTATATGGACTAGAAAACATCCCAGAGCCTGGTGAGTACACAACAAATGTACACAATATTCTGCGACTACACACACACATCACTGTCAAGGGGAGAGTCAAACCATGCACTCTTAGCAAATACACAGCAACCAGAACAGAATCATCCCAAAATGTGTATGTCACTCAGAGAAACACAACACATGCCATCACAAAGTGACATTTAACTGTGTCATCACATGTACAAACACAACTACAACTACAGCTAGGCAGTGGCACAAATATAACTGACAAACACATCCAGACAAGTAGCCACCACTACAACACCAGCACACAGTGAAGCCCACTGAAAGAAAGGAAATATGTGTATGCTGGGCAAGTCAGTGTAGCCAATAGCATGATGGGAGTTGTAGGCACAGATATTGCTCACCCTCACAATTGGCCCAAAAACACCCCTCTCAACCATGCTCACATCACAGGGAGTGGAAAAGGACTCACAAGATGGCTGACACTGGCTACTGCTGTGGAGAGCACAAGGCCCTGCTGGCAACTGTGCAACAACCAACAGCAGGACACCACTGACTGACATCCTGAAAGACAACTTGCACTCCCTGCAATGGAAGCACGGTCCATGGTGGGACATCTGGCTGGGTGGGAAGGAGGACTCACAGCACTGACCATAGTCACAAGCACCTCCCCTCACACACCCCCTCAACACAAACTCCACAGAACACACCTGGCGGAATGCAATGCCTCACATCCTAACTCAAGATCCCACAAAGAACCACCACCCTGGGTCATGCTGTGTGAAGCACAGGGACACTCCTGGGACATTTAGCCAAACAACTGCCCGGACAACACTCCCAGCCATCCTGTCAGCACAGGCAGCCCACCCCACAGGGAAGCAGAGTCAAAAGGAAGGAAGGATGGGCATGCTGGGAAGGGGGTGGAGGCAATAGCTTGATGGGAGTTGTAGGCACAGATATTGCTCACCCTCACAATTGGCCCATCAACACCACTCTCAACCATGCTCACATCACAGGGAGTGGAAAAGGACTCACAAGATGGCTGACACTGGCTACTGCTGTGGGGAGCACAAGGCCCTGCTGGCAACTGTGCACCAACCAACAGCAGGACACCACTGACTGACATCCTGAAAGACAACTTTCACTCCCTGCAATGGAAGCACGGTCCATGGTGGGACATCTGGCTGGGTGCGAAGGAGGACTCACAGCACTGACCATAGTCACAAGCACCTCCCCTCACACCCCCCCTCAACACATACTCCACAGAACCGACCTGGCGGAATGCAATGCCTCACATCATAACTCAAGGGCGAGCAAAGAACCACCACCCTGGGTCATGCTGTGTGAAGCACAGGGACACTCCTGGGACATTTAGCCAAACAACTGCCCGGACAACACTCCCAGCCATCCTGTCAGCACAGGCAGCCCACCCCACAGGGAAGCAGAGTCAAAAGGAAGGAAGGATGGGCATGCTGGGAACGGGGGTGGAGGCAATAGCATGATGGGAGTTGTAGGCACAGATATTGCTCACCCTCACAATTGGCCCATCAACACCACTCTCAACCATGCTCACATCACAGGGAGTGGAAAAGGACTCACAAGATGGCTGACACTGGCTACTGCTGTGGGGAGCACAAGGCCCTGCTGGCAACTGTGCACCAACCAACAGCAGGACACCACTGTCAGCCATCTTGCCATTGCTCTCACACTCACACACACTGAAGTCCACCCAAAAGCAAGTAAGTATGGGCATGCTGGGAAGTGGGGTGGAGGCAATAGCATGATGGGAGTGGTAGCCACAGATATTGGTCACCCCCACAACTGTCCCATCAACACCACCCTGAACCATGCGCACATCACAGGGAGTGGAAAACAACTGACAAGATGGCTGACACTGGGCACTGCTGTGGGGAGCACAAGGCCCTGTTGGCAACTGTGCAACAACCAACAGCAGAACACCACTGTCAGCCATCTTGCCATTGCTCTCACACTCACACACAGTGAAGTCCACCCAAAAGCAAGTAAGTATGGGCATGCTGGGAAGTGGGGTGGAGGCAATAGCATGATGGGAGTGGTAGCCACAGAAATTGGTCACCCCCACAACTGTCCCATCAACACCACCCTGAACCATGCGCACATCACAGGGAGTGGAAAAGGACTCACAAGATGGCTGACACTGGCTACTGCTGTGGGGAGCACAAGGCCCTGCTGGCAACTGTGCACAAACCAACAGCAGGACACCACTGACTGACATCCTGAAAGACAACTTGCACTCCCTGCAATGGAAGCACCTTCCATGGTGGAATATCTGGCTGGGTGGGAAGGAGGAGCGGATGACAACCAAATACAACCAATGCAGACCATGTACACACCCCAACATTCACATAGAAATGCCCAAATAATGCAGGACAATGTGCTACACCAATATCAACCCCTGACTGTGACAACTTAGGACAATGCAATGTACAGGCCCGCATCCAGAGGCACAGTCACAACTGTCAGGTGTGTCAACCATTGATGCCTGCAGAAACATAACATACATTGTGTGTGTCTCCCAAAAACAGGTGATGATGGGGACACAGCAGCAGATGCTGAGGAGTCCTCGTCCCAGGCTCAAGAGGATACGGAGCTCACTGGTGTGGAACAGCCTCTGCCCTCCTCGGATGAAGAAGACTTACCTGGCACCTCCGGAGCAAGTCATCATGCAGCACCAGCAGGACCACCAGCTGCACCCCCTGCACCCACCCCTCCAACGACTGTCAACACACATACCACCCCTGCCGACATGGACAGACCAAAGAGCAGCACCACCACCAGCACAGGGACCCTGGACCAACGTGGGGCCATGGACACCACCACCACCAACAACCCACAAGGTGGCCCAGGGTCACCTGTGCCTGCCACCTCAGGTACTGCACATGTCGCCAGGGGTGGTGGGAGGGGTGGGAGACATAGGTCGCTGCTCACAGAGGGGTCTGGACTGCATGATGACCCACAACTGGCACGCATAGCTGATGCGTACCAGTCCAGCACCGGAGAGTTCAGCCAGGTAGTGGGGCTCCTCAGGGACATTAAACAGCAGCAGGCTGCCCATCATGCCCGCTTGGACATACACATGTCCCGCGTGGAGTCCAAGTGGGACACACTGCAAGAGATGACGGCGGTGCATAGGGACATATTACAATGCCTCCGCCAGATGAGCAGCAATCAGTCAACACCTCCCTGTGTGCCCACAACATCTGGTGCTGAAACAACTGCAACTGCAACAGGGAGGGCGGATGACTCTGGCGGAGAGTCCCCTGCACCGCAGCAGCCTGCACTTGAGGGTCCCCCCAAAGAAGAGGGGCCGTCCGAGGAGGGGCAAGTGAGAGGCCGATGGCCATGTGCAACCCCCAGGAAGCCAAAACCTGTTCTGGAGAACAACCTTTGTGCGCAAACTGTTCACCCTGTTGACTGCAACACAACTCTCCCACATGACATGGGGAGCTCAAGTTGGACCAATGTCTCTGATTACTGTGGACTTTACTCTGGACATTTCTGCTACCAGGACTTCCAAATTATCTAGGAACTTTGGATCACAATCACAATGTACAGCACCCAACAACCTGTGCACTATACTCACACATGTATGTCAATAAACTCACTTATACACCATACTTGCCTCTGTTGTAATTCCTATGTTGTCTCAGAAGTTGCGATGATGATCGGGGAAATGACACTGTGCATGCTAACTGCTACAGCAAGTACAACACCGGCATGTGAGTCATGGCGACGTCACACATATGGGGGAGGCACACCACCAGGGCTACACAACACATACACACCATGGACATCTGACTCATCGCCTACACTGATGTTGCCAGGAAATACGTTGCATTGCACAGACCCAACACCTATTCACAGTCTGTGTTAACTAGCCCACTGGTGCAGGAAGCAAATGTCAGTCAGATGTGTGACCACAGACAACGCACATCACAAAGTGAAGCACAGGTTTATTACACATTTGCAACATGTTGTAACCACCACAGATGCAAGGTAATCCCACCTGGCAGCGGGCACACAGTCAACAAGTGTAGAAGGAAGGAAGTCCATGGGTGTGGTGCACATCACCTGTAGGGACACAACAGCTACCACCCGGGAAGTCGAATCACGGTGTTGGGGATCACAGTTGACCAAACGACTCTGAAAGTACCCTGTGAAGGACAGAAATGACACACAGTCAAAAGTACTGAAGAACAGGACAGAACTGCAATACTCATGCACAATACATGTTACAAGATACCCACCCAGAACCAAGTTAGCATGTCAACACTGTTGGGGAGTACAGACTACCTGCAAGGACACATCGCTACACGCATACAGACATGTAGCCCATGGACACACTCAAACAGCACCAGAGCACCACCAACACATATCATGCAAACTCACATCATTGACATGACATCTCTGGATACTCACATTCAGCTGAAGAAGTTGGTGATGAGCTGTGTGCGGACATCACCCTCAACATCATCATCATCATCACTGGCATCGTGGTCCAGGCCAGGATCCTCCACAGGTGGCGGACGTTGGTCATCGTCATCCAGGATGAGAGGCAACTCCTTCCGCACTGCCAGGTTGTGGAGCATGCAGCAAACGATGATAATCTTGCACACCTTTGCTGGGGCATATGGGAGGGACCCGCCTGTCTTGTCGAGGCAGCGGAAGCGGCTCTTCAGGAGACCAAATGTCCGCTCAATCACTCTCCTGGTCCGACCATGTGCCTCATTGTAGCGCACCTGGGCTGGTGTCACAGGGTTCCTGAGGGGCGTCAGAAACCACGGCATGTTGGGGTATCCGGAGTCACCTACATACAGACAATTGCACATTAGCAGAGTTGGAAAAGAGGGTGGAACACTACATAGCAGAACACATACAATGGTACAAAGTCAGTACACACCAACAAGCCAGGCACGCTGGTTCCGCATCTGTGCCATCATCCTCGGGATGCGACTACTCCTCATCACGTAGGCATCATGTGCAGAACCAGGGAAACGGGCACACACGTGTGTGATGCTCATATCTGCAAGACAGACCACCAGTGCATTGACAGAGTGGTAGTGTTTGCGGTTACGGTAGGCCTGCTCTTGGGCCTGTGGTGGTACCAAAGCCACATGTGTCCCATCAATGTAGCCAATTACATGCGGCATCCTCCCCAGGGCATAGAAGTCACTCTTCACGCCAGTGAGTCATTGGAGTCTAGGGAAATAGATGTACTGGTTCAGGTATATCAACATAGCCTCCAAAACATCCCAGAGCACACGGCTGAACATGGTCTGTGACATCCCACCAGCAGTCGCCAGAGTGTGTTGAAAGGTACCGGTGGCAAAGAAGTGTAGGGCTGCCATCACCTTCACCTTGGGGGTCAGCGCTGTAGGGTACGGACGGCCAGGTTGCAAATGTGGTGCCAAGCGCACTGCCAAATCCTCAATCAGCTGCCTGGTGAAGCGGTACCGTCGGATGCTGTCACGTTCCACCATCGTTGCCAGGTCAGGGAATGGTCTATGGACAGCTGGTGCCCTGCAGTGCATAGGTGAAGAAAGCAAGATTGTCAGTCACCCCACATATGTGGCATTGAACACACTCAACATCACATGATACATCATAATGAAGCACAAGTACATGATGTGTGCAGTTACGTACGGATATGTATGGCACATACATGGCCAATATCTAACATCACAGTTCAATGAGTGGCATCAATAAGTCCCAGGTCGTGCCATTGGATACCATGAGGCCGTGTCACAGTTCCCATCTCCTGCTGCCAAATAACAAACACACCCCACAGTGACATGTGAGGACTGATGTGCCCCAGGCATCACAGCTCAACGACAGGTAGATTCCCAGGGACCCTGTATTGCCACATGGACACTGGCATGACATGGTGTATCATGTATACACCACAGCAAAACAACCATGAGCCCCACAGGTAGTGGTCCCTGTTGCCTCGGCAGGACAGACATGGACGTCTGTGAGACACACACGCACAACATCAAAGTCCATGCACAAACAACGTGGATGTGGAGACTGCCTCCCATTGTGCACATGAAATCAGAGACATTGTAAACACAACATGCACACAGACTGTGGAGGACCATCACCATTGTGCCAATAGGTCACCCTGGGTTGAACATAACATCCCACATGGGACTCAGGGGGTATGTGACATGACATACACATACACCACCGTGAACTGTGACCATGCCACATGCTCAGATATGAACAGTTGCACATCACAGTGGTCATGTACACGAAACACCAAGGATTCTGTCCCCATAAACACGTACCCAGCCTGGGGGTGGCTGCCCCCAAGTGACACCCACAGAACAACATGTTCACCCCCATACACGGAATAGGTAATGCAGCCTTACATGCCCTAGGATACAGTTTGGACAGGCTGTGGTGTTGTAGGTGTGCCCCTCACTCCCTGGGAAGTATATGTGGCTGGAATATGTTCACCTGTGACAGGCATGGTGACATATGCCAGTGACTTGTACAGGGATGCGTTGGACAGCAATGGACCGATCAGTGCGCACACATTGGCCATTGCATTCAATGTGCGCTGGTACGCGTTGTACCCGCAATACGCGTTGGACAGCAATGGACCGATCAGTGCGCACACATTGGCCATTGCAATCAATGTGCGCTGGTACGCGTTGTATTGGCAATACGCGTTGGACAGCAATGGACCGATCAGTGCGCACACATTGGCCATTTCATTCAATGTGCGCTGGTACGCGTTGTATTGGCAATACGCGTTGGACAGCAATGGACCGATCAGTGCGCACACATTGGCCATTTCATTCAATGTGCGCTGGTACGCGTTGTATTGGCAATACGCGTTGGACAGCAATGGACCGATCAGTGCGCACACATTGGCCATTGCATTCAATGTGCGCTGGTATGCGTTGTACCCGCAATACGCGTTGGACAGCAATGGACCGATCAGTGCGCACACATTGGCCATTGCATTCAATGTGCGCTGGTACGCGTTGTATTGGCAATACGCGTTGGACAGCAATGGACCGATCAGTGCGCACACATTGGCCATTTCATTCAATGTGCGCTGGTACGCGTTGTACTGGCAATACGCGTTGGACAGCAATGGACCGATCAGTGCGCACACATTGGCCATTGCATTCAATGTGCGCTGGTACGCGTTGTATTGGCAATACGCGTTGTACAGCAATGGTCCGATCGGTGTTCCCGGCCGGCCCATTGCATTCAATGTGTGTGGGTACGCGTTGTATCCTATGTACGCGTTGAACAGCAATGGTCCGATCGGTATTCCCGGCCGGCCCACTGCATTCAATGTGTGCGGGTACGCGTTATATCCTATGTACGCGTTGAACAGCAATGGTCCGATCGGTATTCCCGGCCGGCCCATTGCATTCAATGTGTGCGGGTACGCGTTGTATCCTATGTACGCGTTTGTTGGACTTGGCCCTTTTTCCCAGAAATTTTTCGTTTTTCCCCCTAGCCGTTTTACCATGTGTGAAACTCACTCAAGATGGCTGCCACAGGTCCCTGCTACTGCAGAGGGGCCTTACACGCATACACACTAGTAGCCAGGGTCAGGCTGGGACATAGGGATACAGTATCCATTCCGTTCCCGCCTCTGGGCCACATAGCCAGACATGTAGAAGGTTCCAGAACCTTCCGGGCTGGGGGAGGAGTTATGTTTTGCCGCCTTTGGGAGAGTCACCTGACCTAGGGGTATAAAAGGCTTGGAGGGAAAACTTTTAGTCAGTTGGAGTTGAGATGGGGCACCACTGATCCTGGGAGAACCTCTGCCGGAGTACAAGCTTTAGGGCCTAGGGGGGAGACCTACACTACTGCTGCTGACAGGGCTTAGGCCCTGCTGTAGTAAGTTAGCTGAGGAACGTCCACCACCCACTGACCTTGCCCAGTGTGAGGGGACCCAGGGAACCACCTTCAGCATGCTGGGAAGAACATCAAGCACTCCCAGAACCACCAACTCATTCCCCCCCCTCATAAGAAGAAACTTCTGACCAGAAACTTTTGACAAGAAACTTATAATAAGAAACTTCTGACAAGAAACTCCTGACAAGAAACTCCTAAGAAGCAACCAAACTGAAACAGCCGCAAGAAACCTTAATTTGAGGAGGCCTGACCGTCCAGCAAGGCCTGAAACCTAAACTGCCAAACTGGGGATCACCAGGTAAAGCGCCGTACCCTGAAGCGCTAGACCTTCACCCCCTATCTATTCCTGCCTGCTGCTGGGCTGCCCCCCAAGTACTTTTCCAGTCAGCCCTGTCCACAGGCTGCTGGTGCGCCCCGCGTTCTGTCTCCACGAGGGAGAAACTGCCCCCCCTCAGGTCACTGACCTTGTGAGGAAATCACCGCCGCGGCCGCCGCCGCGTGAGGAGAAGTGCTGCTGTGAGGAGAGGCCCTCCTCGAGGCCGTGTGGTGAGGTCCGCCGTCCACGCCCTCACCGAAGCAAGCGCTGTGTTGAGGGAGGCCCCTTGAGTGGATGTGGTGAGGTGAGCCGTCCGCGCCCTCACCGAAGCCTCTAAAAATTGCCCCAGTCATCGCCGCCGGGCCCGGGGCCCCACCGCCGCCGTCGCGGCCAAAGAAATCACCGCCGCAGCCCAAGGGGGCCGCGTGAAGCAGCCGCGGCCTAGCGCGATCCGCGAGGCCTCCAGGCCCCGCCGACGCCGTTGCTGGGCAACCGGGGACGCCGGCCGCGCCCCGTGAAGGCCGCGCAGCGATTGGGCGCCGGCTCCCGCCACGCCCCCAACGCCGACGGAGGCCGAGGAAGAGCTCCGGCCGTGCAGAGGGAGACTGGGAGCCGGCCGGAGAGGACTGCCGGCTCCCGCTCCCCTTCCCGAAGTCCCTGAAGCCGCCAAGTCACTCACCTGATCCCGGGGGCCGGAGGATGGTGATACCGGCCCCCGCAATGTGCCGCAAAGTCACTTCCCTGATCCCGGGGGCCGGAGGAGGGTGATACCGGCCCCCGCAATGACCCGTCATTCCGGCCAGAAGGCCGAGGTACCCCGGCCGGGCCCCGCCCTCCAGAACACGGGCCGGGCCTGGAGATCGCCAGTCGCTAAGAAGCGCGACCAACGACCAAGCACCAGGTGAGCCCAGGAGGCCCCTAGGGACCACAAAAACGCCGCCGGGGGCCACCATTAACCCCTAAATTAACTGTGTAACTTTCCCCATGAGGCGAGGCCCCGGAGAGGAGTGGGCCTAGCCTGGAATTAACCCCTAAGGGACATAGAAGTCCCAGGATACAGGACATGTTGAGGGGTTCCCCACAGTGTTTACTAATTTAATGCAGATGCCTATTGTAATTACTGCCTAGGCCTATGCTGATAACTGCAAAGTCTTTACCAAAGGGGGAAAGTGATTAATTGAATTGAGCTGAAGTGTACACCGCCAAGAGTTGAAGTGTTTTATGTTACAGGTGTACTGGAATTGCGACGCCCACTGTACTGAATGTGGGTGCGCCTAGATTAATGCAGGCCTATTGAAATGTAACGTGAAAAGCCTTCTTTTAAGTAATTGAATATGCTTGAAGTGAACTGCATGTTTAGGCCCATGTTTTATTAATGCATCTTGTGATCATTATTGGTGCTATGTTTAAGAGATAATTCCTGCGGCCTCTTAGTGGCCTACAATGTTGATGAGCTATGATGCTTTATTAAGAATGTGCACCAGTTGAGTGATGCAATGAATTTAAATGTAGATCTGAATTAATCTGCCTCATCTGATGCTAACTTGATTTATATATAAAAGATCTTGATTTTAAATACGCAAGCCTGGTGTGGTGTCATGTTATTGCGTTCGCATTCCTGAGTCAAAGTAAGAGTGTGCTGCACAACTGCCTTACACATTGCCTTCGCGTGCTTTCCCGCCTCGTGCCATGCTACCGTGGCGGACTCGGTAAACCCGGTTCCAACATTTGGTGTTCAGCGGTTGGATAAGGACTGGTGTTTGTGCAGCACCCTACAGTGACTCAGTGTGCGCCGCAATTAGACACCTATTGTAATGCAAGTGCTAGGAATTCTTTTGTAATTGCCGATTGTGTACATTCCTGCGTTAGACCTGCTACCTACAGTCTAGAACCCTTTCCCTAAATTGTCTGGGACCCCACCTAGGAGGATGGAGTTTGAGTTAGCCAACCTAGAAAGGTATACGGTGACACAGCTCAAGGAGTTCTGCCTAGAGAGGGGGGTGGCCGTCAAGCGAGGCGCCAGGAAGGAGGTGCTTCAGAAACCTTTGAGGGCATGGGTAATGGCCCACCCGGAGGGAAGAAGGGACGAGGAGCAGGGGGAGGCAGACAACCCAGGAGAACTGGACCTACTGCACATTGATGTTAGCGAGAATGTGTTGCCAGGAAGACATTCCAGGGCAGGCAGTAGGGCGTCAGGGGGGAGGTTGTCGGCAGAGGAATTTGAGGACAGAAGGGAGGAGAGGCAATTAACATTAGAACTTGCTAGGATGAAAAGGGAGCGAGAACAGGCAAGGCTAGCCATGGAGGAAAGGAAGCTTGCATATGAGCTTAGCCTGAAGGAACTAGAGCTCCGAGCCTTGCAGATGGAGATGCAGGGCAAAGTGAATGGTGGCAGCGTACCTGCTGGGGTTCCACAGGAGCCCAAATTTTATCTACCAAGAGAGGTGATAGCCAGTTTGGGGAGTGATCCTGAAGGGAGTGGTGCAGGGATCTTCCAACCCAGCGAGGTGGAGAGGTGGAGAATAGCCCAGCTAGGTCCCAGGATAGTGAGCGGGTTGTAGGGCCTCACATCCTATCTATAGGAAGGAGTGAGACGGGGAGGTGTCCCGAGGTGCCCCTACCGCAGTCTCAGGGCCTGGAGAGTTCCATAAGGGAACCCCAGGTTGGGAGCCTAGGCTGTTCCGATGGGCCATCCATGGAAGGGGATCCCCCAGTGACAGGAGAACCCGGGGCGTATGTATTCAGAGCTCCTGGGGTTCTGGGGTCTGCCCAGCCACAGGATTTAGATCCTGGGCTGGGGTGCCAGGTTCAGGGGCTGCCTGACCTGGCGGGAGGGACGTCTGTAAGCAGTGTCCCTCCGGAGCTGACTCCCAGGGGTGCTTCTCCAGGTGGGAGGGTGCTGAACTCTGGGAGGGGGTGCAGAGGAAGGGAGGACTTGCCTCTGGCACCGGGGCAACCTACGGGTTTAGACCCTGGGTTGGTGGATCGGATGCAGGGTCACGGCCCTGGAAGAGTGAGAGAGTGGTGGTCTGAGGGTGCCCACATAGGAGGAACGTGCGGAACCCCAGACGGAGGAGGAGGAGGAGAGTGGTCAACGAGTACTACGGGCCTGGGGCTACTGCCCCCCGCTCTGTGAGACCGCAAGGGCCAGAGACATCTGGACGGCCTAGCGCCTGGTCATGGCCGCGGACAACTAGTGAGCACCAGTGGGGTGACTTCGTTGGTCCAGGGTGGTTTGAGAGAGGGAACCACCGGGTTCCAGAGTGGAGAAGGACCTGCAGGACCTTCCTGCAGCTGGGAAAAAGGCCCGCGTCCAAGTTTTCTCGCCCGAAGCAGGGAAGCCCATCAAGGCATTGATCGGTCTACCCTGGCTTTTTGCTGGGAGGGGGTTGTGTTGGACTTGGCCCTTTTTCCCAGAAATTTTTCGTTTTTCCCCCTAGCCGTTTTACCATGTGTGAAACTCACTCAAGATGGCTGCCACAGGTCCCTGCTACTGCAGAGGGGCCTTACACGCATACACACTAGTAGCCAGGGTCAGGCTGGGACATAGGGATACAGTATCCATTCCGTCCCCGCCTCTGGGCCACATAGCCAGACATGTAGAAGGTTCCAGAACCTTCCGGGCTGGGGGAGGAGTTATGTTTTGCCGCCTTTGGGAGAGTCACCTGACCTAGGGGTATAAAAGGCTTGGAGGGAAAACTTTTAGTCAGTTGGAGTTGAGATGGGGCACCACTGATCCTGGGAGAACCTCTGCCGGAGTACAGGCTTTAGGGCCTAGGGGGGAGACCTACACTACTGCTGCTGACAGGGCTTAGGCCCTGCTGTAGTAAGTTAGCTGAGGAACGCCCACCACCCACTGACCTTGCCCAGTGTGAGGGGACCCAGGGAACCACCTTCAGTGTGCTGGGAAGAACATCAAGCACTCCCAGAACCACCAACTCATTCCCCCCCTCATAAGAAGAAACTTCTGACCAGAAACTTTTGACAAGAAACTTATAATAAGAAACTTCTGACAAGAAACTCCTGACAAGAAACTCCTAAGAAGCAACCAAACTGAAACAGCCACAAGAAACCTTAATTTGAGGAGGCCTGACCGTCCAGTAAGGCCTGAAACCTAAACTGCCAAACTGGGGATCACCAGGTAAAGCGCCGTACCCTGAAGCGCTAGACCTTCACCCCCTATCTATTCCTGCCTGCTGATGGGCTGCCCCCCAAGTACTTTTCCAGTCAGCCCTGCCCACAGGCTGCTGGTGCGCCCCGCGTTCTGTCTCCACGAGGGAGAAACTGCCCCCCCTCAGGTCACTGACCTTGTGAGGAAATCACCGCCGCGGCCGCCGCCGCGTGAGGAGAAGTGCTGCTGTGAGGAGAGGCCCTCCTCGAGGCCGTGTGGTGAGGTGCGCCGTCCGCGCCCTCACCGAAGCAAGCGCTGTGTTGAAGGAGGCCCCTCGAGTGGATGTGGTGAGGTGCGCCATCCGCGCCCTCACCGAAGCCTCTAAAAATTGCCCCAGTCATTGCCGCCGGGCCCGGGGCCCCACCGCCGCGGCCGAAGAAATCACCGCCGCAGCCCAAGGGGGCCGCGTGAAGCAGCCGTGGCCTAGCGCGATCCGCGAGGCCTCCAGGCCCCGCCGATGCCGTTGCTGGGCAACCGGGGACGCCGGCCGCGCCCCCGGGAAGGCCGCACAGCGATTGGGCGCCGGCTCCCGCCACACCCCCCAGCGCTGACGGAGGCCGAGGAAGAGCTCCGGCCGTGCAGAGGGAGACGGGGAGCCGGCCGGAGAGGACTGCCGGCTCCCGCTCCCCTTCCCGAAGTCCCTGAAGCCGCCAAGTCACTCACCTGATCCCGGGGGCCGGAGGAGGGTGATACCGGCCCCCGCAACGTGCCGCAAAGTCACTTCCCTGTTCCCGGGGGCCGGAGGAGGGTGATACCGGCCCCCGCAACGACCCGTCATTCCGGCCAGAAGGCCGAGGTACCCCGGCCGGGCCCCGCCCTCCAGAACACGGGCCGGGCCTGGAGATCGCCAGTCGCTAAGAAGTGCGACCAACGACCAAGCACCAGGTGAGCCCAGGAGGCCCCTAGGGACCACAAAAACGCCACTGGGGGCCGGGGGCCACCATTAACCCCTAAATTAACCGTGTAACTTTCCCCATGAGGCGAGGCCCCGGAGAGGAGTGGGCCTAGCCTGGAATTAACCCCTAAGGGACATAGAAGCCCCAGGATACAGGACATGTTGAGGGGTTCCCCACAGTGTTTACTAATTTAATGCAGATGCCTATTGTAATTACTGCCTAGGCCTATGCTGATAACTGCAAAGTCTTTACCAAAGGGGGAAAGTGATTAATTGAATTGAGCTGAAGTGTACACCGCCAAGAGTTGAAGTGTTTTATGTTACAGGTGTACTGGAATTGCGACGCCCACTGTACTGAATGTGGGTGCGCCTAGATTAATGCAGGCCTATTGAAATGTAACGTGAAAAGCCTTCTTTAAGAAATTGAATATGCTTGAAGTGAACTGCATGTTTAGGCCCATGTTTTATTAATGCATCTTGTGATCATTATTGGTGCTACGTTTAAGAGATAATTCCTGCGGCCTCTTAGTGGCCTACAATGTTGATGAGCTATGATGCTTTATTAAGAATGTGCACCAGTTGAGTGATGCAATGAATTTAAATGTAGATCTGAATTAATCTGCCTCATCTGATGCTAACTTGATTTATATATAAAAGATCTTGATTTTAAATACGCAAGCCTGGTGTGGTGTCATGTTATTGCGTTCGCATTCCTGAGTCAAAGTAAGAGTGTGCTGCACAACTGCCTTACACATTGCCTTCGCGTGCTTTCCCGCCTCGCGCCATGCTACCGTGGCGGACTCGGTAAACCCGGTTCCAACAGCGTTGAACAGCAATGGTCCGATCGGTGTTCCCGGCCGGCCCATTGCATTCAATGTGTGCGGGTACGCGTTGTATCCCATGTACGTGTTGAACAGCAATGGTCCGATCGGTGCGCACCCATTGGCTATGGCCTGGCCTGGCAACGGACGCGTTTTCAAAATTTGAACGAGTCTGATGCTGTAAATTCAGTTGGTCACCCACAACAATGTTGCAATTTCATGGGTGTCATGAAGTTGAACATTTGAAGGATGCTGGGGGCGTGTGTAAGTGGTGCAATTCCATGGATTGGCCAGATTCAGATGATGCAAACGACTTGGACCTATCACTTTGGACACATGGGACAGTATCTGCCTCTGCAGCACATATATAATGCTGGCTGTTCCCCTGAGAGCTCACTTGCCTGCACTACATGCTCCAGGACGACATCTGCCACTACACTGCTGCTGTTTCTGCACCCTCTGGACCCTGCAATGGCACGTACTGTGGAGAGAGCCCCAGCCTTCAGCACTGAGGAGAACCAGGCCCTGCTGGATGGCCTCCTTCCACAGTACAGCAAGCTGTATGGGAAAGCAGGGGAGCAGGTGAGTGTTCTGTCCACTGCCTTTCTAAATGTGCATGTTGTCTGACTAGCAAGGCTAACAGTCTGCACGCCACTGGCTAGCAGGCTCACTGAGTAGTTGTCACCCCCCATAGTGTGTAGTTACATGCACTGGACAGGTATAGTGCAGTGACAGTGCATTTAAACAAGGTTTTAATGCCCAGGCAATGATACCATGTAGTAACTGCTGGCATACTGTCCATGGCCATCGTTGCACTGCCTGTGTACATCATATGCCCCTGTGATTGAGACATGTATATCCAACTTTGTAATGCACGGTTATGTTGCACGTGTAGTTATGGCATTCTCACTTTGTCATCCTCACAGGTTGATGCCCACCAGAAGCAGAAGATATGGCTGACCATCGTCCGGGTAGTGAGATCCGTGGGGGTCTACAAGCGCCGGATACGCAACTGCCAGGAGAGGTGGCATGACCTTCGGGGCTGGACCCGGAGGATCGCACGGGTCCAGCTGAAGTTGTCGCCTCCTCGCAGGAGGGGCGGACACCGGACCCTGACCCCCCACATGCTGAGGATCCTTGCGGTGGTCTTCCCTGATCTGGATGGGCAGCTGAAGGCCAGAGAGCAGCAAGGAGGGGTGAGTCCATGTCTGCATTGTGAACTATGTCTGCCATGCTATGTGCCCTCCTCTGGCCTGGTTAAACTTCCACAGTATATCAGTCTTGTGGTCCAGGACCCATGTCCCTCTATTGTGCACTGCCCACTCCTCATCTGATACCCAGGTGTGGCCCTTACAGTCAGGGTATTGTGTCACTTGGGTACTGTGTCCTTGCAGTTTCCTTGACTCAAGGTGGGGGACAGCATCTGTTTCCCTGACTCTGTGGTGGGCATCATGGGTGGGTCCATTGCTTACACATTGCCGTGTTCTGACATGTGTTCTGCGTGTCACTTTGATATGTGGCCCAATTGCTGAGCTGATCCACCACATGTGCCTGGGGTATCTGGCACACACCCATGCTGCGGGTGGGAACAATGTTTGTGCCCCAGGAGTGTGTATATTACGTGTGTCACACATACTTAGCCAGCTGCCTACTGTCCAGGGCTCATCCCTCATTCATGTGGGACAGGACAGTCATGCCTACTCCAGGCCATACAATACACTCTGTACTCCCACTGCCGTGTTTCAGCTGACCCGTTTTGCTCAGTGATTTGTCCCCTCAGGTGTCTGGCTCTGTGTCAGTGTGCTGTGGCTTCGTTGTCAGGTCTGCTGGGGTGTTCCTCGGTTGGGGCTCCGCATGCCACCGGAGATGTGACCATAGGAGATGATACATGTGTGACACATAGGTGTTTGATCACCTGACCGTGCAGACTGGAGTATGCGAATATGAGGTTCAGGCAGCTGTTTCCCATTCACAGCAGATTGTGATGTGCTCAGGTGCAGAGGGTAGTGTTACAGGTCTCCCATATGTCCAATGGGTATGACCTGGACAGATGAGGGTACAGATGATGTGGTGTGTGGGGGATGTACATGTGCACTTGTTCAGCTCCAGGACTTGCATTCCCCATGATCTACTATTGTGACACAGTGCAGAGTGTTGTTGTCTGGCTGCCCTGCCCATGTGACTGGAGACAGTGATGTATGACTTAGCAGGCATAGCTGTGCCATGGCATGTGACTTCCTATTAGTGATCCTGCAGGGGAGTGACATGTGCTACATGCACACCATTGTGGCAATGGCTATCAGGACATGGGTGCATCATGGTGTCTGTCGCTGGTATGCATCACATGCATTTCCTATTTGACTCTGGGCATCCCTTTCATCCGGACACCTGCACTGACTCAGTGGCAAGAGTTATGATGTGTGCATGTCCACATGCTTCACCGGGTTCTCTGCACTGTCCAAATACTGTGTAGGTGGTGCATGTGTCCACACTGGGGTATTGCCATCCAACAGACACCAGACAGATGGGTGAAAGGCCAGGTGGGATGTGAGTGCCATGGTTGACCATCAGACTGACAATTGACTTCTCCTGTTCTGTTTGTGCAGTTTTAGCAATGTTCAACTAAGGATGCCAGTGCTTGCTCTGTAATGTGCTGGACTTACTGTTGTGTGTGCGTTCGGTGCAGGTGACTGATGTCTGTCTGTTTCCCTATTGATTGCAGATACATCCACGGCCACAGGAGGGGACAGCTCCATGGACCAGGAGGAGCCGCAGAGCCAGACTGGGTCAGCAGCCGAGGAGTGGTCGGAGGGACCCAGTGGCACGGAGGGCGAGGGGAGCCACACCGAGGAGTCCTCAGCACCATCCACCTCAGCTGAGGACCAGAGCAACTCGGACGATGACTCCCTTATGGAGGCGGGTGTCAGCAGCCACCACACCCCAGCTAGTGTTGCTGTCCCCGCCACCACCACCACCACCACCACCACCGCCCTCCCGTCGGCTCCCATTCCCGAGGTCCGTGGAGGCTCCCATGTTCGGGAGCGTGTCTCCTTCGGGCCAGGCACTGCACCCCCTGCCCCTGTGTCCCCTGCTGCCCTGAGTGAGGAGTCTGTGTACCTCCTCCACCAGCTCCATGTAGGACAGACAGCAATGCTGAGTGTCCTCCATGCACACACCAGTCTGTTGACTCAGCTGGTGTCATTCATGGAGGGCATCTCATCGGGCATGTCTGACCTACAGAGGGGCAATAGGTCCATAGACTCCTCCCTGACGGCAGCAGTGTCCCTCCTCCGACAGTCCCTCACCCCTCCTGCCTCTGCCCCATCCACACTCCCCAGCACCTTACCCGTCCCAAGCACACACACACTGGCACAGGCACACACCAGCACAGACACATGCAGCACACGGACACACACGCCACAAACAAGACGCACACGCACGCACCGTCAGGGGACTGCAACCACACTCACAGGGGATGGGGCACAGGCACAAACACACGCATCCACAAGCACTGCGCAGTCCTCAGTTGCCTCTCCCTCCAAAGACCCCTCCCTTGCCTCACCTGCAACCCCAAAGACACAGCGGTTCTTCCTCTGTGACCTTGGCCTCTTCCCCTCTTCCCCTCCGATCCAGCTGATCCAGCATTCAGGGGGAAGAGGAAGCCCACCCACACGGAGCGGAGTGCCCCTGGCCTCCGGACACCATCCCCCAGGCGCAGACCGACTAAGGCCCCCACCCGCAAGTCCCCCCGGTCCCGGAAGAGCAAGACCCCGCCGCCGCCCTGCAGCTCAGGCACCAAGTCTCCTTCCTCCATCCCTCAGGCCCCCACTCCACAGGTGCCCCCACCACACCCCTGCCCCAGGTTCCCCCACCCACAGATACACCATCCCCAGAAGGGTCAGGCCTTCTCCCCTGCCACTTGTTCTTCCGGCCCCACACTCCCCACTGCGCTTGTCTGTACCACTGATGTGGTGAGGGTGTCCTCCCCTCTGTCCTGCCCACCTTACCTGATCCCCATTCTCCTCCCCTGGAGGTGGGCACTGCAGTGGAGTCCACTATCACCCTGTCTGACTTGGGCGCTGCAGTGGCGGACCTGTCCACTCCATCTGCAGGGTCCACTGCAGTTGTGCCGGCACCCACAACATCTGAGTCATGCCCCCCAGTTGTGCCGGCACACACCATGTCAGACACCTCCACTGCAGTTGTCAGTGGCTCTCCAGCACCCACCACCCCTTCCCTGCCTCCTCCTGGTGAGCCCTGATCCTGTCCCTTCGGTGCCTGGCCTGCCCCCCGTATGCCCCTCCTAGGGGATTGTCCCCGGTTGTGATCAGTGCAGTCATGTGTAGGGTGACATCTGCCACTGTCACCCTGTATAGACTTCCTTGATGGACTGGCCATTGGCCTTTGTTGATACCTTACAGTTCTTCCAAGTTTTGAACCCACATGCTGAATAAAGCAACTTTCTGTTCTCTAGTGCTTTTACTTCTGATGTACATGATGTTGATGACGCTAACCATGCCCTTGCTGCAGTGATGGTGATATTTGGACTCATGAAAATGAAGTGTTACTGTGCAGGAACCCATGTGTTCCAGGGGGACAGTGTCCTATCCTGTGGTGTATCCATGTCATCCTTAGCAGCATCTGAGGGTGTCATGTTTTCAATATTTGGCAATGGGATTTCCTACTTACATTAGCAATGTCACATCTGTGGGTTCCACCCATGCACATCTGTTGTGTTTGCCATTGTTCAATTAGTCTAGTTCCCTGACCGTGTGGCCATCTCCACTGGACATGCAGGTTTGGGCATCATTGGGGAAGGACTCATCTGTGTTGTCAGTGCAACTTGCTATACATGTGTGTTGGATCTGTGCTGTTGATTTCGTTGACATTCCCATGACCAGGCTGATGTGACGGGAGCCTTCATTTGGTGCTAATTGTTGACTGTGTGACCAAGTGTTCTGCTGACATGATGGAGCCCTACTGATGCGACATATGGCACAGCTTTCCTCACACAGGAGTGGAGTCCCCTCATGGCAGTGTGTACTCCTGTGACATCTCGTGCGCCCAAGGTGTGTGTTGTATGAGCATGTGTGTGTGTTCACTTCCATGTTGCTGTGCATGCTGGGATCCCTAGTGATGTTCCTGTTTGTGATGCTTGCTGAGTTGAGCTATGTTCCCCCAAAGTGTTCTCCCTGGGTTCTCTGTGATGTGGGTGCATGGCACATTACTGGTCATCAGGGTGTCACCCATAGGTGTGTTTGCTGTCAGGGCTGAGTTTGTGGGCAGACGCTGATGTGTCACAGTCAGGATTCCCCTTTGCACTTGTTGTTTACACCTGTCATGTGATTTCTGGTTTGTGTTAGCTTTCATTGGTTGTGACACGTTGTGTGTGTGACTGCTGGCACTCCTCAGGGCTGCAATGTTGGTAGTTGTCTATGTGTGTTCTTTGTGGGTGACCTTGGCTTCTTCATAGGTGTGTGACTGTGGCTGGGATCCCATTGGTTGGTGTGGTATTGCCGTCATGTCCATGTACAGCGTAGTGTGCAGTGTGTCAGACATTCAGGAGTCTGGTTGAGTGGCCATGTGTGATGTGTTTCTGCACCTTGGTTCCCACCACCACGCCTGGGATTGTCATGGGTGCATGTGCAATGTCACCAGTGCATGTGAGCTTCACTGCTGCACATTGTTGGAGGTCGAGGTGTGTGGTGTTGAGTGTGTGCAGATGAGAGTTGTTGCCCGGCTACACCCCTGCCTCCATGTTGGCCTTGGCTGACAGGCCGTGCTGATTGATTTGTGCTTGTGTAGGTGTGATGGTAGTTTGTTGCTCAGGACACATGACTGTGGTTCACAGTGTGAACGACATCTAGCTTTGTCATCACAGTGGGATTGTAATGCAGCCCAGGGTCCCCACATTGTGGGGGCCCTGGGTGTGGTGCTGTGGTGTCTGTGTGTCTTGCTGTGTCAGTTGCTGTTCCTACATGCTTGTGTGACATGTGTGATTTGTGCTCCCTCTCATCTGACAATGCCTGATTGCCCACATAGGGGATTTGGATCCATGAGTTACCTTTGTGTGGCACTGTATGCACATCTGTGTAATTGGTATTCAGGCCTCCTCATGTGTTGTGTGGTTGCCTGGGGACACTGGTACCCCCCTCACCTGTTGTGTTTGATGTGCAGTGTGGGTCTGCCTGTTTGTGTATGTGCATCGGCACCACTGCATTGGCATATCTTAGGTGTGCCATTGGCTGTTTGTTGTTTGGTGTGTTTGCCCTGCTGTCCCTGGGACTCCTAGGTCATCAGTCAGCACAATGATCATTGTGTGTGTGTCCCATTGCTGCCATGGTATGGTATCTGTTCACCTCCCTTCTAAAGTCTCCACTGGGTATCTGAATTTGTGTGCCCATTGGTGCAAATATGTGGGTCTGCATTCTGATGGTCACTTCTGTCATTGTGTCATTGATGAATGTTGACAGTGTCAGCCCCCATGGGTGATGTTTGTCTGCACATGGCCAAAGGTGTGTCTTGTTTGCACTGCACTGTTTGCCTCCCCCATTCTATGTTGCTATGGGACACAAGCACTACTTTGCCACTGATGTGTTTTATGTTCTGTGACCAGGAATCATCCATGCAGTTTGGCAGTTGCAGCTTATTCTTTGTCAACACATACATTTTGGTCAGTGTGATGATGGGGGTTTGGACCCCATTGCCACAATGTTCAATATGTGCTTCAGCTATGGACCCCACACTCACATTTTGGTCACTGTGATGATGGGGGTTTGGACCCCATTGCCACAATGTTCAATATGTGCTTCAGCTATGGACCCCACACTCACATTTTGGTCACTGTGATGATGGGGGTTTGGACCCCATTGCCACAATGTTCAATATGTGCTTCAGCTATGGACCCCACACTCACATTTTGGTCACTGTGATGATGGAGGTTTGGACCCCATTGCCACAATGTTCAATATGTGCTTCAGCTATGGACCCCACACTCACATTTTGGTCAGTGTGATGATGGGGGTTTGGACCCCATTGCCACAATGTTCAATATGTGCTTCAGCTATGTACCCCACACTTACATTTTGGTCACTGTGATGATGGGTGTTTGGACCCCATTGCCACAATTTTCAATATGTGCTTCAGCTATGGACTCCACACTCACATTTTGGTCACTGTGATGATGGGGGTTTGGACCCCATTGCCACAATGTTCAATATGTGCTTCAGCTATGGACCCCACACTCACATTTTGGTCACTGTGATGATGGGGGTTTGGACCCCATTGCCACAATGATCAAAATGTGCTTCAGCTATGGACCCCACACTTACCTTTTGGTCACTGTGATGATGGGGGTTTGGACCCCATTGCCACAATGGTCATGGCCTGCTTGCATTGTGGGTGCCACACACATTTATGTGTGGCACTTGTGATAGGGGGTCACATTGTATGTCCACAGTCCTGTTCAGTGTTGTAGGCATTTGACACAGTCTACACACGCTTGTCATGATGTTGGGGGGGATGTCTTTGTGTTGCATTCTTTCTGCTGGTGTGTGCTTCTTGTGGCATGTATTTGCCATCCTGTGAGTGGGGGTGTAGGTGGTGGTAGGCATCCAGCCCCCCATGGGTAGAGGTGGTAGTAGTGACAGGCATCCAGCCCCCCATGGGTAGAGGTGGTAGTAGTGGTAGGCACCTGGCACCCCCATGGGTAGAGGTGGCAGTAGTGGTAGGCACCTGGCACCCCCATGGGTAGAGGTGGTAGTAGTGGTAGGCACCTGGCACCCCCTGGGTAGAGGTGGTAGTAGTGGTGGGCATCTGGCACCCCCTGGGTAGAGGTGGCAGTAGTGGTAGGCACCTGGCACCCCTGGGTAAGGGTGGTAGTAGTGGTAGGCACCTGGCACCCCCTGGGTAGAGGTGGTAGTAGTGGTGGGCATCTGGCACCCCCTGGGTAGAGGTGCCAGTAGTGGTAGGCACCTGGCACCCCTGGGTAAGGGTGGTAGTAGTGGTAGGCACCTGGCACCCCCATGGGTAGAGGTGGTAGTAGTGGTAGGCACCTGGCACCCCTGGGTAGAGGTGGTAGTAGTGGTGGGCATCTGGCACCCCATGGGTAGAGGTGGCAGTAGTGGTAGGCACCTGGCACCCCCTGGGTAAGGGTGGTAGTAGTGGTAGGCACCTGGCACCCCCATGGGTAGAGGTGGTAGTAGTGGTAGGCACCTGGCACCCCCATGGGTAGAGGTGGTAGTAGTGGTAGGCACCTGGCACCCCCATGGGTAGAGGTGGTAGTAGTGGTAGGCACCTGGCACCCCCTGGGTAGGGGTGGTAGTAGTGGTAGGCACCTGGCACCTCCATGGGTAGAGGTGGTAGTAGTGGTAGGCACCTGGCACCCCCATGGGTAGAGGTGGTAGTAGTGTTAGGCACCTGGCACCCCCATGGGTAGAGGTGGTAGTGGTGGTAGGCACCTGGCACCCCCTGGGTAATGGTGGTAGTAGTGGTAGGCACCTGGCACCCCCATGGGTAGAGGTGGTAGTAGTGGTAGGCACCTGGCACCCCCATGGGTAGAGGTGGTAGTAGTGGTAGGCACCTGGCACCCCCATGGGTAGAGGTGGTAGTAGTGGTAGGCACCTGGCACCCCTGGGTAGAGGTGGTAGTAGTGGTGGGCATCTGGCACCCCCTGGGTAGAGGTGGCAGTAGTGGTAGGCACCTGGCACCCCCTGGGTAAGGGTGGTAGTAGTGGTAGGCACCTGGCACCCCATGGGTAGAGGTGGTAGTAGTGGTAGGCACCTGGCACCCCTGGGTAGAGGTGGCAGTAGTGGTAGGCACCTGGCACCCCCTGGGTAAGGGTGGTAGTTGTGGTAGGCACCTGGCACCCCCATGGGTAGAGGTGGTAGTAGTGGTAGGCACCTGGCACCCCTTGGGTAGAGGTGGTAGTAGTGGTGGGCATTTGGCACCCCCTGGGTAGAGGTGGCAGTAGTGGTAGGCACCTGGCACCCCCTGGGTAAGGGTGGTAGTAGTGGTAGGCACCTGGCACCCCCATGGGTAGAGGTGGTAGTAGTGGTAGGCACCTGGCACCCCTTGGGTAGAGGTGGTAGTAGTGGTGGGCATCTGGCACCCCCTGGGTAGAGGTGGCAGTAGTGGTAGGCACCTGTCACCCCCTGGGTAAGGGTGGTAGTAGTGATAGGCACCTGGCACCCCCTGGGTAGAGGTGGTAGTAGTGGTAGGCACCTGGGACCGCCTGGGTAGAGGTGGTAGTAGGGGTGGGCATCTGGCACCCCCTGGGTAGAGGTGGCAGTAGTGGTAGGCACCTGGTACCCCCTGGGTAAGGGTGGTAGTAGTGGTAGGCACCTGGCACCCCCATGGGTAGAGGTGGTAGTAGTGGTAGGCACCTGACACCCCTGGGTAGAGGTGGTAGTAGTGGTGGGCATCTGGCACCCCCTGGGTAGAGGTGGCAGTAGTGGTAGGCACCTGGCACCCCTGGGTAGAGGTGGTAGTAGTGGTGGGCATCTGGCACCCCTGGGTAGAGGTGGCAGTAGTGGTAGGCACCTGGCACCCCCTGTGTAAGGGTGGTAGTAGTGACAGGCATCCAGCCCCCCATGGGTAGAGGTGGTAGTAATGGTAGGCACCTGGCACCCCCTGGGTATGGGTGGTAGTTGTGGTAGGCACCTGGCACCCCCATGGGTAGGGGTGGTAGTAGTGACAGGCATCCGGGCCCCTATGTGTATATGTGGCATTGGTGATGGGCATCCCACCCCTATGGTGCTGCTGTTTCTGGAGTAAGTAATTTCTGCATCCCTCTGTGTGTGTGTGATATGTCGGGTACGTGTAGTTTGTGTTTGTGGTTGGTGTCTGACCTACCTTCTGCGCCGTACGCGTCCGTGCCTGTTCCGGTAGTAGATGTAGAATATTGGTAGGATCGGAACGATGGGATTCATTGTTGGTTCGTCTCGTTCGTCTTTGTCGTTGCTTCGCCTCGTCCTCGTCGCTTGCGTGTTCGTCTCGTAGCCGTGGATCGTGTTCTGGCGCGAATCGGAGCTTGTGTGCGCCTCTCCCGGATGCTTTGACGTGCCGTGCGTAGCGACGGGTTCGGCGCGTACGGGAAGCGCATCGTACTTGTCCGGCCGGACGGGGCTGCTTTTTGGCTTCCGGGCGACTCGACTCTGCGTTTACGGATCCGGCTCGGTCGGGGATCAGGACCTGGATTGGGTGAGTACGACTGGGTCGGAATCTGTGCTGTTGTGCGCATCGTACTTGTTCGTTCGTATTGATGTGCGGATCGGTCGGGAAACAGGCATTCGCATGGCTTTTTTCCAGACCGAATGGCGTTGGGTGCGTCTCCGACCGAGATCGGAATCGACCCCAAAGTCATGATTGGTGTTAGCAGCAGAGCTCCTTTAATTGGGAGTGCTGGGCACAGACCGAGACACTGCACCCCGCTCCTGTCAATGTGCTGTTCCCAGCTCAGCTTCAAACTCGCATTAGTGAATGGCAGACAGGTGCTGGTCTACTTTTCACTGTGGCAATGTAGTGAGTGACTGCATTTGCCAGCAGAGCATGGCTGAGGGGATCCTGGAACCACAGTGTCCCCTTTCCGTTGGCAGCTTTGGTGATGCCCACAGACTGTTCACCATTTCTATGTGGTGCAGAGTGAATGCTACCCGTGATGAGCTCTTTGCCTCTGCACCTACGTTTTTAATATGGCATGGATGCAAAGGCAAAGTTTTCCCTCATTTGCATTAGACAATGCCTCTATGCAAACGAGGCATGCTCACTTGAGAATGCACTGTCACTGTATGTGCACCAGCATGATCCTCAAGCATCTGCGGCCCATTCTGAAATATTAAAGTACCCTCAGGACATAAAAAGTGGGTGCCTATTTCTATTGCGCTCCTTGAGTACCTTGTATAATACACCCCTTGATGTATTCTGAATCCTGTGGAATGAGATTTTATCGCATGCAAAAAAATAGCACCAGATCCTTCTAGGCACTCATAATAGAGAACTCACTTTCCAAGTAACAATTATACCATCAGCAAAAAGGTCTCTCAAGGCCTCAATCACATGGCACCATATTTCAAAATATTATCATCATACTTCAGAAATGAAATACAAGGTAGGCACCACAAAATGAATGAAGCAAAAAGTATTTGTTGTTGAAGCTTTGATAAGGTCTGGCCTTCCTGACCCCAGACAGCTCCATTTAGGAAGAGAAGAACCTCTTCAATAGATTGTTCACAAAGGTTAAACCTGTGTCTTTGTCTGTCTTGCATATTAATTGCATCTGATTGCAATCAAAGCACTTGATTGTCACTGTTCATAACCTTTTCATCATTTTTTATTTACTTACTTCGTAAAAATACAAAAAGGTCTCAAGGGCATGCCGGAGGGTGTTGTAATCTAAGCAACACTGTGACCCACAAGACTCTCAGCATGTGTGTTTTAATATTATTTATACATTTCTTGTTCACCAACACGATACAGACGTTGTCAGTTGCACTAGTAGTGGAAATGTATGTGCGTTAGCACATCAATCATTTTATTACTCATTTTCTTTCCAGAAGGAAAACACTTTTCTTGGTGAAGAAATAACTTCCACTAGATCCAATATTATATCTGTTGAGGAATATTTTCACCCCAATTTTCCCAATCCTTTTTTTAAAGAATGTTTACTTACAAAAATGAGATGGAAAATGCATTAGGAAGGTTAGTGCATAATCATTAAGATATTGTCCTTTCCACTAGCCACTCTCTAACACCTGTAGCGGTTGCTACCAGGCAGTAGTGGTGAGGAGGGAGTGGGGGGTTAAAAAAAGGGAATAAAAGGGCAAAGACAAAGAAAACAAAAAAAACCACTTACCTTGCCGGCGGCTGCTTTCCTCCGGTCTCATCCTCTTCAGGTCGACGAACCAGGAAGCACCCAGGCTCCCGATTCCCCTGACCAATCACAACGCTGCAGTGCACCATTGTGATTGGTCTGAGCACCATGGTTCGGTGCTCAGCCAGGAATGGGAGGCTAGGCATGTTCTCCATTGGGCTGTACAATACAGCCCGGTGGACAACATGCCAAGTGCGCATAAGGGGTTTGGCCGGCCAGAGACGGCTGGCCAAACCCCTCATGCACACTTAGGAGAGTACCACTACTCCTTCCCTTGCTCTGTGGGAAGCGCAGCCCCGCCCCACCCGCACCGGCTTTGCACAGCCAATAATGAAAAATAAAATGATAATAGCTTTGTTATTATCTTATTTTTCTTGTGTGGCGGCACTCCTCCACCTTAGCGGACAAGCCGCCACTGTCTAACGCTATTCAGGAAACATAATTTGGGGAAAAAGTAGTCCTTACTTCTGAACCCCAATCATCTTCCTCCTCAGATTTCCCACGCTATGTGTTCATTTGTCCCCCTATCATTTGTTTTTTTCCCATGTTTCTGCGTTCCTAACTTTTTGAGCTCTCCCCTGCCTTACCTTGAGCTCTCTCTTTCCACCAACAAAAAAATTCTTTGAGCGGTGTTCTTTCTGTTCCTTCTCATTTCTTTTCTGATCATCAAACCTCTAACACCTCCATCACCTTCACCAAAAACATCCTGTTGCACAGCAAGGAAAAGTGCACCCAATCATGCATGAAGTTCTGCCATTTGTATCCTATGTCAATGTGGCTAACCACTCCAATGTCACAAACTGGACACTTCCCTTATTACTTCTATATGTTCCTTGTTAACAGTGCAGGCTTCCTTGCACCCGTCCAAACCCTTATGGGTAATAGCTGGGTCCACAAAACATCAGCATTACCCCACTTTCCCGCAATCACTATAAAATATCTTTTAATAGTCTTCAAAACTCTAACCCCTTCATCGCCATCAAGTAATTCCCCTCTCCCGGGTGACTCAAAATAATGTCTGGACTTGTCCTCTTAACACTCAGCTCTCATAGTGTGGGGTGAAACTGCCACCTTTGTATGCCACCAGAGCACTTCCTCACCACCACGTCACCATCATGGCTCCTTTTCCAAGCCTAGCTACTGACCATATAGGTTTGGTGCTAGTGTTCCCTGGCTTCCTTTACTATGGAGTGTTGAATATCCAAATCTTTTTCCTTGCTGACATTCCAGCACACTGCTGCTGAAAAAAGAACCCATTTCGCTGTCTGAGACCACTCTCCTCGATACTCCTTTCCACCCGCCACTCAGCGCCAAGATGCTCCTCGGAGTGATAGCTGCGCTTTATAAAAAACCTCATTCATTGATTCATTAGTGCCCTTCTGCTCATCTGGACCACACATAACCCACACTTTTTTAATCTCCATTTCCCCAGCCTTCCTAATTTACCCATCCTAACACGTATGCCTCTGTCTCCACCTCAATTCTAAAAAAGTGTTTTCCAAATCTCTCCAGTGGGCCATCTTTCCTTGTTGTGAACGCTTTCTCCCCTGCTCAACATCTGACTATCTGTTACCCTGTTGCTGCCCTCATGAGTAGAAGCACTTCCAAATCTCTGCCCCCCTCACCCCTCACCCCTGCATACTGCATGTAAGCCGCTACCAGGCACACCACCTTATCACATGTCTTCCTAAACCACAGCTGAAACCCAATTCCCCTTTGGTCCATTTTGCTTCTAGGTACCCAACACTGTATTCTGTCTCTTTCCAACATCAGGCCTTTCACTGTCAACCCCACTAAAAGCCTCTGATCCTCCCACTTCCAATATCCTGAATTTCTCAAAAACCGTAATATAGAATATAGCTCAGTACAAGAGGCAATCCCAAGTGGATGCATATGCCGTTCTCTCTTTCCTCATAATTCCTTCCAATTCCTAATTCCACAATTTATTCTAGTGGTATGTTTACTCATCTCTCCTTTGTCCACCCTTTTATTGTACTGTTTACAAATTCCACCTCCAGGTGGCACATACTCCAGAAGTACTTCCCACAAAAGGCAATTCCTGATAGCTTCTGTGATATGGTGACTGCTTTTGTCAATCAACAACATAACACAATTTACCACATAAATTCTCCTCTCAGCCATTCCTGCCTCATCCCCGCTCCTCTTCTTCACCCTACGCTGTACACATTCTCTCCATGTCTGCTGGAAGTAGTCTCTGTGATGGAGACAACCAACGTCAGCCAACTACATCACCATCACCTACTTCCACATCTGTTCTGGTACTGTTGCTACATATCCCTCTGCTCCAGATGGCCAATCTCAACCACTAACATCATGACAAAGGGCCTGATTATGATTTGGCAGTGTGTGTGCGGGGAGGCATGCCACACACCACCTAACTCCACTGCCGACTGCCTGCCGGATTACAAGTTGTAATCGGGTGGGCTGTCCTGCGGCAGCTGGCCCACGGCACTGCCTTTCAAAGGCTCATAGGAGAGCCTTAGAAAGGCAGGGTGGTGGGACCACCACAGCGCAGTCCAGCATGCCATAGACTATAAAGTCCATGCCGTGCAGGAACTGGGGGTGCAGAAAGACAGGGGGCACACCATGTGCCCCCCTACCTGCAACTTAAGTTTAACTGAGACAAAATCCTAACTTTAATACTCCTAAATGCCATTTGTGAATACCAAAAGTCATAAAGTTAGGATTTTGTCTCAGATTACTTTTGTGAATCGGGCCCAATATTTTTTAGCTAGGAAGGAACAGGGGAGAGGGTCATGTTTAGTATCATAGAAGTCTTTCACTAGTCTGATACCCTTAGCAGCCCATAGATAGGCGGTGTTAAGTTCAATGTCAGTAATAAGCTTAGGATTAAGCCATAAGATGTCCATCTTGATCTATGAACGGGTTTCGAAAGTTGCCATTCAAGGTATTTCAGAGCACTAACCGTATCTGACATAATACGTGATAGTGTGCTATTGTAAGTTTTGAAGCTGTGAGCAGAGAAAGAGTGCTAAAGGGAGCGGACAAATCTCGTTCTGTATGAACCCATGGAGACATATAATGAGGTTCTGGGGAAAACCAAATTGCTCCTTGGGACACCAAAAAGGATATTTGGTATAGATTCCAGTCCAGAAGACTACAACCTCCCAATGTAGAGGGTTTCCTGAGGTATTTATAGGAAATTCTAGCTCTCTTATCGTTCCATAAAAATCTTGACGTGAGTACATCACTCTCATGAAAGAAAGATGATGAAAGTTTTAAAGGGAGCATAGAAGACAGGAAATTAATAATTGGGGTTATCATCATTTTAAGAGTTTGTAGCCTACCCCACCAAGAAATATATTTAGGAGACCAAGCAGACAAGAGATCTCTAACTTTATTTATTATGTGAGATTCATTATAGAGAACAGTGGGGCATATTATCAAGGAAGTGCGATATTTATCGCTAACCGCGCTTAGCGCGTTTTTTTTTAACGCCGCCTATCGCTGGAAATTATCGCTGAGATAACACCCTATTAGTAAGGTTTATCTCCATTGCGATAAAATTTCCAGCGATAGCGACAAAATGCGAGTCTATCGCTGGGAAACCAGCGATATTCTCGCATTAACGCTAAGGTGGATTTAGCATTACAATCCACCTCCTATACTCAAACAGGTAAGTCAACCTCACTAGCAGGTGTTAAAATCTAGCGATAAACGCGCTTAGCGCGATTATTTTATCGCTTCGCCTGCCTTGCTAATAGGGGGTAGTTGTGTTAGCGACTGTTTTCAGTCGCTTTTAGTAGGGAACGCCTTCCTTGCATGTCATTAGCGATAATTATCGCTGACATGCAAGGCGATGTAAAACCCGCCCGCTAACGCCTGAAAGCTGTCGCTAACGCCTGTTAGCGACAGCTTGCTGATAGGGCGATAAAAATATCGCCACTTTAGCGGCAAAAAGTGCCGCTAAAGCAGCGATAAAGCCCTTGATAATATGCCCCTGTATCTTTAAGATCCTTACAGAACCAAATTCCCAGATATTTATAGTGCATGGATTGCCATTAAAAACCGGAATCTCCTAAGTGTGAAGGAAGACACAAAGGATTCAAAGAGAACACTTCCATCTTTTCTTTATTAAGGGTATAGCCAGAAACGACAGAGAAGTCATGAATAATGTTAAAAATAGAAGGAATTGCTAATTTTATGTCTTCTCAAAAAATAAGAACATCGTCAGCGTAAGCAGCCGTTCTAAGTTTGTGCGATCCAAATTAAAACCCTTTAATCTCAGAATTCAGATTATGCAAGCGGAAAAGTGGATCAATGGATAAAAGAAAGAGACGGGGAGAAAGTGGGCACCCTTTTCTTGTTCCTTGATGGAGATTAAAAAAGGAGAACATTGTGCCATTAATTCTAATATTAGCCTTAGGTTGCGCTTAAAGAGCCATGACCATATTAATAAAAGAGTTGCCAAGGTTGTGAGACTCTAAAACCAAATGTAAAAAAGGCCAAGAAACCTTATCAAATGCCTTTTTGGCATTGCCACAGATGATAATGAGGAGAGTTTTGCTTTTTCTAAAATGTGACAGAACGTGCAAATGCTATCCCTAGCAAGCCTATCTTTAACAAAACCTGTTTGGGAGCCATGGAGGAGATTAGGAATGTGACATTCTAGTGGATTTGCTTAAATCTTGGCAATAATCTTTGCTTCCATATTTAAGGGGAGATGTGACGGAAGCTTTTTGGGTCGGAATGATCTGTACCTTCTTTTGGTATAACTACAATAGTAGCCTTGGCGTCCACACCCGAAGCTTTGCCAGATAGGACATAATGATCAAAAATCTTCTTAAGATATTTAATAATTGAAGAAGTAAACTTTTTATAGAAGGCAATGGGATACCCATCTGGGCCAGGAGCTTTCCCAGAACACGTAGCCTTAATAGCCTGAATAATCTCTTCAATTTCAATTGGCTTACCCAACTTGACTTTGTCGTCATTCGAAATAGTGGTAACAGGGAGAGAATTAAGGAATTGTTGGCAATTAAGCTTAGAGCACTGTCTTTGAGGTGTATATAATTTTTCATAGAAATCTCGAAAGACCACTAGAATTTCTTGGGTATGGAACTTTTTCGAACCGTTTCTATCAGTAATATGGATAATTTGTGTGGTATTATTATTCTGATATTTGAGAGTAGTGACTAGCAATTTGCCAGCTCTATTTCATAGCAATTAATGACAAGATTTCTGAGCGTGCACTCCAAGATAAGCTCTTTTGGTAACTTTGGAATAGAATATTTTAAATATTTAATGTCCTGCAAGAGAGATTTGTCACTAGTATGTCTATATAATTCCTCTTTTTGTGTGATATCATCCCCCAGAGACTGGAGAGACCTTCTAATATCACCTTTCCTTTTGGACATTTTTTTAATAATATGACCTCTTATAGTATATATAAACGCATCCCAGAATATTATTGGAGAATCCACTGATAATTCATTTTCTTTGAAGAAACCCACAATTTCATTATTAAGTTCCTTGACTTCAACATCATCCTCCAAAATTTTACTGTTTAGACGCCAATTATGAGGTCCTTTTGTATCTGTACGGCTAAGGATAGATAACAAGACTGTCGCATGATCAGAGACAACTATTGGATGGATCATGACATTCGTTGTATTTTTTAAAAAGGAAGCGTCAACAAGCAGGTAATCGATACGAGAAAAGCTGGAATGGGGGGAGGAGAAATATGTGAAATCGTTACCCGTTGGATTGTGTAATATCCAAGCATCCAGGAGGTGATGTGACAAATACATATTAAGCAAGTATTTATGTGCCCTAGAGGGTCGAAATTTAAAAGCAGAGTGCCTAACCAAAATAGGTTCGAGAGGACGATTAAAGTCTCCTCCAACAATTGTTTTGGAATTCTGTGGAATATCAGCATGTTTTTTATTTATAGCACGCCAAACGTTCGGGTCATCAATATTTGGAGAATATAAATTCATAATAAATAGATGATTCGAACCATTAGTCAATCGTGTAAGTAACCATCTCCCGTTGGTATCATGTTCAACTGCAGTTGTAGATAAGCCAGATTTTTTAGAAATAAAAGTAACAACCCCGTTTTTCTTACCAGAGGCTTCAGAACGTGTAACATCTGACACCCAATCTCTCCTCATAAGAGGGGCTTCCTTAAAACCTATCTTAGTCACTTGGAGTAGAACCAAATCACCAGACAAACTCTTACAATAATCTAGAATCTTGATTCTCTTAACGTGTGATTCAAACCCTTAACATTAAGGGAAAATTAATTTATACCTGGCATTAGTATGTATAATTTACAAACAGCAGGTAAAAACGAGAAAGGAGCACAATAATAGTTAGGTATATATAAAGAGCCGAGGCAGTGAATCAGATATCCCATTATGAAAGTAAGAAGAGGGTTAGAGGAAGAAAGAATAGGAAAACATCAAGAGGGTTCAAACGCACTCCAGATTTATCCGGAGCAACATCCAAGCCCAGTCCCACCAGGGGAGGTCTGTAAGGGACATGTTGTATGGTGAATCAACGTGGATGAGCAGCGGCAACAGCTACCATCACCAGAACAGACTACTCCATCAGGGAGAATCAGCGGAACAAGAGAAACAGAGGAACAAAAGATAGCATCCTAAATAAATAACCAGCAGATTGCATAAACACATCAGCTACATATAAGGGGTTTGGCAACAAACAATTTGTTAAATAGTTAAATATAAGGTGAAGAACATGTATATAAAAAGATGACATTACATAAATAGACCATTCTTAACAGTTGTAACATATATATCTGAATTTATATGTACCCCCACACATCAATAAGCATTAAAATAAGTTTGAGTGCTATATTTCAGGGTCAATGCAAACTGGCTATATGGCATAAAAACAATACATAACTGAGTATAATAAATCCTGAAATAACACTGTCCTAATCCCCTAACATTTAATTGTGGCAAAATAAAGACACAAATATGTTAAATACCATTGGAGATTGGTCAATACTGATCACAACATAGGAAGCAGAGCAAAGTAGATACATATCATCAGAACGACTCATAGATGATAAGTAGATAATAAATATATGAAAAAGATTAAGGGTAGAATACTTACCTATATTGGGAAAGCTAGCAAAGGGAGGTACAGTACTAGGCAATGTTAAAAGAAACATCATCACAGACTGAACGGTTAGAATAATATCAATGAAATCCAAATGAATTCCCCACCTCCTGACATCATGTAAGAAACTCCTCGAGAATGTTTGCCCTTAAAATAGCCTGAATATCACATATGTGATACTATATAAAGTGTCAAAAACTGACCTGTGTAGAATATAAAATGCGTCAGAACAGTAATAACAAGCAAAATGATGACAGAAAAATCTGTATAAGGTACAGTGAGAACAACCTAGAATAAATAAAGCAAGTTACAGGAACTTCGGCAATTAATAAAATCTGCAAGGATAGAATCAAATATTATCGAGTGACAAAGAGGATATGGTTCATCATGGAAGCATAAAGAACAGATCAGGATCATATATATGATTGTCTAAGAACATGAAGTACCAGGTTGAGAGTCCGAATCCATCTGAGATTCAGAGTGATTATCCAAAAAAGCTGAGAGGTCTTCAGGTTCATAAAAGATCTGTGAGTTGCACTTTAAAGTTATACAGAATCTTGTGGGGCCAGCGAAAGAATACGGGATTCCCATAGCAGTAAGCTTTCTATGCAGATTAAGAAAGCCTTTTTGACGTATTACGGTATCTCTGGCAAAATCCTGTGAAATTGAAATTTTGTGACCCTGCCATTGAATCGACTCAATCTTCCTCATTTGTGCTAGACTTTGGTCTGTGTGTTAGTGTCTCAAAGGCTTGAAGATCAGTGGTCTATGGGGAGGACATATTTTTGGGTTTAAAAGAACTCTGTGAGCTCATTTTATTTCAAAGTCGTTTTTGAAAGAGAGATGCAGAACACTTGGGATCCAAGAGATCAAGAAGTCAATCACTGAAGGAGCAGAATTCTCAACCCCCTCCGGTACACCAAAGATACGGAGATTAATTCTCCGGTTATGATCTTCCTGTTCTGTTAGATCTCTCCTTAAAGATGAGCTAGAGCGCTCCAGATTTTGAATGTGCTTAGCCTGCTTATTCGTGTAATCTTCCACATTACTTATTCGTGTCTCAGCATTAGATACATGTATTTAAAGTTCTTTAAAGTCATTACAGATCCCTGCCACTTCCACCTGAAGTAGATCCGTGTTGGTTTTGGTGCTTTGACCTATCTCATGCACAGTGTTGAGCTTAAGTAAAATAGCCTCCAAGGTTGAAGCAGAGTCAGGACTTCCTTTGACCGGAGATTCCGAAATAGGTGGAGAATGTTTGGAACATTTCAGGTTCCCTTTGGAGTCTCTGTCTTTAATGGTACCACATGTACCTTCTGCCATTGGGTACACGTAATGACTAAGGCCAAGTAGCCTTAATGTATTCGCAGGAGAGCAGAAGAAGCAATATGAGTGAACCACTGAGCCACCAAAACCAAAATCAGCAACCTAGCTTTTATGCAGAAAAAATTTGAAAATTAAGTTTACACATCGCAAAACACTTTCTGATGTATCAAATGTGTATTAGGGAGATAAATATGGAAAGAGAGTTAATCAGCGTGCAACCACCAGATTATGCATGGCAGTAAAAAAGAAATGGCAGCACATTCCCAAACAACGCTGTGATTAGTCATGAGGAGAGAGGCGCAAATATCGCTGTTCCAAGTGAGAAATTCACTAAAATGCCATTGGTTATGCAGAACAGGTTATTGCCAAACAAATCTCAGAAAAACAAGTAACCTCTGAGTATTGCTCAATAAGCAGTAAGTGTTGGGCTTGTCACTCAAAGACAAACTTAAAGTCTGTCAGGCGGAGTTGCACATCGCAGAGAAATTTCTCTCAGCGGCCGCCATTTTTGAAACTCCATTGAAGAGATATTCTAGTGCTCCCAGTATTTGTAGGTGAATATTTCAAGGTCTGGGGTCTTCTTGTTTAAAATTGTAGTAAACAGTACCTTTGTAGTTATAGAAAATCTCTCCGGCATTGTGCTTGTTTTTCTGAGAGGCACTTATGACCTGGCATCAAATCCCGTTTTCCATGATGCAGTTCATATGACGGCCACCATTTCGGATCACTCCCGCCGGAATATCACGGCTGGTATATTGTCTGCCAAGGGACGTTCAGACCTCCAAAAACACTAATCACTGTTCACGAGACGTTCCACTGTGTTCCGCCGTCCCAGGGTGAACGAAAATCACTCGACAAACATTCCCACTAGAGCGTCCGCACCGGAGATGCTGTGGAGCTCACGGAAAAGCAGCGATCTTCGCTGCACGTCAAGCCATGCGTCCCCCCCCTCAGGGCCACTCCTAAGTGCACCAAAAGCTCTTCCAAGACAGGTGAAACCTTTCTCCACTGATGTCTCTAAAAAATATTACGAACATCGAAGTAGTTAAGTCATTCCACAATCACTTTGCCATTCATTTGTAGCTGTCAAGGAAACAAGAACATGGTAGAAAGTCCTGTCTCGTATGACCAATCCTTATTGTTAGATGTGGTTCTGTAGCTCCTCTCACGGGCAAGGTCTTGTGCCTGCAGAAAGCCAAGACCTGAGACATAACTTCTTTTCCAAAGCTTAAATGAACTAGAACCTGTTGCATTTTCCTCAATTTACACTTTTCCATGCCACTCATTCTATGTGTGTTCAATCAGATTTCTTCTCATTGCCATTGCGGAGGAGCCGCCCCTGATTTTGTGTGTAGCTGAGCCCTCTAACTTATGTGGCGCTAATCATGACACCTTGGGCACTGAATTTTCTCAGTGGCCAGAAATGTAATGGCCGTCCCTAGTGCCTCCCTTTTCTCTGGTGCCAAGGGAGCTCCAAAGTCTGGTGCCACCTGCTCAACAACTCTGATTAGTCTATTACACTCATCTTACCCCTCTCTCTGTGCCCTGCCTTCCTTCCGACAGTAAGGAATTGGTGAGGTAGTGCAGCACTTGCTCAGAACTCGCTACTTTCCGTATCACCCATTTTGGAATGAACTATACATCTCAAAAATGGCATATGACATACAGCAGCTCATCATCTTTTCCTTTTCTATAAAGCTCTGCCTGATAAGCAGTAACCTGAATGTGTACTGTATGCCTGCTTCCCCCATCTGAGCTCCCACCCTGCTATTTAGGACTATTACAATTGATTATTCAAGGCTTAATTATGACACCAAGCATTTTCTTAGGGAAATATAGCCATTTGTCAGTTTCTTTTCAGGCCATGACATATTGTGGAACAGCCTGAATTCTCAATTCACTTTTCTGAAAACAACACCGAGGAGGTGAAATAAACAGGTCCGGCAGTATTACTTCAAAGTGGCCCACCAGCCTGCATCTCTTTCATCAATTTGTTCTATGTCTTTTAATCCACCTAAGCCACGCAGCCTCTCAGCTGTGCCGCCATGGTTAGTCTAACATTTATGGGGCCTTGCCTCCCTATTTGGTTTCAGGACCCATCAGGTGTAGAACCATCGCCATCCTTCCTGCCTTGACCATTGCACGAGCCATAAAAGCCCTATTTTCTTGAACTACAACCACATTGCCACTCTAACTCCCATCTTCCATTGGTGAGGGGTCCACTTTCCACCTCTGCCCTCTCATCATCTGCTGGGCCAGCTTCACCAGACTGCCCCTTTTTCCCTGCACAGTGGGAGCAGACGCCCTTTAATACCTGCTCTGTATTACCAGTATAATTGAACAAACTGTGCACAGGTACTTCCTGGGGTGCCTGTTTCCACTCTTTTACTCTCCACCTTAGTGGGCAGCTGAGCATCTGTGGGCTATGCGATCCCCTCCACTCCTACACTTCACATGGTCCCCACAAAGTTCTGCAATAGTCTCCATCCTCCAATAGTATCTGCTCCTGGGGAACCTGCGTTGTTGTGCCTTGGTGACTCTTCTTGGGGGCCTGTTTCTGTGGACCTCGGTGAAGCTCCCTGTTTTGTTTTATCCTGAGACCTGTGAACTTGTCCCATGAGGGTTCAGCATGCAGTGGGTTACCTTGTGCTCTGGAACCTGGTGAGGGGAGCTCTGGTGCCTGCTGAGAGGGCACTGCCCTCTCACATAAGAGTTCAACAAGCTCACTTTCCCATTTCTCAAAGAGCCCTCTCCCAGTGCCTGGGAGGTACCTTCACACCTACCCCCACCTTAGTAAAGACAAAAATGCTAGTGTCACCTCTGGTTCTCCTGCAGATGCTGTTTTACTGGTCCTACGCTGCTTGTCCTGCGCTATGGGGACCCTAGTTCCTAATACGGGTCACCACCTTACTGCCTGCAGCAATGCTATTGCGGCGTGTATGCCCCTGCCTTAGGAGCACTGCTCTGGGCTGCCATCCTGTTCTGTATTGCACCAATGAAATAAATATTTCATGAGTGCAGGTGCAATCAAGTCATGAAGTCTTGCCCCAATGCCTCCCCCGCCACTCGCTGCTCTTTCCTAAATGTTCAGCTGCAAAGAAAACTGTCCCCTCCCATCACTCGGTTCTCTCCTTACTACATCATCATCTAACTCATCACTGTTCACTAGTGCGCTTTGACCTAGAATCCACTTGCCAACTACACAATAGGTTTTTTGTAACTTTCACATTCAACTGCCTGTTGTCCCTTAACCACATCTGTTGTGTTTGAATACTTCAGGGCATTTATTCATGTCTCTTCATGTAAGTGTTCAATCAGATTTCTTCCCTTTGCACTTTTTCCGTATGTGGCTGCTCACTCACATGGGATGAAGCCTCTTCTGCTGAGTATTGGTATGATGTATGCGTCTCTGTTGTATTTCAAACTTATAAATTTGTTTTCTCTGTATTATGTGCTTATCGAAGGAGGACTAACTTCATCCCTCTCTGCCAGGGTGCGTAAATGCGTAATAGGGTTGTGCTAAATTGGTGTAATTTGCTTTCGTGTAATTATACAGACTTTTGTTACAAAATTACATGAAATTGGACACAGAATGCTTTTTGTGCTAAACAATTGTACAAAAAGCATCTTTAACAGCAGCTTCTCACATTCTGTTGTTACTGTGCATTTGCAGTAAAGTTTTACCATAAATGATGCATTTGCAGTAAATTTTTACCGCAAATGGCACATAATTACTAGAATTGGCAAAATGCAGAAGTGGCGGATTCAGCGATGCAGCGAGCGCAAGGTAAGTGGTTTATTTTTTTATGTGATTTTGCCTAATCGTTGTCTGTCGACTTGTTTTGGAACCTCTGCTTGTTCTCAGGCATTTTGTTCCCTATTTAACACATTTTTACAGTCCATTTCAGGCAGAGTAGGCATAGTCCACAACCAATGTTCTTTCCGTTGAGAGGTTGCCCCTCAGGAGCTCTGCACCTCCCAATTAGAGACATTGTCAGCACCTGACTTATCAGGCAATATATTTCCAAGATATCTGACATTGTGCAGTTAGCTGGAATGGGGCCCTGCTCCACACGGCCTATACATTACCTCAACCTTTCTCCTACTGCTGTTTATTTCTCAATATACTGAACCCCAGATAGCTAAATCAGTTGTATTTTCAGATAACTTCTATCATTTGCACCTCATTTGCATTGCCTTGACCATCTCTAACTTTGACTCTCTCGCACCTATCATGTGCACGTGCGACTCACATGCAATTTACATCCCACCTTCCCTGATGGCACCCATTTCAGAGTATGAACCTTATCAGGCATGCAACGCCCACTGGGCTAAAAGGGCTTTAGCCCCCACTGTTGTCTGCACAGCTGAGGCTGCTGCAGCATGGAATGACAAAGTTCTCCTGCTGCCATGGGCTGCTCTGGGTTAGTGCTACCAGGCCTCAGGGTCATCCTAATCCAAAGTGCTTTGCCAGCCTTTAAGTAGGCATTTACTGACTTATGAGGCCGTTTTGTTTTTGTTTTATTGATCGAACTCCCTGGAGTCCTCGATGTCTCTACCTATTCATTCCCCTCAAAGGTAACAATCAAGGCTACTTGAGGTGCCTGGGCAAAGAACAGCAGGGGTTATAGCCCCTGTTCGCACTTTCAACCTAATCTACAAATACACAGTAGGGGTCCACTGGCCCTCTCTACGGCAAGAAGCAGAGACTGCAAAATGTCACCTAATATAATCAAGAGAATGACAGAATAAACATGCAAGAGATTTTGCCTTTCAATGTAAAAAAAATGTTTATGAAATTAAAAACCTAATTGTCAATATTGGTTTTGCTTTTAGTGCTGTGAAGCAATTCACAATATGAGGCACTAGTTAAACAAACAGTGAAACTAATGGAAATTCATTCTGACACTAGGAGCCACTTTTAACAACTCTTTGTGTTGATAAACTATATACTTTCCAGTTCAAACCTTTTTTTGAGCAGGAAAGTTTAAAAAAAATTAACACAAATGTAACTATGCACTAACTTATGTCAATGAGGCATTCCATCAATGGAATATGGGCATACACATGCTACCATCAATGGTTTTAACACAAATCCCTATGCAGTAAGGAGCTTGAACGTGGGCCAGCGCTTTGGAAGAGAGAACCAGGGCCATATCTTAATTTCGTTTCTGTGCTGCATTGCATGAAATATTGGTTAGACTGCCCCTTACACTTCAGTGCACAACTTGTTTTCACTGGAGAGATCCCTAAAAGTAACATAAAGTAGTGCTTTGTGCTGCTTTGCTTTAGTTTGCATCAAGGGGTTGCCCAACATGGGCGTTCCCACTCTAACAATGTGTTTTTACCCAAAACCCTTCTATGCTACCAACTGTAGATGGGGCTTTGCACCAAAACAGAGACACCTTCTGGAGGCAAGTACAAAGTAAAACAAAAACGTTTTTATTTCTACAAATTTTAGCGACTTAGCATTTGTGCTGCACTGTACTGCACACATACAAAGTGGTAAAAATGTGTAAGTTATTCTGAACATAGGCCCAGATTTACAAACATCTTGCATCATGAATGCTACACCTTTTTGGGTCAGCCACAACACAAAGAATATTTTGGGATTTACAAAGCCATGCAAAGCACAAATTGTGTGAAATAAAAAATAAAAAAGTAGCTCAAGGCAACTCATATACTTTATGTCCGGGCGGGGTTACATTTGGCGGGGGCATGGGTGTTCCTGTGCATCGACCCATGTATTTTGACACAAACCCAGATTTACTAAAGTCTGTAAACCCGGGATTGCAACATGATAGTGTGTCTATCTTAGGCTGCCATAACAAGGAAAAATACAAACAGAAATAACTTTATTTGTACTTCCTCTTTGCATGTATGCTGCATTCTGTAGCACACATACAAAGAGAAATAAGCCTCTAACTAAAGATTTTTTTAGAGGAAGATATCCCTTCCTACACAAAAACTATTCTGACTAAAACACAGGCACTTTTATGTTGTGCCTGCATTGACATAGGCTTCCACAAGTACACCAGCGCAAAGAGAGAACAGAAGTGCACCATGTGTTAGTAAATATGGCACATTTCTGCTCTTTTTCCTTTCATGCAATACAGCACAGCAAGTTCCCTAACTACATTTCGTGAAAGTTTAGTAAATACGGCCGTAGTGTTTTGTGCACTAGAAGTGTATCCTTTCTGTACAAAATCTGTGCTGGACTTACACATACACCTTTGCACTATAGTGCAAATGTCTGTCCATGGCATTAGGCAGCCTGATTGTGCATTAGCACTTGGAAAGAGAGCAGCAGTGCCATATCTTTGTAGCTATCGTGCTGTTTTGCTCACTCCCTTTCACACAACTCTGCGCAGTACCATTGGATGCTGCATTGCGTGAAATAAGTACATTTGCCCCTACATTCCATTGATGATTTTAATAAATGCTGCATTCTCATCCCATGTAAATGTTGGCTTAAGGAATGTGTATTTTGGGTGCTTTTGTTCCTGTTGTACTGTGCCATGCATATGTTTTTTTACTTTTACAGAACATGTTTGGGGGTGATTGGGTGAACTCTCTGGTCTTGTAGGTGCCTTCATTGATAGGTATTAATTGATTCTGCCTCTCCCACCATTCCTCTACACTATCCCCTGTTCGTCTTGTGTGACATCTTCAGATCATCCTCACTAGGGGTTACAGTTTGTTACCTGCACTGCCCTAGCACTCCCAGCTCGTCTTTTCTATTGAACCCCAGTGAATGGGCCTGTCCATACAATTGTGAGATCAAGCAATATGTATTATGGCTGCTGTGGACTTATGTACAACGCATACGTTTTCTGCACACTAACCCCGCCTGAAATTCAGCACCCTGGCATTTCTTAATCTGCCCTCTCTACAATAGGTTATCTGCTGAACAGCAAAGTAGGGTTTTTAGTGAGTAGGGCAGGATGGGTGTAGTTCAGGGACATCAAATAGAGTTCATCTGGAGAGAACCCAGACTGAAGTTCCTCCACCCTTGTATTCAAAAGCTATACAATGTTGCAGTCAGCAATCAACACATTTCCAAGTGTGCACACACATCAGAATTTAAAAGCACTATGGGACCATTCAAATGGTGCAACTACACTATACAAATATTGCCAACATACATACCATCTCACAGTTCAAAGGGTACATACCTCTTTTCTTCTGGCAATCCCAGCTGTTTCCACACCTGGTCCAGGGTACCAGTGAGAAGTTTATTCTATTTTCAAACGATGGGGCTGCAGATATTTTTGTTTCTGATAAGAAGCTGCCACTCATTATACTGTAAAAGCCAAATAATTATGAAAGTTCTTTGGCTAGAGGACAATTTAACTTTAATCAGGAATAAGAAGACCACAAAATTAAAGACTGCCTAACATCAAAAATACAATTTCCAGCATCTATCAGAAATGTTGAGGCTCACCAATCCAAGCTGCATAGGTTTTCACAGGGCTTGTGGTCTACATGGGAATTATTTCAACATTTGCACAAATCTTTAAATTATAGCAGAATCACTAATGTCCTGATGACTTTCCAGTAATCTTTATTATTCATAATCCTATTGGTCCTCTTCAAAGTAATCAATTGTGATGCAAGCCTATCTCCATACAGGAAAAACACAGGAGCACACTGTAAATACAGACTACGCTCACACTACTTGGTGCTATAAAGGGTATGGCTTCCCAGCATAAGCCCTGACTTATCCTAGCCAACTTGAAAGCTGAAGTCAAAGAATGGTAGGCTTTTTGTAATGTCTATAATGAGGATGAGTAGGATTAGGATTTGGAGTAATGAAATGCACTGGTAAGCAATCAAAACATCACCTCTTCATCCCTCATGCTTGTCATTATAGGAGGTAAACCAAAGCCAAAATTCAGCCTTTAACCTGCAACATAGGAAAATATGCACACAGTATGTCACTTACTAAGGTCACACCCAGGGAATAATTTATTGGTGACTTACAAACTTTAAGGCAGAACAGACCTACGTACGCCCTGTCCAAAATAGCAATCTTCAGACAATAGATCTTGTAGCCTGTACAGTTGTACAGGTGTGTGGAAAGAGACCAAAGTAGCCGCTCTTCAGATTTCAGATTAAGGAAAACCCTGGCGCTCCACCCAGGAAGAAGCCACACCCTTCCGTATCTATCCTGCCGACATTCAGGGAAAGGGAGTACAAGCCAATAAGCAGGCTAAAGCAATTATAGAACAAATCTAAGGACTAATTTCTCATGAAGAATCATTTCACCCCTTTTCAGCTCCTATATAAGTTGCAAAAAGATGATCAGACAAACAAAAACTTTTAGAACATTCCATATAAATCAAAAGTTTTCTCTTTATGCCCATTGAATGTAAGGCTTCCCATCCAGAGAAGACATATACACATATGTTGCATGTATAATGAATATAAGGATATTGTGAAGGATGGTAGTAGGACTACAAACATTTTATTGTGATCTTTTCTCCTTTGTAGTAATTTTATTAATCCATGTATGTTGGATCATTTTCCTTCTGGACTCTTCCCTTAGTATAACCAGCCCTTTTTGCCTTCCTGATGTCAGTAGATTTGGTGCCTTGCTGATTTCTTCAATTAATTTAAAAACGGGGTTTAATCCAGTTCAGCGACATGGGACAGGGATACTATGTACATAATGAGAACATTAAAGGAGCCCCACCAAACACAGTTTAAATCACTTTTCCAATATATCTCATACTAGTTTCGGGTATATATGATCAATTATTCAACATACATTCACATTACTTATTCACCCCTATCTATCTCAGAAGACATTCTGAAATGTATCTACATTAAATTTAGAAACAATCTTAGAGTCATACAAACACTAGGATTGCATATTGGCTTTTTCAATTAACTTTTTGTGCTCTCTCGTTCCTCTGCAACATACAGTTTCTAGACATAGTTAATACTACTTACATTTTATAATGACTTCAATCCAACAAACAAGAAAAATAAGATAAGAAACAAAGGTGTCACAAAAAACATGTATGGAGACATATACAAGAGTCTATTGCTTCCATCAGACATTTCACACAGAATAAACATTAAAAAGTGTCCAACATATATTAGTTCTTGTATCAACATATATCTGGAAAACACAAAAGTTCATTGGCCCTTAAGGATTGGGGTAAAGCAGCTTCACTTTAGACCCTTCTGAAAGTTTAGTAGTTGCTGTTTCTTTAAATCAGTTGTTACCCATTCAGGAATAATCACCCCTCACGTCTACACGCTGACACGTTTAGACCTTCTCAATTGAGCCTCTTTTTTTATGAAAGCCTTCCTCAGGGCAAGAAAGTTTAATTGTGTGACACTACAATGAAACCAAGAGAACATTTTGTCAGAAACCTATTAAAAAGATCTTTAAGTAAATTTGGGAATGAAGGGTAATACTTTATATACCGCACTTATATTTCTTTAGGTTAATAAAGAATGACTGGGTCCTTAGGTTGACAGCCTTCTTATGATCATACCTATTAGGTCAAACACATTTATTATGCCAGAAAATTAATACATCTTCCAAGGTTTTCCTTTTCCAAAGGTCACTCAAACAGTGTTTTATTGTCCTATTATTGTAGGCGGGCATAGTAATACCTCTAGAACTTCATATATATTTATATGTGGGAGTTTCAAGCCTGTGGGGTGAACACAGAAACAGTTCAGCATCTAGCACTCTTTTAGGAATACCACTTAGGGCCAGATGTAGGTAGACAAATTGCGATCGCAAACGCCGAAATTCGCAAATGACCCATGTGAAATGTAGAGACAGAAAAACCTAATCGCAAAATAAAGAATCGCTAAAAATAAAGGAAAACAGTTAGCGATTCTTTATTTAGCGAATATGCCACACCGACTCCCTATTTTGCGATTTGCTAAATAAGAAATCGCAATACAAATTTGAAAATCGCTATTGTGGAGTCGCAAATTAACACTGACTCAAAGCAGGTGGTAACCAGGTGCACTGCATATAAACAGCCCCAGAATGCATCTGCGTGAACACAATGGCGGCCCTCTATGTCATTGCAAGGCGGATGCGGATGCAAGCAGCAGCACTGAGGATCTGGAGACAACAGGAACGCGTATATAGAGTGCGCATTACACTCTTCCAACTCACAGAGACAGAAATCCATGAGAGGTACAGGCTTCACCCCACCACCATCCTAGACCTGATACGTGACCTGCACCCAATCCTGGAGCACCAGACACCAAGGGCGCACGCAATACCACCACATGTACAGGTCCTTTGTTGCCAGCACCTACTTGCATCAGGTAGTTACCAGGGGGTTATAGCTGTGGCTAGTGGTGTCTCACAAAGTTGCCTGTCACGCTTTTTCAACACATTCCTGGATGCCATGATGCAAAGAATGCACCACTATATCCGGTTCCCCAGCACACAGATGGAACTGCATAAGACAAAGATGGATTTTTAACAGAAGGCCCAGTTCCCACATGTTATAGGGTGCATCGATGGGACACATATTCCAATATTCCCCCCCTCTGCTACTGAGTACATATATTGGAACCGTAAATCAACACATTCAATCAACGTACAGGTCATTTGTGATGCGTCTCACATCATCACCGATATTGTAGCAAATTTTCCAGGGAGCACGCATGACTCCTACATTTTCAGGAACAGTGGGATCTATACACGTCTGGCTGGAGGTGAATTTGGAGAAGGATACCTGCTAGGTAAATCAATGTGACACACCCTGATGTATTATATCAATACAAAAGGAGGGGGGGACCCAGGAGCCGTTAATGCTCCATATATAATGCATTTAAACAAAAAGAGGACACTGTTCCTGAGGCAGGGTGCAAAAAGTCACCCATGCGCTTTCAAGAAAGGAAAAAAAAGGAGAGAGAAACAGACTCCTAGGTAAAAAAGGGGGGGGCCCACTGGTGAAAGGGAAAGAACAAATCTTATCACCTGTTGCCCTCACACACCCCGAAGGGTGTCATGCTTCATCATCGGGCGTTTGCTCCTCGTAGGGCCGGAGCTGCAATTCCCTACGGGTCCCCCGAAGGGTCACTTTATCGGAGATCTTTTTTATATCACCGGATGGTGCATGCAGGTGTGTGGGGGCAGGGGAAGCGTGGGTCCTATGTGGGAGTATTACGGGAAATGGAAAAGTGCGTGCATAATAGGTTAAAAATGCCAGGTCAACTCTCAAAAAAGAGGTATCAGATGTAGTAGATCCCTTGGCAGAATCAGAACCAAAGATATGGTATAGTCCCAGTGGGCACATTATGCCCAGGTATAATAGGTCTACATGTTTCGCGCCTATGTTGCCGAGAAGGTCATTGGCGCTTCCTCAGGACCAGGATAATAAAAATATTGTGAAGTGTACGTAAATTAAAAATAAGTACCCACAGTATCAATCAGGGCGGGCCAATGAGCTGCTCCTGACTGGACCTAGGAAAGAAACAGACAAAGAGTGTGCATTAGACTAGCTTAATGCCACGTAGTGTGCCACAACCGTGTGCACCTCAAAACATACAAACAAAGAAGCAGAACATACGAGACAAGTAGAAATACTGATCTCCTCAATAGTCAATGGCCCAGTGAGAGATCCCACAAATGTCTGACAAAACACCGAAGGCGCTAGAAAAACTTAGTCTCCCAAGCCCGTATTTCCTACCCACAAGTGTTTCTAGAGTGCCAGGTCATACGCATCTCGCCCATCCAGCTGCCTGCCGGTAATCGAATAGTAGCAGCAGGGCGGGGGCTAAATATAGTCAGGAAACCCAATAGAGCCTGGGCGTGATCCCTTTCCGGGATGCGCCATGATGTTAGTGAGGAGCGCGCATGCGCTAGTACAAACCTACAGTATGCATGTGCACAAATAAGTAACTGCTCCCCTACACATGAGCGCACCGGAGGGGAAATGGTCGTCATGACAATGACTAAAGTAAGCAAAACATGCGCCAAGTGTGCGTATGTCAGACTGCACCAACTTAGGGTGCAGGCATCCCAACGTTAAGCATTCAGTCAAGACGTATAGGGCCCCTCTATTACCTGAACCTTACTAGGAAAAAAAGGAAGGGAGTACCAAAAAATAGGTAAAAAGGGGGCAGGCTCAATAATGGAGTCGACTAGTATATACTAAAACCATTAGCCAAAGAGTATGCAGTAATATATCAGCACTCTGACCCAACCTGGGTATGGACATATAAACGGGTAGGAGGGGAAACTCTGCCATCGAGTATGTGTCCCTAGTGGCCACCCATAAAGGGTAGAAAAAACGAGACTCGTATGTAGAAAGAGGAAGAATGAAAAAAGGAAAATAGCAGGGATAGGAAAGAGATGGGGTCCCTCGGCAGAGCCGCCGTGCTACTATTATATCAATACAAAAGGAGGGGGGGACCCAGGAGCTGTTAATGGACCAGTGTCCATGCTCCATATATAATGCATTTAAACAAAAAGAGGACACTGTTCCTGAGGCAGGGAGCAAAAAGTCACCCATGCGCTTTAAAGAAAGGAAAAAAAAGGAGAGAGAAACAGACTCCTAGGTAAAAAAGTGGGGGGGCCCACTGGTGAAAGGGAAAGAACAAATCTTATCACCTGTTGCCCTCACAAACCCCGAAGGGTGTCATGCTTCATCATCGGGCGTTTGCTCCTCGTAGGGCAGGCGCTGCAATTCCCTACGGGTCCCCCGAAGGGTCACTTTATCGGAGATCATGCACCATCCGGCGATATAAAAAAGATCTCTGATAAAGTGACCCTTCGGGGGACCCGTAGGGAATTGCAGCGCCGGCCCTACGAGGAGCAAACGCCCGCTGCGATTCAGGAACATGCAGAGATTTCTTCCCAAACAACTGGTCGTGAGTCTTTACCACCTCCTCAATTAAAACCTCCAACTCCTTCTCGCTGAATTTGTGTTTCCTCTTCCTCTCTGCGGTCTCCTTTCCCTTCTCCTGTGTGTCCATACTTGTATTTGGTGTCTGCTTGGTGATTACTGTGCAGCTCCTGTGTGTGTGGTCCTGCTCCCTGCCTCTCCCACAGCTTCAGGCTCAGTGAAACAGCATGTGTCAGGCCACTTCCTGGTTGTGATGTCATCCGGGTGCAACGGAATAGCAGATTCGCTAATTTGCGATTTTTTCAAAATTGCGAATTCGCAAATACCGATTTGGTAATGCGGATTCGGTATTGATTTAGCGATTATTACCGACTCGCTAACTTTAAGCGATTTTTATCTACATCGGAGTTTGCGAGTTCTTAATAGCGATTCGGTAAAAATCGTTATTAAGAACTCGCAATTTGGTTTTTACCTACATCTGGCCCTAAGTTGCTTAAATTTAAGTTGGCTGAACTCACTGTTGTGAAATCCTGCTTGTTAATTTGTGATGTAGAAGTTACAACATAGGAAAGTGTTATTTATATTATGTTCTTTGTTGATCGTCTATGATTTAAAAAAATGTTTTTATGTATAATTATTTTGAAATGTAAAACAAAGTATGGTCAAAGCATGGGGACTGTTGGGGTTAAGGATATATTGGGTATAGACCCAGATGACAATGGGGCCTTATCATCACAGACTAATCTTCTTCGAGACCAGGAAGAGCCTCAATATCTGCCTCCTTCTGGCTGGTGGTGCCAACTTCCCTCTCTTTGCCCCCTGCAGTTGGCTCTATCGCCTCACACAGAGAGTCTTTTGGTAACAGATCGTCTTTGCTTCTGGGTGGGAGTGCTTTTTCTACAAGTCTCTGCTTCCTCTTCTTGCTGGTAGAGGAGAGTTCTCATGCCCAACTTGCAGTTGAGGGTCCTCTCCTATGCCTATGCCTTGGGTCCTGCTGTGAAGATTGTTGGCCAGTCAAGTCAATGAAAATTAAGGAGTTTAAAAAAAAAACTGAAAATTGGAGTGCCTATATTCAATACTGCATATCAATTCAACCTTTTGAAAAGGGATATTAAATCCCTAACTTCAACAAAATGGCACTGTGCATTCTTCATTAAACTTGTATTATCAATATGTATTTGTGCACTTTTTAAAAAAAGATATCAGCATTCAAAGTAGCGGAAAGGTTTGTTCAAAATGGGATGATTCATTTGCATATTATTTTTTCCACATTTATTCAAATGTTGGCAACATCTTTAACAAGTTGCCTGTCTTAGTAATCAGTGCATTTTTAAAATGAGAAAAAAAACTTTTTTCTGACATCTTGTAAATCATTTTATTAATTATGTAATTTATTTGTCTTTTGAAACAGGAAACAATACAGTGGTTTGAAAGTAATTGGTGGTAAAGGTACACAATGCCCGCCTTACATAAACAAACTTTGAAAAAATAGAAATATTACATGTCCCACACATTACACATCTGTAAATGTACACAATGTCAGCCTTATATGAACCAACTTGAATACATTGGAAATATTACATATCCCAAATGTTACAGTTATGCTTGAGGTGGACACATTTCCATTATGTCATTATTAGATGATTAATATTAGAAAAAGATAAGATTACATGCATGTTAGTATTTGTATAATGTTATTCCATTCATAATCCCAAACAGCATTGAATTTTAGAACAAACGTCAGACTTGACACCTCTATTAAAACTCATGTGCCCTTCAGATATTATGAAATAATTAACTTACTGCCTGTATGCTGCTCAGACTCTTTCAGCTGAGCATGGAGGGTCAGCCAGACTTCTCTTTGGGCTCCCATTTACATCGGTGTCTTGCGGATCACCAGGAATGTTTCTGAGAGGACATGCCCAGACCTTTTCCTAGCCCTTGTGGCAATTCTTAATATGACGGGTGTGGTCACACACTGTACTGCAGTGCATACCAATATCCCTCCAAAATTGGGGCTGCAATGCATTTTTAAGCTGGGTACCTAGACCCCCACAAAGCTGAGGTAACCTTACGGGGGCTACTTCACAGATTATGTAAATTTTCTTATCAGTGAAGGGAGGCCCCTTCATCTTGTCCCTCAGATATGTTGGGAATTATGGATGCATACAGGAACAGCAGAATGGAGGAGAATGTTCTGGCAAAAGGATGCCCAGAATGACCAGAGAATGACCAAATTCCTGTTCCTGTTTGTTGCAGTAGCTTGTTCCACCTCACCTCCACAGTCTCTGCCGCACATCAGGTGACCTACACAAGCAGGAGGCAGACCTCTGCATGCATAGACATCCCACAAAATATTGGACGTAAAAAAAATTGGAACAAGGAGTGGTTATGTATTTGATGTATTTGAAAATAAAGGTCTGTATGATATAGCTTCAAATAAAATACTGTACCATGTAAGAGAGTCTACTTTAGTGTGGTAAGTGAAAAATGTTTGCATGTTACTGAAATTGAAGTATCATTTTCATATTAACTTGAGCACAGCATATTTGTTGTTGACATTATGTGAATTAAGCAGTGTTGTCTCAGGATGGTATATAGGGACAGCGTAGTAGTCCACTGCTCCTCATTGACAGTATAGTGTTTAACCACTGCAGCAATCAAACTTTCATCTCAAGTGAAAAGTGAATTTACTAGTCAATCGTACCTGTCTGACATGACCTCTGTTCTGTACTCGACACTGGGAACCTAGATGTGGGCACAGATCGGGATATGGCCTGTATGTAAGCCCTATGGCATGGCGCTGTTGTGCAGCACAGAACAAGATTCAACAATCTCGCACACACCTTCTGAGAAGTATATAAGCATTCCTCTGTATGGTCAATAAATCTGATCAATTACTTAAGGATTCCAAAAGTGCCTACAGAGATGGCTTGTGTGTGTGCCCTGCGATCCCTCTATGAAGGGTAGTGTGGTTGAATGTTTGTAGGTTGTGAGGACATGGAAAGAGATAACATCCCAGACATCACTTGTGTTAGAAATTGGGTTTCTGGTTGGCAGAGTTATGCACCCTGCCCAAACCCGCTGCCAACAGGAAGGCAGCAATGGAGACAGGAGGTGGCAGACCAGCACCACAGGAGGAGCAGGAGGAAACCCAGGCCACAGTCATCAGTGTGGAGAGGGTGCAAGGAGTAGGGAGTACGGACACAGCTCAACAGGACCTGACACAACAACAACAGGGTGAGGATCCAACAGGGACTGGGGGACGGGGGTGATGGGCACAATGCCACACATGCACAATGAGGTGTAACACACTGCACACCCACAATTACCCAGGGACATGTCCCCCATCCCCGTGGCACACTGCAGCACACACACATAGCAATCACAGCACATACCATGACAATGTGGCACAAAGTGCAACACCCACACTGCAGAACAGGGGACACAACTGGGTCCACCCAGGCGCAGAAACAGGACAATCACATTGGACAGAGCAGGGAATAGTGAGATGCATATCTACGGCTACAACCCCACATCAGCCATGTAGGCCAAATGTACACTGTCCCAACTCAAATAGCCACCACCGCCCAAACAGTCACAATGTACATTGTCACACAGTCTGCATGTCGACAAGAACAAGGCGCTAACACAATGCCAACACGCACCTCCCCTTCACAATGCAGAGGGACAAACAACACCTCCAGCAGATCAGAACAGACAACCCATCAGTGATGCCCAAGACGAACACCACAGCCCAGACACCGACGCCCTACAACAGCCCATGGACATCCCACACAACCCACCACCAGGACCAGGGCAGACAAGCTACTCAGAGGAGAACCCAGACCCTGCAACAGACCACACAGCATGAAGCACCCGCAATCATGGCTGGCTCACAACACTTCACCCACCCACACATGGCACCCCAATGCCAGGTGTCAGAACGCCGAAAGGAGGTGGCCCAACAGGTGCGGGAGTTGCCCAACTCATGGAATGCGAACTAGAACACATACGTGGGTGTCCAATACCCTTCAGGGACCACCTACACCCCACAAAGGAGACCCACACTGCCATAGAGACACATGCAGATGCACATACCCAGTACAGAACCATGCCCAGGGGCACACACATATCAGTCAAACACCCATGTTGGCTCTGCGTACGACGGCACAGTCCACTCCCCTTACGAATTGAGTGGGTGACCACAAAGCTACATGTCCTGGTTCTAGCCCACTGCCTGCTGTGACATGTCTGCGTCCGCTGTAAACAGCACAATGTAATGTCGTAGGGCCCAGGGCCCCCATACAAACAACAAGACCACAGGGACACATGCACATATCATGTTGAACTGGCTACGGGCACGTGCGCCCGGCCCCTTTATTGGCAGGGCCACATGTACAGTGACGCCTGTGCTGGATGTGTGTGGGGTGAGTATAAGCCAGCCCGCACGGAGTGCTTGGTGCTGCCAACAACCTGAAAAGTGGACACCACTGTCATGGAAACAGAAAACACCAGCATAACAGAGTCAAATGCAGAGCAACATGGAGGGATCCGGAGTAAGGCCAGAGGTCACCCAATATTCAGTCTGGACGTTCCGTGAGTTGCAGTGCACTGAGGTAGGGGCACTAGAGAAGAGCGCGCTCAAGTGAAGAAATTGCTAGGATTATGTCCCTTTGGGTTAGTCCTGATGCAGATGCAGTGGGGTGTGTTACATCTGCATCAACTTCCTCATCAACGTCCCAGGTCTCCCACACTGCCTGAGGTGACAGTTGCGTCCGCAGTCCGCAGCGCAATACTCAGTATTAGATCCGGGTGTGTAGCTTGACTCCCGCCACCAGTCTGCATTCCTGCCTTGGGGCTGTTGCCACCTGCCCTCCCATTGTCTGTGCCTTCTCCCGTCCGCACACTTGACACATCCTCCTCCTCATGGTCCCAGGTCTTCCCCACTGCATGAGGTGCATTGCTGCGCAACCTCACAACTAACCCTGGGCGTAGTTCGCGTAGTCGCGCTACGCATAGCCACGCGAAGTGCACTTCGCACTACGCAAGCTACGCGTAGCTACGCGAACTGCGTACTGCGGTAGTGAAAATGCTGTTCGCACTGATTGCACAGTGCCGGATGCTTGTCCGCACTGTGCAATCATTGCAAACGGCATCTTGCACAGTGCAAGCGGTCGTTTTCTGCCGCTCGAGTAGATTTGTACTCGAGCAGCAGTTTTCTCAACGCAGACTGGTAGTTTCGCATCGCGAGCATACGCGACCACTCGCAATGAGAAACCTGACCTCCCCGCATTGAGAATTTCGCCGGGAGGTTTATTTTCCACGCTCGCGATCGGCAACTTGATGTTGCTGATCGCGAACGAGGAAATAGTCTCGCCGGGATGTCATATTGCTCGCTCGCGGTCGCCAACTTGACGTTGAGGACCGCCAGCAAGCAAAAAATGCCCGCTACGCGTTTTTGCACTGTGCTACGTGCAATTCGCGTAGCGCGTAGTTGCACAAACTACACAAACTACGCGAGCGTAGCGTAGTCCTACGCCCAGGGTCACTCACAATAGCACAAAACTCAATCAGTAACTGACAATGGCTTGCGGTGCACTGAGTCACTGGCACCTGGAGTGCTGATCAGGGTATCAGGCCGATGATGGCATCCACTACAGGTCTGAGCAACTCCGTAGGTCTGTCAGGACCACCCTTTCGACTCTGGCAGATGGCGGTTGAAGGTGGTCCTTGCGGTTGTGGCATGTGCCTCCTGCGGTGATGCGACGTCCGGGCCGGTCAGGACTCGATGCCATGTGTGGGCCCTGGTGGCCCGCAGTTGGGGCCGGAGGAGGCGGACAGCACAGGGCCACAGACACATGGCGTTGATGACCCCAAGACCATCGCTACAGAGGCCATACAATGTCTCAGAAGAAGGGGTCCCAGGCCTGAGCAGCACAGAGTCAGTGGCCCCGGATGCACTGCGGCCGGCACATGCACCCAGCCACGGGACAGTGACTTGCGGTACAGTCAGATGGGCCATGCGACCTGAGCGGGTCCCCATAAATGTCCGAGGTTTATGTTGAGGAGGGTTTCGGGGGACATTGGAAGGTGTCCTCCAGGGCATGATGAGGAAGGTCTGATGTTATCTGGAAGCAGCAAATGGAGGAGTAGAAAGCGCAACCCTTGTTTGCACCAACAATTCTGGATCAGCTACATGAGGATGAAAACTAGCCCCTAGTCCATAGACTCAAACGCCACCAATGTACGACCAGTGAGTGTCCATGAATGTCGGGGAACAGACGTAGTGGCACAGGTGCTGTGAGGGGATGCAGTCTGCGATGATGCCTGTACACAGATGTGAACTCCAAGAATGCCAAATCAAGGCTCTGTGACCTACTGGACCGCAGTGTAGGCTGGAGGCAGCAGTCAGCAGTGGCCCACAGCCACGGGTCGTTGGCTCGCGAGGCACAGAGTTAGTGACACAGTGGCAGTTGTCGGTAGTGTTCAATTACCTCCATGACGCTGATCCTGTTCCCTCCGGACTGCAATGTGTCATCCTCTTACGCCCCTCCGTGCGTGTGAAGAAATGTATTCTGCCTTTTGAATTACCAATGTTCAGATCCCACTCGTGTGCAGCGTAGGCCGAGGGCAGTGGTCCGCGTAGGCCCACAGACACGTGTGGTTGTGATGCCATGCACAGACTTGTTGCCACCACATCGGAGGGTGTATTGTGAATTGTTCTCTGCCATAAATAATGTCCACTGCCATGGTGTAATCAAGACTCAGTTCCAAATGTGTGACCTACCTGACCGTGATGTAGGTCTGAGGCAGTGGTCAGCACGGCCCATTCACCGAGTGTCTCCGGCATAGGTTGGATGGCCCCACCGGCTTGCGTTGTTCAGGTTCAGTGGCACCACGTGTAGCCGGCTGGCGTTGAACAGGGTTAGCGGCACCACGTGTAGCAGGCTGGCGTTGAACAGGGTTAGTGGCACCACGTGTAGCAGGCTGGCGTTGAACAGGGTTAGTGGCACCACGTGTCGCAAGATGCCCATATGGAACTATGCCTCACTGATCGGGGGGGGTCTGGTGCTGTGGCCGCTGGCCCGGATTTGGGGTCACTGCCATTCATGACTCAGGACACAGTTTCACATATGGGACCTACTGGTCCGAAGAGTAGGCCGGGTGCGGCACTGGAGTACGTCAACGAAAAAGGAATAAAGCGGGCTGGTGTCGTGGAGGCCGTGATGGTCTGAGGTGGCTGCCAAGGTCTCGGGCCTCGGGCTTGGGGCTTGTGCCGGCATGTGGTGGGCCCTCCTTGACACTCGCCAGTGTCGGAAGGTGATCAGTGTGGCCTGGCTGCGCAGGGGCTGGCCTGACGGGTTCGTGGTCCAGCGTGCCGGGGTCCGGCAGGCGCACGGCATCGCAGGCAACTCTGCTCACAAGGATGGCGTTGGCCTCGTGGCGAGGTGGGAGGCGCCGCCCTGGCAGAGATGTGGGTCTTTCCGGAAGAGGACCACGCCCAGGCCTATGTGCTTTTTATTCACACCCCTATGCTGGCATGGCGTACGCCGGGCCATCCCACTCCGCTGACCTCATCAGCCCACACGCCCTCCCCTCGGCTGACTACATCCTCCTTGGGGACCTCAACTTCCACCTAGAGAACAACAACGATCACAACACCACCACCCTGCTGGACAACCTCGCCAACCTCGGACTCAAGCAACTGGTGACCACCCCCACACACCACGCCGGCCACACGCTTGACCCCGTCTTCAACTCCAGCAAGGACATCTCCTTCAGCCACACCACCGGACTCCACTGGACAGACCACAGCTGCGTCCACTTCAGCTTCAGCAGGATCACCACGCACCACCACCCGCAACAGTTTCCGCGCAGAAGCTGGAACAAGATCACCACCGACCAACTCACCACATCCCTGAGCCAGAACCCTCCCGCCAGCTCAACGAACCCCAACCAAGCCGCCAGCAACCTCACAAGATGGATCACCAACTGCGCAGACGACCTCGCCCCATTGAAGACCCCCAGTCAGACCCAGCAACAAGAAAGCATCCTGGTTCACCGACGAACTCAAGAAATCCAAGAAGAACTGCCGGGCCCTCGAGAAAGCATGGCGCAGAGACCCGACTGCAGACAACATGACCACCCTCAAGCACGCCACCCGAAAACACCACCAGCTGATCCACACCACCAAGAAAACCGCATTCAAGGAACGACTGGACAACAACGCCCACAACAGCAAGGAACTCTTCATCATCGTCAAAGAACTCTCGAACCCCAGCGCCGGAAACGACGACATCACTCCCTCGCAAGACCTCTGCAACTCGCTCGCCTCGTTCTTCCACAGCAAGATCGCAGACATACACAACAGTTTCAGCACACAGCCGACGTACCCTACGACCGTTCCAACGTCCCCCACCTCCACCCTCCGAGCCTGGACCCCGATCAACACCGAAGACACTATCCGCACGATGAACTCCATTCACTCCGGATCACCAACCGACCCCTGCCCTCACCACGTCTTCAACAAGGCCGACGCCGTCATCGCACCCCACCTCCGGGACATCATCAACACCTCCCTCGACACCGCCACCTTGCCAGAGAGCTGGAAGCACGCCGAACTCAGCGCCCTACTGAAGAAACCGTCAGCGGATCCCACCGACCTCAAAAACTACCGCCCCATCTCGCTCCTTCCTTTTCCTGCCAAAGTCATCGAGAAGACCGTCAACAGACAACTGGCCGCCTTCCTCGAGACGAATGGATCCCTCGACCACTCGCAGTCCGGCTTCCGGGCCAACCACAGCACCGAGACCGCCCTCATCGCAGCCACCGACGACATCCGAGCCCTGCTCGACAACGGGAAACAGCGGCCCTCATCCTCCTGGACCTCTCCGCAGCGTTCGACACAGTCTGCCACCGCACCCTAGTGCAACGCCTGAACAACGTCGGAATCCAAGAGAAGGCACTGGAGTGGATCATCTCCTTCCTCGCCGGAAGAACCCAGAGAGTCCGCCTCCCCCGTTCAGTTCCGAGGCCACCGAAGTCATCTGCGGCGTACCACAAGGATCATCACTCAGCCCCACCCTCTTCAACGTCTACATGAGCCCCCTCGCAGCCATCGCACGCCAACACAACCTCAACATCATCTCCTACGCCGATGACACCCAGCTGATCCTCTCCCTCACCAACGACCCCACAACCGCCAGAACCAACCTACATGAAGGGATGAAGGACGTAGCCGAGTGGATGAGGAACAGCCGCCTGAAACTGAACTCAGATAAGACGGAAGTCCTCATCCTAGGATCATCACCCTCCGCCTGGGACGACTCCTGGTGGCCCCCTGCCCTGGGCAACGCACCCAAACCAACGGACCACGCACGCAACCTGGGCTTCATCCTGGACTCCTCCCTCTCAATGACCCGACAAGTCAACGCCGTCTCCTCGTCTTGCTTCAACATCCTACGCATGCTGCGCAAGATCTTCCGGTGGATCCCCACCGAAACCAGGAAGACGGTCACCCAGGCCCTTGTCACCAGCCGACTGGACTACGGCAACTCCCTCTACGCCGGAACCACAGCCAAACTTAAAAAAAGACTCCAACGCATCCAGAACGCCTCAGCTCGACTCATCCTGGACATCCCCCGACACAGCCACATCGCCGGACTCCTGAGAGACCTGCACTGGCTCCCCGTCAGCAAGAGAATCACGTTCCGACTCCTCACCCACGCACACAAAGCTCTCCACAACCAAGGCCCCAGATACCTCAACGACCGTCTGACCTTCTACACTCCCACCCGCCAGCTACGATCGACCAACCACGCCCTCGCCGCCGTCCCCCGCATCCGAAGAGCCACAACGGGAGGAAGATCCTTCTCCTACCTGGCTGCCAAGACGTGGAACTCCCTACCCATCCACCTCCGCCTTACCCAAGACCACCTCTCCTTCAGGAAGCAACTCAAGACCTGGCTGTTCGAACAGTAGCGGACCCCCCCCCCAAGCGCCTTGAGACCCTCCGGGTGAGTAGCGCGCTATACAAATGCTTGATTGATTGATTGATTAGGGGGGGGTGTAACAGGCAACATTTCCGCGAGGTCCCCCACTGGCTGAGGTGACATGGTGGTGTCCACTGTCCACTACACTCCATACGCAAGCGGTGTATGTTGCCATGGATAGGGGTGTGTTCTGCATACTGCGAGGTGTCCAGCACATCTCCGGCACTGTTGGCATTGTGTACTTTCCCAATCATGGTTCTACTGCATCCTTCACACATGCCTGGTTGCCACCTCTCCCCACATTCGACAATTATGTGGCTGAGGTGCCATGCCGTTGCTGGCTCATGTTCAGGGCTTGCCCATGTGGACCTTGTAAGTTGTTCTGTCGTGTCTGGTGGGTGGGCATATTGTTGTGCCTGTTGTATGTGATTTTGTGACGTGTGCATTGCCAGCGTTGTGAGTTGCATGGTTGTGGAGTTGAGATGTGTGGGGTGTTCATTTGTATATTGTCAAGGGGCTGTGCATTTCCCTTGTTGCCATCCTGGGAACGCTGGTTGATGATGGGCTGTCGGAGGATGAAGGTATCATGCACACTGGCTGTGTATTTGAAGGCGACATTGTTGGGTGTTCCACGGTGTTCGGTTGTTGCCTGCACATTGGTGTGAGACGTGTGCTTCCTGTTGCGGTGATTGTGTGCTGTGTCACCAGGGGGCACAGGTAGTACATGTGTGCTGTGTATTGCCCCCGACACGTGCGTGCATCCTGCTATGGCGTATGGTCCTTGCTTGGTCTCCAGCAGATCCTGCGCATTGTGTTGTACGTATGGGGACTGGGGTGCCAGGGTGATGGTGATGTCCAGGACAGGTGTGAGGGACTTGGATGTGGCTGGCTGTGAGACTCCTCTGACTCTGGCGGGTGTTGGATGCGGGGTCCCAGGGGCCAACAGGTGCAGCCACGCCATCAGCTTTGTGTGGGGTGGGATGCTGGTTGTCTGCTGTGTTGTTGCCGTAGACCTGTTAGGCGATGATGGTCAGGATGCGTAGGCTGGTTGTCCCTTTCAGCCTGCAGTGGACGGTGACATTGTCAGATGTTGGGTCTGTGCGGCTGGTACGTTTCCTGGGGTTCCGCTGTCTTTGTCTGCGCTGCGTCTGTGGTGGTCTGGGGGGGGGTGTTCCGGGTGTGGGTTGGGGTCCTGGGGTGGTGGAGGTGGGTGTTGTGGCCCTCTTGGGTGTCCGGGCTGCATGATGGGTGGCTCCATGGCATCTGTTGCCCTTCGGATGTGGCCCTGGGCTGTCCTCCCTTTTGTGGTGCTGGCTGCCGTCCGACTTTACACCAGGTCAGAGCAGGTGCAGATTTCCTGGTGCTAACGTGCCTTATCACCTGTTTTGTGTTTTTAACGCGGATGTGGCTGGTCGTTGTGAATGTTGAGGTGTGCTGTTGTCTCGGCTTTCGTCACGGGAACACCTACTCTGCATCTCATTAGCGGTATTTGCGGGGGTCCTCTGTGGCGATGTTTTTTGCGGCTGCTATCGCGGGTAAACTGGTGCTGTGGGCTGTTAACGCCGGCTTGTGAATGGGGGGGTAAATTTATCATGACTTTGGCTGCGATAAAGTGCCGTTAATTTGGCGATAGCTCCTTGTGAATATGCCCCAATGTGTAAAGTATTTGTGTAACACAACACACAGTAACACAATAAAAACACCACAAAAAGACTCTATATGAGTTTAAAAAAATAGATTATGATATTATAAATAAAACAAGAGCAAACGACAAACATCCAACAACTAGAAGTCAATATATTAATTTTTAAATCGATGGAGCGAGGGCCAGATACAGGAGCCACACAAGGCCCACTGAACAAAGTACCTTGACCCTGGTCGCAACAGAGATATGCGGGGTGCAACTGAGTGATGCATCTGTGTTGATATCGCAGGTGAGATGACGCATCGATTTTCTTCATGGTGTGGTGGTGATTCATCGGTTGTGAAGACGATGCTCTGAGCAAGGAGGCATTGGTTCCTTAGACGATGTACCCAGTTTCTCCATGCAGTCGAGGGGATGTGTCAATACTCCCACACTGCAGCAGCGGTGATGCAGTGGTCTTGATGCGTTGGTTCTTTAGGTGAAGCGTGGGTTCTGAGTGTGATGCAACAATTCACCTCCCGCAACAGGGTCGATGCGTCGGTTCTGCTACACGCAGATTGGAGATGCGTCAATTTTACTGGGGCATGCAGCTAGGTCCACTTCCAATGGACCAGGCACAGGAGCAGGTGGTGAGACTTTGATATCCCTGAGTCTCAGGAAACAGGAGGCAAGCCAACAAGCCCTTTGAGATCACTCTGGGTTCAAGGAGGAGTCCAGCTCTCCCTCAGCGGGGTCAGAGAGCAGCAGAAAAGCAGTTCTTCCAGAGTTGCAGTTCAGCAGAGTGACAGTCCTTGTAGCAGCATAACAGTTCTTTACAGGTCCAGTACTTATACCCAGTTGTGCCTTTGAAGTGTGGGGGACTTCAAAGAGAGGCCTTTGAAGTCCACAAGGTCCCTGTCCTTCCTTCCTTTGCTCTGGACTCACTACCAGGGGTATGCAGCTCTTTGTGTGGGGACATGCACCGCCCTAATCAGGTGCAGGTGTCAGCTCCTCTCTCACATTCTGCCCAGGATAGCCCATCAGCCTGGTGATGGCCCATCAGGGTGTGAATGGTCCATCAGGCACACCTAAGATCTCTTTTTGTGTGGCTGTCTAGAGGCAATGCACAAAGCCCAGCTGTCACCCACCCAAACGTGTATTCAGAGACAGACAGAGGCACAAAATGTTTAAAGTAAGAAAATGGCAACTTTCTAAAAGTGTCATTTTCAGACTTGAAGTACTGGGTTTTATTGGACCCAGCGGTGCCAGGGAACACACCCAATGACCTCGAGTTCTTCCTGTCTCAGACTACAGAAACACAGAGTCTTCTTGGTGGCTTCAAAGATCAATTTATTGGCTGCAGCCAGCAACAGGTATCCTAGAAGTACAACACGGTGTATGTTCTCAGGAGACTGCCCTCTTTCATGGAAACCAGCTATCTCTTTTATACAGAATATTATGCTTTAGGCAAACATTCCTTATTTTTACAGTGGGTCATTCACATATTTCTTACAACAAAACAAAGACAGATTCATGATGACAAGCCCATTTTCAGTTTGTCCAGCCCACAACCAAATACCCAGTGAGGCCCAACACCTGCAACAGATATAATCTGGACCCCTAATAAAATCGGGCACCTCCTCCTCGTAAAGCAGGTCATAAAGAAAGAGCAGTGACAGGTGTGGATAAGATTTAGATATAGATGTGTGCAATGAAGGGTTTATGGCATGCTGCACCTGGGCCCCTAATCTCGATCGGCCACTGGGAACTAAAACTGGCCGAACAGGTTCTGGCTCTGGACAGTGGAGTCAGCTTGCCCAGGTCACTGAAAGTGTACGTGTCCCCTAAGGCGCGTTTTGGCTTTAGTCATTGCCTTATGTGAGGGCAACCACAAAATGGCTGCCGTACACAAAATGGAACCCGAGGGTTCACAAGGGAATCGTTAATATTAGAGTGATCCCGTCACTCGAATATGACGCAAATACTCAGATATAGCATACCTGTCATTACCGGTCTGCTGATACCAAAATCGTCATGTTACAATGATGTTAATGACACAGGTCCAGAATTTTCAGTACCACAGACCCTCCTTTTGCCCTTACATAGGCAATTTACTTACACTCATGCTCATCTGAGTCTAGGTCTATGTTCATGAATTCATTGAGATGTTGCTGTAGCATCATCCTATTACTTAGCTCGTCCCTTGATACAGGTTTCCTTACACATGATGTAACACATAGGCCGCATATGGCAGGAACACACTGTATGCACAGACAAAACAGGAAAAGGATGGCTAGAAGTATCCCAATGACCATCAGAACTTTCCATCCCCAGGTGGATAACAGTTCCCGGAACCATCCCATCAACGACCAGTCTCCTTCATCTACATGGATGGATTCAGAGATCCTCTGTAGTTTGGAGATGGCCTGGTACACTGTTGGAGCGTTATCTGGAATGAAAATGCAACAACTGGATTGGATCACTCTACATACCCCACCACGGTCTGCAAGTATGATGTCTAACGCGACCCTGTTCTGCAGGGTCATAATGCGGTCCGACTGGAGCTCAGCAGTCAAATTATTAAGGGCACCGACAGTTTCGACTATGGTGGATTCAACCACTCGCGTCAATTGCCTCACCTTCCTGTTGTTAGCCATAGGTCCCCAGAACGGCAGAAAACCCCTAAAGAAGTCTCCCGCTTCTTGTCCTGCAGTGTCTTCCTTGCTGAAGACACCCCTAATTCTTCTTATCTTATGGTAATCTGCCGCAGCTGTGTAGGTGGGAGGCAACAGGAATGAAACGAAGCATGTGCCCGAGAAGTCAGGGGGCAACCACGTGTAGGCCCTATCATGGCAGATAAAGTAGGTACCCCTAGCTGCTAAGAACAAAGGGGAAGTCTGAGACGCAAAAATATACGTTTCAGTGCAGATACTCTTCTCTAACTGAGCTCTTGGATTCTTGCCATTACCTTGCAGACATAGATGACCCTGATGGGGTACAATCCAAATTGGAGCGGATCTTTTTGCTTGCTGGTTCTCGCTCAGACTCGCTCCATATCCAGTCACGTTCCATCCAATATACGCTAGTGTCTCATCTTCCGGGATAGTTTCGTAGGAACTAGTTCCCCTTATCATGTCGACTATCCCCTTAACTAGAGCACTATTCTTTGGGTTGTCTTTGACGGAACGTAGGGGGTGGATTTCGCGAGCATAGATGAACATCGTTCGGTATGCCCACACAGAACCATTGTAGCTGAATGGCAGCACTAGGTAGGGAATACCTTTCTCAGTAGTATGAGGCATAAGGCTACACACCCAACAGTTGGTTCTGTTCACTACTAGCTGGTGTTGGTGTAAGAGCTGAACAAAGGAGTTGTTCATAAACTCTAATCTTCTAACGGACTCGTGTTCAGGTAGAGGGTGAAAAGAATGTGAGGAGATAGTAGAGGAAGGCATGGGCTGTACAGTGGGTGCAGATGTCACTTGAAAAGAGAATATGATATACCCCACTAAAGACATCATTAGACTAAGTAAAATACAAAGACACATAATTAGAAAACATTTTCTGCTCATGGTTGCACATATTTTCCTCTTGAAACTTATTCTTTCAACAGGTCTCTCCATCTGAAAAGGCTCCATCCTCTAACGTGCTGTTCGCGGCGGTTGGTTTTCTTCACTTGAGAGTGTTTCTGAATGTCCCAGGGAACGCCCTAGAGCAAACCAGACCCGTAGACCTTGTGTCCGCAGGCTACACACTCAAGTCTTTTCACCACGACCCTACAGCTGAACCCGGATGGTGGTTCAAAAACAGGTTTTCGGATGGGAGGACCAAAATTTCATTTTATTTGTCCATGACTCTCGGTCGCAAGTTATAACGGCTTTTTCCAGGCAATGTCTGGTCGCAAAACAAAAGTTCAGGCTCAGTAGTGTCCAATCGAAGTGGTGATGGTATTGCTCTTTGGAGAAGATCGTCACTTTCTCGCTCAGAATTTGTCCCTGTGACGCGTGCGTCACTAAAAGGCAGAAAACGAGGCACTGTTTCAGTTTCCGAGTCAGCAATTCCCTCCTGGACCCACCGGTCATATGGTAGAGGCAAAGGGACCCTCTTACAGTGTACGCCGTGGATCCAGTTTTTCTTCCCTTGTACTCGCACTGCAGATCTTGTGGACAAAATCACCAAATAGGGGCCAATACAGCGGGGCTGATCGTTCTTTGTCCGCTGAAAGTTCTTGATTAACACCCACGATCCGGGATTGATTGCATGCCCTGGATCTTTAGAAGCCTGAGGCAGTGTATTATGAACCTGTTGGTGTAAAACACGCAATTTAGCCGTCAAATCATGCAAGTAATCAAGCAGTACAGGGTGTTCAATCTCGCTGAATTTCGTTGGCCTTGGCACTCCCCATATGTTAGCCGGGCGACCAAACACTATCTCATGAGGACTAAGTCCTACTCGGGAATGTACGGTCATCCTAGTTGACAATAGTGCTAATGGCAACGCATCAGGCCATTTAAGGCCAGAGCTTGCTTGTATCTTGGCCAGTTTTAGTTTAAGAGTGCCATTATAGCACTCAACTAATCCAGCTGATTGGGGATGATTTGCAGCGTGAAATTTCTGCCGGATTCCTAAACCTTCACACACTCGTTTCATCACTTGACCCACAAATTCACCCCCATTATCACTCCACACCATTCTCGGCAAACCAAACCTAGGGAAGAACTCTTTGAGAAGGGCTTTCGCTGTGGACAAGGCAGTATTATCTTTCAGAGGATATGCCTCTACCCATCTTGAAAAGGCACAAACAACAACGAGTACGTATTTCAAATTGTTGCACCTCTCCATGTGGATGAAATCTAGCTGCAAAACCTCGAACGGATACGTTGGAGGCGCAAAATGACCAGCTGGAGTTGGGGTTCCCTTACCAGGATTGTATTTCAAACAAACCATACAATTTTTGACCACATTCTCTGCACATTTGGGAATTCCAGCATTTTGCCACACTGGAGCCAATAACTTACAGATTCCTTTCACACTGATGTGGGCCATCCCATGTGCCATTGTAACCACTGCAAGCACATATGTATCGGGTAACAACCATCGCTGATGCTCTGACAATTCAACCCAACAACCATTTGCATCCAATTTACCCGTACTCTCTCTCCACGTACTTAATTCCTTCTCCGTAGCTTCAGCTTGGATGGACTTCACACTCTCTATCGTATCTTCACACATTCCAACGTCACCAATCCATCTTGCAGGGCCCGCAACATACATTCGACTCATCACATCTCTTGCTGTTTCTTTCGCAACTTCATCAGCAAACATATTACCGTGACCAACGTCGTTAGTGACCTTCTTATGTGCACTGCATTTCACAATCGCGACTTGCAATGGCAAAGTAAGTGACTCCAGGAGCTCATTCACCAATTGACCATGCTGTATTTTCGTACCGTGAGACGTGAGGAACCCACGTTCCTTCCACAAGCGTCCAAAACTATGGGCCACACCAAACGCATACTGGCTATCGGTATATATGGTCACTTTCATTCCTTTTGATAATACACACGCTCTCATAAGTGCAGTCAACTCTGCTGCTTGAGCTGAATTATGTGGGATACGTGCAGTTTCAACAATCGTATGTAAAGTCGTGACAGCATATGCTGCAGTCGTATCACCATTCGGAAGCTTGAAGCATGACCCATCCACCCATAAGGTACCATCACACTTTACAAGAGGAGTGTCCCTAAGATCTACTCTCCTTTCGTTTCTTCTTCTGTCCTAAGAAAGCAATCATGCTGTTCCGGAACATCTGTCTTTGTTATAATTGGCAACAATGTAGCTGGGTTCAGCGTGTTGCATTTTCTTATGTGCACATGGCTCGCTAAAAGTGTCAACTCGTAACCTGACAATCGAGCACTAGTTAAGTGCTGTGTCTTGGTCCTGTTTAACAAAATATCCACTGCATGTGGGACCATCACGACCAGCGTATTATTCATCACCAAACCAGCAGACTGTTGAATAGAAACAGCTGCTGCCGCTGTGGCTCTCAAACAACTCGGCAACGCTCTAGCTACCGGGTCCAAAATCAACGAGAAATATGCACATGGACGTTGCTTGTCCCCAAAAGACTGTGTTAACACTGACAATGCACATCCTTCTCTCTCATGGACATACAGCGTAAAGGACTTGCTGTAGTCGGGGGTACCCAACACAGGAGCCGAACACAATGCATCACGCAATTCGGAAAAACTTTTCTGACAATCTTCGGACCAAGGAAGGGGATTCGGCGTGTCTTTATAGGTCAATGCTACCAAAGGTTTAGCCATCAATGAAAAATTCGGTATCCATTGTCTGCAATAGGATGTAATACCTAAGAAAGCACGCACTTCTCTCTGTGTCATTGCCACACTTAATTTTGCAATTGCCTGAATTCTTTCTGGGGTCAATCTTCTTCCCTCTTTCGATAAGAGGTGACCTAAATAGGTCACTTCTTGTCGACAATACTGTAACTTGGAAAGAGACACTTTGTGGTGTAAATCAGACAAATGACGCAACAATGACAAAGTGGCTTCTTTACAAATCTCCTTAGTATCTGCAGCAATTAACAAATCATCGACGTACTGTAGAAGGGTAGCGCCATCAGGTAACACAAGAGTGTCAAGCTGAGACTTCAGAGCCTGACTATAGATAGAAGGACTTTCACAAAAACCTTGAGGAGCTCTCTGAAATCGGAAGCTTCGGCCTCCTAAACAGAATCCAAAAATATCCCTGCTCTCTACGGCAATCGGGATGCTGAAGAAAGCATTCTTCAAGTCAATCACCGAGAACCAAGTGGCTGAGGCTGGAATCATTGTCAGTAAAGCAGTGATATCGGGAACGACTGGAAACTGTGGCACAACTATCTTGTTTACCTCTCTAAGATCAATCACAAACCTGTAAACAGGTGGCTGAGAAGAGTCAGTACGCTTCAAGACAGGTAAAACAGGACTATTGCAAACATTACCTCTTGTCTCTTCAATTACATTTTTCTCAATCAAATCATAAATGATCGCTAGCAACGCTTTTTCACCTTCATTAGAGATCTTGTATTGGGGAATGCGCGGCATTTTAACATTGGCTTTCAACGTTACAACATATGGTGGTATTTCCAAAAGACCTACATCATTGGGACCAGTAGCCCAAAGAATATCAGGGAGAAACGACAATTCTGTTGGAAGTTTGTCCTTTGACAAATATATTGGTGAAACCACTGTCTTGCCCAATGTGAGTTGTACTCCCGAAGGAGAACAATACAATGTCGCATACAATCTTTTCAGCAGATCCAATCCTAACAAGTTCTCACCACAACCTGTCGTTAGAATAAGTGGTGCTTCGATTTCACAAGGTCCAACAGAAAGAGACATAGGGCTAGAAATCGGGTTCCTAACCGGGGCGCCAGAATAACATACTGAAACATTAGTTTCGCCAGACAAAGGTGCGCCAGGGAATTTAGAGTGCATAATAGAACTCTTTGTAGCACCAGTATCCAACAGAAAAGGCTCTGACACACCTGATGTAATCACCTCAATATAAGGTCCACTCTGATCTACTGGAACTGAAACAACTCCCTCTCTTTGTCTATGGCTGTCCTAGCAATCATCACCTTCCATACTCTCACCTTCTGCATAGTAGTCATCAGCATAGTACTGAGTCGTCCTACCAGACGCGTTATTCTGCTGATCAAAACTATTCATTGAATTTTGAGGAGGAAATGGGCGCGCGTTCTGGGTGAAATTTCCGCGTCCTCTAGCTCTAGGTGCTTGTGGAACACCTCGACATCTTGCGCCAGAAATACCATTCATACGCTGAAACAAAATAGGGCAATTTATATTTAAAATGACCTTCTTCCTTACAATATGAACATTGGTTAGGGCCTATCAGAGCACGTTGTTGAGGATACTCAAACCTTTGCGAATTCCTCTGATACTGTTGAGGTTGCTGATAGTCACGCTGATTACTACGAGGCGGATACGCTTGTTGTAAAAGAACCTTTGTTTTTAACTCTTTAGTTTTCTTGTCTGCTCTATCTTTCTCATCTTTATCTCTATTTTCGTAGTATTGTGCAGTAGCCAATATCTGTGCTGAAGAGGAAACGGCCCAAGAACTCTCTGAATCTTTCAATTTTTTACACAATTCGGGAAGCAAATTATGCACAAACTTGTCAACAAACAACCTTTGACCACCTTCTGTACTCATATCCTGACCACTGTGGTCGATAAATGTCTCTTCAAACCTAGTGAAGAAGTCAGATACACTTTCCTCCTTCTTCTGCTTGCATGCAGACAATTTATCCCAATTTACACGCATTGCAGGCATCAAAGTCTTCATGTAAGTAACGATCCTACCAGGGAGGTCTGCTACTAAAGGCTCTGGTTTAGCACCGCCTACTTGTCTGTCATTTGCCGCATTGATATTAATCCATGTGTCCCCTAACTCCGGCGCATGATCCGTGTGACGGATCACTCTCCATAAAGGCTGTGGGACCACATTTCCAAACAACATGTCTATATCAGCTAAATTCATAACACAGGAGTCTGCAGTCTGTGATAATTCCTTATAATAACCTGCAGGGTTTTTACGGGGGTCGGGTAGAGTCTGCTTAAGAGCCAGGACTTCAGTTCGCTTCCATGGAACATGTACCCACACACGTTGAAAATGAGGCTGAATAGGTGGAACAGCATTTAGGTCTCCTTCTTTCCAAACTGGGGGAACTTCTCTCATGGGATACTGTCTGACCTTCCTTTTAACAGAGGGGTCTGGCTCAAACAACAGTCGAGAAATACCCTCACTCCTAAATGATAATAATGTCGCAACTGCTTTCTCAATATCGGAACCCACAATCGTGCCTTTGGAAAACTCAAACCGTACACGACACAACTCAGGCGGATTGGCCTCCATATCACAATCTTTTAATCTTTCAAGAAGAACTTCGCACATTTTGTCAAAAACATATCTCTGTTTCGGTGCTTGCCATTGGTGGAAGACATCCATAACAGACTCTAACTCATATCTTGTAGGGTCAGTGACCCATTTATGCGCCAAATGATCCAATACTCCCTTCTCTCTAGAATCGGGCAATTGGCTACGCAATTGTTTACGCTCTAAAACGGGGGTCGTAGTCGGTGACCCAAAGAAAGGAGACAAAATACTAGTAACAGTGTTTGTCATTCTCTGTCGGACAGAAGGAGAAGTTGACAAATGAACAGGAGGAAAAACAGGAGGAGACAAAGCAAATGCAGAGGCAGTGTCAGAAGGGATAGTGTGGAGGGAAATAGATGCAGGGGGCAAAGTCATAGGAAGTAAAGATGGAACAGGTAGTAAAGGTGGCAGCCCTTGAGGGGGCTGCGCCATAGTAGTAGGTGCCAACTGAAAAACAGCTGGTGGTTGTGGAAGAACCGGAGGTACAACAACTGGGGGTTGTACAACTAAAGGTTGCGGAGGTGCTGTAGCACTCTGCGCATAAGGAGGTGGTGAATTCAACAAATGAGACATTAAAGGATCTTTCTCAAGTTCCTTCACTGTATCTTGCTGAAGAGGTGGCAAAATTGGATAACATTTATCAATTGCCAATTTACGTTGCCTGTGCAGCTGTTCACTCGCTTGTTCCTCTTCATCATCCTTATACTGCATAGCAGCTTGCATTATTGAAATACCCTTTTCTCTTTTATTCTTCTTTACTAATTTAATTTCTTTCTGTTTGGCTTTTTTTTTTGCCATAGGCGGAAAGAGTCAAACATCGCCGGCCGGGCTTTCTTCTTAAAAAGTCTAACCTCTAAATTATCCAGAATTTCGGTGTCAAAACTACCATATTGGGGCCACTTTAGGACACCATCTTTCCTTGTGTACCTAACCCATACGTTATTATACGTGATAGGGCCCACTCCATGCTTCACGTAGAGCTCATAGGTTGGAGTTCCAATTGGAGGAACCGGACACAAGTCCTCCAATCGGGAATCCCTATTACAACCAAGACAAAACAAATTTCCAAGTCTGCTAAGACCAGGCATCTTCGCTCACTAGTCTAGCTTCAAACTTCAAAGGATTATCGAATACGACAGTCTCGTGAATACACGAGTCCTTCGGCTTTGGTACTTGCAAGTTCCAAATCAAAAAAAATCCTAACAAATCAAAGATCCCATGGGATACCCAAAACTAAGAACCAAGACTAAGGACTGGGAGACGCTCCACTTATACTTAACTGAGGTATCGATGACGTCACCAGAAGACTCGTCTATTGTCTCGCTCTACAAATCATAAAAGGGTCCAAGACAGGGCGATAGTCAGGGCAGCAGTCCTTCGTAGCCGTCGGGACGCGGGAAACCTCGCAGCAAAGACTTTCGGACCACGAACGACATACAGGGGTCGATGAAGTGGTTGGCCTTCCTCCAGAATTTTACACGAAGCTCCTCACGACCTCTGGCTTGGACCGGTACCGCTGAAATCGCCCCACGTTGGGCGCCAATTGAAGTACTGGGTTTTATTGGACCCAGCGGTGCCAGGGAACACACCCAATGACCTCGAGTTCTTCCTGTCTCAGACTACAGAAACACAGAGTCTTCTTGGTGGCTTCAAAGATCAATTTATTGGCTGCAGCCAGCAACAGGTATCCTAGAAGTACAACACGGTGTATGTTCTCAGGAGACTGCCCTCTTTCATGGAAACCAGCTATCTCTTTTATACAGAATATTATGCTTTAGGCAAACATTCCTTATTTTTACAGTGGGTCATTCACATATTTCTTACAACAAAACAAAGACAGATTCATGATGACAAGCCCATTTTCAGTTTGTCCAGCCCACAACCAAATACCCAGTGAGGCCCAACACCTGCAACAGATATAATCTGGACCCCTAATAAAATCGGGCACCTCCTCCTCGTAAAGCAGGTCATAAAGAAAGAGCAGTGACAGGTGTGGATAAGATTTAGATATAGATGTGTGCAATGAAGGGTTTATGGCATGCTGCACCTGGGCCCCTAATCTCGATCGGCCACTGGGAACTAAAACTGGCCGAACAGGTTCTGGCTCTGGACAGTGGAGTCAGCTTGCCCAGGTCACTGAAAGTGTACGTGTCCCCTAAGGCGCGTTTTGGCTTTAGTCATTGCCTTATGTGAGGGCAACCACAAAATGGCTGCCGTACACAAAATGGAACCCGAGGGTTCACAAGGGAATCGTTAATATTAGAGTGATCCCGTCACTCGAATATGACGCAAATACTCAGATATAGCATACCTGTCATTACCGGTCTGCTGATACCAAAATCGTCATGTTACAATGATGTTAATGACACAGGTCCAGAATTTTCAGTACCACAGACTTGCAACTTAAAATCCAACTTTACTATAAGTTGTGATTTTAAATTGTGAGTCCACAGACACCAAACTCGAAATATCTATCTTTTCTCAATAGCCAATTACACTTACAAAATTTAATAAAGTAATCCCAATGTTAACCTAAAGGAGAGATAGGCCTTGCAGTAGTGAAAAACAAATTTCAGAGTTTTTCACTACATGAGCATGTAAAACTTAAAAGTACATGCCCAACCTTTTAAATACACTGCACCCTGCCCTTGGGGCTACCCAGGGCTTACCTTATGAGTGCCTGTTAGATTTGGGGGTCTCTAGTTGGCACAGGTAGGTACTTGTGACAAATAGGGACCCTTGCCTCTATTCAGGGTAGGGGGGGTACACTACTAAAATAACCCCTGCTCACCCCCTTGGTAGCTTGGCACGAGCAGACAGGCTTATCTCAGAGGCAGTGTGTAAAGCATTTGTGAACACATACAGTAATCTAGTGACAACACTACAGATGGACACCACACAAGGTTTATATCAAAAATAAGTATTCTTTATATAGTTTTAACACAAGACCATAAACGACAAAAATCCACAATACTGTACTTAAAATGGTAGGTTTAGCCTAGTTCTCTTAAGTTCTTAAAATGTGACACTTTGAGGCAATGTACCTTACGATGCGTCACGTTTCTACAACGGAAGTGTTGCAGAGATGGAGATGCGACAAAGTTCTGGTGCAAAGAAATAAAGACGTCAAGTTCTTTCTGATGCGGCACGCTTCTCCGATGTTGCGAGAAGTCTCGACTCGATGCGTCAGCTGCAGCGGCGACACCCTTGTTCCGTGATGCGACGACAGCGGCTTTGGCGGCGACACTCTTCTCCGACGTTGCGAGACGCTTCCGCTCGATGCGACAACTGCAGCGGCGACACCCTTGTTTCGTGATGCGACAGCAGCAGCTCCGACGGCGGCACGCTTCTCCGTGGATGCGAGGCGCTTCTCTCGATGCGGTGCAATGCGAGAGCTACAGCGGCGACATCTACGATGCAACGGCAGCGGCTGCGACGGCGACACGCTTCTTCCTCGATGCGAGACTCTTCTCTTGATGCGGTGCAATGCGACAGCTACAGCGGCGACATCTACGATGCGACGGCAGCGGCTGCGACGGCGACACGCATCTTCGGTGTTGCGGGACGTTTCTCGAGATGCGGTGCAATGCGACAGCTACAGCGGCGTCATCTCCGTGATGCGACGGCAGCGGCTGCGACGGCGACACGCTTCTCCCTCTTGAGTCGCGCTTCCAGCTCCTTGCGACACACAGTCCCTTCAGAAGGCCCAAAACAGCAGCAGGCACTTCCAAAGGATTCTTGGGGAGCGGGTGGTTGAAGTCTGTTGTCCCTGAGACTTCAGCAGGAGGCAAGCTCTTTTCTCAAGCCCTTGGAGATCCTTCACAAGTTGAATAAAAGTGCACACTAAGTCCTTTCTCCTTCCTTTGGCAGTCAGGCAACCACTGCAGGCAGATCCCTCTAGCTTAGGGATAGTCTTCTCCTCACCTGTGGACACCACCTGTGCAGCACCTAACCTTAACTTGCTCACAGGTGTGTCCCAACAGACAGACAGCAAGCCACAGTGGCCACTGACAGTGGTCAGGGATGAGACCCAGGCCTTATGCATCTCAGGGCTCTCAAACCTCTGTGGCGTCAGAGAGCGGAGGGCAGTAGCCCCAGGTGCTTGGCACCCTTTGTCCATTCTCCCTCCTGTCAGGTCAGGTATGACATCCTGGCGCTGACCGACCAGCCCCGGGCCTATACCCGGCGGCTGGACTGGAGACTGGGGTGGGCTTTCCCACACCCGGTCCTCCTCCTTGGGGCTCTGTACCCTCCCACCTGGAGCGGTACCCCCTTCCAGAATTGCCAGGGCACCTGTGGCAGGTGTCCTGCGCAGCTCGCCCACCAGTTCAGGGGTTCTATCCTGCAACTGGGCGTCCAGGTCAGGGGGGACACCCTGAACCTGGTCCTCCAATCTAGGGTCTAAACCCTCCAGTTGAACCGGGGTCAGAGGCGAGGACTCCCTCCCTCTGCACCCCCTTCCAGAGTACTGCCCCCTCCCATCAGGAGCGGTACCCCCTTCCAGAATTGTCAGGGCACCTGTGGCAGGTGTCTTGCACAATCCGCCCACCAGTTCAGGGGTTCTATCCTGCAACTGGGATCCCAGCATAGGGTCTGTACCCTTAGACTGGGCAGAGGCCAGGGTGATGCTGTCCTCTCCCCGCCCCCTTACTGGGGTCCTGCACCCTCCCACCTGGAGCGGTGCCCCCAGAAGACAAACTGGTAGGGGCACTGTTAGCAGCTGCCCCTTCCTCCAGGTCAGGGGGACACCCTGAACCTGGCCCTCCAACCCAGGGTCTGTACCCTTAGGCTGGACCTGTGCCTGGCAACCCAGGACTTCCGGGAGGGTACACCAACCCCCCAAGGAAAACACACTCCTCTAGAGTTGTGTAAGAATCTGCCTGGCGCACCAGGACTTCCTGGGGAGCACGCATGCCCCCCCAGAGGGTAACACATCTCTCAGGTGTTGTGTGACAGTCTGCCTGGCGCAGATCTCCCGACCCCTGTCCATCTGACAGTGCGTGAAGATCCCCCAGGACAGAAGTGGTGTCACCATTGTCATTCACTGGTGACTCAGCCCTTCTGGCTGGTCCCTGACCCACGGGTTCTTCCACTGGGGAATCTCTCCCCCTCTCACCCCTCACTCTGGACTTCTGCACCCTCCCAAGTGGAGCGGCACTGCCAGATACCAGAAACACTGGAGCTCCATTTACAGGCGCTCCAGGTTCTCTAGACACTAGGAGATCCTCCTCAACAGGCGGCCCATCAGGACAGCCTAGACTCCCTACCTGGTGTTCCCTTAAAGAACCATCCAGGCTCTGAGACTGGGTTTCGGGCACCTTGGGACAAGCAGCCCCACACTCACTCCTTCTCCACTGAGACAGGACGTGAGTCCCTACACCCCTCCCATTACCACGGGACCTAGCTGGGCTCCACTGAACCTCTCCCACCACTCTGGGTTGGAAGACACCTGAGCCACTCCTCTTAGGGTCACTCCCCAATGCCTCTTCAGACCCTCTGGAATCCACCAAAAGGTCTGCCTCCAATGTGAGCTCCCTGAGGTCAGAGAACTCACACTCCAACAGGTGTTGGCATAGCTCTGGAAAACAGGGACTTACAATATGCTCTCCCAAAATTGGATCACACAGTCCCCCACAGGGGTTAACCAAACTATCCTTCACCTCACCATCCAGTGCCTCGCACACGTACCCCACACCACTCTTCTGAGATTGGCAAGACAGTATCTGACTGTCTCTGTCACTCAACCCACACTCTTCTGGGCGGTCTTCACACTCACATACCAGGACTTCAACTGTGGGGGAACCACTCTCCCTGCACCTCCCATCTAGAGTCAGTAGAGTGTCCCTCCTGCTACTAGGACCATGAATCCCTGCGTCAGTTTCCCTGTTCCTCTCAGGGACACTGCGCACTACTGGAGCTACCTCATGTCCTTGAACCTCCTGGTGTATGTTAACCCCTCCAAGTCAGGCGCCACATCTCTGGGTGTGTGTACTACTCCCTCAGCACTAGATAACATAATTTTGCTGCCACCATCTGAGCTGGACTCCCCTCCAACTCAGCAAAGCTCATGTCCTGAGCTGCCCAAATTTCTTCTTCTTGGGCTAAGGCACTCATGGCCTCCAGCCTCTCGAGCTCTAAATCAAGCTCCCTCATTCTCAACTCATGCTCCTGATCCATTCTTTTCTCTTCTAGGGCCAATTTGTTTCCTAATTTCCAATTGCCCATTCATTTTGGCCAGCTCCAACTCATGCATCCTAATTCTCTCCCTGTCCTCCAGCTCTTCTGGGGACAGGCCTTTGGCAGAAACACTGCTACCTGCTAGGGAAGGTGCTTTCCTTTCCCCTGGACCCAATGGCCCTTCCAGCTGCACATCTGCATTATTATCCCATTCCTCATTCTCAGGGGTTTTCCTTGCTTCTACCCAGGCCCTCAGCGCTTTCTGGAACTCATCCCTCTTGGTGAGCCCGGTAATTGCAACATTAAATTTTTTGCAGAAGTGCTTCAGCTGCTTCACTTTGTAGCATTCTAGTTTCTCCTCTTCCCACTCAAAATCAACAGATGCTATGGATGCTGGTTTCATGATGGCTGAACTTGGCAAAAATGGAACGTCCTAGAAAAACAATTCTACCAAAAGTATGTGGTTGCGTTTTGGTCTGCACTCACTAGTAGTGTTCACCAATCACTGTACATGAGTCACAAATGCAAGTCCAGAATCCTCACCGCTGACCACCAATGTTAGATTTGGGGGTCTCTAGTTGGCACAGGTAGGTACTTGTGACAAATAGGGACCCTTGCCTCTAGTCAGGGTAGTGGGGGTACACTCCTAAAATAACCCCTGCTCACCCCCTTGGTAGCTTGGCACGAGCAGACAGGCTTATCTCAGAGGCAGTGTGTAAAGCATTTGTGAACACATACAGTAATCTAGTGACAACACTACAGATGGACACCACACAAGGTTTATATCAAAAATAAGTATTCTTTATATAGTTTTAACACAAGACCATAAACGACAAAAATCCACAATACTGTACTTAAAATGGTAGGTTTAGCCTAGTTCTCTTAAGTTCTTAAAATGTGACACTTTGAGTCAATGTACCTTACGATGCGTCACGTTTCTACAACGGAAGTGTTGCAGAGATGGAGATACGACAAAGTTCTGGTGCAAAGAAATAAAGACGTCAAGTTCTTCCTGATGCGGCACGCTTCTCCGATGTTGCGCGAAATCTCGACTCGATGCGTCAGCTGCAGCGGCGACACCCTTGTTCCGTGATGCGACGACAGCGGCTTTGGCGGCGACACTCTTCTCTGACGTTGCGAGACGCTTCCGCTCGATGCGACAACTGCAGCGGCGACACCCTTGTTTCGTGATGCGACGGCAGCAGCTCCGACGGCAGCACGCTTCTCCGTGGATGCGAGGCGCTTCTCTCGATGCGGTGCAATGCGACAGCTACAGCGGCAACATCTACGATGCGACGGCTGTGACGGCGACACGCTTCTTCCTCGATGCGAGATTCTTCTCTTGATGCGGTGCAATGCGACAGCTACAGCAGCGACATCTACGATGCGACGGTAGCGGCTGCGACGGCGACACGCTTCTTCGGTGTTGCGGGACGTTTCTCGAGATGCGGTGCAATGCGACAGCTACAGCGGCGTCATCTCCGTGATGCGACGGCAGCGGCTGCAACGGCGACACGCTTCTCCCTCTTGAGTAGCGCTTCCAGCTTCTTGCGACACGCAGTCCCTTCAGAAGGCCCAAAACAGCAGCAGGCACTTCCAAAGGATTCTTGGGGAGCTGGTGGTTGAAGTCTGTTGTCCCTGAGACTTCAGCAGGAGGCAAGCTCTTTTCTCAAGCCCTTGGAGATCCTTCACAAGTTGAATAAAAGTGCACACAAAGTCCTTTCTCCTTCCTTTGGCAGTCAGGCAACCACTGCAGGCAGATCCCTCTAGCTTAGGGATAGTCTTCTCCTCAGTTTCTTCTTGGTTCCGCTCCTCAGCAAAGGTTTCTTCTTGTTTCCCAAAGTGATCTAATTTCCTAGGGGTCTGGGTCCCCTTTTTATACCCAGTTTCTCTTTGTTCTCTGAAGGCAGAGAGGCCTCTGCCTAGCCCAAAACCAGTTCTGGTCAGTCCTGGAGCACTTTGTTTTTCTGACTCCTTCTTTCCTTTCAGAATGTGGGGCAGAGTGCTCAGCCGCCCGGCAGGAGGTGGAGCCAGCATTGTGGAAGGCAGGCACAGCCCTATTCAGACCCAGGTGCAACTCCTCCCTCCACTCTGGATGCAGATCTTTCTATTCAGCCCTGTGCTGACTCACCCTGTCTCCTGTAGCCACCCCCAGCCCCTGTCACTCAATCTCCAGACAAGGAATACACAACCCAGCAGAGGCAGGCTTGGAAGTTTAGGCAAGAAAATACCCACTTTCTAAAAGTGGTATTTTCAAACACAGAATGTTAAAACCAACTTCACTAAAAGATGTATTTTATCATTCTGAGTTCAGGCATACTAAATTCGTTTTTCTACCATGTTCCCTGGGTCAGTTCTGACTATAAGGTGTAATAGTCAGTCTGCCCATTCTGGCCTATGGGGAGCAGGTAGCCTTGCAATAGTGAAAAACGAAAATGGCTGTAATTCACTATTAGGACATGCCACACACACCAGGGCATGTCCTACCTTGTACTTACAATGCACCCTGCCCTAGGGCCTACTTTAGGGGTGACCAACATGCAGTAAAGGGAAGGTTTAGGGACTGGTAAGTGGGTGCACTCACCAAGTCGACATGGCAGCCCTAGGCTGCACACAGGCTCTGCGATGGCAGGCCTGAGGCACATTTTACAAGCCGCTTCTGTGGGTGGCACAACCAGTGCTGCAAGCCCACCAGCGGTATTGGATTTACAAGACCTGGGCACACTCAGTGCACTGTACTAGGGACTGACAAGTAAACCAATCATCCAATCATGGAGCCACTAATACATACATCAATTTACAATAGGGAGAGCATATGCACTTTAGCACTGATCAGCAGTGGTGAAGTGCCCAGAGTCATAAAACAGCCAACAACAGGTCAGAAAAAATATAGGAGGAAGGCAAAAAGTTTAGGGATGACCCTGCAAAAAGGGCCAAGTCCAACAGTGCCATATATGTCAAAGGAAGGTTTGGGCCTGGCAAGAGGGTAAACTTGCCAGATCAAAATGGCAGTTTAAAGCTGCACACCCAGGCTCTGCAATGGCAGACCTGAGATATGTTTAAAGGGCTACTTGAGTGGGTGCCACAATCACTGCTTCAGGCCCACTAGTAGCATTTAATTTACAGGCCCTGGGCACATGTAATACACTTTACTAGGGACTTATAAGTAAATTAAACATGCCAATTGTGGATATGCCAATGTTGCCATGCTTTAGGGAAAGAGCACATGCACTTTAGCACTGGTTAGCAGTGGTAAAGTGCCCAGAATACAAAGGCCAACACAAATTAAGCCAGCAAAACAGGAACTCAGATGGCAAAACAAGTCAGGGGAAAACATGCCAAGGATGCAAGTTCTAACAGCTTACAACAAACATATGTGATATTTCTTAAAAGAAGGTGTCTATTCTAAATGTGATTCACCATGTCTACAAAACTTCAGTGAATATCAGGGTGATGTGTGTCTATTGTATTGCAGTGAGTGATAAGTGAATATGTATGAGATGCCACCCCCTGTTTTTATTCTTACTTTCATGTCACCAAAATTTCAGCAACCAACCAAAGTACAAGAGATGACTGACGGAAGATGTAGCTGTTATGAGCCCTTCCAGGAAAATCCTGCATACACATCAGTGTAGCAGCTCCTGTCATCACAGACAACTGGAACACCATTGATGGAGTGCCAGTGGTGTCTATTGTGGAAAAGGTGTACTGTGTGGTGAGGTGGCTGAAGTGCTATAAGGGTACAGTGAATGGAATCTACCTCATGGGGAAGTGGCCAAAGGCTACAAATTCCCTTGAAACTCTAAGCCATTCCTGTAATGATTGTGATATGGCAATTAACCTTTCTGTTGAGGCATCTTCGCACCTAAAGCCAGCATAATGACTGTCTGTCCTGTTAGATGCCAATATTGTCAGAGGTGACCCTCTGCAAAGATCAAATGGCGATGAAATGGAGTGCAGCCAGTACTATGACATAAGCAGGGATAGACTGATAGCAGCAGTAGGTGATTCAAGCTTATGCTCCCAGCCTGCAACTGCATCAAGGATGTCATCAGGTAAGAAGAGGTATCTGGCAATGGCTGCTTCCCTGGACATTGTAAAGATGCTGATCTTTTGCTTGTAAACCCTCTCTCTACTCCTCAGAAAATCATTCCTCTAAAATATGGAACAAAGGCACAAATACTTTCACCAACTTAGTGAAATCAGAAAAGGGTTTTAGGTGTGTGAGTTCACTTCATTTCTGGTCAGCTTGCATGTGATTGGTTGGTGTTGTATTGTGATTCACCTGTAGATGAGTGGTGGAGTCCAGCGTTATCACTCCTTATATCACCAAGTGTGTTGCAAGTGTTTTTTTCAGCTTTAGTTATAAATTAGTAGTATAAGTACAAAAATATGAGCCCAAGAATGTTGGTAAAAAAATAATATTAAAAGATGTTCTAGTATTTTCTAACTTTACCCTTTTATTATTTTTTTTACCCATTATTTTATATGAGAATGTGTTGCAGTAGCAGTGGTTGGCCATGTTTGTGCCAAGGCTGAGCTGGAATGGATTTGCTACTGTTTTGGGATATGTTTTGTTGCATTCGATTTAGAAATACAGTTTGTGAATAGGAAGGGGCTGTTTTTCCTCCGTAAACCCTGACTTACCAATCCTAAGCCCCACCCATTTAGGAGTAAGTATTTCCCATTTTCCAGCCACTCCCCTGGAAACTCCCACGGTTGGTACTAAAACTTATGTGTACCAGTACGAAATTCTCCACACATGCGTTAGAGACCTCTGCACAGAAAAGATTAGAGTGGCATAGGTGGAGAACTCACACTGAGGTTTGATAATAGCATTTTGCAGTATGTGAATAGTACTATTGTAGTAGCACTAAATTTTCTACAAAATTCAGTTTGCGAATAGGCGCCACTGTATGAAAGATGTTTTAACTGATGTGTTTATTTATTTATCTGAAAACATTTTCATTGTTGTCCCTTTTTATTATTGTGAATTACCAAAAATGTTGAACTGTAAGAGGGTAGAAAAGATTTTTCTGACAAAGTAAAATGCACAAACAAAGATGTCAGCTCTCAGATAAAGAAACAATCTTTCTGCTAAACATGCACCTAATTATTTGACAATAACGATCACCTACAGCTAGAATTTGTAGGTATGCAGATATCCAGCACTCAACTTACACCGCTTTCTTAACAGTACATACCAAAAACTGTTTGGTTAAGGAATATTCTGAGGAACGCATATCATATAAGGAAGTTAACCTTACATTGTGTAAGAAATTGGGTTTTTGGTTGACTGGGGTAAAAGCCCTGGTTAAGCAGCAACCACAATCCTTGTCTGGGAAAGGTACAAGAAAACCCCAAATTAGCCTGTGCTCACCCCCTTGGTAGCTTTGCACAGAGCAGCCAGGCTTAACTTAGAGGCACTGTGTAAAGTATTTGCGCAACACTTCAAACAGTAAAACAAATAAAACACATCACAAAAGGAGCCCACAACAGACTTAAGAAAACACAAAGGGGCCGATTCCGATTCGGGCTGGAAATCTCTCCGACCGAGCCGGACCCGGAGAGATTTCCGACCGAATCGGACCCGTGCAGCCCGACCGAACGAGTACGATGCGTCCGTATGCTATCGGACTCGAGTCGGTCGGACTCCCATTGAAGTCAATGGGAGCCGGTCGTACAAGGCTTACGCGGGCTTCCATTGCCTCAATGGGTGCGAGGCGAACAAGGGTGCCCCCTACAGCGGGTACGCGGCGAAGCGACTCACGCCATACACGCACAGGTAGGGGGGACCCATGGGTCCCCCCTGTGTGCGACTCGCGCGGCTACGCGTACAGGGGGTCCGACACGGACCCCCGAAGTACGGCTCCGACTGCTCTTTCGAGTCGGACGTCGCGTGTCGGTCGGACTGCTCGCGGCACGCATCGTACTTACCCGGCCGGGGAACGTCTCCATTGCGCGGTGCGAGTCGTGTCCGAGCGAGTCGGTCGGTGCGGTTCGACCCGGGAACGAGTCGGTCGGAGCGGTTGGGACGCCCAAACGAGTCAGTCGGCGATTTCGCATCGTACTCGCTCGTCCGGATGCGCGTTACGAATCGGTCGGGAAACAGGGCTCCGAATCGGATCCGGTAAAGCCGAATCCGATTCGGAGCCCTACCGGCCGAGGTCGGAATCGGCCCCCAAGTGTTTAATAAATAAAACATGACCAAAATGAAAAAATCCAATCAGTAGAACCAGAGTTATGAATTTTTAAAGAATAAACTGCAATATAGCCCCTAAAAATATAAAGCGGCAATCGTGGCTATCTGGTTGCGCTGGACTGGGTCAAAGTCAAATGTTTGGGCCGACCACGATGGAGCGTGTGTCAGATACAGTGCCAGATAAATCAGACTGCAGTTTTACCTTCTCAGGGTTTTGTGCCAAGATTCCCATTCGCGTTGAATGGCTATGGCAAGAAACTAAAAGCTATGGCTAAATGGCTATGGCAACTTTCTAAAAGTGACATTTCCAGACTTGCAATTTAAAATCAGAGACACCAAACTTGAAGGACTTATCTCTTCTCATTTGGAAATTACACTTATAAAATGTAATATCGCAACACCAATATTCTCCTATGGGAGAGATAGGCCCTGCAGTAGTGAGAAACTAATTTAAGGGTACGCAAAACTTAAGAGTACATAGTCTACTTTTTAAATACATTGCACCCAGCCCTCTGGGCTGTCCAGGGCCTACCTTAGGAGTGACATATGTATGAAAAAGAAAGGCTTGGGCCTGGCAAAAGATTTTCTTTGCCAGGTCGAACAGGAAGCTTAAAACTGCACACACAGCTTCTGGCAGACCTGAGACATGTTTTAAGGGCTATTTAAATGGGTTGCACAATCAGTGCTGCAGGCCTACTATAGTTTACAGGCCCTGGCACATATAATGCACTTTATTAGGGACTTTTAAGTAAATTAAATATGCCAAGTGGGGAGAAGCCAATATTATCATGTTTAGAGGAGAGAGCACATGCACTTTAGCACTGGTAAGCAGTGACAAAGTGTGCAAATTCCTAATACCAACAAAAAGAGGTCAGAAAAAGTAGAGGAGGAAGGCAAAAAGTTCAAGGGAAGACCATCCTAACACATTGGCTTTGTCTTACCTCAGAACTAAAAGCTAACTTTTATTTGGTGAACAAATTTGGTCTCTAGTAACTATCTATAGAAATTGATAAATCTTTTGATCCTACAACTTTCATACCTATACATGAACTGGTACTATTTGAAGAGCAAATATATAGTTCACAAAACAAAGAGTACATCTGCACCTGTAGATTTCCATCTATGTGTGGGTGCAGTTATACTACTTTTTGGGTCCAAAATGTAATACCAGACTCAAAGGTTTTTGATCATGATGAGTTAAAATTGGTTTATTGACGAGTTTCAAGTTCATAGAACATTCAGTATCCATAAGGAAGGAACAGAAAACCCACATGTTTCAGTTCCTATGGACACATGTTTGTAGCTTCTTCAGTTAGAAGATATGTGCTAATGTGTGCAAATTTATATAATTATATTTAAAAAAGAGTAACCACAACTAGAATAAAATATTGAGTAAAATAGAGAAAGTGGTATGGTGCTGAAAAAAGAAAATAGGTAAAATAATAAATGAACACTGTATAAGTAAATAATAAGACAAATGACGTTATACATAATTTATAAAACAAAATTTCAAATAATATTGGAATCACATATTCCTATAAACATCATTAATTTTAAAATTATAATGAAGCTTGGATCAGCCATATCCCCTATTCATTCTCACAGTTTTTATAGCAATTTTTCTTTTTAAAAAATGAGCTTTGTAAAATAGTAATTTCTTTGCAAACAAATGTTCATAGGTTTACCCTAAATGCACTAAATTTAGCATAATTGACAATCAGTACTTCATCTATATTGAAGAGACACATTGTTTAATATGAGACTTGAATTGTACTAATAACCATAAATATAATACATTAATGGGATACCCTACCACATCCTAAGCAAATTAGTGTGCTAAGATTCAATCACTCCTTCAAATTAATATCAGTGTCCACTAACGGCTGGGTAACACATCAGGTGTTATCTTCGTTGATTGAACATGACCGGATTGCAATCAAATCTTTATCCATTTTAAGAAAACACATGGTTGTATTAAAATTCATAATGGTACTGATGGTGCCAACAAGCATACAAAGTATGTTAAAAATCTAATCTTAAGCAAATGGGTGCTGTACATTATGTCTAATGATGTACTATTATTATAGAACCTCAAAAAATAGTGAGCCAATAGATAAGTGTTATCTTCAATAGTTCAATGTGATAGATCCAAGTTCATGGTTCCAGCTAAATGTACCCAGAAAATCTATGAAGAGTTTCTATGAACATAATATAATATATCAAATGTCAGGGGGATGTTTAAATTAGTAATAAGTAAATATAGAATGGATTATGTAGGTAAACTTAATACCTAACATTGGTGTGCAGGAAAAGATATTTTAAAAGGCAATATCAAGAGAAACAATGTATTGATATTGTGGCTAAAGAGTCTCCGGTATGGTTGAAAATAGAACAAAATAACATTGACAAAGCTTACCTACAAGGAGTGACAAAAGCATGATAACTCTGTTCCAGTCAGTGTGTTTGTACGCATGGATCAAATCACCATGATATTGAGGCAATATAAATAGGTAACACATTTTTGGGCATACTGCATGTTCGTTCAGCGTTCTGCATATAAATTCTATGATAGCGAAACTATCTCAGATGCACCTCATGCTCATGCAGTATTATGAATAAAGCTCTATGGCCAAATAAACAACTATGGGGGCAATATTAAGCATGAAATTACAATAATTATTCTAAACACTAACTATGGTCAGGATAACCCAGGCATAATCTTTCAACGTTGTTTAGGTATAAAAAATTGGCACCATATTGTGTGCCAGTTCATTATTTTGAATCCAAATTCCATGATAATAACGTCATTTAAGGCATGCTACATGCTTGTACAGTGTTATGCACAAACCTCAGTGGTGAAGAACACAACTGTGCATGCCATCTGGGGGCATGGGACAATGACTGAGCTAAACTATATGGTCAGCAACAACTGTGGGAACCATTTTAGGCAAAATATTTTATCATAAGTTGACATTGACATTATCTTAAATGTATGAAGAGTTTGTTCAATGTTCAAAGAAAAAAACTATATGATCAAAATAGCAAGTGTCTAATATTATGAGAAATAAATATGAAATGGGGTGAGGTGAAAACAACTCAGTGATTAATACTTATGGCAGTAATAATACTCAAGTGTTTCAGCAAGTGTATTTAATTTAGAAGAAATGTAACAATATGTCTAAGTATGCAATGCAAAGTATGCAGTAAAAGCAATTGTGAATAGCAGTTATAAAATTCCACTTGTGTAAGAAGAAAGAGTTCCCATGTAATTACCATCATAGGACCAAAGAATCATTCATCAGTTTCTGACTGTACTGTTTCATAATTGCCTAAATTGATTTTGACATCTCTTCCATGAATATTTAAAAAAACAAATTAACTAAACATCTATTGATGAGACACATCTATAGATAGGTGTTATCAATGAGCATCATCTGATCTCTACAATGTATGATCTTCCATATCAATTGCAATATGTTTAATCACATCAAAGTCTCGCACTGCACAGAACCCCTTCATTTTGAGGTTAACTGTTTTTCAATTGCCTTATGGATTGCTACAGGCCTCATTGCTCTGAATCCCACTTGTCTTGGTAAAATTCCATCCTCAATAAATGTGTGTCAGCTCATAAACTCTTCTCTTTCCCTGTCACCTCTCATTGCTTTCCAGATAACTGTATGAGATTATTTTCACCCATGTTTATCGCCAACAAATTTGAACAACCTCTAGCCTAAAGCAACTAAGCTAATATGAATAAAACTTGGCCTCATCACATACTAATCTTGCTGCACCATTGTGACATCCACATGCAGTCCAGTCCTCGTAATCATGCATAAGACCTTGTATCCATTTGCTTGTTTTCCACCTCCCAAAAGAGTATATTACAATCCAAATGGACCAGAACACAAACTGCACTTAGGTAATACCAGAAATGAAAAAAACAACAATTATAAAGCTACTTCAACATAGCCCTTCTGACCTAAAGTAATGCTAGCAGCAGTCCAACAACCAATGTGTTGTATCACATCTCCAGAAACCCCCAACCTATCTGCCTCAGTTTTAGCCCCAATTCTAAAAGAATACAAAAGAATATGCTATAAACTGTTCTGAAAAAACCCTCTATCTTCTTTAAAACAATCAAAACTTTAAACGTTGTGCATTTGCTCCCTTCCGCAACACTGCAAATCTCCCATTTAAAATCTGTCTTCACCTTCACAAACTGGTCCAATAACTGCCTCCCTTGCTGGTCAGTTTTAGACTCTCTATGCAAAATATCCAGATAGCCCAACACTTCTATGACCTCTTGTCTTAGTAGTCCTTCTGTGGCTTGTTTCCTATTAGTTCCAAATCTCTAAATGCCTCAATGAATAATGAGCAACAATCAAAACAGAGGTGCCTGATGCAGCATCACATTAGAAAACAGTGCCGTATAAACAAATAGAGATCAAAAGTAACAATAGTGTTAAAGAATACTGGAAATCCTGGTAGACTTGCATAAATAATTATATTTAAATTCATACAATTAATCAGTATCTGAATAAACCAGTGCAGTAATGTGTAGAATACAGGAGTGCAATAGAACAGTGGTTGAGATGCAATAGTTTGTACAGTTCCGTGGTTGCAAACAATCAGACTCCAGTACAACTAATATATACACTTGTTCACAACACCATAAGTGTTGACGGGGTTTGGAACCGTATGGACTGAAGGGTCATCATCAGGACTAACACATGATGAGAAGCAAGAGCAGGTTGTTGACCACTGTCCATGGAAAAGTATATAATAACCGAGCCTAAAGTGCCCAGATACACCAATAAGGAATAAATCTTAAGTATCCTGGGAGATCCAAAATGGCAATCAGGATCTTTGGGCTGCACACAAATCAGCTGGGACTTGGAATGACCGCAAGAGTTGGCATTCAGGGCTAGAGTACTGTTTTTTGGGATACTGATAAATTGTATGAATCTAAATACAATTAATTATGTAAGTCTACCACAATTCCCAATATCCGTTAACATTATTGTTACTTTTGATCTCTACTCAAACTGTGGGGCATATTATCAAGGAATAGCGATATTTATCACTAACCGCGCTTAGCGCGAATTTTTTTAACGCCGCCTATCGCTGGAAAATATCGCTGAGATAACATCCTATTAACAAGGTTTATCTCCATAGCGATAAAATTTCCAGCGATAGCGGCAAAATGTGAGAATATCGCTGGAAAAGCAGCGATATTCTCGCATTAACGCAAGGATGGATTCAGCATTAGAATCCACCTCCTATACTTCAAACAGGTAAGTCATCCTCACTAGCAGGTGATAAAATCTAGCGATAAACGCGCTTAGCGCGAATTATTTTATCACTTCGCCTGCCTTGCTAATAGGGGGTAGTGGTGTTAGCGACTGTTTTCAGTCGCTTTTAGTAGGGAACGCCTTCCTTGCATGTCATTAGCGATAATTATCGCTGACATGCAAGGCGATGGGAAACGCGGCCGCTAACGCCTGAAAGCTGTCGCTAACGCCTGTTAGCGACAGCTTGCTGATAGGGCGATAAAATTATCGACGCTTTAGCGGCAAAAAGTGCCGCTAAAGCGGCGATAAAGCCCTTGATAATATGCCCCTGTACTTCTAATTTGATGCTCGATTCTGACCCTCTGTCTTGATTGTTGTTTATATGCCCCTGGTTACAGGTGGCTGTGGGCTTCCCATGATGTATATAACCTCAAAGAAAAATAAAAGAATTCCTAAAGCACTCTTAAAACTTTCCTACACAAGTCTCCAGTAACCACCTGCAGCCAACTGTGCATCGCTAACTTCTCTTTCACACAATCAGCCAGTATCCTCCTCCCCAAAACTTCCACTCATAGCTCTTACCGCCAAACATTCTTACCATAAGAAGCAGTACCTGCCCATTTGCCTGAAATGGTCCCTACTCATACATCACACACTATCAAAGTCAATCTTTTCAGCATCCTTAGCCACAAACTCCCACCAAGCCTAACTTTTCTTTCTCTGAAAGGATGGTGTCAGTGAATTCTCAACAAGTTCTAGATCCCTCAGCCCCTACATTTACTTTTCTGGTGCTTTTCTTCCTCTCCACATGTTCCAGGGCCAGACCATGACATCTCGACCACTGAAAACGATACTAAGCATTTACACTGTTATTATCATGACCTGGCATATGTACTGCTCAAAAGTGGATATTAAAATGTAAAGACCCCAAAATAAAAACTGTCAATAGCTTAAAAACTCTAAAATCCATCGCTTTTCGCCATGCCACATTAGCCTCATTATCAACATTGAATGTCACTTTCATGTCCACCAAACCCCTTCTCAAGCACAACCGTACCATCAAAAGCACAAAATACAAGAAAACCATGCTTCTTCCCTGTTTCAGCCAGCATTTTGACCACAGGTTCACACACTACTGTCTTAAAAGAGACTGAAACCTGATTCACCTGCTGCACCCATAAAGACCTTTCTCTTACAAAGCAACTCATCATCAAGTGCCAACATTGTACCACCATGACCATGAAATTCATCAAAAATGATTTCCATATCTGTAAGTCAGTTTGCAACCCAGCATAAATTCTCACCCTGAGATGATGAAATAATTCATCTGACGTTGCAAACCCCAATCCTGCAGAAAAACCTACCTACTTTAACAAACCCAAAGCAAAGTTAAAATGCCCAAGCAGAATTTGCACTCCTTAACCTTATTCTTTTTTTGTGACAACTGCTTCCAGTAGAGGCCTTAGCCCTTCTTTGACTTTTTGACTTTTTGTGACATTGTCTAGTCAGCATCCTGACCACATCCAGTGCAACACCTAAAAATAACAGGCTTTTCATCTTTTCAGGAACAAGCAGAACTCCCTTTTTCACCCACTAAAACTTGAAATTGCATTAAAGCCAACCCCATGTTCCTGCACCCTTATCTCACATTGACACACTGAATACTGGACATTTCAAACAATGCAAATGAAGTGCCACAGACCATGGGTAAAATCTTCTCAATGTAAATGGTCCTGCCACACATAAGGCTTAACAAAGAGAAACAATTAAGATTCACAAAAACCCATCAGAAAGCTGACTTTATATTACTCCTAATTAGATCTGTCATGTAACTACATTTCCTAATCAGATGAAAAGCATACTTAACTGTTGCATATTGATTATACTGTAGTATCTACTTGTGAGATAAAATAATCATCTGCCTGACTATTACAGGTTATAATTGTGAATGAAATAGCAAGAGTGGGATTTGAAACAAATTCTTCCATGTTTTTATGAAGCGAGAAAAACGTATATGCTGGCACTAGAGTGAAATCTCTCCTGAAAAAACCTAGCCTGGACCCAGACTGTCTCGGTAACTATCGCCCCATCTCGCTTCTCCCAGGGATTAGCAAAATAGCGGAGAAACATGTTAATTCGGCACTCTCCATGTACTCGGAATCCCATAACCTTCTCCATTCCTCTCAAACCGGCTTCCGCCCGTGCCAAGGAACGGAAACGGCTCTGCTTGCAGTTTTTGAAGATTCCAGAAAGATTTGCGATGCAGGAGGCTACTCTGCTGTGATTCTTTTAGATCTCAGCGCAGCCTTCGACACGGTCAACCACCATATTCTGGTCCAACGACTCAGAAGTTTGGGGGTGTCCGGAGTAGCCCTAACATGGTTGCAATCCTTTCTGGAGGAAAGATCTTTCCAGGTGTTCAAGGGTGAGGTTATTTCAAAATCTTTGCCTCTCCATTGTCGGGTCCCTCAGGGATTGTCCCTGAGCCCCACCCTTTTAATGTTTATATGGCTCCTCTTGCGGACATTGTTCTTACCTTTGGGGTGCACATTGTGACTTACGCCGATGATACCCAACTGGTTGTAGCGCTGGACCATTCAGACAAGGCCTCTACTGGCCTTTGTCCTTGCCTTGAAGAAGTAGCCAAATGGATGAAAAACTTGCATTTAAAACTAAATGGCGACAAGACTGAGCTTATGCTCCTTGGCAATCCTTCTCCTTTTAAAGCGGACACCATGTGGCCAGCCTGTATGGGCCCTGCACCTGCCCCTAAGTCAGAGATAAAGAGCTTGGGCTTTTGGCTGGACCAAGACCTTAGCTTCAAAGTCCAGGTTAGGAAGGTTGTGGCCTCCTGCTTCGGCATCATAAGGATGCTCCGCAAAGTTCTCCCTCTGCTCCCCTTCCAGCAAGAAAGCTTATGGTCCAGGCTCTTATTCTTTCACGCCTGGACTAAGGGAACGCCCTATATCTTGGTGCGCCGAGTTCGGTCCTCGCTAAACTTCAAACAGTGCAGAACAGCGCGCAAGGATTCTCGTGGGGATTCTGAACCGGCAGTCTGCAAAACCTGCTATGAAATCCCTTCACTGGCTCCCTGTTCGGGAGAGAGTTCACTTCAAGGCTTTGTGCATTACCCACAAGATGTTAGGAGGAAAGGGCCCAGCGATTAACTCATCTATGGTCCAGCCTTATCGAGCAAAAAAGCGGCTGCGCTCAGATGAGCTATACTTGGCCGTCGTTCCTAGAATTAAGAGGGCCAGAAGCGGTGGCCGGTTATTTTCGTACAATGCCGCCAAACTATGGAACTCCCTTCCTCTTCATCTACGAAAGGAATCCAATCATATGGCCTTTCGTAAGTTGCTATAAACGTGGCTCTTTCCTAAGTGATCCTTGAGGCTTTAGTTTTACCGCTTCAGCGCTGGGATGCCTCTGGGTAGCTACGCGCTCTACAAGTGCTGTTTCATTCATTCATTATGGAAGACAAGGTTGCATTCATCGAACAGTCTGATGGAAAGGCACCTGGCCAACATAGCATTCTTCATTGTGTGATACCCAAGTGTATCTCTGTAAATCTTCAACCAACTTCCACAGCAGATCGAGCAGGGCACAATGGTTGGGTAGGGATTCAGTTAACCAGGGTAAAACCCTGCTCAATTCACTTTCCTAAGTTGTGGTCCTAGGCCTCAGATTTTTCTGGCCCGATGCCATTATGCCTAAAACTAAGGAGAATGGAAGGAGCCAGGTTTTAAGGAGGGAAAGGAACATCTAGGGAACGTACCCACCCCTTACTGTATCACAAACCAGCAACTAGAGCAGTGATACTCAAAGTATGGCCCAGGTGCCGCTTGCGACCCTGTGGACCTTTTCATGCGGTCCGCTGATGAACAGCAGCATGGGCTGCTGTTTACTTGCTGAGCACTAATATTCTGATTTTTTTTTTTATAAACGGGCAGTCATTTATTTGCAGGTTAACTGAAGTTATGAAGTAACTAAGGTGGTGTTCTGCACCACTTAACTTTTGGAACACCTTTATTATTAAAGATATCTTGCAACATATGTGTAAAATAGGATTTTGTTTCTTCAAAATTCAAAAACGCGTGTTTCATTAACATGCAGAAGCGTTTTACCTCACCACTGCATTGAGAGGTATGTTTTTTAAGTGCTAGTTTTCAACCATGAATTTAGAAACATTCATGCTTCCTCACCCCATCTTGACAACAATGTCAATAGTGAACTAAGTGGCAAATCAGATGTCATGTGCACAGTCTGGGTGGCCTTGGTTGTTAAAATAAGTGAACAACATTATAATCAAACACAGGAGAAGATTTTGTACAGCACATATTCTGATGAATTTGGAGGTTCTCTTATATGCCATAATGAAGAAACAGGAGAAAAGTGAAAAAGAATTGCCTAGGATCACACAGTTTGGTCAAAGGAAAATCTGGGATTGATCTCAGGTTTTCTGGTCTCACATTGTGCAATCCAGCCAGATGTAAATTCTTCTCTTCCTCTACAACTACCTTACACAATCCCTGACCCTCGGTCACACCACAGACCCCATGGCAAATGTTTGTGAGTACCAATGAACTAGAGCAAGGATGGTGATTTCAACACAAGAGTTAATACAGACGACTGCAGATGGTTGGGAGCAGGGCATCAGGGGCAAACAGTACTATAGAAGAACAGTGAACCCTTTACAGCCAGTCTCTGAGGTGTTGCAGGACTGTATATATGATTAGCGCCTCAAGACCCTCAAGGGCTACTCATCCGTGCTTTACAAACCTCTGATTGATTGATTGATTGAAGCTCTTTTCTCTGTATATACGGGCAGGTGAAATCCTGGGTAAGGAAGGGAGGGTTAATACTTCATATTCTTCTAAACTGTAAAGGAAAGTTGGCTTATAGGACTAGAAGGATGATTCTTTCACCCCGGAAGGAACTTCAAGAAACAAAAATGATATTCTGCAATCTTAAAACAAGAAGTGCACATAATGCTTATTGACTCAATAGCATTCTGTGTTTAAGCCGGAGACTTGGATTCATGTAAAAAATTCAAGGCCATGAAGTAATGGACTGTCGAACTGCTTACACGGAATAAGTACAATTTTTGTGTCATTCCGAACCACTTGTCTAGTGATGTTGACTCACTCCTGTAATAAAGGTGTTACACAGGCCCTCTGCCCAAGTCAAACGATGTACAATATCTGTACTTGTGCATGCCTTCTTTGATAGCCCTTCTAATAGAGACAGACTCATGTTTTTAAAATACCATTCATAAAATAGTCCTTAACCTTTTTAATAAGTTTCTCTTGCACCAACTGCTTAAGGTATTCACCTTGTTCCTATTGGATAAAAGCCTGCCACTCAACTAAGTCATGAAATTTAACTGGATTAGGAACCCTTTCAACTCAGATGTTTCCACTGTGTACCCAAAGTGATCTGCCTAAAACTTTGAGTAACAGCAAGATGACCTCCACATTTTGCACATTCATGTTTAAAGTTACACATTTATCTCAATCAAAACCCTTTGTTGAACTCATAACAGGCCCCGTCCACTGTATCTTGCCTCCTTGCCAAACCTTCCTCCACAAACTGGGTGGTATATTCAAGAAATATCTTATTTGAACTAGGTAAAAAACTGGTTGTATGCAATGCCTGATGAGGCTTGGTAGGAGCCATCAACTGTAGCCAGAATTTGCTATCAACTTTGCTCCATTGCTTATTAGTGTTCACCCTATTCATGCTCTAAACTCCTCATCATTATGTAAGAAAATTACCCCCCAAAACCCAATCTGCACATTCTGATCACATCATTGTATTTAAGAAGAACACCACATTGCTCTAGGTTGCATACACAGTACACATTTGAATAAATATATAATGTTGCTGTCCAAGTGTCCATGTTATTTAGAGCCCTGGCCTATCTAGCAAGCGCGCATTCTTCCTCTTTAGAACCCATTTTTAACATAAATTTCCGTACATTTGCACATTCTCCTTCCCAATATTTCTTCCATTTATAAAGATGAATGCACTCTCAATGGCATCATAATACCCATGTATGGAAATTTAATTTTCCTACCTCCCCTTTATTCTCCCCTTCTTTCTATTTACCTTTCTTATCATTTTCCTCCAGCTTGATGCTTGCTGTTTCCATCACCAATATCAGTAACTTTGTTATCATTTTTTACCCTTTGGTTACTTCATTAACCATAACTTCTCTAACCCCCACTGACTTGAATATAACCCCCTTTGTTTTTTTAGCCCAAATTCTCATGCTGAGCACCATAATTTCATACCTTGCCATTAAAAAGCATGGATCACCATGACAAAGCTTCATCCTCCGTTCTCATTTTGTTTTTCTTGTCCAATGTGTTCAATGCATTTTTGTGGTTTTCTTTGCCTGTTTTTTTTCTGCAAAGCACCAAAACTCCTTCCTCCTTTAGCAATGCACTCAATATGCAAGTACTCGAAAACCTTTTTTTTAACATGCTGATCCCATTCATTGCATTGCTGGCAGATTTCCTTTTTTTCCAATTCAACCATTTCTTCATCACAATCCATCTCGACCCTCCCCCAATCCTACATACCTGGGACACCAACACTCCACTTGTACTTGCTACAGCATCATCTCTAATCCCTCCAACCAGTCCTTTTACTTTTCACACAGATACCATTGAACCAAATCCTGCCTCCCTTTTAATCATGTTGTTGTGCAGGACAATTCCTTCCCTTTGTACTGGAGTCTTTATGCCACTTTGGACTCGACTGGTGGTTAGACACCATCTCCTGCATTACCTACTGTTAGACCTGACAACCTTAGCGTGGTCTTCCCCTCCAACGTTTTGCCTACCTCCTCCACTTTTTCTGACCTCGTTTTGCTGCCTTTATGACTCTGTGCACTTTACCACTGCTAACCAGTGCTAAAGTGCTTGTGACCTCTTCCCTAAACATGGTAATATTGGCTCCTCCCCAAATGCCATATTTAATTTACTTATAAGTCCCTAGTAAAGTGTACTCCATGTGCTCTGGGCCTGTAAATTAAATTCTACTAGTGAGCCTGTAGCACTTATTCTTTCACCCACTTAAGTAACCCTCTAACCATGGCTCAGGCGTGCCATTGCACAGTCTGTGTGTTGACCTGGCAAGACAGACCTCTTGCCAGGCCTAAACTGTCCCTTTTTATACATTTAAGTCATCCCTAAGGTAGGACCTGGACAACCCAGATGGCAGGGTGCAAAGAATTTAAAAGAAAGGACATGTGCTTTTAAGTTTTGCATATCCTGGTAGGGAAAAACACTCAAATTCGTTTTTCAGTACTGCAAGGCCTATCTCGCCCATAGGATAACATACATTATTTAATTGTAATTCCCAATTATGAAGAGATAGACTTTTCAGGTTTGGTGTCTCTGCAATCACAATTTAAAATCACAACCTAAGGTGAAGTCTGATTTGAAATTGCAATTCGGAAAATGCCACTTTTAGAAAGGCGGCAATTTCTTACTTTAGCCATTTTGATTTTTGTCCTGTTTTATTTATTAAATCAATCTCTATTTTTCTAACCTGGTGTGCTATCTTTTTGTGTGGTGCTTTCACTGTTTTACTGTTGGTAATGTTGCACAAATACTTTACTCATTGCCTCTAAGTTAAGCCTAACTGCTCTGTGCCCAGCTACTAGAGTGCAAGCTGAGGTTAATTTAGGGTTTGGCTGCTTCTGACCCTGACTAGAATTGTGGTTGCTGCCTGACCTGGGCTCATACCCTAGTCAACCAACAATCCAATTTCTAACACCTACCATAACAAAAGGCTGTTGTCTTTCCAAACCACTCAAACCAAAGAGCTAGATTTACAAGGCTTTGGACCAATGCAGGGCAGCACGCTGAGTTGCTGTGCTGTGTTGCATCAACTGGAGACAGCAAAACAGCACTATATCTACAAAGCAGTGCACAGTTCTGCTCTCTCCCTGTGCTGAGGAACTTACTGTAGCTATGAGCCATTACAGGCATCCTTGGGCCATAGGGCAAGCATGTCTGCATTGTGGTCAGCATAGCATTTTGGCAGAACGAGGTCCCTTCCTGCACATAAACTATGCTGGAATCCTCTTTCCCCTTTGTGTGTGTGCTGCAAAATACAGCACACTAGAAGATTAAAAAACTAGAAGTAAAAATATTGCCCCTCCTTATGCTTTCAGTAGAACCAAGGGTTTTGACATGTTCAGAAGTATTTCTATATATGGATTCTATATATGGATTGGTGTCAAAATTGATGGGGAAATGCCCATGCACCACCAATTGAAGGGTTCCTAGATGCAAAGTAACACAAAGGCAGCACATGTTGCTGCATTTCATTACTTTGTTTACAAACCAATACAAATGACACTAATGTTTTTTAAAATCGTTCTTTATTCTTTTGTCCCAATTCTTTTATCTGTGTTATTTCATTAACTATGTTAAGGTGTCTGGGCATGAAGTGACTACTGTTAATAGAGCAGCACACACTAATACAAGGTCTCACTCACTTTTTGTCTCTCTGCTCCCACTCAAATCTTTTGCTAGTCGCAAGTGCCTGTCCATATTTTTTTTATATAAACTGTTTTTTTGTTGGTATTAATCAAATACACAGTTGGACGATTACAGCAATGATTGTCACAGCAATACAGCACACATTTTACAGTTTGCATTCACATTTGTGGGTTATGCAGTAAAACATGTCATTACAGGCCTACAATATTTCCCCTTCCTGCGTTCCTCCCGAAGGTCGTTCTGTTTCTCTGGGTAGCTGGGGGACACACCTGTCCCCTGTGCATATTCCACTTGCCCCAATTCCAATCCCATTTCTTGGGGCTGCCTCTATTCTCATAAATGGTCTTTTCTGCCACCATTGACCAGTCCATATCCAGCTTCCATTGCGCAAGTGTAGGTGGTTCGCTTACCCCCCATTTTCGTGCTATGTTTCGTTTTGCTATAGCAAAACCAAGGGTCACCCAAGTTTGTTCCTTACTGTTGAGATCTGTCAGTCCCCATATGTTTGGCAGACATAATTTAGGTGTTTGTTGAAGTTCCTTACCACAAACTACTCTCAACTGTGTCACCACAGACCTCCAATATTATTGAATGGTAGGACATTCCCATAAGATGTGGTAGAATGTGCCCTCTGCTTCGCACTGCCTCCTGCATGTGGGATCGTCTTTTCATTTAATTTTTTTCAGGGTCCTGCAGGAAAGATAAGTTCGGTAAAGGATTTTAAGTTGTATTAGGTTTAGCCTAGAGGTTATGGACATTTCTCTGGGGAAGGCTAGAGCCGCCTGCCATTCTTCTTCTTCCAACTCTCCTATATTTTCCTGCCAGTGCTCTCGCAGCTTCAGTAGGGGATCAGGCATGTTATTAAGTAGTTTTCTGTATGTCATGGATATCACTTTGCAGTCTATACGGTCAGTCAGTAGTCTGTCCTATAGTGGTGAAGACTCTGGGTAGTCTGCACCCGGCGGGATGGCCACCATTAGAGCATGTCTAATTTGTAGATATCTATACGTCTCGAATTCTACCATATTGTATTCTGTTCGTAAGTCATCAAATGGTTTGACTGTCCCTTTTGACCATAGGTCTCCCACTTTCGAGATACCGATCATGTCCCATTTATCAAACCCTGGACATTTAATTAATATACCTAGTCTTTCTGCCTCCCATAGCAGCATGGACTGAGTCACTTTATTTCGCCATCCCAACCTTTTTGTCACTTGCTGCCAAAGACTGTTTGTTGTGTTGGGCCCGTTAAGAGCTGATGTATGGGATTTGTATATAGCGCCTGTCTGTAGCCTCTGGGGCCCATGAGTAGTTCATCCATTTGGTATGCAGGGTCGGTTGTTGAACTGTGTACCCACTGGTTGACCATGGCTAATTGGGTTGCCAAATAGTACATTCAGATATTTGGGAGGGCAATCCCTCCATAGTACCATCCCTTCATAGGTTTCTGTATGGCAATCCGTGGGGGCTTCCCATCCCACAGTAGCATTCTCATCTCCCTCTCTATAGTGGTAAAGTATGTGTCTTGGACTGGGAAAGGTTTGTTTTGCAGGATGTATAAGAATCTTGGCAGTGCCATCATTTTAAAGAGTGCTAACAACAACACACTTGCCAGTACTGATACAAAATTTACCAATTACTTACTCAAATCACACGTGACACTCATTGTGATTGAAAAGAAACTAATTTATTTTTTCTTTTAATTTCAAGACAAATTTATAAAAAAAATGTTTTATCTATGTTTTCAATCTTGTTAGTTTTCATTCTAGTCTATTCATCAATTTCCATAGACCACAGCAAATACTATCACATACATGACATGTATTACATGTAGTGTGTACACATATAACTTAAACAATACTAAACATTAAATAAACAACCAATGTGTGCCATAAGAAAATAAGTTATGGTTCCACACAAAATTGAGACAATGACATACATGTGAGAAATGAAATGAAAGAAAAAAGAAAAGAAAAAACATGACCAACCGGGTTGGGGAGTAAGTTTCAAGAACTACCTATTATTTTTTCAACACAACCCTGGTCTAGATGACGACCAAACAGTGTGGTATTCAGGTAACCCAGATAATTCATTCGATAATTTGTCAAACATTTGTAAAAACGTTAATACGTAAAAGGGGTCAGCCTAATACAAAATACATGTTCACTCATTTGGTCAAAAGTAGTGGTCAACGCGTTTCGAACCCCTATACTATTTGGGAGGGTTCTCCTCAGGACCTGGAACCAAAACAAAGCTAAAAGAGAAAGAAAAGAAAGTGCTCGTGTTACCACTTGCAACCTCATTTATTCAAACCGCATCTCCCTATATACTGCAATTATTCTTTACCTTATAAGAGATTGTCCAATCTCAAATCCAAACATGGGTTTCTTGATTATGCCATGTTGAAAAATAATGTTTAAAACCTACGCCAAAAAATGAGAAGAAGAGAAGCAAAAAAGGACTGTTAGTCAGATTTTTTTGTTTTATCAAAGAAGGTTTGTATATACATTGTCCCGTCATAGAGTGGGGGCACTTACTCTGAATGGGCTCTGTTTGAAAAGAGTAGTAGCTGGAAAGGTGAGAAGAACTGATCTTCTGAACAGAAGGTGATGACGCTGTATTTTTGCAGGAAAGAAGAAAGAAATTCTTGAAGAGACTTGTTTGTGTACTCGCTGAAAAAAGATTACTGGGCATCACGGCCCAGTAGGGACAACGGTAAGGTTCTCCAATGTTGCGCATCGTTTTGCAGTCGTTTTAGGGGGCCAAGTAGATTATGTGTATAGAAAAGGGCTCGATCCATTGTAACATATATCCCTAAGTAACAGAAACCTTACTCAGCCACCGTCACTGCGCAGTCCGGTGGTAGTTTTGGGGTACGTACGTGGAGAATAAATAGTACAGATTTGGACCAGTTGATGGTGTAACCGGAGTATTTCTGAAAATGATTGAAGATTTGCATAATCCTTTTTATGGAGAAATGTGGTGATGCCACATATAGCAGAATGTCATCCGCATACAAGGAGATTCTGTCCTCCCATCCCTCGGTCCACCGCAACCCTTGGATCAGTGGATCCCCTCTTATCCAGGTTGCTAGGGGTTCCAGCATTAACGTGAAAATCAATGGTGATAGGGGACACCCCTGCTGTGTTCCTCGTTTGAGGGGAAAGTTATGCAAAGTATGTCCGTACACTACAACTTGTGCCAGAGGTTCCGTGTATAGCAGACTAATCCATGTATTGTACTTGGGGCCAAAGCCTAACTGTTCCAGTACTGCAAAGAGGTAAGGCCATTCAATGGTGTTAAATGCCATGTGTGCATCTAGTGACAGTATTGCAGCATCTTCCTTGATGGTATCTCTCCTGCCCAGCCCACCATGGAGGCGTTGCAGGTTCAGTGCCGCATTCCTCCCCGGGTGGACCAATTTTGTGATGACTGGTAAGAGTCTATTTGCCAGCAATTTGGCCAAGATTTTAACCTCTGTGTTAAGCAGCGAGATGGAGTGATAAGAGCTGCACAGTTCCGTTAGTTTTCCCTGCTTGTGTATGACCACAATAGCAGCCAATTTTTGGTCCTAGGATAGGATCCCATACTGTCCACTATCTTTGTAAATTTGTCATAGGTAGGGTGCTATTTTTGAGGGTATGAGTTTTTATAATTCTATCAGAGGCCACTTGGCCCCACTGCTTTCCTGGATTGTATACTACTTATCGCAGTGATGATTTCATCAGCAGTGATGTCACTGTCTAGCAATGTGGTATCATCTGTGGTTAGTGAGGGGAAAGGCATCTCGGCTAGCAATTCTTTGGAATCATCAGTTGTCGCAGAGACCGTGGGAGAGTACAGGCATGTGAAATGTGTTGCAAACGCCTCAGCTATCTCTTGAGGGTCTCTAACTGTCTCCCTCTCATCGGTTCTAATGAATGCCACCCATCTGTCTGCCCTTTCACGTCTGTCTATCCATGCCAGTAGTTTTCCGGCTTTATCCCCAGTCTCGTAGACTCTCTGCTGCATCGCCCTATGGCTGTTATTTGCTGCCTCTGTTACTAGGTTTCTGTACTCCTGTTGCTTAATGGCCAGGGCATGGTTAGTCGCTTCACTGTCTGAGACGGCTGTCTATGCTTCCTTCTCTAGGATCTCTTTTTCTAGTTCCGTGAGTACTCTCTTCCTGTCTTGTTATGGCCGGCTGTTAGAGAAAGTGCCTGTCCTTTAATTACTGTTTTGAATGCTTCCCAAAGGATCTGCAGGGATTTTTCAGAGCCCTCATTTTCATTAAAGTAGTATTCTGTGGTTCAGGTTAGTTCATCACGTATGTGGGGGAGTTTTAGATACCAAGGGTTTAGGGTGATCGTTTTCTGCATCAGAGTTGTGCCACACGTGTAATGGGCCCATATCGGGGAATGGTCTGATATTCCACATACAAGATGCTGCAAGTCCTTAAAATTGGGTACTTGGTCCACTAATGTTAGGATGTAGCCTATTCGTGATTGACTATTGTGTGCTCCTGAGTGGAATGTGAATTGTGAAGTGTCTGGATTGTGCGCTCTCCAGACGTCTGCAGGGTCCAATGCCGCCAGGTAGCCTGCCAGGCCAGAACTGGCGCCCCATATGCACCTCGGGGTTTTTTGATCTTTTAGCCCTCATAGAGCCATGTTTAGATCCCCTTCTAGTATCAAATACCCCTCTGGTAATTCAAGGATTCATTTGCTCAGTTCAGGTAGGGCCACTTTCTGTAGTGCTGGCGGGATATAGACCGACAGAATATTAAGTGACCTTCCTTCCCATGTACCCGTAATTACTGCAAATCTGCCCAGTGGGTCTGTCCATGAATGTACCATCATAAAGGGGAAGCATCTGCGTATGAGTATTCCTGTCCCTCTGGAGCCTGCGTATGCAACTAGTGTATATCCCCATCTGTTTAATTCTTTTCAGGTGTTACCCACATGGTGAGTCTCCTGTAGTAAAACTAATTCTGGTGTGTGTCGTTTGATAAATTGGAGGACTATCCCCCTCTTCAGTTTATCTCCTAGTCCATTAATGTTCCAGGAAAGTAGTTAGAGGGTTCCATAGTGTCAGGCACCATCGCGAGTATTTCTCATCACTCCTTCCCAGGTGTAGTAGTGAGTATGGCTATAGTGATGAGATTGTGTAGCATACTGTTGCAATGCTGTCGTCTGATTCCACTGTGTGTCATTTAGTTGTGTCTGTGTATAGTGTGCCATAACTATTGCCATATACATTGCAAAGTGCCTCTCATCCTTTCCCAACAGAAACTAAGGGGACCTAGGTCTCTCAAAACCCACCTACCCCCAGCCCCCTCTCATTTATTGTATCAGTGCGGTGCCAGCTGCATATTTGCATTCTGCTGGCGCCGTTACCTTATTTTCTTCATAGTCCAGTGAGGAGAGTTCGAATTCTGTGTTTGTGGTTATCTGACAGAGTTACATACATTGTCCAAACCATGTTGGTGTTCTCGCCATTATGCAGTCTCTAGATAGTTCCGAGCGCGGCGGCGAGTTATAGAAATTAAGCACAATGTCTCTTGTAGTAGGGCGTCCATTTGAGTACTATTCATCCTTGTCGCGTTCCGAGTCTACACGTGTTGTCTTTTCCTAGGTAGCTTCTGTGCATTTCTGCCACTTCTCAAGGCATCTTGTTCGTTTTACGGAGGGGCTTGCATTTTCCACAGTTCGCCAGCTGTCTAACCACTCCTACGTGTCCTCAGGGTTGGAGAAAAACCAAGCCTTTCCCTCTGCTTCCACCCTTAACTTAGCTGGGAATAGCATTGCGTCCTTAAGTTCTTTGTCTCTGAGTGCTCTTTTGACCTTTTGAAAGCTGCGTCTTTGCCTCTGCACATTTATGGTGAAATCTGGGAAAAATGTAATTATGCTATTTTCGTATCGCACTTGTGGGGCACTGCACGCTGTTCGTAATATGACGTCGCAATCACGGAAATTAAAGATTTAGGCCAAAATCGGTCTCGGGGGTCCCTGGTCTGGGTCTTCCTCCCGGAACTCGGTGGGCTCTTTCAATGGAGAAGTAGTTCGACAATATATGGGTTGTAGGTGTTTCAAGATCAGCTCATCAACAAAGAGATCTGTCGCAGGTCCCTCTTCCCATTCCGGTTTCCCAATAATTTGAATGTTTTTTCTTCTAGATCTGCCTTCATATTCATCTAATTTTATTTTGAATGTCTTCGTCATTGTTTGCAGGTCTTTAACTTGTGGTTGAAGGAGCACAGTGTCCACCTTTAGAGTTTTTGTTGTGTCTTCCCCTTCTTGGACTCACCCAGTTTACATAGGTCCGCTCTTATAAGGGAGACTTCTGTCGGGACAGTATCTATTCGCGATTCTAAAGAGGTATGGACTATGCTAATAGCACCCATGATGTCGTGTAGTGTTAGTTCATCTTTCCCTGATGCGGGTTCGGTCGGGTTGCCTACATCATCCTGGCCTTTTTGCAAGTTGTATTTGTCTAGTTTAGTCTGGTGTGCCCCTCACCCTCCTTTTCTGCCCTACATGGTGTATTTCTCTGTGTGGACTGATTGTGGGAAGATCCTACTGGTATCATCGACCTGGGTGATCACCGCCGCCTGCCCAGTGGAAGTTCCTCCCTTAGGCCTGTCGATTTTTCCTCAGGTGGAGTTTTTCTCCTTCACTTCTGTTGACATAGTCCGGTTTTAAGCGTGTTTGGCGCAGTTCAAGTGTGTTGTGTGTCTCTACTGTGCAAACCGCTTACCTAGCACTCTACCACACAGCCTTCAATCTGTGGGACAGGTCTCAGTAGTTCTGAGCGGCGCTTAGGTCCCTGTTAGTAACCAGTCCACATGTAGTGTGGGGCGTCACCTGCCTTTTACATTTCCAGGGGGGTTATCAGCGTCACTGTTGAGGCACTATGGCCTCACCATTGTGAACCGCTATATTGGAGGCGGGGGAAGGCACCAGTAGTACTTCACAGTGCGGAAGAAGCTCAGGGACACTGTCCTTCACGTTCCTTTGTCAATACTGAAGTCTATTCCTGTTGCTGCCCCACTCGTCCTGCTCTCCCTACCCCACCTACCTCTCTCTCTGGTTATCCGAGACCTGCCTCACTGTTACGCGGTGAATCTCATCATGGCACCTAACCGCTTTCCGCCCGTCTGGCGCCATTGTGCAGCATCTCAGGTGTGCTCTATAGTGGAGTTCTCTTACTGCCCTGGCCATTCACTGGCGCTTCTGTCTCCCGTTGTGAGTACAAATGTGATCCTCAAAGGCATCCACCCACTCGCCAACGTTTCCGGCAGGGTCCGTAAATTTACCACTTGGCCCGGTAATTGTCGTCAGTTGCTGCTCGATCGGGCATCCTCTCTGCCAGCAATGTGCACTGCCCCCTCTTGGCTCCTGTCGGATCGCTTCACCACTGTGGTCCCTGGCTTGAGCTCGCTCGCAGGTCTTACTCTGGTTTCAGGCTGCAGCGGTTGGACAATGGGTCATTTTACTCCAAAAGTGGGCCTCTATTGACCGGACCTCATTAGTGCACTACCTCACTGCATTGTTGGATTTATGTTCGGATAATGGAGGATAATGGTCTCGGGTGCTCTGCTAGTGTGTGGCCATTTCCTTTAATTGCTGGCCACACCCCCTCATGCCTGTCCATATTTGTGTTTGTTCATGTGTTTGTGTGCCTGAATGAATACTTCTCAAATTACCTCTATCTTGCATTTTGAAGTCTTCATTTGTATCGCCAGAGTTTTCCAAAAAGATCTTGCTCTAACACGTTCACAGCAACAGAGGAAGCCATAACTGGAAGTGGAGCAACACATACTATGAATTTTTCAATTCTCTTTTGTCTTAATATACTGATTTCACTTTTAGTGTTATTATTAAGGAGGAATCTGTGAATTTCTCCGGATATGACCATGCTTAAATATAAGAATTCGGTTATTAGTTGAGAAAGTTGTGTGACCTCAAAACAAAAAGTCCAAAATCTTGTCAGGTACAACATACAAGTTCATAAAGAAACTTGGGCTCAAGCCCTCGTTTGGTTAATCCTTCTCCCACTATGCTACAATGGCCATCCTTGCAGAGTGCTCCCTATTGGTTCCCTACTGTTGGGGCATTAGAAACCACCTCTCTTGTGCCCAGGTCATAGACAATAAAAACCATCTGCCCTTCTTATAGGGCTTTATCCCTCCTGGGTTCCCATCATCCTGCTTCCCGGAAGTGGTTTGGGACCCTTTCCCTTTTATTCTGAATTTTTGGACCCTAAGGAGTTCTATTTTCCAGCCTTATTGATCCCTTCCTTTTCCTGCCTCCCGCCCCTCTTCCTGGGGTTACTTTCCTGTTATTTTTTGGGCACCCTAATGCAAACCCATACATCAGCTGCACCTCCAAGTGTTCTTGGGTCTGTCAGCTTGGAGTCCAATAGATGCTGGTGTAACTTTGAAGAGCAATTACTCAAGATGTGCTCTTTCTTAATCAAATTCTACAGGCCATCAAAAGTACTAAAACAACAGACCTTGAGCAAGCCCTCTATCTAATGCTTTTAGTGAAACATCTATGAAGTAACCCCAAGACTGTTGTGAAGATTTTTAAGTGTCTTTAAACTTCTTGTAGTACTCTTCAGGAGCGAGGTTATGCTTACAAGCTAGTGCATCTTTCATATGGTTTTTGGACTCTTCCACCTCCTTTTCTAGATTTAGGTGCTTATTCCTCCCCTGTGTAGGGACCAATACCCACTAGAAGGTTCCCAAATGTTGTTTGCTCATCCTGTGCATTCTCAGTTTCCTCAATTAAGAAGCATATCATTCATCGAGGTCATTCTCTGCAAGAAAAATAGGTGCAACATCTTCAGCATTATAGTTAGTGAGGACTACCCTGTGGACACCTTGCTGCCACCATCTTCTTTAGCTTGGCCTTCATCTGCTCCCTGGCCAGTTTGTTCTCCTCCAGTGCTATCTCCTTCTCCACCAGGGCAATGGAAGCTAGCTTGGCCTGGTTGTCCCTTTCTGACTGGTGGTCACATTACTCCTTGTTGCAGACTACCAGGGCAGAGGGGCTTAGGCTGTGGGCAACCTCCTACCCTAGAAGGTGTGCAGAAGAAGCCTCTGTGTGACAGACTATCATCTGCCTCCTCTTCTACTTGGGCTCCCTCATTCTCCTCATTCTCCTTTGAGTTGATCTGCAGCTGAAAGAACTCTTCCCGAACCTTTTGGGTTTTGTGGAAATCATCCTTCCTAGATTCCCAGTATAATGTCAACCGTCTCTGCTTGGTCATGGTTCTCAGCCCTTCAGTCCTGACTGTCTCCATTGCAGATAGATCCACCTTCATTTTGCCAAAAGGATAAGGTGCAAAAACAAAATAGTCCTATCAAAGCCCTTATGACAACCAAAAATCATTTTTTCATACAATTGTATATGGCGATTTTGTAATTTTGACTTTTAAAACTGAATGGTAACTGCTAAACACAAGTCATGGATCCCTCCATTGAACACCAATGCTAGAATACAGGATTTTAGCTGTGGGAGAATGAGAGCCAGTCTCAAGAAATAGGCCAGAAATCGTGTCAGGTCTAGCAAACAAGTTCAATAAATGAACCTGAGCTCACCCCTTACTAGCTATGTCACAGAGCAGACAGGCTTAACTTAAGGAAAAGTGTACAAAATATTAAACAGTACCAAAGCAATTAAAAGGTCAAAAGACAACAACTATATCCACAACAAAAGTGCACAAATAGAGATACCTGTAAAAAGAAAAATGACACCAAAATCAATAAAATCTAAATAGAGGAACCAGGGATATGAATGCTTAAACTTTTAGGACATTATGCAGCAAGAAAAAGTAAAGTGTGAATCAGAAACCACTATTTGTTTTACTTACTCTTTGTTATGGAAGTCAAAATCCTCCACCTGGGCAAGGTTGTATGCTGTATAGAGTGAAGCCTTCTTGAAAACGTATAACTGTTTAAAGAGCTCCTACCGAAGCAGTTGGCTTTGGCGGTAAAAGCTTGTCAAAGACTTCTCAGCAGTCTGATATCTTTCCTGCGTTTGCCTGATCAAAATTTCTACCTTCGGAGTTAACTGCTTTTTCAGAGCTCAAAATCCTGCAGACGGGCAAGCCTGGAAGCTGTATCCAATGAAGCCCTTTGCAAATTGGACACCTTTGCTGCAAGTCGCACTGAACCTCTGGGGTCCAAGCATTTTGTAAGCCCCAACTTTTCAGATTTTCTGGAGCAGTTCATCCTGGTCTCCTCTAAGTCTCCCAGGAACTCAGGACAGCACTTAGAGGTCGGGACTTACTCCAGCAGTGACCACCTACAGGGTTCAGTCCAGGTCCTGTTGCTGTCAGCAGGTCACTCCAGGAAAAGATCCTCTTGCAGCTTGTGGTGTCCATGTAGCCACACGGATGGTGAGTCGACTGGCCCTTGGAGTCCACTTTTCCGTCCTGTTACAAGTGGGAGCAGGTCCAGACCCTTAGGTCTCTACACAGGTTGCAGACAGTAAGGCAAGTTCTCTTCTGTTCTCCCTCAAGTCCAGATGTGTTTTGATGAACTGTGGGGGTGCTGCCTTTGGAGGATTCATCAACCATTGGGTAGGGGTGATAGCTGGGGTCAAATAACAGATGAGGAAAAATGCTCCCATAGCTAACCTTTCCAACTATTGCAGCACATCCTGTTTGCCGCACTTCAAACTATCCCACAAGGCACTCTTCTTAGTAAAATCAAACATGGCACCAACCGTCTGCCTTTGGAAGTTGCTGGAGTCCCAGCCAGGGATGAGTCTAGGGAAATCAACAGTCCCTCCTTCCTCAACCCCACCATACTGGTTCTGGAACCAATTTTAACTCCCACTGGGTTGATGCCACACTGGCAACAGTTAGTGCAGGAAACAAAGGCTTCTCTTCCACAGGTCTCCCTTTACACTTCTGTTGACATAGTCCAGTTTTAAGCGTGTTTGGCGCAGTTCAAGTGTGTTGTGTGTCTCTACTGTGCGAACCGCTTACCTAGCACTCTACCACACAGCCTTCAATCTGTGGGACAGGTCTCAGTAGTTCTGAGCGGTGCTTAGGTCCCTGTTAGTAACCAGTCCACATGTAGTGTGGGGCGACACCTGCCTTTTACGTTTCCAGGGGGGTTATCAGCGTCGCTGTTGAGGCACTATGGCCTCACCATTGTGAACCGCTATATTGGAGGCGGGGGAAGGCACCAGTAGTACTTCACAGTGAGGAAGAAGCTCAGGGACACTGTCCTTCACGTTCCTTTGTCAATACTGAAGTCTATTCCTGTTGCTGCCCCACTCGTCCTGCTCTCCCTACCCCACCTACCTCTCTCTCTGGTTCTCCGAGACCTGCCTCACTGTTACGCGGTGAATCTCATCATGGCACCTAACCGCTTTCCGCCCGTCTGGCGCCATTGTGCAGCATCTCAGGTGTGCTCTATAGTGGAGTTCTCTTACTGCCCTGGCCATTCTCTGGCGGTTCTGTCTCCCGTTGTGAGTCAAATGTGATCCTCAAAGGCATCCACCCACTCGCCAACGTTTCCGGCAGGGTCCGTAAATTTACCACTTGGCCGGTAATTGTCGTCAGTTGCTGCTCGATCGGGCATCCTCTCTGCCAGCAATGTGCACCGCCCCCTCTTGGCTCCTGTCGGATCGCTTCACCACTGTGGTCCCTGGCTTGAGCTCGCTCGCAGGTCTTACTCTGGTTTCAGGCTGCAGCGGTTGGACAATGGGTCATTTTACTCCAAAAGTGGGCCTCTATTGACCGGACCTCGCTAGTGCACTACCTCACTCCGTTGTTGGATTTATGTTCGGATAATGGAGGATAATGGTCTCGGGTGCTCCGCTAGTGTGCGGCCATTTCCTTTAATTGCTGGCCACACCCCCTCGTGCCTGTCCATATTTGTGTTTGTTCATGTGTTTGTGTGCCTGAATGAATACTTCTCAAATTACCTCTATCTTGCATTTTGAAGTCTTCATTTGTATCGCCAGAGTTTTCCAAAAGATCTTGCTCTAACACGTTCACAGCAACAGAGGAAGCCATAACTGGAAGTGGAGCAACACATACTATGAATTTTTCACTTCTCTTTTGTCTTAATATACTGATTTCACTTTTAGTGTTATTATTAAGGAGGAATCTGTGAATTTCCCCGGATATGACCACGCTTAAATATAAGAATTCGGTTATTAGTTGAGAAAGTTGTGTGACCTCAAAACAAAAAGTCCAAAATCTTGTCAGGTCCAACATACAAGTTCATAAAGAAACTTGGGCTCAAGCCCTCGTTTGGTTAATCCTTCTCCCACTATGCTACAATGGCCATCCTTGCAGAGTGCTCCCCTACTGGTTCCCTACTGTTGGGGCATTAGAAACCACCTCTCTTGTGCCCAGGTCATAGACAATAAAAACCATCTGCCCTTCTTATAGGGCTTTATCCCTCCTGGGTTCCCATCATCCTGCTTCCTGGAAGTGGTTTGGGACCCTTTCCCTTTTATTCTGAATTTTTGGACCCTGAGGAGTTCTATTTTCCAGCCTTATTGATCCCTTCCTTTTCCTGCCTCCCGCCCCTCTTCCTGGGGTTACTTTCCTGTTATTTTTGGGCACCCTAATGCAAACCCATACATCAGCTGCACCTCCAAGTGTTCTTGGGTCTGTCAGCTTGGAGTCCAATAGATGCTGGTGTAACTTTGAAGAGCAATTACTCAAGATGTGCTCTTTCTTAATCAAATTCTACAGGCCATCAAAAGTACTAAAACAACTGACCTTGAGCAAGCCCTCTATCTAATGCTTTTAGTGAAACATCTATGAAGTAACCCCAAGACTGTTGTGAAGATTTTTAAGTGTCTTTAAACTTCTTGTAGTACTCTTCAGGAGCGAGGTTATGCTTACAAGCTAGTGCATCTTTCATATGGTTTTTGGACTCTTCCACCTCCTTTTCTAGATTTAGGTGCTTATCCCTCCCCTGTGTAGGGACCAATACCCACTACAAGGTTCCCAAATGTTGTTTGCTCATCCTGTGCATTCTCAGTTTCCTTAATTAAGAAGCATATCATTCATCGAGGTCATTCTCTGCAAGAAATATAGGTGCAACATCTTCAGCATTATAGTTAGTGAGGACTACCCTGTGGACACCTTGCTGCCACCATCTTCTTTAGCTTGGCCTTCATCTGCTCCCTGGCCAGTTTGTTCTCCTCCAGTGCTATCTCCTTCTCCACCAGGGCAATGGAAGCTAGCTTGGCCTGGTTGTCCCTTTCTGACTGGTGGTCACATTACTCCTTGTTGCAGACTACCAGGGCAGAGGGGCTTAGGCTGTGGGCAACCTCCTACCCTAGAAGGTGTGCAGAAGAAGCCTCTGTGTGACAGACTATCATCTGCCTCCTCTTCTACTTGGGCTCCCTCATTCTCCTCATTCTCCTTTGAGTTGATCTGCAGCTGAAAGAACTCTTCCCGAACCTTTTGGGTTTTGTGGAAATCATCCTTCCTAGATTCCCAGTATAATGTCAACCGTCTCTGCTTGGTCATGGTTCTCAGCCCTTCAGTCCTGACTGTCTCCATTGCAGATAGATCCACCTTCATTTTGCCAAAAGGATAAGGTGCAAAAACAAAATAGTCCTATCAAAGCCCTTATGACAACCAAAAATCATTTTTTCATACAATTGTATATGGCGATTTTGTAATTTTGACTTTTAAAACTGAATGGTAACTGCTAAACACAAGTCATGGATCCCTCCATTGAACACCAATGCTAGAATACAGGATTTTAGCTGTGGGAGAATGAGAGCCAGTCTCAAGAAATAGGCCAGAAATCGTGTCAGGTCTAGCAAACAAGTTCAATAAATGAACCTGAGCTCACCCCTTACTAGCTATGTCACAGAGCAGACAGGCTTAACTTAAGGAAAAGTGTACAAAATATTAAACAGTACCAAAGCAATTAAAAGGTCAAAAGACAACAACTATATCCACAACAAAAGTGCACAAATAGAGATACCTGTAATAAGAAAAATGACACCAAAATCAATAAAATCTAAATAGAGGAACCAGGGATATGAATGCTTAAACTTTTAGGACATTATGCAGCAAGAAAAAGTAAAGTGTGAATCAGAAACCACTATTTGTTTTACTTACTCTTTGTTATGGAAGTCAAAATCCTCCACCTGGGCAAGGTTGTATGCTGTATAGAGTGAAGCCTTCTTGAAAACGTATAACTGTTTAAAGAGCTCCTACCGAAGCAGTTGGCTTTGGCGGTAAAAGCTTGTCAAAGACTTCTCAGCAGTCTGATATCTTTCCTGCGTTTGCCTGATCAAAATTTCTACCTTCGGAGTTAACTGCTTTTTCAGAGCTCAAAATCCTGCAGACGGGCAAGTCTGGAAGCTGTATCCAATGAAGCCCTTTGCAAATTGGACACCTTTGCTGCAAGTCGCACTGAACCTCTGGGGTCCAAGCATTTTGTAAGCCCCAACTTTTCAGATTTTCTGGAGCAGTTCATCCTGGTCTCCTCTAAGTCTCCCAGGAACTCAGGACAGCACTTAGAGGTCGGGACTTACTCCAGCAGTGACCACCTACAGGGTTCAGTCCAGGTCCTGTTGCTGTCAGCAGGTCACTCCAGGAAAAGATCCTCTTGCAGCTTGTGGTGTCCATGTAGCCACACGGATGGTGAGTCGACTGGCCCTTGGAGTCCACTTTTCCGTCCTGTTACAAGTGGGAGCAGGTCCAGACCCTTAGGTCTCTACACAGGTTGCAGACAGTAAGGCAAGTTCTCTTCTGTTCTCCCTCAAGTCCAGATGTGTTTTGATGAACTGTGGGGGTGCTGCCTTTGGAGGATTCATCAACCATTGGGTAGGGGTGATAGCTGGGGTCAAATAACAGATGAGGAAAAATGCTCCCATAGCTAACCTTTCCAACTATTGCAGCACATCCTGTTTGCCGCACTTCAAACTATCCCACAAGGCACTCTTCTTAGTAAAATCAAACATGGCACCATCCGTCTGCCTTTGGAAGTTGCTGGAGTCCCAGCCAGGGATGAGTCTAGGGAAATCAACAGTCCCTCCTTCCTCAACCCCACCATACTGGTTCTGGAACCAACTTTAACTCCCACTGGGTTGATGCCACACTGGCAACAGTTAGTGCAGGAAACAAAGGCTTCTCTTCCACAGGTCTCCCTTTACACTTCTGTTGACATAGTCCAGTTTTAAGCGTGTTTGGCGCAGTTCAAGTGTGTTGTGTGTCTCTACTGTGCGAACCGCTTACCTAGCACTCTACCACACAGCCTTCAATCTGTGGGACAGGTCTCAGTAGTTCTGAGCGGTGCTTAGGTCCCTGTTAGTAACCAGTCCACATGTAGTGTGGGGCGTCACCTGCCTTTACGTTTCCAGGGGGTTATCAGCGTCGCTGTTGAGGCACTATGGCCTCACCATTGTGAACCGCTATATTGGAGGCGGGGGAAGGCACCAGTAGTACTTCACAGTGAGGAAGAAGCTCAGGGACACTGTCCTTCACGTTCCTTTGTCAATACTGAAGTCTATTCCTGTTGCTGCCCCACTCGTCCTGCTCTCCCTACCCCACCTACCTCTCTCTCTGGTTCTCCGAGACCTGCCTCACTGTTACGCGGTGAATCTCATCATGGCACCTAACCGCTTTCCGCCCGTCTGGCGCCATTGTGCAGCATCTCAGGTGTGCTCTATAGTGGAGTTCTCTTACTGCCCTGGCCATTCTCTGGCGGTTCTGTCTCCCGTTGTGAGTCAAATGTGATCCTCAAAGGCATCCACCCACTCGCCAACATTTCCGGCAGGGTCCGTAAATTTACCACTTGGCCCGGTAATTGTCGTCAGTTGCTGCTCGATCGGGCATCCTCTCTGCCAGCAATGTGCACCGCCCCCTCTTGGCTCCTGTCGGATCGCTTCACCACTGTGGTCCCTGGCTTGAGTTCGCTCGCAGGTCTTACTCTGGTTTCAGGCTGCAGCGGTTGGACAATGGGTCATTTTACTCCAAAAGTGGGCCTCTATTGACCGGACCTCGTTAGTGCACTACCTCACTCCGTTGTTGGATTTATGTTCGGATAATGGAGGATAATGGTCTCGGGTGCTCCGCTAGTGTGCGGCCATTTCCTTTAATTGCTGGCCACACCCCCTCGTGCCTGTCCATATTTGTGTTTGTTCATGTGTTTGTGTGCCTGGATGAATACTTCTCAAATTACCTCTATCTTGCATTTTGAAGTCTTCATTTGTATCGCCAGAGTTTTCCAAAAAGATCTTGCTCTAACACGTTCACAGCAACAGAGGAAGCCATAACTGGAAGTGGAGCAACACATACTATGAATTTTTCACTTCTCTTTTGTCTTAATATACTGATTTCACTTTTAGTGTTATTATTAAGGAGGAATCTGTGAATTTCCCCGGATATGACCACGCTTAAATATAAGAATTCGGTTATTAGTTGAGAAAGTTGTGTGACCTCAAAACAAAAAGTCCAAAATCTTGTCAGGTCCAACATACAAGTTCATAAAGAAACTTGGGCTCAAGCCCTCGTTTGGTTAATCCTTCTCCCACTATGCTACAATGGCCATCCTTGCAGAGTGCTCCCCTACTGGTTCCTTACTGTTGGGGCATTAGAAACCACCTCTCTTGTGCCCAGGTCATAGACAATAAAAACCATCTGCCCTTCTTATAGGGCTTTATCCCTCCTGGGTTCCCATCATCCTGCTTCCTGGAAGTGGTTTGGGACCCTTTCCCTTTTATTCTGAATTTTTGGACCCTAAGGAGTTCTATTTTCCAGCCTTATTGATCCCTTCCTTTTCCTGCCTCCCGCCCCCCTTCCTGGGGTTACTTTCCTGTTATTTTTTGGGCACCCTAGTGCAAACCCATACATCAGCTGCACCTCCAAGTGTTCTTGGGTCTGTCAGCTTGGAGTCCAATAGATGCTGGTGTAACTTTGAAGAGCAATTACTCAAGATGTGCTCTTTCTTAATCAAATTCTACAGGCCATCAAAAGTACTAAAACAACTGACCTTGAGCAAGCCCTCTATCTAATGCTTTTAGTGAAACATCTATGAAGTAACCCCAAGACTATTGTGAAGATTTTTAAGTGTCTTTAAACTTCTTGTAGTACTCTTCAGGAGCGAGGTTATGCTTACAAGCTAGTGCATCTTTCATATGGTTTTTGGACTCTTCCACCTCCTTTTCTAGATTTAGGTGCTTATCCCTCCCCTGTGTAGGGACCAATACCCACTAGAAGGTTCCCAAATGTTGTTTGCTCATCCTGTGCATTCTCAGTTTCCTCAATTAAGAAGCATATCATTCATCGAGGTCATTCTCTGCAAGAAATATAGGTGCAACATCTTCAGCATTATAGTTAGTGAGGACTACCCTGTGGACACCTTGCTGCCACCATCTTCTTTGGCTTGGCCTTCATCTGCTCCCTGGCCAGTTTGTTCTCCTCCAGTGCTATCTCCTTCTCCACCAGGGCAATGGAAGCTAGCTTGGCCTGGTAGTCCCTTTCTGACTGGTGGTCACATTACTCCTTGTTGCAGACTACCAGGGCAGAGGGGCTTAGGCTGTGGGCAACCTCCTACCCTAGAAGGTGTGCAGAAGAAGCCTCTGTGTGACAGACTATCATCTGCCTCCTCTTCTACTTGGGCTCCCTCATTCTCCTCATTCTCCTTTGAGTTGATCTGCAGCTGAAAGAACTCTTCCCGAACCTTTTGGGTTTTGTGGAAATCATCCTTCCTAGATTCCCAGTATAATGTCAACCGTCTCTGCTTGGTCATGGTTCTCAGCCCTTCAGTCCTGACTGTCTCCATTGCAGATAGATCCACCTTCATTTTGCCAAAAGGATAAGGTGCAAAAACAAAATAGTCCTATCAAAGCCCTTATGACAACCAAAAATCATTTTTTCATAAAATTGTATATGGTGATTTTGTAATTTTGACTTTTAAAACTGAATGGTAACTGCTAAAACCAAGTCATGGATCCCTCCATTGAACACCAATGCTAGAATACAGGATTTTAGCTGTGGGAGAATGAGAGCCAGTCTCAAGAAATAGGCCAGAAATCGTGTCAGGTCTAGCAAACAAGTTCAATAAATGAACCTGAGCTCACCCCTTACTAGCTATGTCACAGAGCAGACAGGCTTAACTTAAGGAAAAGTGTACAAAATATTAAACAGTACCAAAGCAATTAAAAGGTCAAAAGACAACAACTATATCCACAACAAAAGTGCACAAATAGTAATACCTGTAATAAGAAAAATGACACCAAAATCAATAAAATCTAAATAGAGGAACCAGAGATATGAATGCTTAAACTTTTAGGACATTATGCAGCAAGAAAAAGTAAAGTGTGAATCAGAAACCACTATTTGTTTTACTTACTCTTTGTTATGGAAGTCAAAATCCTCCACCTGGGCAAGGTTGTATGCTGTATAGAGTGAAGCCTTCTTGAAAACGTATAGCTGTTTAAAGAGCTCCTACCGAAGCAGTTGGCTTTGGCGGTAAAAGCTTGTCAAAGACTTCTCAGCAGTCTGATATCTTTCCTGCGTTTGCCTGATCAAGATTTCTACCTTCGGAGTTAACTGCTTTTTTAGAGCTCAAAATCCTGCAGAGGGGCAAGTCTGGAAGCTGTATCCAATGAAGCCCTTTGCAAATTGGACACCTTTGCTGCAAGTCGCACTGAACCTCTGGGGTACAAGCATTTTGTAAGCCCCAACTTTTCAGATTTTCTGGAGCAGTTCATCCTGGTCTCCTCTAAGTCTCCCAGGAACTCAGGACAGCACTTAGAGGTCGGGACTTACTCCAGCAGTGACCACCTACAGGGTTCAGTCCAGGTCCTGTTGCTGTCAGCAGGTCACTCCAGGAAAAGATCCTCTTGCAGCTTGTGGTGTCCATGTAGCCACACGGATGGTGAGTCGACTGGCCCTTGGAGTCCACTTTTCCGTCCTGTTACAAGTGGGAGCATGTCCAGACCCTTAGGTCTCTACACAGGTTGCAGACAGTAAGGCAAGTTCTCTTCTGTTCTCCCTCAAGTCCAGATGTGTTTTGATGAGCTGTGGGGGTGCTGCCTTTGGAGGATTCATCAACCATTGGGTAGGGGTGATAGCTGGGGTCAAATAACAGATGAGGAAAAATGCTCCCATTGCTAACCTTTCCAACTATTGCAGCACATCCTGTTTGCCGCACTTCAAACTATCCCACAAGGCACTCTTCTTAGTAAAATCAAACATGGCACCAACCGTCTGCCTTTGGAAGCTGCTGGAGTCCCAGCCAGGGATGTGTCTAGGGAAATCAACAGTCCCTCCTTCCACAACCCCACCATACTGGTTCTGGAACCAACTTTAACTCCCACTGGGTTGGTGCCACACTGGCAACAGTTAGTGCAGGAAACAAAGGCTTCTCTTCCACAGGTCTCCCTTTACACTTGATTGTGATTAAACAGGCCTCACCCTATTCCATTTCAAGCTGATGAAAATCCTGAACCCTCTTCAGATGTTCTTCCTGGGCAGAGAGGAATCACATACCTGAAACCCAGGTCTTCTTGCCGAAAGGTCTAATCTATTGCTTCTGCTCTTCAAGCAGATTCAACACCTCATTAAGGGGAAGCACTGACAGGGTCCAGCTGCTAGTAGCCTACTAGAGATTCAGACTGACAAAGTCTAACATTTTAAAAGTTATATTTTCTATATATGTATCAGAATTCCAAGTTAAAAAAATTATTGAATTATTTAAGTAGTTTATCCTAAACCAAAGATAATAGAAATAGTATTTTATCTGAACATTAGTTTTTTTGGACCCGTTACAACCAAGAAAAGTGATCATTCCTTACAGGGGCTAGCCAATAAAGAACAATGCCAACACTACATTTTTGCATGTACACTATTAAATCCTGGACACTATATCAAATAGGTTACAAAGCCTTCTTAGAAATGACTTGTTTCATATTTAAATGTAGATTTCTTTCGTGTCAAAAATGGTTATTTTGACAGGTTTGCATGCAGATTTAAAAGCTGCAGCATTCTAGCTACATATATAGGCCTGAAGCCATGTGTTTCCTAGTAGATGGCACAATAGGTGCTGCAGTCCACATGTGACATTTAACTTTTCATGTCATGTATGTATTTTCCTGCACCATACACTATGGCTTTAGATGATTGGGGATTAGCCACTGTTACCATTTTTTTAAGAGTCAGACCAGATATACTGGGAAGTGGACACCAGTGCCCCAATCATGCATAGTTCAAATAACACCAATTCCATTCAGCCAAAAAGTAAGTGTGATCATGCAAAAAGTGGGATGGTTCCACATTTATGCTACAGGCATAACTAGAATAGAAGACAATGCACACCAGTAAGCTTTTTAGTCAAGCCGTTTCTCTTTTCTTACATATAATCTCTCAAACCAAGTCACATCCCAATGCCCATACGTTTTTCAAGTACTAATCACAGTGACTGCGGGGCATTCTGAAATATTTCCTTAAACAATTCTGATAACACCTTCACCTTGTAGTCCATGGGATATCGTTTTGAATAAGAAGAAAGGAAACAGAGGAGCTACACTAGAAATGAGGTCACTGAGAAAGGTGAAATGTGCAAAATGAGATTTAGTACATTAAGTCAGGCAAAACATGTTTTTGGAAGAAAATGGGTCATTATAACATTTGTGATAGAAATACAGAAAAGGACATGGAGATATACGTTTTTGTAAGTGTCTTTCTGCTGCTTGCATTTGATCATATGCTTAACCCCACACAGCACCAATCTCACAACCAACCCATGCACACGTGTTAAAACCAGCAAAGCTGCGTGTCAGTGAGCCACACTGACCATGCAAGTGACACTGCATGACGAACAGCATGGCTGCAGTCCAATTATCATGACATGGTGCACGCCACAACACTGAGGTGGCTGAGTGTGGAACACATCCGTAAAGGAGCAGGTCACACCCTGACACATCCACGTGCACAAACAACCCCTGACGTCAACAACACATCTGCGGATAAACCATGCCCAAGAGTCCAAAATCCGAACCAGAGCCAAAATTAGCCAAGTCTGCAACATCTCAGCACTGTAGAAGCACAGAAGTCAAAGGCACACCGCCTCAAAGGGATAAGGCACAGCAAAATCACAGCTGCAGGGGCGACTCTCCCACAATGCAGCACACACACATAGCAATAACAGCACATCATCATTGACGGCAATGTGGTACAAAGTGCAACACTCTCACTACAGAACAGAGGACACAACTGGTTCCACTTGTGCATAGAAACTGGCCAATCACATCTGGCATAGCAGGAAACTGTGAGATGACAATGTACGTGTACAACTTCACATCCGTGATGTAGTTCAAATGTCCACTGTCCCGCATCAAATAGTCAGCTCCTCCCAAACAGTCACAATGTACATTGTCATGCAGTCTGTATGTAAACTCGAACAATGCGTCAACATACATGTCAACACAATGTTAAAATGCATCTCCCCTTCACATTGCAGAGGGACAATCAACACCTCCTGCAGAGCAGACCAGACAACTCATCAGTGATGATGAAGAGGACCTCCACACCTTCGACACCGACGCCCTACAACAGCTCATGGACAGCTACGGCAACCCACCTCCAGGTGCAGGGCAGCCCGGCTGCATCGAAGAGACCCCACCCCCTGCACAGACCACACAGCAGGAAGCACCCACCACCGCGGCTGGCTCCCAGCACCTCACCAAAGAACACATCGCATTCCAAGGCCATGTTTTATTGACTGCCAGAAGGAGGTGGCTGAACAGGTGCGGGTGGGGTTCGACCTCATGGCATCCAAACTAGATGACATACGTGGGTGTCTAAGTCCCATCAGGGACCACTTACACTCCCTAACAGACACCCACAGTTCGCTCCATGATGTCCAACAATCCATGCCTGACATCGCTGGAGTCATGACTCTGAGAGGAGAACAACTGTCTAGTCAGAGTGGCCTCAGCGATGTCAGCCGAGAGTTGGCACAGATGCTGAGGATAATGGAGAACATGGAGCGGATGCATGCGGAAAGAATGGCTGCCACGGATGCACACCAGCGAAAAGTTGTTGGGATCTTCCATGCCCTGCAGATCCTCATCATCACATTGCTGCCACTAAGGCAGTTGCTGATGAATGCTGCTGGTACTTCTACCCACACATCTCCGGCCCCTGATGTGTCAGTGGCACACAGTGCTGCAGACCAAACATCAGCACCCACATGTCAGACAGATGACATAGAGGACGAAGATGTGGGTGATTCCACCTTTGTAGTAAGAAGGAGCCAGTAGCATTCTTCTCTGCCACATGCCCTGTTTCAGCTTGGTTCTGCCCTCTGCATCATGCCCTGTAACAACACCTCCCACTGTCCCCCGAAACACTCTGCGACACTCACCTTGGACCTCAACATGGACTGCCATATTTTGTTTGCTTACCAATGACACAGCAATCAGACAGCGGACTGTACTCTTCCTCTTCCGAAGTACTTGTGAATCCCTAAATGACTCTGGCTGGCCCTCCACTGGGCTACAATGTAATGTGGGGTTTGCATGGCCATGTACTGCTCCAGCTCCGACACTCCACCGAATGTGAATAAATCATTCAAATTCACACAGATGTGTCATGTCCATAATGGATCAAGTATGAAAGAATGGATGAATGTAAGGACATTGATTGCCAAAAAAGGTACACCCTGGGAAATGAAAGCAATGCGCATGTATGACTGTGAAACACATAGGAAGTGAGATGACTGGGAATGTGTGCACTAGCTGTGGCCTCATTGCTCTGAAACAACAATCGCGAAATTCCTCAACTTTGCCCCATGCAATGTTAGAAATAGGGCTGGGTATGAAATGTCAAAGTCATTGGCAGGCCTAAAGTAGTGTCTCCCATCACATTTGACAACAGAACATCTCTTTGCATACCTACTCACACTAAACTGGGTGGACACAGCCTGTAGTTATGGGTCACATTGATCCACATGGCAAGAATATGGACACCATACTCACATTGCTGAAGACACGTAAGAGCACAGGTCTATCAGCAACTATCCCTACCACTATGTCTAGCTCACAGAGAAGGAGCTGGCAATAGGGACTCACCCCTAAGTGAAATGCGTCAGTCAGTCCCTCCCTGTGTACGGACAATGCTCATTGAGGCACACGATTTGTCATTCTAATCAACACTCATCACAGTTGAACACTAGTGAAGTTGCGTAGACTTTATTGCCATGTGCGTGTCAGTACGGGCAAGACAAGGGCCACAACATGCAGACCAATGCATCAGACACTAACAGGCAGCATTCGGTCACGGTACAGTTCCACGTGACAGGCGTTTTGCATGCGCCCGGGATGTTCTGCCATTGCGTTGGTGGCTCTCTTAGAACCGGCACTCTCCTGACCTGCGGCAGTTATGTGGATGACATGCCACAGCTCGGATAAATGAGTTGTATGTGTGTGCAACGTTTGGACGTATGGGTTGTTGTGTACATAAGTGTCAAGGGCATTCCATGCAAGAGTACCTCGAGCAAGGACTTCTGTGTGTGGGGTGTGGATACGTTGGTCTATCATTAGCGCTGTGCGTAGTGTGGGAGTCATCATCATCTGCTATGGTATCTCTCTCAGGGGGTGCCTGCCACATGCAAGACCAAGGTCGGAGGTGCAGATGTCCTTCCGCCTTATGTATTGAGACAAAGGAGATTTTCATCTCTAATGTTAGTCTGACTACTGCTTGCATTCTGGGAATGTGATGTGGCTTTCGCGCTGCAATTCAGGCTAGGCCTTAGGCTTATGTTGCACCAATAGCGATACACACACAACAGTTGGCATGCATGAGCCAAGAGCCCGAGCGGCCTTGCGCTCCTTGTACAATCCCTTCGTGCGCGGCCGCCCTCCGGGTGCATTCAACATTGCAACATTGTCGATTGCAGGGCGTTTGGCGCAGACACTGCAACAGAGACACACGCATCATTTGGTTTCCTGTCCAGCCCAGAAATGAACCACGCCCAGAGACCAGGGATAATTATTCACACCCCTATGCTGGCCTGGCGTACGCCGACCCAGCCCACTCGGCTTACGTATAAAGGGGGGGACGACGACGCTACGTGTCCCAGTTCTTCTCCACTGCCGGAGGTGACATGGCTGCGTCCGCCTGGCATATCACGAGACTCAATCATAAAGGGTCCATGACTTCCGTTGCACATATTTGGTGGCACCGGATACACTGCGGCCGGCATGGGCCTACCGCCACCGGACGGTGACTTTCGGTGCACTGAGGTAGCGGCACCTTAAGTGCTGAGCGGGTGTGCAGCCTGCGATGATGCGCCGTCCTGGCGGTCCGGACTGGTAAGGATTTGTGTGAGCCCTACTGGACGCAGTGTAGGTCTGAGCCAGCGGGCAGCGCGGGCCTACCGCCACGTGGCATTGCCTCGCGGTTAACAGAGTTAGTGGCACCAATAGGGCTGAGCGGGTGTGCAGCCTGCGATGATGCTGTGTACACTGATATGATCTCTGCCATTGCGAAATCAAGACCCAGAATCACGTGTGTGACCTGGTGGCCCACGGGGCGGGGCTGCATGATGTGGAGGCTGCCAAGATTGCGGGCCCCGGGCTTGGAGCTTGCACCGGCACGTGGTGGGCCCTCTTGGAGACACGCTGGTGGCGGAAGGTGCGCAGTGAGGCCTGGGTGCGCAGGGGCGGGCAAACACCGCTGGGCGGTGGGAGGGGCTGGGGTGCAGCAGCCTGTGTGCGCAGGGACGGCCAAGCGATGATGGCGTGTGCACTGATATGAACTCTGCCATTCATAAATCTGGACTCTGTTTCAGATGAGGGACCTGGTGGACTGCAGTGCATACTGGCACGTGGTTGGAGACACACCGGTGGCAGCAGGTGAGCAGTGAGGCCTGGGTCCGCAGTGTCGGCACTCTCTCTCCCTCTCCCTCTCTTCCTTTCACTGTCTCTCTCTCTTCCTCTGTTACTCTCTCTCTCCTTCTCCCTCTCTTCCTTTCACTGTCTCTCTCTCTTCCTCTGTTTCTCTCTCTCTCTCCTTCTCCCTCTCTCCCCCTTTCTCTCTTTTTCTCTCTCTCCCTCTCTTTCAATCTCTCTCTTTCTTTCTCTCTCTCTTTCTCTCTCTCTCTGTCTTTTGATGAGCGCATGACACACCTTCTTATCTTGATTTTTGTCTTGCAGGCTGTGTCTTACAGATTGTCCAGAGAAGACCCGCCATGACTCTTCCGAATAGTTGTTTTGAGTTAAATTTGAATAAAATAATTTGTTTGGAAATTCAAAGATGGATGAATGATTCTCCTTTTTCTGACCACACATGAATGTTAATTGTTGTACTTGTGCGACATCAGGCGAATTGTTTTGTTCATGATTTCGTAAAGTTGATGTAAAATGTCTTTGTCCAGGGTAGGGCCCCGGGGTGGGGGGGGTTCTAGGGGGGGGTGGCGGCCCTGGGTGTGGTGGCGGTGGGTGTTGTGGCCCTCTTGGGGCTCCGAGCTGCAGGATTAGTAGCTCCATGGCATCTGTTGTTCTTCAGGTGTGGCTCTGGTCTGGGCTCCCTTTTGTGGTGCAGGTTGTCATCCGACTTAACACCAGGTAAGAGCAGGTGTTAAATCCCTGCTGCTAATGTGCCTTATCGCCTGTTTTGGGATCTTATCGCCGATCTGGCTAGTCGTAGAGAATATTGCGAAGTGGTGTTTTCGCGGCTTTTTGCACAGGAACGCCTACTCTGCATCTCATTAGCGTTAGTTGCCGGTGTCATCCGCGGCAATGTTTTTTGCGGCTGCTATCGCAGGAAAACTGGCAATATCGGCTGTTAGCACCAGCTTGTGAATGGTGCGATAAATCTATCGCCACTTTGGCTGCGATAAACTGCCACTAACTCGTCGATGAGTCCTTGAGAATATACCCCTTAGAACTTTTCTTTTTTCACGTCTATACTACCACCTTGTTCACTACGGTATATTAGGGCATTCCCATTCCCTTTAAGTTGTGAATGACGATCCTCGCAGAAACGAGAGTTTGCAACTGACTTATGTGACAATTATTGCAAACCTGCTGTTTTGTGCTAAGAAATTGTGCGCGCAAAACACCTGGCAAAATTAATGAATGAAAAGTATGAAATCCTTATAATTGCACAGACCCGTTATTCAACATTTGCATCTAGTTTTGGTTTACATTCTAAGATACATAGATAAATAATTCCTCTACCAGGCTCTGCACTAAATCCTCCCTTTCATGCCTAGTGTTGTTTTGCGGATTCCAGTGCAGTGTTGATCAATTAACTTCCAGTGTTTAATATCCTTCATACAACATTTTTTCATTGTATTAAAAAATCCAGTCTTGTCTGTGCAAGTCAATTTCTTCAGTTTTTTGCCTTAAAAATAATCACTTGGTGTCCACTATGTTCATTGGATGTCCCAATGCCCTAAAACATTTCGATGTGGGCCCTTGTTAAGGGAACGAAGTGCAGAAAATATTTAAAATAATGACTTTTCTGAAACAGACGGAGAGAAAGACATACAGGTGCTTCCAGTCAACTTTCTCATCTGTTTATTGGCTCTTCTTATCCAGGTCAACTTCACCGATATAATTCATGCAACACAAAACCAACTAGTAGTGAGCAACGTTTATGAACTCTAAAGAACATTATGCGAGTTTCTTCTCGTACCCAACTATCTCTATTTAAATACAAGCAATTAGTAAACGAGGGATAATTTATAATTTGGAAATAATGCTTCAAATGTGTATTGTGCGAGCAAGCGGTGACAATACAGTTAAATACCTTGTTTTGTTAGTTGAGATTGATGGATGTAGTGAAAAAATGAGGCACTGAAAGTCACTAATGAAACAGTTGGCCTTCTATAGCTGAACAGCCACAAATGCCCAATATCACATTTAATACATGGCACAGTGCTCTTGTCATGCGGGTGGACCGAGGGTAAACCTACACCACTGTAGGATAAGCAGATAAGCATGCCCTACAGAAGTGTTTCCCAAGCTGTGGGTCGTGACCCACTGGTGTGTCTCGAGCTGATCTTTGGTGGTTCGGGAAAGTGGGAGCAATACATAAAGATGCCTTTAAATTCTGTGTATAAATTGTCACCTTTGATCTTGTTCCCAGAAATAACCTATGGCAAGTTTAAAATGACATGGGCCTCCCTAAGTAGATTCTATCACTTATTATTCAACTTCACGAGGCAAACTTTGCTAGGGTACGCTGGGGTTCCCAAGGGCAGCTCACTGACCCAATAGCAATCAACAGGGGGGCAGACATGGCTGTGTCCTGGCTCCCACTCTTTTCTCCCTCTTTGTGAATGGTGTAGTCCAGTATTTCTCACTGGTTTCAGCAGATGCTCCAATCCTAGGGGGAGATAAAGTGGCAACTCTGTTATTTGCTGATTTTATTTTGTTAGTATCAAAAACACCAAGTGGGCTCCAACTGCTTTTGAATCGTTTTAAAACCTTTTGTGACCTATGGGGTTTAGAGGTTAATACCTTAAAGATGAAGCTTCTCCTCCTCAATCCACAAAAGTCATTTAAAGGTAAATTTGCACTAGGAGGGGTCCCCTTGGACAGGGTGAATACTTTTGACTACTTGGGAATTACCATCTCCGATGATATGTCATGGAAGCCTCATGTAGATAAGCAGACGCTTAAGCACAGATAAATTGTTGGGGCCTAGCTCAAGGAACATAGCACCTCCTTTACTAAACCAGTGTCAGCCCCAATTCAGATCTATGAGGCTAAGCCTGTGGGCTCTGCGCTCTATGGAGATTTGAAAGGATGGGAGCTTTAATGAGCTCAGAGAACAAGTTCCTGAGATCCCTTGTCTCTCTTCTGCAGAGCACGCCACTACATCCATTAAGATTTGACATGAGTAGAGCCACCATTGCAGAGAAGGCCAAGCTTCGTCCCTTACTATTCTGGCTGCGCATTAGGTCCACCCCGGAGTTGTCCTCGTATGCCGCGGCCCTAGACGAAGTGGTCGTACTCAACCGTTCCAGGAAGATTGGCTGGATTTGCAATTTGAAATCCTCTCTAAGATCATTAGGTTTAGAGGGCCACTGGGACACTAAGGATAAATTGCTGCCCCTTAGCAAAGACGCACTAAAGACACGCTACTGGGATTGGGTAGTCCAGGGCTCAGTTACCAGCTCCTCCTGGGTACGCTTAACCTTGGATTTTATGAATTTAAAAATTACCGGATCCTACGAAAAATACTTTGAAATTATCACCATTCCACTGGACAGGAAACTCTATATGCAGAGTCCATCGCCCATGTGTTCTTTTTTGCCCTAAGTACTCTTGTCCAAGACGCAAATGGTTGAAACCAATCTGTAGGCAGCTGGGCATGAGCCGCCATGTTAAGGCACTTCGTATTTTAAGATCAGAACCCAGCCTGGCGATCGTTTGTGCCGTTGCCAAGTACTTGGCTCACATGTGGGCAATAAGAAGGCATCTGTGGAAAGTGTGACACCTCTATATAGACAATCTTTTATTTAGATTCTTCATCCATACTGTTTTAAATTATTTCCGTGCCACTGTCCTAGGTCCTTTGTGTATCTTTTACTAGCTCTGAGTGTGTAAAAAGCATAGAAACTAGCCAGCATTCCGGGCCTTGTCCCCAGAGTGGTTTAGGCAATGGTTTTTCCAGCCACGGTTCAAGCCTCACACCGGAGCCCACCTAAACACTGTTGGATTTTTAGATTGTGTCCCTATGGATATTTTTATTCTTTGTTTTAGCTTATTGTTTTTAACTTTTAATTGGTTGCCAATGCATTAATGTTTAATGTACAGTATTTCATCTTATGCACTCCTCCATTTGGTCCTCATTGCATTGGTTCAGTTTTAAAATTGTTTGTACGTTGTACTCTGCACTTACACTTTTATGGTCTAAGACCGAATTAAAGTTGAATGATGATGATGATGATGATAAAGATGCCTCTAAATTCTGTGTATAACTTGTCACATTTGTCTAATACAGGGCTCAAAGTGAATTATGTGACAATGTAGGATTTCGTTTTTTGCAATACACAACAAAAGGCAAATACATGTAAATGAACTGTATGCATCCAGCAGTTAGGAAATAAACAACGAAGCACTTTTTTGTATTTCTGAAGTGTGCTGGAAGCAGACATTTTAATACGATCAAAACAAATCAAGATACTTACTGGTGAGCGACAAATGATAAATATTCACAAAAACCTAATTTCCACACATTGTCTTTTCAGTGCTACATAGTTTCATCAGTAAAACTGTATGTCTGTGCAGATTTAGTGGCCATTTCAATGGAAAATGTGTTGTCTGTAAATGGCAATGCGCTACCTCATGAAGCTTTAGTTACATTCAAAAAGTGCCCTGCCTCATATCCATTCAAGGTAGATGGGTCACAAAAGTTTGTTGTTCTAAAAAGTGGGTTGTGGTTCTAAAATGTTTGGGAACCACTGCTCTACAGTGTATGGAGACTGGAGGGCGTATTTATGTAAAAGTAACCCAGCTTGGCGCAGCAAATCACCTTGCTGTGCTGTGTTACAGGGAAAGGGCAAGAATGCTCCATATCTATTACAATACAGTGCATTCCTGTCCTTTCCCCAGCATTGGGGCACAATGGACTGCCTACCACCAACGCGTGGTGCGAGGGTGCCTGCGTTGCATGCAGGATTATTTTTGTGCAGGAAGGGGCACTGGACATTGCCTGTGTTGTTTTTCTAAAAGAAGCCCCCACGTTGAGTGTTCGTTGGAATGCACAGATGTTAGTCATTTTTTTCGAGGAAATTACGGACGAGCGTGTATTAACCTTTTCATGCAAAGAAAGTGCTCCCACAACGTTGGTGGGAGAACGTTTGTTGGAACTTCCTCACCACAACTATGTTGAGCTAAAGATATTGTAGACAGATCACCAGAGGTTGTCAAAAGCAACGCCTCTCTCTCCCTAAACAGATGACATCTTTCTAGCCAGAATCTAAATGATCCCTTGTATGCTTTTTAGGTCTCGGCTAGGCAGCGCATGCGCTGTCTCGTCGAGAGATGCTGTATACACTATAGTGGGGGAAGCTCCACCCACTTTCCGCCCATCTTTTTAATTGGCTTTATTCATAAATTCTGCATTGTGATTGGTGTTTGGCTTGTTAGTCCCGCCTCCTGACGCCTATGTCGTCATTTTGCTCCTTCCGAGGCTATCAGCCCCTTTACTCAAACACTATTTGCTGCTCTGTGTGTCCCCCCGCCCCCTCCCGCAGTTCGAAGTTTTTTCGCCCCCCCTCACCTCCCCCCACTCCTGTTCATGCTTTTTTAAACGTGGAAGCTGCCATTTGTAATGCAATACATCTCGCGTAAATGCGAGTCGTATTGCATTGCAAATGCTTGTTTAAAAATAGTGCGCAGTCACTAGCACGCCCATTTCGCGAAACGTAGGCGCAAAGACCGGAAGTCAGGCATCTCGCACTTCAGTGTGGGCGGGGCTCCCGTGCACCGAGGCGAGTCCCGCACACCGGCCAGAGGAAGACTGAGCTTCCCCAATTGCTCCGACGCCAGAGAGGGGGATCGGAGCCACGCAGGCTTCCAGAAAAAAGAGCAGGGCTCCATGCTGCTGATCGCCGCAACACAGTCCGGTGAGTAGGGCCGGTCGGTGCACATTGTTGGTGCTGAGTGGAGTGCACCGGGAGGAGCTAGTGAACAAGGCTCCCTAAGGCACTGATAGTGCCAGTGCTTGTTTTTAAGTTGCGTGGAGCCGGAAACCCAGACTTGACTAATATGGTCAACATTCGTTCCCGTAATAGCTTCCCTCCAGTGGATTTAGGAGGGTGGTTTCTCAGAAACTCAGCTGACGATGCCGCGTGACATGATTTTGTATCATTGCGTTTATAATAAGTTTCGGTCAGTGGTATGCGGTGACGTGTCTAGAATGTCAATAGTATAGCAGTGCACGTGTTTAATGTTTTTTAGGCCCATAAAATATTCCTTTTAATTCATTTTTAGGCTCGCTTACTTTGTTTTTGTCCATACCTATTTGTTCACGACTTTTATTATGGAGTTTGCGCTCAACATTTATTTGTATTTTGTAGGTGGCCATGGCGACGGGGCAAGTCTTGTTTCGGCGCTTCTTCTGTACAAAATCATTTGTGAAACATTCCATGGAGGTAAGAAGGACATATCAGTGATATTATTTTTTTCCGCATTTCAGCCCTAATCTTTAGAACCCATCGCTGTTTAAAAAAATACATACGGCAGACCAGACTATTGAGCTAGTTTACAATTGTACATTCCACTCCCTTGTATAGGAAGTAGTTTCCATACTCAGTTGCCCTTGCATGCCATGGTGTAAGTGTAGAACACTAGTCTCAAACTTTTTAATGCCGCACCCCATGTGTCTGTGCAGGCGCCTTCTCCTATTTCACAGAGTATGTGCGCGCGTGCCTCCGTGCTGACAGGCTGTAATGCACCTATAGATGTATGAATTTTTACTTCTGTACTGTACGCCCGGTATCTTTTTCCATGACGTATGTTTATGCATGATACACCATCAATGCAGAATTTACAGTATGTGTTGGTGTTGCTAATGACCATATCGTGTTTTCATTCGTTGGCACTCGTGAGCACATTTGTATTTACTTTTCAAAAACATGAGGGGATTTGCACGTCTGTTGTACAGCAGGTACAGGGTATGCCTATGTTAGGGACCGTTTTTGGTTGATACGTGTCTCTCACTGAGATAAGACATCGTGTTCCTCAGGGCTGTTATTCCTGATTTATGTATGTATTCAGTATTCACACATTTCTCTCTCACACACACACGTGCACAAGCGCGCTCAGCCCCTCCCGCCTCAGACTGTTTATGATAATTGAATCTCCGAACAGACTTGCTCCTATAAAGTGAGAGACAGACAGGCGTATCTCGAGCCACGTGTGTTTTTATTTACACTTATTTCACCCATATATACGTCGCTTGTATGTAGCACATTATTGAATTGTAATATTGCAGAACGCTGGGGGGTTCCCACTGTGGCGCCTTTGCAGGCTGCACACAGAACATACTTTGCCACGCCTGGACATGTACGCACGCACCCGGAAGACACACTATAATTATTATAATTCTAACCAATCGCCTTTTCAATAACCAATAACGCGCAGTATTTGATGACAATGGATCTCGGGAAATGGCAACGAGGAATGCATGGACGGAGTGCAAACTGTGCCTCAGGTTACATACCGTTACCTGATTTAGGCTCCTTAACCAACTGAGCCAGGGTCGGACTGACGTATAGGGCAACCAGGCAGGGAGGGCCCCAGGGCTGGTCTGGCAGTGGCAAGGCAGTGTGTGCACTGTTTTCTCTGGCTGTTTGTTGGCCTCTTTTATGGTCTGCTAGGCCAGTTTTTACTGTTGATTTTCCTGATATTTAAACAAACATTGTTTGCAGCAAGGTAATATCCATGCAGACTTCCATGCAGTGTACCTTTCCAAGTTCTAAACTGCAGAATTTGAAAACATGGGCCACTTTTTGAGCCTTCAAATTCACTAACCAGGGGCACTTTTATTTTTGTGCCCAGGCCTATCTTCTGTCCCAGTCTTTCCCTGAACTGAGCTAACTTAACGCTCAGTGGTACTGGGAGCTAAATAGGTGGATGTTGGAAGGGCCATCATAAAACCACAGAGCGTCAGAGAGAACTGCACAGTGATGCACTGGGAACAATGTAGCACGGGTAAAGCCCTGATGTGTAAAAGAGCTAGTAATGCATGGTTTATAGGTCACCCAATATCCCCAAGATAACGTGTGTAATTGGAATCTTTCACCACAACGGCATCCCCTATTTTTAATTCGAGCATTCGAGATCTCTTGTATATACTTTAGTATATACTTATATGTGTATGTACTTTGTGGGTTCTGGAGATCAGCCCTAGTTTGGTGCTTACTTTCCCTCCATGTTAAAGAACAGTAGATGTTTCAGCACCCAGGCTAATGTGCTGCATAGCTAAATACATATAAGGTCCCAAAGGCGAGACCGATTGCATTGCAAATGCTTGTTTTCCACTAGTATCAAAAAAAGGCTGAAATTTACACTTTAAGGTTCTCAACTGTGTTAAAACATGGCCACCCTCAAAGCATCATACTTACACTGACTGTAAACCACTAAGGGGCATATTCTCAAGGATCTATCGCCAAGTTATCAGCACTTTCTCACAGCCAATGTCACGATAAATTTACCGCCCCATTCACAAGCTGGTGCAAACAGCCGACACCACCAGTTTACCTGCGATAGCAGCCGCAGAAAACATCGCCACGGATGACCCCGGCAACTATCGCTAATGAGATGCAAAGTAGGCGTTCTCGAGCAAAAAGCCGCGACAACACCACACCTCAACATTCTCAAAGACCAGCCAGATCGGCGATGAGAACACAAAACATGCGATAAGGCGCGTTAGCTGCAGGAAATTAACACCTGCTCTGACCTTGTGCAAAGTCAGACTACAACCTGCACCATCAAAGGGAGCACAGCCCAGAGCCACACCTGAAGAACAACAGATGCCATGGAGCAAACGATCATGCAGCTCGGACACCCAAGAGGGCCACAACACCCACCACCACCCACCCCCGTAACAGCCCCCCCCCCGGGCCCCACCCCGGGCACCCCCACCTCCCCTGGACCAAGAGATTGCACATCAACGTCACGAAATCATGAACAAAATCATTCACATGATGCCACAGAATCACAACAACTAACAGTCATGTGAGTACAGAAAAAGCAGAATCAATCATTCACCATTGAGAGTTCAAACAAAATATTACAATCAAATTTCACACCAAACAACTATTTGGAAGAGTCATGACGGGTCATCCCTGGACAATCTGTAAGTGACAGCCTGCAAGACAATATCCCAGATAAGAAGGTGTGTCAGGCACTCATCAAAGGACAGAGAGAGAGAGAAAGAGAGAGAGAGAGAGACTGAACAAGGAGCGCAAGGACAATCGGGCCCTTGGCACATACATGCCAACTGTTGCGTGTGTCTCGCAATTGGTGCACCCAAAATCTAATGCCTGGCAACAATTTCAGCGCGCAGGCCATATCACATTTCAGAAATGCAAGCAGTAGTCAGACTAAAATTAGGCATGAAAGCTCCTTTGTCTCAATACACAAGGCGGAAGGACATCCGAACTTCCGAACTTGACATCCGAACCTCTGACCTTGGCACCCCCTGAGTGAGACACCATACCAGACTCTGGCGACTCCCACACCACGAACTGTGCTAATGAAAGAGCAACATGTCCACACCCCACACACACTTGTCCCTGCTCGAGCTACACCTGCATGGCATGCCCCCAACACATCGGTAAAAAAGACAACCCATACGTCCAAACGTTGAACACACATACGACTCATTACTCTGAGCTGTGGCATATCGTCCACAGAACTGCCGCTGGTCTGAGGAGTGCCGGTGGTACGAGACCAACAAACGCAATGGCAGGCAATTCCGGGCACATGCACAACCCCAGTCACGTGGAACTGTACCGTGCACGAATGCTGCATCTGTTGGGAGCTCTGCCAATGGCAGTTTTGCGAATCAGTTACCGTCTGAGTTTCCGGCTTGCGTACGTCACATGCATCCAGCCATGGTTCCACTGTCGATCATGCACATTCGAGTGGCCCATGGAGGTCTGCCTATCCAACACAACGGTAGCTGAACTGGATTACGACTTGTGTGTGCGCCCCCTGTTGGCCCACGAACAGGAGTGCAACCGGGATACCCGGGCATGGGATGCCTTGATATGTGGTGTCTGTGCCGGCAGCAGTGGATGGGAGATTTCACAAGTCATCGTATGCAGTGACCACATCGAGGCGCTCCCCTATTGGGCTGTGTTGCGGATTGGTGAAACTGCATGGCCGGAGCACATCTGTCCGGACCAGTTAATGGATTGGCTCGCCCTCGTGTTCCTTGAATTCGAGAATGACGTACTTCTGGAACTGATTGCCTATGAAGCAGCGCTCGCATTCATGGACGAGTAACTACCTTCCTGCAGCCACAACTGATTGACACCCAGAGCACAGGTCCCAACACTGTGTTGCATCGTGGAGGAATGGTCCCATAAGCCAGTACAACAGTGGACATGTCTGCATTCGCTCGGACTCAGAGTGCATGTGCGTGCACCTACGCGTGTTGTCACACACCTGTGCAAGGTGCTGCAGCCCCATGGGCGGAGCTGCACAGCGTCGTTTGGCAAAGTTCCTAAATCTGACATACTGCTGGAGGGAGACTACACACATGGCAATGTAGCACGACATGTGACCTTGTTGGTCCCTTTCACCTGCTCACTGTCAGCAGAGCACACAGTCGGCGCAGTCCGGTGGTACAGCTCCATGCAGATCCCATGGGCTGTGAGTCGTGTCCCCTGACATGGGGCAATGAGCAGACGCCAAACATCACATGACTCGACCCGCAAGGCAAGGTGGGCTGAGACCATTGCCAACCGTAAGGATATGTGTTCATTGTTGCCACCCCATTCCTTGCACCTCGACACGTTCCCATTCTGCCTGTAAGTGTCTTAAGCATTTGTCTGCCTGTTGTGGCCCATCACTTGCCCGTACTGACACGCACATGCTAATAAAGTCTACGCAACTTCACCAGTGTACAACTGTGATGAGTGTTGATTAGTATGACAAATTGTGTGCCTCAATGAGCATTGTCCGTACACAGGGAGGGACAGACTGCCTCTGGTACATAGGTGGTGGATCCCTATTGGCAGCTCCACCTCTGTGAGCCAGACATTGTGTTTGGGATAGTTGATGGTAGACCTGTGCTCTTACGTGTCTTCAGCAATGTGAGTATGGTGTCCAACTTCTTGCCATGTGGTCAATATGACCCATTCGTACAGACTGTGTCCACACTGATGTATGTGAGTACGTCATGCGAAGAGATGTTCTGTAGCCACATGCGATGGGGGACACTACTTCAGGCGGGCTACCGATTCTGACATTTACACACACAGCCCTATATGATACATGGACGTGGGGCTACATTGGGGGATGGGAGATTGTTGTTCATGTGCAATGAGGCCACAGCTAGTTCACACCTTCACATTCAACTAATTGGCCATGTGGGTCAGGCTCAAACATGCGCATTGATGACATTTACCAGGGTGTAGCTTTTAGTGCAATCAACGTCCCTATATTCCTCCGTACTTGTACACATGAGTGAACATAGACATGACACATCTGTGTGATTTGGAATGTTTATTCACATTCTGGGGAGTCTCGAAGCTGGAGGGGTACATGGCCAGTTCAAGCCCACATTAAGTGGTTGCCCAGTGGTGGGCCAACCAGAGTCCTTGGGAGAATGCAAAGTTAATCTGAAGAGGAAGAGTACAGTCCTCAGCCGGATTGCTGTGTCATTGGTACAAGAGCAGATATGGCAGTCCATGTCGGGGTCCAGGTGAATGTCGCAGAGTGTTCTGGGGGACAGTGGGAGGTGTTGTTCCAGGGCATGATGCATCGGGCTGAACCATGCAGGGACAGGCCATGTGGCGGGTACGGATGCTACTGCCTCCTTCCTCACACAGTTATAACCCTCCACATCTTACTCCTCGGAGACGCCTTCTTTGTCCGGTGTGTCAGGTGTGTGTGGTGGTGTTATGGCTGCATCACTGTGGGCCACTGACACATCAGGGGGTGGAGATGTGTGTGTCGAAGTTCCTGCAGCAGTCATCTGGTACAGGCTCTGTGGCAGCAATGGCAAGATGAGGTTCTGCAAGGCCTGGAAGATCCCAGATACATGTCGCTGGTGTTCAGCCGTGGCAGCCCTACTTCCAGCCTGCATCCGCTCCATGCTCTCCATTGTCCTCCGCATCTGTGCCAACTCTGTGCTGTCATCGCTGGAGCCTGTCTGACTAGACAGTTCTTGAATCCGAGTAATGGCCCCAGCGAGGTCAGCCAGGGATTGTCGGTGAGCATGGTGTGGACAGGGGGTGTCCGTTAGGGACTGTACGTGGTCCCTGATGGGACTCAGACACCCACGTATGGCATCGAGTTTGGCTGCCACGAGGTCGAAACCCACCCGCAGCAGATCAGCCAACTCCTCCTGGCACGCTAACACACAGCGTTGGAATTCCATGTGTTGGTCGTGTGGGTCCTGTGGGCCAGCTGTGGTGGTGTGTGCTTCCTGCTGTGTGGTCTGTGCAGGGTGTGGGTTCACCGCAATGCAGCTGGGCTGCCCTGCTCCTGGGGATGGGGTGCAGAGGCTGTCCACGAGCCGTTGGAGGGTGTCTGGGCAAATGTGCAGGGTGTCCTCTTCATCATCACTGTAGAGATGTTTGGTCTGCTTTGCAGGAGGTGTTGATTGTCCCTCTGCAATGTAACGGGGAGATGCAGGTTAACAGTGTGTTCCATGTATGTTCACACATTGTACATGTTTACATACAGACTGCATGATAATGTACATTGTGACTGTTTTGGAGGAACTGGCTATTTGATGGGAGACAGTGGACATTTCGACTACATGACGGATGTGAGGTTGTACTCGTACATTATCATCTCACAGTGTCATGCAATGCTAGATGTAATTGGCCATTTTCTACGCACGAGCTGCACCAGTTGTGTCCTCTGTCCTGTTGTGTAAGTGTTGCACTTTGTACCACATTGTCATCAATGTTGATGTGCTGTGATTGCTATGTGTGTGTGCTGCACTGTTGGCGAGTCGGCCCTGCAGCTCTGATTTGGCGGCCCCTCATCCCTTTGAGTCGGTGTGCCTTTGACTTGTGTGATTTTCGGGTGCTGTGATGTTTGCGACTTGGGTCATTTGTGCTCAAGGACATTTTTTGTACTCTTGTGTATTGTTTGTCTGCAGATGTGTTTTTGACGTCATGGGTTTTAGGTGCACGTGGATGTGTGACCTGCTCCTTTACGGATGTGGTTAACACTCAGCCACCTCAAAGTCGTCTCGTGCACCATGTCATGTATTGTGACTGCAGCCATGCTATCTGTCATGCAGTGTCACTTGCATAGTCCGTGTGGCTCACAGAGCCGCTGCTTTTCTGGATTCAGCACATGTGCATGGGTAGGTTGTGGCATTGGTGATATGGAGGGGGGCCCCTTTGTGCACATAGTGGACGGGGGCCTAATTGGTGTTTCTATGTGTGCTGCAGTGTGCCAAGGGTATCAGGGACATGTTCCACACTCATTGTGGGTCTGCAGTGTGCTGCGCATGATTGTGCATGTGTGCCATTGTGCCCATCTCCCTCCGTCCCCCCAGGCCCTGGTCGTTACTCACTCTGTTGCTGTTGGGTCAGGTCATATTGAGCTGTGTCCAGTCCACCAACTCCTTGCACCGTCTCCGCACTGATGACTGTGGCCACCATTTCCTCCAGCTCATCCAGCTCCTCCTGTGGCGCAGGAGCCCCACCTCCAGTCGCCTTTGCTGCCTTACTGTTTGCAGCGAGTTTCTCCTTGGTTTGGCTGTGCACTTCATGCCAGCGCCTCTTGACCTCCTCCATTGACCTCCTCGACACTCCAACTGCATTCACGTTGTTGACGATGGACTGCCATATTTCCGTTTGTGCTGCCAATGACGTAGTGGAGGTGAACAGTTGTTGGTAGTGTTCTATCACCTCTGTGACGATGATCTGGTCTTCCTGCGGACTGACCCCGTCTTCCTCTTCCTCTTCTCCTTGCCCTTCCCTGAGCACGGGGTTCCTGGCTGGTCCTCCGTGGGGCTTGTGGGGTTCGGGTTGTCCTCTGCACTCGGTCCGGGTGCATCCATGGTGCTGCGTAGTTTGATTTGGTTTTGGTGTGTTCTTTTTTTTCCCTTTTATAGTGCATTTTCCCGCATGACGCGTGGGGATTGCAGGCCTGTAGCTGGTTTTCGCTGATTTTTGTATCGCGCTTGGCCTCATCGCTGCTTTTTTTGCGTTCGTGTTTCACATTTTTGCAGCGTCGCGTTGACTTCATCGCGGACATTTGACGCGTTATCGTGAGCCTATCGCATGGTGCCGCCGGCTTGGGAATGCTGCGTTACCACGGTGTTATTTTCCCGCGATAGACTGCGATGTGGTGAGTTGCGTTAAGCTACTTTTGCGGTAGTTATCACACGTTCTTGAGAATATCCCTCTAAGTTATTTTACGAGCAATCATTTAAATTTAGAAAAATGTGTCCTTATAGGCATGCTAAGAGGTAATTATGCAAAATGGGTACAAAGGCAAGACTGCAAAGAATGTTGTCTACAGAGACCGAGATGGATTTCAAGAGCATATGCAAGCCATATCTCACTAGTGGTCTGGTGTGAGTTTCATGTTTTTCATTCAACTGTAATATCTAGTCTTAAAACAAAGAAAATCAGCTAAATAAAATATATTGAAAATAATCAGGCAAGACTGACTTGATGCATTGCTCATGTGGAGTATTATGCCGATTTTTCATCCTAGGGCATAGGTAAGAACCGCGATTCCGTTTATAATATCATTTCGTAGGCCTGGGCGGTAAATTCCGTTCCGCTCGCGAAATTTGCGGAATTTGGGTAATTTCGCGTTCCGCGGAGAACGCGGAATTGCCCAAAATTCCGCGAACCGCATCTTCGCGGAATTTTTTGCTTGTTCGCACTTTCAAAATGCGTGTTCGCGAAATATTTCTCCCCGAGCACGCAAAAAGCGTTCGCGAACAGGAAAAAAGCATCGCGAACGGGCGGAACAAGCAATTCCGCGTGTTCGCGGAACTTTTGCGTGCTCGCGGAGATTTTTTACCATTTCGCGGAGCTTTGCGTAGCGCGACTACGCAAATTCCGCCCACCCCTAAATTCATTTGGCCAACAAAATTAGGTGTTTTTAAATAATATTATTTAAAATCCAAACTGTCTTCAATTATCTATGCTTAATGGAGCATTTTTGGTTTTTCCGCTGTAAGATTGCCAGCCAATATCATAAAGTACATTTATTTAGTGCAGAAAATGTGATACATTAACGTTTTGGTAATGGCTGTGCTATTATCTTGCCAACCACAGTTGGAAAGGTAATTATAACATGCAAATTAAGTCCCCATTTTGTCTGCGTTTAGAAATTGATGTATTACTTTACAGAGTCTAATATTAAATGCGCAGGTTCTATTTGATCAGCTAAAGTAAAACAGATTTTAGAACTGCTCCCTAATGCATTTGAATTTGTAGACACCAATACATTTCTCAACCCCAAGCGAAATCACCTATATGCATGAGAGATTTATTTTGAAACACATTGACGATGCATTAGAGTGCTTTTTAATAAAGAGTTTCTCTGAATGCGTTATGGGTAAATTGTGGTTCCTATAATGATCTGAGTTTAAAGAAATGATTATTACTTTTGCTGGCAACCAGTTTGGACTTCATTTTGCAGAGCAAAGGTGAACCAGTTCATTATCGCTTGAACTTTAGACTGCATTAATCAAACCAAGAGGCCTCCTCGTTAAATGCGCTGATGTCTTCTGTACTGAAAACCTATTAAACTTTGTTTAGTTTATGCTTAAAACTTGGAATAGAGAAGGATTTCTGTGGATGGTCATGTGCTAAATTTGTGATGTTAAGTAGTGTGGTTTTCTATTGATTGAATAGTCATTGGTTTGCGTTAATTGCATGTAAGGTCTGGTCGCCGGGCTTCTATGCACTATCTTGCACCGATATTTCGGATTGATCCTGAATTTCAGCACAGGCAGAGTTGCTGTCCTCAGTACCCTTGTGACACTGTGTTTTAGTTACTATTGAAAAAGAACTGTGGCAAAAGTAGTAGCAAAGCCAATTGGCCTCATCTTTGTGGCCTATGGCTTTGCTAATGGTTCTAGACATGCTGTACTGCAACCCCGATGCGGTTCAGCATGATTTGAAAAAATATTTTTTTCTTTTGCTTTCCGATCTGAGCTGCATCAATAAACAAAAAAGACAACAAGCATTTGCAATGCAATAGGTCTCGCATTTGTAAAAGTAAAAGCTACTGGTATTATAAATTATAACTTAAAAAAAAATATTTTTGAGTTTGCAATGGAGAGTAATTATGTAAGGAATAAGTGCATGCAATACTACATTATGAGCTTTTATATCTCATTCTGCTTAGCAGTTGGCATCTAACCTTACTCACATTTCTGTGTGATCCCGTCACAAGTCCTCAACTGCTCCAAATTTGTTACGGTGGCAAGCAAAATATAGGCTTTCTTTGTGGGCTGATATGCAGCTGTGTGTGGATTCGCTTAGCTTGTCTTTGCTCCCATAGCTCACTTGTTTAGACATCACCAGGAATTCGGTGTTTAGAGAGGACTGACCCTACATATACACACTAAGCCAGTCTGGCTCAACCGCTAACAGCCCAGTACCTCTGATAGTATGAGGCTGCAATGACCTAACAGGTGTTATTATGGATGCGGCCCATAGGAGAGACTCATACTAACCAAGCTGATGTCCAATGGGGCTACAACAGACACTCTCTTTTCTCTCCGCTTCACTAAACGTTCCTTTTGTCAGGGGCAGGAGTAGGCTAATCTCTCACAAGGTGCCGTGGCCATCTTAGAAATACTGACAACAGCCACTTGAGCTACTTCCAGAGAGATGCCAACAGAGACTGCAATAAAGGCATGTGCTGTTAATGGGCAGTTCCGTTGGACCTGTAATTATCTCATCGCTAGTTTTAGCTATTTATTCCACATATTCTCCTGAAAAGCCCATATCTAAAAATTTCAAAATACGATTCTGGTGCGTTGCAGTACGTGTGTGCAAACGTTGGGAAAATTAAGTACCAGGATGCATGCAACTGCTATTGCCAAAACACTACAGTTAATGAGTAAAGATAAGAATGCATCATATTAAAGACGCTGTTTCCACACAGTGTCCTGATGGGAACCAGCATGCACTGCTCTTTAACATGTGTTGCTGCAGACGAGTGCTAAGTTCGCTTACTGCTTAGTTCAGTACTGTCTGTGTTCAACTCTCGTGTTTTTGTCAACCAGTGGAACTTTACCTGCAGAAAGCTGCTTCCTGTCCGTTGTTCCTCGGGGCATCCTCCAGCATCCTGAGGCAGTGTTCTCGTGGCTGTACAAAGTATGCAGCATGCCTGGCAATGTAAAGTGAGCGAGGGGGCGGTACCGGGCCCTGCTAACAATGGAGGCCGCAGTGTGAGCCTCATCAATCAGCTGGTGCCTGCATTCCTGTATGCAGTACCTTTGCTCCTCTGCCTGTGCTACCCTTATTTCCTGAGCTGCTCTGTCGGTGCTCTTGAGCTGCGATTATCCGGGCGACCTTGGCAGATGAGCCTTCCGCTTTCACCCTGCACTCTGGGCAGCTGGCTGCAGCTCCGAACCTGGGCTGCATGCCACAGGCGTCGTGTTACAACAGGAAGTGGGGCACCTATACGTATTTAATTAAGCGGGTGCCGTGTTTAAATGAGGCACTAAGAGGGCCAGGTTGCATGATTTAAATAAAATAAATAAATAATGATGAAAGTGGGAACCGACTACATCATCAAGCCCGGTACACCTGCATATTAAATTAACCAGGCACTGTGCTACTACATTAAGTGCAGCGCACGTGCAGGTTACATTTATGCGCATGGCGGCCATTATGAAACAAACATAAACATGAAAGCGGCAGCCCATGAAGTGGCCGCCATAATGAATGCGGCTGCCCGCGGCCCCCGCAGGGGGCCACCCTAAACGGGCGGCCCCTTTAGTGCCATTTGGGCACTTCCCCACCCCCCAATGATGTGCGGGACTCAAGGAGGAGTCCCCCTACCAGACGCGTCACTTCCGGCACGCAGAGGAGGTGGGGAGGTATTTATGCCTCCCCCGGCCATCTTGGCGTCCTCTTTGCGCCGGACACGCCGTCTGGAGGGGGTCTCCTCCTCGAGCCCGGCCCGCATTCGGACACGCCGTCTGGACGTCCGTGGCCGGAGCTGCTATGCGGTGAGTCCGTGAGCCCCCCACCCCCCTTCTATCCCTCGCTCCTTGGCACCGCCCGGCCATAGCTTGGCCTGGTGTCCGCCCGATGAGGAGGGGGTGTCATTCAGCTCCCCGGTCCACAGTCAGGCTCACTCGAGCAGACGACGGCGGTGCGGTCAGGGAGGCACCTGGGGGCGAGTGGTCTTGGGTGAGGCGTCCGGGCATCTCCCACCCCCCCGTTTCGCGCGCACCGTGACGACGATTAGGATCCATTGGTGATCCTCCAGGAGCGGCAATCACGGTGAGTGCGATCCCCCTCCCCCAACAGGCACTACGGGTGTCAAGTGCTCGGCAGCCGCCGCAGGTGATGGTCTGCCGCAGAGGGGAGGGGGCTTGGCACAGCTGCCGGGGGTACGGGCCCGGCGCCTGGCGTGCCGCAGCCTGGTCATGTCATGGGTTGCCCAGCGGGGATCCCTGGTAGGCTCGTGGTGTTAGGAAAGAGGCTCCTAAGCGCGTGCACCACAGTAGTGCCACCCACTCCGAGCCAACCCTAGTGCGAGGCAGACCCCCACCCGGCATTAACTGGTGGCGGCGGGCGGCTCCAGCACCCCCGGCCTCTGTTCAGCTAATCTCCCACTTTGGCGCCGGACACGCCGTCCGGCGGGTCGTGCTGTTGGTCCGTTGCTGGACATGCGGTCCTGAGGTCGTGCGGTCGGTCGCTTCTGGTAGTGAGGCGAGTGCGGTCACCCCCTCCCACCACGTAAGGCCATGGCCGGTGTGGGAGCCCTCCTAGCTGCATTCTTTGGCCCGGCCCGCAGCAGGTCCGCTGGTGTCGGTACCTGCGGGTGGGCTGCTGGCGAGGGATGGGGATGCTCACATCACGCAGGCGACCGATCGGCCGTAGACAGAGGAGCGTCACTAGCTCCTCTCACCATTCCTAGCACAGCACTGATCGGTAAAGGCGCTTGCCCTGGTTGAAGGCCCTCGCTTGTGGCTTAGGTCTATAACTGGGAGAGAGGGCCCTTACCAGCTGGTATAGCCCCCGGCAGCAGGCCTTTTGCTGTGGTGCAAAATGACAACGTCGGGGCTCTAGTGGAGACCGTGGAGTGGCAGAGGGCCAAAATGGGAGACTATTGCCTTCTGCTCCAATACGCCAGCCTGTGTCTGCCCCTTCGGTGGGATGGTCCACCATCAGTACAGCCCTCCTGTTTCAGGCTGGACTGGCTCACAGGGCCTCCTCCCTTTACAGGCCCACACTTCCAGCGCCTACTGGACATTAGAGAGAAGGCCTTTAACAGCCAGAAGTGCCCTGAAGCCACATTACACTATCTAGCTTTATTTCAAGCTACAGCGTTCATCAGTGTGGAAGTGTGGAAAGAAGCGCGTGTTTTATACTTTGGACTCCCAGGTCTTCGAAGAGAGATCAGACTTCACAAAGGTGGCCACGTCATCAGGTGCCATCCCGAGGCAGTGCCCCCTGTGGCAGCCTTGTCTCCCCTGTAATAAGCACTGCTCCTGCTGAAGCCCACGTACCATTAATAACTGTGGATATTATAAGACTGTATTTATATATACAGTTGGTATTTTAAATACTCGTGCCGGTTATCCCCTGCTTATGATCGAACCCTAGGTGCAAATCAGGTTGTGGCGTAAGAGCTTGCGCTGACAACTTAGGCGCTCAGTAGCGGGTTTGAGTCTCAGCCTGGGCTCATCATCCTGCGGTTCGGGCTGAATCACTTAAGCGCCGGGCCTACCAATAATCAAATGCCAATGCCATGTTGGGGTTCTTGTGAAGCCCTTCGAGTCAGCAGTCTGATCCCTCATCTCCTTATTGCAGCCCGGATATTATAAGCTTGTCTATACTACCCTCCAAGCCAATTATTGCTTCATTTGTATAGCCAATATAATATCTACCACTGGTATTGTGGTAACAGAACCAAGGGCTGCCCTGCTTGCAGTGTGTTAATATATGCCAGTGAATCCGGGATTCAATCATGAAAGAGTTAGGGTTTTGCCCATTTGGATCCCTTAATAACTCTCACATGATTTGCAAAGGTTGAAGTGTTTGCGCTAATGTTTTGTCCAACAAAAATTCCACATCTTTAGCTTTTTCAGACTAGAGGTGGGAAAGCCTAGTTGCGCCTGAGAAATTTCAGCTACCGTACTTGCGACTGCCCCGGTGACGTTTGTGGGCAAGTTGTTGGACCCAAACACCACTCGCTCAAGAATAAATGATTAAATTACAGAACAGTGCACTGGTCTGTCAACTCCACTCCCCACAAGACCATTTACAAATTGATACAGTGGTATGATTTATGCCTATAAATAATGTTAAATAAACAGATCCCACTGTTTCTGTTTTAGTCTCCAGTCATCCTATCTGAGTAGTGCTACTCCAAGATTTGGGATGCTATTTTACCATTGCTAGGTCTGCCTTGACAACGTAGCTGCGTGCACTCCCATTGCTACCAACTCTTCATAATATTCAGAGTTGACTGACTCACTGAGAGGCGTAGTCGCCTATCTTCAGGGGGGGGGTGCTTTAGCACCAGATGGCACCGCCCCATGGTTGTGCTTTACGTTCGGTCAAAGGTGTCTACAGCTTGGCATGCTGGAGCCTACAGCGAGCATAGTGGGAGCAATCCGCAGTAGGAAAACTACAGAGTCGGGCGCGATCTGATAGGCCCCAAAGTGTAGCTGCACGATTTAGAGGAGTTCCGGCAGAGGTAGTGTGGACTTGTGCGATAGCTGAAGAAGTAAGGACACCCAATTGCCCCGGTGTTCCTCGGCAATTTGTTTAATTGTCTGGGTACTTGCGTTGCTCAGGCACGGGGTGGCGCAGATCAGGCAATGTCACATGATGTATGTGGGTGGGGCGTGTGCTATTAGGAGTACGCTTAGGGGCCCGATCGTTGGTCGCAGCGCCCTTATTTGGATGTACTGGGAGCATTTTGTTTACGAAAATGTGCTCACTTGCCAACTGCTATTCACGTGTCTTTTGTATGTTTCCCCCATGGGGATGTAATTTAACTGGGGCACTTGCGTTTCCCAGGCACAGGATAGCGCAGAACATGCAGCGTCACAGGATATGTTTGATGGTTCACAGACACGCTTTGGCTGCTGGATTATATGGTCGCAGCGTCCTTGCTAGGTGGAACAGCCCTAGTTGCTGCATAAGGGCGATTAAACCGGTGTTCACTTCTGCATGAAATGAGTGTTAGAGCGACGGGAAGTCGTCTTCAGCCTTCATTATTCGCAAGGTGCACTCTAGGTTTATGTAGGGGGCCTTGGTTAAGGTGGGGTCCTTTCAGCGGGGCCTTTGTGTGTGACCTGCACAGCATATTGGTTGGTTGTGGTGCCTTTCCTTGGAGTTGGGATGCTTGGTACAAACTTCGGCTTGCCCCGTTGGCGGCTGTGGGGAGCGTGCGCTGTGAACTATCGGTTTAGTTTTATTGCATTGAGTGAAGACTTTGCTGCTTTTACAACATGGTCCCTGTGCCACCAAGGGATGGAACATGTGTACATCTCGCATGGCGCCTCCAAGCCCGGAAATGCGCACTAAAGCTGCCTTAACCTTAGTGGTCTTAGAGTTTCTCGTTGGCCTAATGGGTGTAATTACTGAGGTCGATATGTCTCCCTCATCTTCATTGTTTCATTTTGCTCGCAAGAAAGTGCCAGGCATAGTCATGTAAATGTCACTCATAGAGGTTTTGGAATTATGAAAATGTTAGGCATAGCAATCTGAAATATTGGCAGCTATGGATGGGGGCGGCTAGCTCTTGGTTGGCTATGCAGCTGAGCTATAATTGTGGCTGTTACCTGATGCAACTAATAAGCATTGACTAAGCCAATAGATGGGCTTGTTGTAGGTGCAGTGCTCCTTTTGTAATAAAGATAGGGATGCAATGACAGCGGCTAAATACCAGGCAAGGGCGAGGCACCGCCTTCCTCAACACGCGTGGGGGGTGCTGACGCGTTAAAAATCAGGACATCATGGAGGTTTGAGGTCAGGAGTGCATATACTTGTAATCAACAGCACAAGCTGTAGTACTACCAGCTGCTCTGGGGCCAAATTATTTCGGGCACCTGTTTGCAACAGCCTTTAATTGGCACAGCTCAGCTCTTTCATGCCCACTGTGGGGAAGGTTACTGAAAGTGCACTTAATTGACACCAAAGCTTTAGACCTCTATTCTGTCCCACGAGGCCTAGTAGTGCTCCAACTAAGTCGGACGCTATTGAGAATTTGAAAACATGGCGACTAACATTGGCACGATCGCCGAACCTCACGTGCGCCTTTCAAATCCAGTTTCAACAGCATAGGTACTAGGGGAGAAATCCCGGCATATGGGATTTGGTTGACCACAAAGGAGAGAACTGGTTGACATGTTGCCTATGGCATTGAATTGGACGACATCCACATAGAAACAGGTGGATAGGGCATGGGTGCATGTGGCACATTTGTTAATGGTGCAGGATAATTATTGTTTTACTCTAAGAAACTGGGATCTCATGCCCATGTGCTGTCGTTTTTGGCCGTCTATTACCAGCCCAATGGTGGGAAAGTACAATTTTACATTTACTTGGTGCTGTGTTATGCTAAGTACAGTTCCTACCAGCAGCTACGGAGTGTGCTAACTGAGCTGTAGGACGGTGGCCCGATTGCCCTTGTGAGTTATGTAATCCCTGTGATGTCATGATGAGCTTTGTTAGCACAGGGTAATAGGGGCAGATGGAACTAAGTTTCTCTTGTATGGACGATACGAAGGGTAATTAAAATAACTTGGTATGGAGTCTCTTCGGTAGGTGCCACTGTGGGAGTGCGGTTGGCACATCAAATTTACACTGCCCCTGGGATAAGCCAAAGTCTCTGCCTAGCCACCTAGGGGGTGGCAGGTGTCAGCTTAAGTGTGTACTCCCTTCTGACTAGAGAGGTGGGTTCGGCCAGGCTTAGGTGCATACCCTAGGCAACCAGAAACTCCTTTTACAACTGGTGGAGACAGCCTAGGAGTTGTTTGCAGTCCATCCGCAACCGACCCACAGGGGAATGTTTTAGGCCACAAAGGTTGTGGAGGGCTCTTGTGTGGGAGCCTGCTGAAGAGCTAAGGTCAGGCTAGGATGTATCATGCTTTCGCCGCACTGTTGAGTCCCTTTCACGAGCGGATTGTATCACGGTGAGCTGGCGGTGTGTCAGGAAGCGCCAAGGAGTCAGGAGCACTGAGTGGCTCACAGCCAGATGCGGTATTCGATGCAAGGGGCATCGGTTAGATTAGAGCCCTACTCAGAGGTACCGCCTTAAGTACTTGGAGGTCTGTTGGCAGCGCCTTTCAATGGAAGCCATTGTCTAGCGGGCTGCTCTGAGCAGAGCATTTGCAGGCGTAAGTAAGAGTATCGGCGACCAGTTCAAAAGTGCATCTTTCACTAATTTACTCAGATAACTGGGACAGGAAGTAAGGTGGGCTGGATAACTCTTTCTGCTCCCTTCATTGGCACATCTTGTCGGGAGTGATTGTCAAAAGGGATTGCACTTCAGCCAGGTAATGTTAGCACCCTCCACACCTAGCCGATTGTTTAAGGTCACCCAGGGCCGCTTTTACACAGCCCAGTATTAGGCCCTTGTGGGTCAGTGCCATGACTTACTAAATTGAACTGAACAGGAGGCGTGACCGTGGGTTACACTAGCAGAAGTTTGGGGAGAGCTAGATTCCACCTTTGGTAAGGGTGTAGTTTTAGTAGAGGGAGTTGGCACTCTTATTTGACCAGGGGTTCGATGCTACACGAGGGCATTACCGTGTTGCGGCCAGAGCACGGGCATTGTGTGTTTCTAAGGGGGCAGCAAGTGAAGGCAAGGCTCTTTCCAAATCTGGCACCAGAACACAAGGTAGCCAGGGCCTACTTGTCTGTTGGGTGATTTGTGTAGGCACCTGTGTAGTTGTCACCCCACGAAGGATTGAGTTGTCTCCAACAGTGGGCACAATACATATATTGTTTTTAACCAGATTTGACACCATTAATGTGTTCACCGGGGTATATCAATCAAAGGGGGCTGTGTAATTGTCTGGTCAACGGTGCGGAGTAAGTGCACTCTGAAACCGATGTTAGGTGGTGAGTCAAGATACGCAGGTGGTGCGATGGCAACGCAAGACTGTGAGCTTTTGCTGCGTCGGGGGTTCCGTATCACCAACCAGAAGGGTGCCGTGTGGCAAAACCAGTAAATATGTTTAAGAATGATATAGATGCCGGTTAGGAGAGGTTTGTCAAAGGTATTACTCTTATTGCCAGGCATTGTTAACAACCCATCCACACTAAGCCTATTGATTAGGTTCCTGGGCCGCATACACCAGCCCGGTATTAGGCACCTGTGGTTGCCGGCGCCAAATCTGGCACCAGAACATAAGTAGTCAGGGCCTACTTGTCTGTTGGGCGACTTGTGTAGGCACAGGTGTAGTTGTCGCTCCACAACTACACATGAGGGGTGAGTTGTCTCCAATAGAGGGCACAATGCATATATTGTTTCAAACCAGAATTGACTCCATCATCGTGTTCACCAGGGTCTAGCAATCAAAGAGGCCTGTGAATTTGTCTGGCCAACGGCGCGGATTAGTGCACTCTAGAACCGAGGTTAGGTGACACAGGAGGGTGATTCGAGATACACAGGTGGGTGACGGCAACGCGAGCCTGTCCGCTTTTGCTGGTTAGGAGGTTCCATATCACCAACCAGAAGGGTGCCATGTGGCATAACCTTGTATATGTTTAAGAATGACATAGATGCCAGCCAGGAGAGGTTTGTCATAGGCATTACACTCATTGCCAGGCATTGCGAACAACCCATCCACACCAAGCCTGTTTTTAGGCTTCCTGTGCCGCTTACACACAGCCCGGTGTTAGGCACCTGCAGTTGTCAGCGCCAGGAGTTACTAAATGACAACTGTACCGTGGTCGTTCTTCTGACCGGGCAGTACTGCCACGGCCTCCAAGGGCCAACCAGTCAGATACCAGTAGCAGTGAGTGTGGCTTGCCCCCTGTGCAGTTGGCGGGGGAATTTATTTCCATGTACAGGCTTTACTAAACGTGCTCCTAGCAGGTCTCGTGGGTGAGTGGGTTTACTGTTTTGAATAGGAATAAAAAGGAGCATGGCGTGACACATAGACTATTAGGAAGTAAATCCGGGAGCTGGTACCTTTTCACACGGTTTCCGGTGGAGGGCAATTAAGTCCGGGATAACCAAGTGTACCGGTTGTAGTGCCTTGCATCCTGGGTCAAAGCGGGTTGGCTCATAGGGGTGTCTAGGATCGTCCAGGCACACCCTGCAGGTTAGGATGCTAAGAACTGCACGTTGCCACTAATTTTAGTGCAACAAATTGGTCCCTCCCTAAGCAAATCAAGGTCTTATGGTCAGATGTACAACATACAACCGTTCACTCCAGTTTCCTGAAGGCAGTCTGTTAGGAGAGGTGTCGATCGGGACGCCCTGCGCCAGGGTGCGGACATTGCACGGGCGACACAGCAGATAGGGTGCTGTCAGGCGAGGGTGCTTGCGGGCTAGGTGGCCAAGCAAGATAGCAGAACCAATTCCAAGGACCTCTCTCCCCCACCGGACTGCCCGAGACTGAGTGCAGGGGGATTTGCAATGTTACAGGTATTTTCCCGCCCATACAGGGGCAGAGGGGTACATTGCAGGTATCGGCATAAATAGAGTGGAGGCAAGATCTACAGACTATGTGCACCAGTAGCCGCAAGAGGTTGGCGTTAAGAGCAAAATCTCGCAGCGGCAAGGTATCCAGGTGGCATGCGCCAGCTGGTTAGGCCAGAATGTGTGCTGTGGCTCCAATAGCGGTTTGAAATATGTTTGGAGCACCATCACTGACAATTCCAGAGCACACTATGCACCTCGGCCCAGTAGGTGTAGGCCATAGGCTCATGTGCGGCTTGTTCCCTGGAACAATAGGGCAATATTCCCTGGAATATCAAGGTACTAGGTCATTAGCTGGGTTGAACATCAAGGGTCACAGCTGGTTAGCAGGTATGTGTGTATCTGTCATCGAGCTTTAGTTAAACAAGCCTGGCAGGTGGCGTAAGTTGTCACTCCAAATTGTTGATGTACTGCAGTAGTGTGCGCTAGGCGATCAGTCCTGTTCGCCATGGTTTATTAATCACAAAGGTCGGTGCACATGTCTGGTCAACCTCAACAAAGTAGGTGCACCCTGGGCGGGTTACGGGTTGCTTCAGTTAAGCAGGAAATGCCCCGCCCGCATAGCCAGAGTATATAGCCTGGTTGTGGAAGCGGTCTTCAAGCATGTGTGCTGCTGTTCCAGGTATTGGGGAAACAGGTGTTTGGGAGCACGAACTGCTAGAAGGCCTGCAACTTCAGGTTGCAGGAGGTGGGAGCCACATCAGCTTGAAGGGTAATACAGCGATGTTTAAGGGTAGAGCTCCCTCCTGGGAGGCCATCACATTCTTGCTGCGCATGTGAGGCACTGGTACATTCCCACAGAAGGATAAACCGCTCCAAGCGCAAGTTTGCAGAACAAGGGGCTTTGGCTTCATCAGGCATGAGCTATGCCGGGCGAACACCAAAGGTTAATTTGACAATGTTGGGGTGCACTTGCACAGGTGGGCTTGGATCTGTTCCTCTGGACATGAATGAGGCCCGGGAAATTGCAGGTTGCAGTGAGAAAGGAGCTGTTTTGGTGGGGGGCTCTCTAGGCGACGGGGGCCGCCTCCAGAGCTGTGGAGGAGTTACAGGGCGATCTGGAAGCAAATGGGTACAGAAGAGTACCTCTGCAAGAGCACAATAGGGGTGCCAGAGCCAAATCCCAGGAGCCTCATGGGAGGGTCCTGGAACAATTACGTCGGCGCCCCGTTAGTCCTTCGGGCGGTTGTGGGCCTGAACAACCGGGGGCTTGCCTTGCTACGCTCCGCCCTGAAAGGGGCGTGAGTAATAGGGACCAATGTGTCACGTGATCCAGTAAGGGGATCACCCCCATAAGGGTAGCGCTGATTGGTTACTCCACAGTGCTTGGCTCATCAGGCGGGCAGGGCAGCATAGGTTGGTACAGCTGCCTGCCCTTGGATCGCCCGTAAGATAACCCACCATATTGCATACTTTTGTATGGAATAAACCTGCAGCACTAATTTTCCCAAACAAAAGTTGTGTTGTGTATTTATTTATGCATGCATACTCTGTTGTGGTGTGGGTGGGGTGTGTTGCCAATAATGGGACTATGCGGCTGCCCGCGGCCCCGCAGGGGGCCACCCTAAACGGGCGGCCCCTTTAGTGCCATTTGGGCACTTCCCCATCCCCCAATGATGTGCGGGACTCAAGGAGGAGTCCCCCTACCAGACGCGTCACTTCCGGCACGCAGAGGAGGTGGGGAGGTATTTATGCCTCCCCCGGCCATCTTGGCGTCCTCTTTGCGCCGGACACGCCGTCTCCCACCCTACCGCTTACCCGGCGTGGGGTTGGCAGGCGAAATACATAGAACGTTGTAATGTTTTCTTTCTCGTTGCAGGAGGAGTTACAGGGCGATCTGGAAGCAAATGGGTACAGAAGAGTACCTCTGCAAGAGCACAATAGGGGTGCCAGAGCCAAATCCCAGGAGCCTCATGGGAGGGTCCTGGAACAATTACGTTGGCGCCCCGTTAGTCCTTCGGGCGGTTGTGGGCCTGAACAACCGGGGGCTTGCCTTGCTACGCTCCGCCCTGAAAGGGGCGTGAGTAATAGGGACCAATGTGTCACGTGATCCAGTAAGGGGATCACCCCCATAAGGGTAGCGCTGATTGGTTACTCCACAGTGCTTGGCTCATCAGGCGGGCAGGGCAGCATAGGTTGGTACAGCTGCCTGCCCTTGGATCGCCCGTAAGATAACCCACCATATTGCATACTTTTGTATGGAATAAACCTGCAGCACTAATTTTCCCAAACAAAAGTTGTGTTGTGTATTTATTTATGCATGCATACTCTGTTGTGGTGTGGGTGGGGTGTGTTGCCAATAATGGGACTAACATATAAACATGAAAGCGGCAGCCCAAGCGGCCGCCATAACGAAACACATAAACATGAAAGCGGCCGCCATAACGAAACATATAAACATGAAAGCGGTGAAAGCGGCAGCCCGTGAAGCGGCCGCCATAATGAAACATATAAACATGAAAGCGGCAGCCCGTGAAGCGGCCGCCATAATGAAACAAATAAACATGAAAGCGGCAGCCAGTGAAGCGGACGCCATAATGTAACATATATTGGTAGTTTTCATTGCACCTAGTTAGGTGTGAGGGTTGTCAGCTTTGCTATTTGTCATTAATATAAGACATATGTTTTTGACTTTTTTCAAAACAAGTGTATGAACCAATACCACACCATTAGTATTTCTTGTTTCTATGTATAGAGGTATTTCTAACACAGACATTTGAGATTAGATATGACAGAGCCCCAAGTGGTCAGTTATACAGAAGCAAATAAAATAAAAAAGATCATTCTAAAAAATTGGAGACTAGTGAGCCATTTAGGGGTACTTAAACCATTATTTGCGTTTAGAAAAGGCAAAAACCTCCGTCAGCAACTAGTGAAGGCAGCCAGAACCTCACAACCCATAAAACAAGCATTAGCATAGCCAATAGGTCTCGCTTTTGGGACCTTATAAGTGTTTAGCCACAGCTATTGGCTTTGCCAATGGTTTTAAGATATGGTGTAGAGCAGTGTGGCTGCTGTGCAGCATGTTGTAAAGTTATAATAAAAAAGCATTGTATTTTTTTTAATTTTACATAAAACCAAGAAGATATTATGTAGAACTGAACGACCCTATTAAAAAAAGAATTAACAGAACAAATGTCTTCTAGTTCTTTTGTTCTTGTAGAAGGTAATAAATTGCTTTTTGTAACATCTCCCATAGACTGATTTAGACAAGTATTATTCATTGTCTCTATATAATGTGTGTGATTTAATGTGCTCTGACACCCAATACTATTATGAGTAGTGCTAAAAAATACATGAATGTGAGAGAGGGGCTACGAAGAGATGAGGGGCACTGTTGGAGGGTGGTAGTGAGGGAATCAGTTGAGAAGGAGGTCATGGGGGGTGGATGGGGCAGCAAAAAGATTGTAACTCCGGGCGCCACCAGCAATAAAGATGGGCTTGCTCGTCCTGGTGCACAGCACTTTGCAAACACAACTTCGGTCAGGATCCGTGCCCATTTTCAAGATAACCACCGATTATAGAAACGAGCATTATGTAAGTTCTGGATCATGAGGTGAGCAGAGAGGCCCTTACCTCAGCATGCTGCCCCCAACTGAGACCCTGCATGAGGTGCGCAGAGAGGCCCTTACCTCAGCATGCTGCCCCCAACTGAGACCCTGCATGAGGTGCGCAGAGAGGCCCTTACCTCAGCATGCTGCCCCCAACTGAGACCCTGCATGAGGTGCGCAGAGAGGCCCTTACCTCACCACGCTGCCCCCAACTGAGACCCTGCATGAGGTGCAGAGAGCCCCTTACCTCACCATGCTGCCCACAACTGAGAACCTGCATGAGGTGCGCAGAGAGGCCCTTACCTTAGCATGCTGCCCCCAACTGAGACCCTGCATGAGGTGCACAGAGAGCCCCTTACCTCACCACGCTGCCCCCAACTAAGACCCTGCATGAGGTGCAGAGAGGCCCTTACCTCACCATGCTGCCCACAACTGAGACCCTGCATGAGGTGCGCAGAGAGGCCCTTACCTCAGCATGCTGCCCCCAACTGAGACCCTGCATGAGGTGTACAGAGAGCCCCTTACCTCACCACGCTGCCCCCAACTGAGACCCTGCATTAGGTGCAGAGAGGCCCTTACCTCACCATGCTGCCCACAACTGAGACCCTGCATGAGGTGCACAGAGAGGCCCTTACCTCACCATGCTGCCCCCAACTTGCAGAAAATCCTGGAAGCTGTAGTTCACAGAAGCTGTAAGGTGCAGAAATGAGGAATCTGAAGAGGAGCCAGAGAGCTGGGGGGGGAGGAGGGGGAGGGCTTCAGTGCGTGTGAGGAACCCTGGGAGGACTGAGTCGTATCTGCAGTCAGGTTCTGCGTGCTCTCGATAGGGCAGTGTGTGATTCAGCCTTCCTGGCTCAGCGACGCTGGTACACCAGGGCAGAAGCATTCCAAGACCACAGCTTTCTATATGTGGGGGCAAAGGAAACCACCGGCGGCTCCGCTCGCATTACAGCAGCAAAACGAGGGAAGGCACAAATAAAACAACTAGAACTGTAAAATAAAAAAAAATAAACTACAGGTTGTGCAGTCAAACACCAAAAGGAGGACAAGATTGGAGAACGGAAGCCGTGGGGTGAGAGTGTGTGGTACTGATAAGGATTAAAATGAGAGACCACCTCTTCACGTCAACTTGGCAACATCGCAAGGTTACACAACAATGACAGCACAGGCCTTAAAAGAATGACAGACACCAGCATCACGGAGCGAAGGAGAAGGCAAGACCTCGGCCCTCCTAACCCAGGGCTCACAATGCCCCAGCGTCTGTTCTGCAGTAGCGGGCGCTCAGTGGGTCTGCTTAACCACACCTGGTGCCAATGGAATTACGCATCACGCACCCATATAACACATAATTAAACAAAGAGATTATACTGGCCTGCTCACTAAGACTATCAACATAGAATGGCGCTGCCTGCCCTTGTAGCCCCATTAATTAGTACAGAATCGCAGGTGCTAATTAACAGAGTAAAAAGACTGGGAAAGAAAGAGAGGGGTGTTTTGTGTGCGTGTGTGGGGGAAGAGAGAGAGCAACAAATCTAGTGCGAGTGTGAAAGTTCGCACAAGAGAGCGAGAGAAGGGGATGACGGACATGTCAGCAAGGGTCAGCAAAGGCATTTCCTGGAAAACCTGGGAGTGACGCAACGTGTTAAACCCGGGCCATGTGTGGAAAAGGGATTTGCAGCATGCATTAACAACAACAGCGAGCGGCACGGATTCTGTGAGTTCGTTAATACTCACCTAAATATCTGACAAACCCTGAAACGCTGTAAATCAGCGTGAACGATGCTTCAAAGACTGTCGGGCTTGGTGGGATAAAATGGTATACGCTGTTCACGGAGTTAAATGCAGACACGTGCATATATCGTAGTTCAATGAATTATGAATGGGCGAGGAACATGTGCTAGCTGTTCTACTGTAGAACTGTTCACACATTTGATTTAAAATGTGTAGCAACGGAAGGAAAGCTGTCCGGAGGCATGCAGTGTGTGGTGACCCCCAGCGTCCCGGGCTGCTCGCGGGCTCACCGGAGAGTCATAGGTGTAGGTGCACTCGGAGTGGTAGACGCGGTCTTGGGCACGCGGATGGTGGGCATGTAGGGCACCAGCAGCTCCCCCAGGTCTGCGGCCATTTTCGCGTGCCCGTGTGTCGCGGAACCTGGCCTGGGAATTTGCTGCGGCCTGAGGTGAGCGGGAGTCATACGGCGGGCCCCTGAGGGGAGAAGACGGTGTGAGAGGTGCCAGGAGCCCTGGGGAGAGTGGCCGAAGCGTGAGCGCTGCCCCCGGCTGAACGGATCTTACCTCCTGGGGGCTTCCATGGGAGGACCTGAAGCCCCTCAGCAACTTAGGCCGCCCGACTTGCCTGCCGTGGGGGAGCCTGTAATTGCCGTCCTGGGAGGAGCTGGTGTGGACAAGAGGACAGATGGGTGTAGGAGACGGTAGGGGGGCTCCGGGAGAGGGTCATAGAGTAAGTGTGAACGCTGTAAATGACGACATGTAGAAATGCAAAGGCAGCCAAGGGGATTTGAGTGGAGCAGGGCCGGCAACGCCACGGTGGAGAACAGGGGGCGGGGCTTTGGGAGGGGTGGGGGGAGTGCGGCCGAGAGCAGGGACACGCAGCGTTTACCTTGCGGGAGCGAGCGCGATAATTGCTAACACATGGCGCCGCTCGCTCCCGCAAGGGAATCGCCAAACGTGCACACGTTGCCATTCAAAGCAATGCAACGCGTGCACGTTTTTGGCCAAAAAAAGCGAGTTGATTACAAGAGGTCCCCTCCTTTCCAGCGCATGTGCGCTGCGTAGGCGAGACCTAAAAAGATCTGAGGGGACTGTTGAATCTACCACCAGTGATTGGGCACTTTAGATGCCAAAATTGCTCTGCTTGTCGGATGACAACAGATTCCAAACAAATCACTATTAATGGCCAACAGCATGTACAGAAATCCTTCTCGAATTGTAACACTAAAAATGTCATCTATTGTTTGAAGTGCCCTTGTAACAGGTTTTACATAGGTCAGACAATACAGCCTATCAAAAATCGAATTTTACAACATAAATCTAGAGTCAAATGTAACATTCAAGGAGCCCCACTTGTGCAACATTTTCAAAATAAGAACCATACTGAGAATGACATACAATGGTCAGTTTTGATCGTGTTACAAAATACTAATAGAGATGACATACAAATAAGATTATAAACAGATTAGAGGCAAGACTGATAGAAAAATATCACACCGCCACTAGGGGTCTGAATGACCGCGATGAAATTTGGTCACTTCTACAATGAGTCGGCTAGAGACATTCAGGACATTCAATGACAAGAATACGAATTTTATTTTTCCATCAACATTGATATACTGTTTTTGCTGTAAATTGACTACAAATTGTAGCCCTCGGTATATAATATGTTATGACGTTGAATTATTAGGAAGAATACCTGACCCTTTCTGTTTTGATCTTCTCCAGTATACAGGTGGATATTTGCCACTGTATTTTGACGACTTCAAGATAGAGTGTGAGGAGTAGCAGAAAGTAATTCAGCACGAGTGTAACAATCCCTACTCACCTGAATACCAGGTACCGCAGGAACGAAGAGAGCCCACCCTCTCACCTGTGGATCAATCCTCCACACAGATACCAACAGTATGAGCGATTGATCCCCAGGGGAAAGGGAAGTGAGATGTGTCACCCTTGGTGTGTTGGCGAAGGATGGGGAGATTCAAGATGGGATGTCAAAGCGCAGTGTGAAGGAACTGAAGGGATATGCAGACAGCATCTGTAGGAGATTCGTGAAGAATGTAGGAGGACTCTAGGTCTGTAGAGATAGAATAAAAAGGAAGGTTCATATCAGTAAGAACGAAAACAGGGGGGAGAAGGAAATATATACTATAGACAAGGTCTTAGTCCTGCAAAGTTATATCATGAAAACGCTCACCAGGGTGTCTCAGCTGGATAAGGAGTAGTAGGTGAAGTTGGGGAAGGATTGAGAGCTCTCCAGCGATGTATACCTTGGATCCTAGCACCTTGGAACACACACCAAGAAAATGGGGGAGCGAGAGGACCCTCGCGTGGGAGGCGGTGCAGCCGGCTCCTGCCGTGCGCCTCTACTAATTAATGTTCCTGCTGTAATAAACCAAAAGAGTAAAGTGGCTCCTGCCAAGGGTATACAAATAAGGCTGCTTCTGCCGCGTTGTAAAAAAAAGGAAAGTGGCTCCTGCCGTGTCTGTCAAAATAAAGCGGCTCCTGCTGTGTCAGTAACACTAACACGGCGTTTGCCGCGTTGTTCAGGGGAGTGCGGTTCCTACCGCGTTCATACCATTAAAGCGGCTTTGCCGCGTTGTGAGAAGGAAGGTGGCACCTGCCGCGTATGAAAGAACTAAAGCGGTTTCAGCCGCACTGTTCAATGGAGAATGCGGCTCCTGCCGCGTTCGCACCCTTAAAGCGGCTTTGCCGCGTTGTGAGAGGGAAAGTAGCTCCTGCCGCGTATGAAGACGGAAAGCGGCTCCTGCCGCGTTGAGGATCAATACAGCGGCTCTGCCGCGGTTGCCAAAAAGGGAAAGCGGCCTGTGCCGTTTAGTTTGATTTCAAGTAAACGGCTCCTGCCGTCTTTGTCCCGGACCATGGCTTCCACCACGAGATGTCGATAATGCAGCTCCTGACGCTGCGGGGGTTAGTACACACAGCGTGTGCAAAGGAAAGCGGCTCCTGCCGTGTTAGGTGAAAGGGAGAGAAGAGCAAGGGATGGAGGCACGCTCCTGCGTCCTCCCGGGGCTAGACTAAAATTCTAGTAAGCTAAGCACCCTTGTCAGGCATGGGAGGCAATTATATAGACACCTCCCCTCCCACCTGACGGGCGGCTACCAATGACAGGGAAAGGGAACAATAAAGACAGAAGGTGAAAAGGTACAAACATGTAAGAGAGGGAAGTGGTAACAACGAGGTGTTTGGTTAATTGGTGATAAGTATATCTTTCTCTTACTTTCTTTCTATTTTCTGGTAGTTATAATTTTATTCATCACTTTTTCTTATGTACTTTTATCTGTGCTCTGTACACCATTTTATTTTTTGTGAGGCCTCCCGAGGTCTACAAGTTGTTCGCTTAAATATTCTAGATGGGTTCAGGCCCGGTGGAGTGTAGTCAGCTTTCTTTGGTTTATATGTATAAAGCTAGTCTTTCTTTAGTGTCCATTATGGACACGCAGTATATACGTCGGGACGTATTTGGCCCGGTCACATGATTTGGGTGACTGAGCTGGTTCAAATAGGAGTTCCGGAGGTGCCGTGATGTATTGCGCCGGCTACCTCAACTGATTACTAACTGATTACTAACGGCAAGGAGAACATTCTCCGTGGTCCCTGGGTAGATGCACTATGTTAGGAATACGGGTGACATCACTTACATTTATTTCCCTCTCACAATAGGCGATGATTGCACCTGGGAGGATTTGATTTGACCCGGATTTGGCAGCCACCGACGCTTCCTTCTTCTTTCTTCTTTTTTCTCGAGACCGACATTTCTAAATTAATTGGTAAGGGAGGTTTTAATACTTGGACTTTAAGGGGAGTAATTGGGCTCTGGAACGCGGGCATGTAATGGGTTAGTGCAGTGACTTTGTTATTCCATGTATAGAAACACGCTTTATAAGTGTCGGCAAGAATTCATTGCCCACTTGGGAACCACAACCGCGACCTAGTAACTAGGACCAATACAGAGGGGTCCCGTGTTTAGTCCGTCGCAATGTTTCTTTAAAAGGTGAGGTTTTTTGAGTTTATCTCGCCTGAGACGTCTGGCCCATGTGACCTTTCGTTTCCCATAATTAGAGTCAGGAAGTTCATTCCCTGTTCTTTGTTTGTTGTCTTCCGTTTTTCTATGCCAATAGAACCTTATATACAGACACAGACCTGAGCATTTGCGCCCCGTGAAGTGCAGTACCCTCAACATCCATTTTTGAACAGTATGTACGACGTTATCACTATGGGTTTTTGAACACTTTGGATAATAGTCCTTGCCTTTATTGTACCCTTTTGAAATCACAGTTTCAGGTCAGGGAATGTTTTGGATTGTGTGTGGTTTGGATCTTTAATTCAATTGATCTCATTTCATTCACTCTACGGTGATTTTAGTTGGGACTATTCTTTATTAGTCACAAATATGAATATCTTTCTCCACACTTTTATAATCTGATTTCTCTGTATTCATTATCTGCTCCTTCAAACGAGGAAGTTTCTCTGTATTGATACATATAGAGCATATATATGTTGCTGTGTAAAACATTATCCCTCTATATATATCGAATGTATATATATGTATATAGAAATTTGTATATATATGATTGTGTAGTTATATATTTATAGGTTTCCCTGTTTGCCCCAGTCCTGATGAGGCCCAAGATACGGGCTGAAACGCATCGACTCCACCAATTGGAGAAGCCCCATATAATTTGAAATTATACTGAAAGATATTAGTATATATAGTGTTTAAAAATAAAGAGGGTATAGACTTCCACTCATTCTATACTTTATTTTGGTAGGGCTATCTCCACAAAACGGAATGATAGTGATAAATAAACTGTTTAGCATCCGCAACATAGGGTAAAAAGGAAAGTGTTATATGTATAGATTTATTATTGTTTTGTTTTTGTATATATTTATGTATATTTTTGTATATATGTATGTAATTTGTCTGTTTAAAAATCTCATGTAAACATATATATATATATAAAAACTTTTTTTGAAATACTAATTGGTGTTGGTTTTATAATTTATATAAAATATTTTGAGATACAAATCCTGAAGAGGGATTAATTGATTTTCTCCTTCTAGTTTAATGATTTTGAGTATCCGTTCCAATGCATTATTTTTGTTCCCTTAATGAAAAATATAAACATGAAAGTGGCAGCCCGTGAAGCAGCTGCCATGATGATACAAATATACACATGAAGCGGGTACCAGTGGAACTTTACCTGCAGGAAGCTGTTTCCTGTGCGTGGTTCCTCGGGGCATCCTCCAGCATTATGAGGCAGTGTTTGCTCTTCCGCCTGCACTACACATATGCCCCGAACTGCACTGCTATCTCTGCCGGTGCTCTTGAGCTACAATTATCTGGGCGGCCCTGGCAAATGTGCCTTCCGCTTTCGCACTGCTCTCAGGGCAGCTGGCTGCGGCTCCTAAGCTGGGCTGCGTGCCACGGCCGCGGTGTTACCACAGGAAGTGCGGCACCTATACGTATTTAATTAAGCGGGTGCCGTGTTTAAATGAGGCACTAAGAGGGCCAGGTTGCATGATTTAAATAAAATAAATAAATAATGATGAAAGTGGGCACCGACTACATCATCAAGCGCGGAACACCTGCATATTAAATTAACCGGGCACTGTGCTACTACATTAAGTGCAGCGCCCATGCAGGTTACATTTATGCGCATGGCAGCCCGTAAAGCGGCCGCCATGATGAAACAAACATAAACATGAAAGCAGCAGCCCATGAAGCGGCCGCCATAATGAAACATATAAACATGAAAGCGGCAGCCCGTGAAGCGGCCGCCATAACGAAACATATAAACATGAAAGCGGCAGCCCGTGAAGCGGCCGACACAATGAAACATATAAACATGAAAGCGGCAGCCCGTGAAGCGGACGCCATGATGAAACATATAAACATGAAAGCGGCAGCCCATGAAGCAGCTGCCATGATGATACAAATATACACATGAAGCAGGTACCAGTGGAACCTTACCTGCAGGAAGCTGTTTCCTGTGCGTGGTTCCTCGGGGCATCCTCCAGCATTATGAGGCAGTGTTTGCTCTTCCGCCTGCACTACCCTTATGCCCAGAACTGCACTGCTATCTCTGCCGGTGCTCTTGAGCTACAATTATCCGGGCGGCCCGGCAAATGAGCCTTCCGTTTTCGCCCTGCTCTCAGGGCAGCTGGCTGCGGCTCCTAAGCTGGGCTGCGTGCCATGGCCGCGGTGTTACAACAGGAAGTGCGGCACCTAAACATAATAAATTTAGCGGGCGCTGTGTTTAATTGTGAAAGTGGGTGCCGGGCTACATCATCATGCATGGCACCCCTGCATATAGAAGTAAGTGGCGCCATGGTAGAAGATAAAGCGCGGCGCCCTGTATATTAAATTAAGTGGGCGCCTTACTACAACATTAAGTGCAGCTTCCATGCAGGGTAAATTTACACGCACCAGGTGCCATGATAATACGAAAACATACATGAAAGGAGCGGCCCGAGAAGCGTCTGCCACGATGAAACAAGCACAAACGTGAAAGTGGGTGCCGTGTTGGGTGCCATACTGATACAATATCCCTAACACAAAATAAAGGAAGTAGTCCCTAAACCAAACCCCTAAACATCTAGTATCGAAAGTAAACTGTAGTTGGTCGGTGCTGCTTTCTATAAAACGGAAGTGATGCCTAGGGAGAACCAACAAATAACGAGCTAGAAAACAAGAGCAACATAAGCGTGAACCAATGGCAAGCAGCGGGCGGGAAGCAGGCGGGACTAATCTCCGTATACTGATTACTCCAGGTCTTGCATACAGCGCATGCGCGCTTTCTAGGCTCGACCTAAAAAAACGGCCCAAGTGGGCGGAAGCAACATGAAGGGGAGAGGAGTGGGCGGAATCACAGAGGACTTGGGAAGCAAAAGGAGGAGGGGGAGCAAAAGCAACACAGGGGACGTGGGTGGGGGGAGCAACATGGACAGCATAGAAGAGGGAAGGATCACGGAGGGCAAATGAGAAAAAGTACGTGGGGAAGCAAATGGACAAGAGAGAGCATAATGTGGATCGGTGCGAAGCACATGGAGGATCACGCACGTGCGTAGATAAGCACACAAATGCATTGTGGAGGAGGGAATGAAAATTCACTCAGTCATCAAAAGAGCAGCATGGCGGGTTCAGCAGAGGGCAAGCAGTACATGAGAAAGACACCTGGAAAACACACACTCTCTCATAGAGTGATTAAACAAAAAGAAAAAAAAGAAGCACCTGAAAACAAAGCAGTGGAATAACACAAGTAATGTGTCCATGCTCCAGGGAAATGGCAAACACAAAAAGAGGACGCTAATCTCACACACACTACTGAATAAGAAGCAAGCAAATGAAACAATGAAGCCAACTAATGGTAAGCAAAGGGCAGGCTCTAAAGCCACTATAATCTAACCATACATCTGGCAGCAGACATGTTTTGTGTTATCTAACAGGCAAGCCCTCATTTGTAACTTCAGACACACATGTAGCTCTTGATACACATTAGTTCTTCTTTTACTGCTGCAGCTATTACTATTATTCCTACTTTTATTAAGACTACTACTAATAATAATAATGATATTAATAATGATAGTATTAATAATCCCATTATCACTCTTTTTTGCTTCGTTGTCCTGTCTACTAGCTTCCATTCCTCCATCTATCTCAAATATTTTGCACCACTGTTGATTTCTCTCTCTTTGTCACTAATAGTGCGAACCTAAGGCACTCCATCAGTTGCTTGTTGAGAACCATAAATCACAGTTGGTTTTTTGCCATAATTCGACATTTTTAACAGTGCTTCTTTTCCCCTTTCAGTCTCTCCCGGTGACCTCAATCACTGAGAGATATTTAGGCAATAGGACTCCCTGAGAGCAGTTCCTTCTTTTTTTTTTTTTTTTTTACTAAAGAATGTAAAATGTTAGTTAAAAACTGAAAAGATGCAAATGTGTGCTTGGAGGGAGATTCCTTCATGAGAATCATGGGGCATATTAGCAAGACCCTCGTTAAAATTATCGCCGTTTTAGCGGCAGGAAACTGCCGCTAAAACGGCGATAATGGGCTTGCTAATATGCGTTATAGAATTCCAATAGAAGCCCAGGTTAGATTGGAATTCTATAACGCATATTAGCAAGCCCATTATCGCCGTTTTAGCGGCAGTTTCCTGTCGCTAAAACGGCGATAATTTTAACGAGGTTCTTGCTAATATGCCCCCATATATTTAGCAGGTGGTCAATGATCATTATGTAATGCACATGGCACAAGTCATGATGAGATTCTGTCATGATAAAAGTGGTGTTAGCCAAACTATATTGACCAGGAAAGTTTATCATTAGGGGAATAAATGTAGAAGCTGATGATGGAGTGTCAGCCTTTTCCTTTACTTTGATGGAGTACTGTGCTTGAATAAATTCAGAATGAGCAGGGCCCTCGGACTTGACACCTGTCCTATGTTTTTTTTCTGGATTTGTTTTCACTGTTTACTTCATTTGCTTTGTATTAATAACACAGTGAGCTCACCTAGTGGTGAGACACTGAGAGCGCCTGCACCTGACTGACTCCGATATCTGCTAGTTGAGCACCTGATGTGAAATCCAAGGGCCCAACCTGTCAAACCATCTCCTAGAACATCCTCCAGGTATGAGTTCTAAGTTGTGATCTTGGCATGATAATCACCAGCTTAGGAGGTTGCACTTGTCATTTTTAATGAGATCTGACTGATAAAATCTGTCAGTGATACCTGTTTAATGAAAACTACAGAAGATGTCCGCTGAAATAGTGCATAAATATAAAGAAGCAGCATACATAGTTTTTGAGGCAATTGACACAGGAATTGTAGTCAGCTCTGAGCCAGCATTATGAGTGAATGCTCAGATGACTCAGAGTTTAAAAAAAAACTATGACGGGAGACCTTTTCCAAATATGAACTTTGTAAGGAGTGGAAAAGTACCCCCTTTCAAAGATATTCAGATGTTCGAGGTGTACTATGGATGCTCGTGATTCCTAGCCTTGATGACCCACTTCCCAAAATGTAGACAAAAATGGGCTGCAAATAATGGCATGTCTTTAGCCCAAATGTTTAAGGCTTTGTTGATGTTGGCTGTCATTGGCCAATGCTCTTTAGAAAATTATATTAGTAACCATATCTGTAATTTAAAAGTGTTTTAGTAAATTTTAGAATATTTTGTAAACAAAGGTTAAGGTCTTATAACCAATCCTAACCATATTTTCACTGAGAGGCTCTGCTTTTTTGGGAGATATGCTCCATCCAACTTCTGTAAAGTATTCCTTTGTCTGAAGAGAACAGCCTTTGATCAGGTCCATCACCCAAACCCACATGAGGCCAACCCTCACTGTGCACACCTTTAGCTATGTGCAGTGGTGGTTGGCTGTAGGACCTGGCATTAGTCCAGGATGGTGCCAAAACCCCACGGTTGGGCAAGCCCCACAGCACATGGCATTCAGAGATGCACAGTGGGGTTTGGCTACTGTGTCTTGCCATTGGCCAAGCCCTGTGCCGAATGTGCTGGGATGGAAACCCCCCCCTGTGCATGGTTGAAGGTTGTGCGCAGTGAGAGATGGCTCGAAGGCCTGGTACTCAATAATGCACAGCACCAATCCCCAAGGAGGCTAATCCCGACTGCGTACAGCCGGGGTTGACATCCAAGAACACTAAGATCTGTGGGAAATTAAGGCAAAAGAGCACCCACTCAAACTGTAAAGCACACCAAAAAATATTTTATGTCCACAAATACATACATTAAATGTCACAAACATGATTATTACTCTAACCTTACCTAACTTGTTTCAATAATGAAAGATCTATTAGTCAATATAAGTATACAAAGTACTATCTGATATTCTCGTTCTAATACATGTAAGTTATTCTGAAAACACAATTAATTTTGTAGTAATATCACCAAAAAGTTGAATTCGGATTATAGTTAATAGATCCAGTTCATCGCACATTTAAAAACAAGGTCCCTGTTGTCAGCCACAAGTTACAGAGGTAATGAGGAAGTCAATTGAATGTTCAGTTCCTCCTTTTAGGGCAAACAACAGTGGAGCAATTAGAAACAGATACACTATATAAGCCATCTTTTTCTTCAGGCAAACAAACCTGAAATGACTGTGATTGGTGTCAAGCTCATTCAGGCGTCTGTGCCATCTAGGAAGGGATGTCCAAGGGTGACTGCTATAAAATATTTCTGTCAAAATAAATGGAAAGCAAAAAGCACTCAGTAGCTATATCCCACACTCAAGATGAGAGATTATTTTGCATAAAGTAACAGGTGCCGAGGGATGGTGCTTTCGGGTTGAGCTCTGCCCCTGCATTGCACTATATGCAAATTGGACTTTCATATCTTACCTTTAGCCAGGCCCTGCACCCATAATGCTTGGGGTGACACATTTGTGATACACACAGCTATTGTCATGAACAGCGAGGATTGACCACAAGTCATGGCTTTCAGCTAGGCTCTATTGCCAACTCACCATGTGTAGCCATCTACTACTGTGCAGGACTTCGTCCGTATGCAGTGGGAGTTGGATTCAACGCCTGGCCTATGGTCAGACCTTGCAGCCTAACCACTGCAGGCATACTTACAGAACCTAGTAGATAATTGAGACACCCACTTTAATTAGGTTTTTTGGTGGCAATCTATGGAGTTTTTTTGGATTGTCTGTTTATTATACATTTTTACTGTTTTTTTATAGCGTTGGTGGCAAACTGTCAATGGTAAACTTTTAAAATGTTTAATAGTTTTCTCATGGATGGAATTGTTGTTAATGTTCTTCCATCATTTCACCCCAAATTCTGATATTCCTTTCCTCTCCCAAGCATAGAATTTGCACCCCATCTAATTTTCTCTTGCAGCCAGCCAGTTGGAGCCTTCAGTCATGCAAACTGAGCCAAAATCGACAACAGGTAAAAGAGCATCCATGTCCAGTGGGGGAAACTTTACTTTTTAAATTTAAGTCTGCAAAGTTCTCTTGAGCTATAGTTTGTGAAGAGTTTGAGTACTAAGGGATATATTTATTAAAACATTCAGGCAGCGCAGCAAGTCTCCTTGCTGCGCTGCGTGATCAGTAGCGGCCCGTGGAGGGAGTGCCGCGGGGCGATGGAAGGGCAGGGTGGGGGGTAGTAAACTCCGGCTCACGGCCGACCGGAGTAAGGTAAAAAAATAAATAAATAAAACGGATTTCATTGCGCGCGCTGAAATTCATTTGGCGTTTCATTGCTTGCGCTGAAACGCATTTGGCGTTTCAGCGCGCGCAATGAAATTCGTTTTATTTATTTTTTTACATTACTCCGGTCGGCCGTGAGCTGGAGTTTACTGCCCCCCACCCTGCCCCTCCCGCGCCCCGCCCCACCGCCCCGCAGCACTCCCTCCACGGGCCGCTACTGTGCGTGATAGGGAAAGGACAAGAATATGCTTTATTTACCTTTATACAGTGCATTCCTGTCTTTTGCCTGTGCTGGCACACAATGTGCTGCCTAGCGCCAACACAGGCACCCTTGCACCATGATGCAAGGATGCTTGCATTGTAAACATGATTGTTTTTGTGCAGGAAGGGACACTTCCTGCTCACAAACAATACTTTGAGACATGTTTCTCTTTCTATGACGGCTGCTGAATGCAGCACACATAGAAAGAGAAAGCAACAAGGAGAAATTAAATATTTCTCCTTGTTATGCCTCACCTGGGAGCTGTAGCATTTTGACGCCTTCCCAGGTCTACCAGTAATGGTAAATCTGGGAATGCGCCAAAATCCTTGGGTGGATGCGTAGGAACACCAACACTCCACTCTTGGAACGCATCCCTGGAGCAGAGTAACGCAACGCAGCAATTTGCACTACATTGCGATATTTTAGACTTTTCAAGCCACTCAGGCCCATGCAAGGTGACCTTGCGTGACTTGATAAATCTAACTTAAGAGTTGCGTTGCTCTTGCGCCCCATTGCGTGGCGCAAGGGCAATGCAACTCTTTGATAAATATGCCCCCAACATTTTAGATAACTCTAAACGTTTCACCTTCAAATGGTCATCAAACACATTTTTGACATGTTAAGTTAAAAAAACTATTGAACTGATTTATTCCAAGCTAAGCAAAGACACCTTCTTGTCCGTCCTTTCCCTTGAATGAATCAACAGACACAGAATGAGAACGACTGCCGATTGGAAAACTGGGAGAGCATGGGAATGGGTAGAGACTGGTCCATATTGAGTTATCAGCTCCTTGCAAGTCATCACATTCTCCATGTCTCTGTCTCTCATGTGTTAGCGTCTAAATAGTGTTGACACTTTAAACACCCATCTCAAGGAATATATTTTGGCTTAGTAACTTTCAAAGCCATCAGTCTGACCAGGCTTTCCAATTATTCTTGCACGTTAGTGGCCCATGCAGTGTGTAAAGACCAGCAGAGCTAATATGGATGCCCCGGTTTACAGTCCAGTCGATGTTTTCAAGATATCAGCGTGCAGGAGGGATGGCAAATGGAGGTAGACACTGTAGTTAAATAGTTTGTGAGTGATGTAAATACAGTTTGTGTCATGGAGCATCCTGAGGTCCTGATAGCATAGGACATGCTATGGTGAACAATAAGTAATTTATGGAAAAAAATTGTGGTCTGAATCTGAGTTTGATAGATGTGACACCCTAAGCACTGACTGAACATTATTTCAAGCCTTACTGCTTATGGATTAATGGTTCAGACTGCCAGCAATGTCCTATGCAGATGTTTTTCTCCCACTCTACCTAGGCTGTAAAGACATATAAACCAGTATTAGACATTACACAGTGAAATAAGACTCAACTGTACCAGTCTAGAAAGGATAATTATTGTAGATTTATTTTCTCCAGAACTCTGGAGAACTGTTGTAAAATAAAATTATCTACATATGGGGTTCTGGGTCAAACTGGCACGTCAAACTGGCCCAAGCCTGTGCTGAAGGTGGTAACCCACTTTGTGGCAGCCTAGAAGCAAAGACCGTATGATCTACTCGTATCGCTCAACAGAAGGTGTGTCTGTCAGAAAAAGCAAAAGAACAATGAGTCTTTACAGAAATCTATTATGGAACAAGATAGAACAAGCATGCAGATTCCAAGCAAATAAACACAGATTCAAGACAGTGCTGGGAACAGTGATTTTTAAGAAACCCTTCAACCAGGAAATCTGATTGCACCCTATATCCTCCAAGGCGTAACCTCGCCAAACAAGCTTTGGCCATACCCTAGGCCAGGCTCTAGGAAGATAGCAATACAAGTCATCGAAAGTGATTGCCACTGAGTAATGGTGATGATGTCATTAAGCCATTTACACCTAGCAACAACTAAGCACCATGTCACAAAATGGACTACAATGTAACAGTATTAGTAGGGAAGAAGGAGTACACATGGAAATGCATAATGTGTAGATTTTGATGCACACTACTATGGATTAATTTATTTGTGCAAATTTCATGAAAGCCAAAGTTACTCAGCAAATTGTCAAAGAAGGAATTGCTGACCAAAGAGGGAGTGAAGGGAGCAAATGTTGATATAGAGGCTCCAAGGTTAATCTATTCACATAAAAATTCACAACACTTTTCAGGATGGTGGAGCTGTGTTACACCTGTCAGCCGTAGGGTAGCATTCCCCCAAACGTTTTGCCTACTTACTTTCACTGTTTGCGGAAATTCGTTTTTTTTTTGTTTGGCTTTAGGGCTCTCTGCGCTTTACCACTGCTGACCAGTGCTAAAGTGCTCATGCCCACTCCGCTAATATGGTTTGACTGGCATATACCGAATTGACATATTTAATATATTTTTAAGTCCCTTGTTGAGTGGTATACCATGTACCAAGGGTCTGAAAATTAAATACTACCAGTGGGTCTAAAGCACCTATTGTGCCGCCCTCTTAAGTAGCACTTTAAAACATGTCTCAGGCCTGCCATTGCAGCCTGAATGAAGTTTTAGACTGCTATGTAGACTTGCCATTTAAACCCCCTTGCCAAGCCTTAAACTCCCCTTTTATTACATATGTCACCCCTAAGTAGTCCCTAGGCAGACCATAAGGCAGGGTGCTGTGTAATTAAAAGGCTGGACATGTACGTTTAAGTTGGGCATGTACTGGCAGTGAAAAACTCCCAAATGTGTTTTTTACTACTGTGAGACCTACCCCTCCAATAGTTTAACATTGGGGATTCCTTATTACATTTAATACGATGTAATGCCTAATTCAGAGCAGGTAGATATGTCATGTTTGGTAACCTATGAAACTGTAATGATAAACTCTCCTTAATGGTAAAGCCTGGTTTTTAATTACAATTTTGAAAATTGAACTTTTAGGAAGTTGGCATGTTCCTCCCCTTAGCCGTTTGGCCTGCAGCCTGTCTTGGGTTACATGACTGGGTATAACTAACAGTTAGACTTTGCAAATTCCTCCTAGACAGTCACACAATAGAGGGAGTAGGTGTGCCTCAATCTGCTGGCAGAATGGGGGTGGGGGATAGAGCTCAACACATCCCCACTTACACCTGAATAGCCTGTGCTCTGTCTTCACACAAAGGACCTAACTACCCCGTATTGTCACTCCAGCCAGTTTGGAGCCAAGCAAGGGAGCCAGGAAATTCCATGCATGGCAAAGAAGCTTTCCAGAAACGTCTCCCACCATTCAGAAGAGGGGCACCAGGGTATAAAAATAGGACCTTCAAACCCACTCTTTAGTTCACTACTGGGCCTGTGGAAGGACTCTCAGAGGACTGCCTGCTGCTGTGACCTGCTGTGCACTCTGCCAGACTACTGCTGCACCTGGAAGGACTGCTTTGCTGCCTGGGACTGCCTTGAACCCTAAGAGGCCAGCCCTGCTGTTGAGCTTGCATCTTCACCTGCGCCCAGGACTACCAGAAGTGACTGCAAGGGCTAGGTTGCTGGCCTCCTGTTCAGAGCAACAAGAACATAAAAGGTTCCCACACCTGGACCCAGCCTTAGCAAGTTCTGAACCACAGAGAGGTGTTACACCAGTGAACCCCTGGTTGTCGTGCTAAAGGTGCACAGATGGCTAAAAAACAAAACTGTTTACTTCAACAAATTTTGGCCCAAAAGTGCTCTGAGAACGAGGGGATACAGGCACCAACCTGCTCGCCAATCTGCCCGAGGTGCATCGCCGGTGGGATTGACTTCATCGCTTCTCCCTCTACATTCTTATCCACAGGAGCAAATCATTTTCAGCAGTCCTTCACCAAAGGGGTTTGTTAACTTGTGGAACTGTCTTCGGCTACAGCCCTCAGTTTTGTCCTGCTAGAGCTTTTCTACTTTCATTTTGGCAACTAAGTCCAAATGTAGAAATCTTCACCTTGGCTTTGACCCAAGGTCATCCAATGATGAAGCTCCGTCCTCTGATACTTCCTGCAGCCTTGACCTGCTGAACTTTACCTTCTCAGATATTTTTCTCAGAATTTGTTCTGAGTCCAAAGGTAAGCAATGACTGGGCAGAATCCACTCCTTGTATCTGAACTGTGCTCCATTGCAGCAGTTTAAACTTAGGACTTTGGCCCGGTCTTGCACGGCTAGATGTCTGCGGTTGGTGCTTTGATCTTTTAGACGCTTGTTTTCACTAAAAACTTTAAAAATTCATAACTCCGGTTCTACTGATTGGATTTTTGTTGTTTTGTTTCAAATAATTTATTACAATTTATTCTATTTTTCTAAATTGGTTTGGGATGTTTATTGTGTTGTGTTTTCATTTTATTATTGTTTGTGTGCTGCATAAATACTTTACACAGTACCTCTAAATTAAGTCTGCCTGATTTTTGTACCAAACTACCCAGGGTTAAGCACAGGTTAATTTAGTGATTTTTGAGGTCCACCCTACAACGGATTGTGGCTGTTCCTTGACCAGGTCTCACACCCCAGTCAACCAACAACTGAATTTCTCACACGCTGTATTTGAATTGAAGGCTTCCAATTTTCATTGAAATACATCTAAAGGTTAGCCTCAGTTCCTTTTCTGAAAAAGAACCCAGGCAGACAGGTACCTGCTTCCTCTGCTGTCTCACTCACAAGTACAGCTACCAACTCATTTTAACTCTTGACATAATTAAATGAAGGGGCAGGTCTGCTTGAGGATTGAAAATAACTAACCTGTTCAGTGTGAGTAGGCATTGGTGAGCCACATGAGAAGGATAAGGGGAAACATAGCAACATCATGAAGCCAAATAAAGGGAGTCATTTTTCAACATAGTTCATACTCTGCATAAGATCAAACAGTGTAGACAAGGAGACTCTTCCCTCGTCAACAGTATACAAAAAAGAAGACCATGCACAGGGACACCACTAGCTCAATAGTCTGCACATGAGCAAACCATACAGAAAGGCAAACTCTGCATATCCACAAGGACATACCATTGGCATGTACAAAACACAGTTTCTTTGATGAGACCAGGCACAAATAAGACAAACCTTATATTTTGGTGCAATCAAATGAGTTATAGTCTATTCCGTGAAGGTAAGAGTGATTAGGGAAGTGTGATGGATGTAGTCACATTGTTGAGTTAATTGGGGGTTAGTTAAAGAGTGGATCATGGACACAAGAGTGTTGCGGAAGTGTTCAGGGAAGTTCCAGAGTGATTAACATGACCACGCTTAAAAATACCTGATATTTGTGTATGACCTATACATAAAAAGGTGCAAATCCACAGAGTAAATCACTGCAGATAATGTTGCTTGCTAGTCTATAGATTGACAGTAAAATAAGTAAGAGTAAATCAACTGTGCTGAGGCACAGAGGCCTGAGTCAATTGAGAATTATTTTAGGATAAGGGAGAGGAGTTCAGAGGGGGGATTATGGAAGATCATAGGAGAGAAAGAGTAGGAGTCATTGTAATAGTAGAGTAGTTGAGGAAAAAAAATAGAAAGAATTATTAAACAAGACAGAGGAAAGAGCAAAGGAAGATGGGTTTGGCAGTAATAAGAGAGAAAGGAAAATGAGACTGTGATTAATAGAAACAATAGGAGCATTAGAATGAGTAAGAAAGGAGCAACTAAAAGTATGAGAAGGGGTAAGTAGATGTAGCAAGGGGTAAGTAGATGTAGCAGCTGGCGTAAGGTTAAGGGTAAGTAAGAATAGGAATAGGAGTTAGAGTAAACATAGGAGCACAAGTTAGTGTAGAAGGAGCAGGATTTGGGGTATTGGTAATAGCTGTGGAAGTGAAAGTAGGAGTAGGGGTCTGAGTAGGAGCAGTAGTAGGGTCGGGGATATGGCTGGGTTGGCACTGGATGGGAGAGAGAGCAGTAGAGGAATCATTCTAGCAATTAAGGTAGGACTGCAGTAGGAGAAGTTACATATGTAGAAGTAGAAGTTGTAACATGCTTAGGTCTAATTTGGAAGTAATCAAACCAGTGTACCGCCTTGAGGTGCATGCATGCTTGCAGTGCATAATCTGTACTGTGCCATAGGTGCCCTCTATAGACAGACTAATAGTCTAAAAGCTAACAGCAGTAAAATTAAAACACTCCTGTTTTCTGATCCAAAATGTGAATGATTTTTTTATGCAGCAGTGGCTGAAGGGGACTAAGCAAGGGAGTGGCCCTAAGCCCCTATCAGCATAAATTTTTTTATTTGTCACATGAGCTCAAACAAACCTAGGAATAAGCATCTATGCTGACAATGAGTACTTAGATATGGTCCAACTGAAAATTCTAGGAACTCAAAAGGAAGTTAGTTTGCTAAGGTATGTCACACACTTGTGTCATTCATAAAATCATATGAGCTGGTTGTTCAAACCTCATTATTAACTAAAAGCCTCCTGTTGTAGCCATCTGGAAGCCCCCTAGTCCGACGTTTAGTTTGTTTTGAAATACAGAAATTCACCACAACATTTTACAATCTTATTGTCTAAACCTTATCCATAATGGGCTTATGTCATAATATCAGTGATAAAAATATTGTTGTTGGACCTGGCACCTTTTTGCGGGTTTCCCCTGTCTTTTTGCTTTCTGACCTCCTGCTTTTGATGGTATGCTGGACTTCGTTTTGCTGGTTTAGTGTCTCTGCACACTTTTTCATGCTATTCAGTGCTAAAGTGCAAGTGCTCCTACTGTAAATTGTGTTATGGTTGGTTTTCCATGATTGGGACACTTGATTTACTAGTAGGTCCCTAGTACAGTGCACTGTGTGTGCCCAGTGCCTATAAATCAAATGCTACTAGTGGGCTTGCAGCACTGGTTGTGCCACCCACACAAGCAGCCTTTCAAAAGTGTCTCAGACACCATGCCATGTCGACCTGGTAAGTGCACCCACTTGCGAGGCCCTAACCTTCCCTTTTCTTACATCAGGCACCCGTCAGGTATGCCCAAGGTACCCCCATGGGCAAGGTGCAGCGTATGGCAATGGTAGGACATATACAGGTGTGTCCTACATGTCCTGATAGTTAAATACTGCCAATTTCATTGTCACTATTAAAGGGCTATCTGTACCATAGGCTAACATGGGAGTTGCTCTGTAACATCTTACAATCATAACTTTCCATTGGGACAAGGTAAAATAAATGGAGTTCAGGCTTTCTGACCTCAGAATTTAAAGATAACATCTTTTAGTAATGATGGTTTTCATATTGTGTGTTTAAAAATGCCACTTTTAGAAAGTAGGCAATTTCTTGTTTAACCATCCTGTGTGCCTCTGCCATTTGTGTATTCAGAGTTCAGATAGTTCAAAGCGACCGAAGAAGAGGATGTGCATTCACACTAGAGAGACACAAGGGGGGTTTGAGGTGTGTCCTGCCTTTCCTGGGTGACTCAAAGCCAGGCTAAATAGACCCGGCTGCATTTAGAGTAGTGGGAGGAGTTATCGCTTGCACCTGAATGGACTGTGGCTGCCTTCCACAAAGCTGTCTCCCCCTCCAGGTGTGAACCTGGCCTGAACCAGGCAGAATCGGTTTATGGAACCTTGTTTGTGCCAATGTCAAAGGGAAATATGGTAGAAATATTGAGGTCCTGACCCCAGGACTTGGGAACTCTTTGGGATAAAGAAACCAGTCAAGAAGAAGAGCCAGAGAAGCTGTGAGGAGGGACTACCACTTTACTGTGTGCTTTACTGTGTTGGCCTACAGTGGCTGCTTCTGTCTTGGGCAGTGAAAGGACTGGACTAAACTTTCTACAACTTCTTCTTTGCAGTATCTCCGAGTGCTTGAAGCAGAGCTTGCCTCCTGTTCAAGAAGTCTCAGGAACAGCAAAGACTTTGCCTTCCACTGAGTACCGCATCTGGGACTGTGGGTTTCAGTTGCCACAGAGGGAAACTGCAACCCAATTCCATCACCGAGACCACTGCCAGCTCCGTGACCACACTTCGCACCACAAGCCTGGGCTCACCGATGCCGCCGTCTGCCGCTGCCACTGAGCCGCTGCTTGCACCCCGACCTGTGGGCACCGCACTCCGCACTGCCTTGCTAAACTCCACCGCCCTGGTCTCACCGACAATTCCACTGCAAGCTGACATTGACGCCACTGCCTGCACTGTGGTTTGTGGGCACCGCTCGTAAGTTACACGACGCACTGCCCCATCCCACACTGTTGTCCCAGCCATCCGATGCCAGCCCCATTAATCCCAGATCATCAACAGACGCTGTTGCCTGTACCTTGTCTGTCAGCACGGCAACGTACACCACCCCACTCACTTCACACCACAGCCCTGGTCTCACCGATGCCGCTGGATGACCGCCACCGAGCCGCTGCCTGCATGCGACCTGAGGGCACCACACACTGCACCACTCCACTTACACTGCAGCCTCGACTGCTGCCGCAGCCAGCCCACACCACCTCAGTCGTCTGGAACAAAAGGTACTCTTTGAGGGTCTTCCGACACTGCAGCCAGCCTGCACCACCGCGGTTGGACAGAACCGTTGGATTGGTTGGTTCACAATGCTGTGGCAGCAGTGGACCGAGCTATACACTTCAAGGAACTATTTCTAAAGTCTATTTTTGCTTATTGGTATTCTTGAATAACTGTATGGTGGATTTTTATGGTTTTGGTCTTGTTTTGCATAGGTAAATATTAGCTATTTTTCTAACACTGGTGTGGTGTCAATTTGTAGTGTTTTTACTATATTACTTTGAGTTGTGTGCAAATGCTTTACACATTGCCTCTGAGATAAGCCTGACTGCTCATGCCAAGCTACCAAGGGGGTGAGCAGGGCTTATTTTAGAAGTGTGTCCCCCTTATCCTGACAAGAAGGAAGCATCCCCACTTGGCCAAGGTGCAACCCATTGCCAACTAGAGACCCCCATTTCTATCAATTGTGATACAAAAATGTTGGTGCATAAGCAACACATACAAAATATTTTTTTTAAACCCTAAGTAAAATACAACTGCAAAACATTTGTGGTATTTCTGGCTTATTGTAGCCCTAAAATCTGGCTTGAAAAATCCTCCTACAGCCAAAGAGATATCGGCAGATAACTGGGCGGATAATGTTACAAATCACTATAGGTCAAAAAATGATCTTGAAGAACTTGAGCTGATCGCTCCGGGTTTTTAATCCACTCTCCCACTATCTCAAATGTTTGTGTAGTTTGTTTGGTTTTTATAGAAAGAATACATAAAAATGTCCTGGCTTGACATGTTGGGCTGGCCTCTTCCCATGAGGAGCAGGGTCAAGACTGATCGGCTGAGTCCAAACTGAGGTGGCATGGTGAGAAAAAGAACAATGGCTTGGGATGCTACCCCGAGTGATGGCCAGTGGTTAGACATATGGCAAGCATTCCTCCCACCACATTTTGCATGTTTCATGTACCTCCCAAAGTGGCATGGGTATGCCCAGACGTGGTTCCCATGCTCACTGTGTCTTTGGAGCCAAACTGTACCCATCTGATGATCCCATAACTAGGGCGAAACCAGTCCTGGGTTGCTTGTGTTCTAGTTCAGGGAGGACCTGGCTTGGCAGTTTGGGCAGGACTGTTCCCATGAGGAGCAGGGTCAAGACTGATTTGCATATGGCTTTGTCCAAACTGAGGTGGCATGGTGAGCAAAAGAATGATGGGTTGGGATCTGAGCGGATATGAGCGATTGATAGTAATTAGACAAGTTACAAGCATTCCTCCCATCACCTTTTTTGTTTCATTAAGTTTTAATAACTATAAGTAAGTTTTAACCTTTGCTTTTTCATTGTAATATCTATATCTATCTATTATATATCGATATACATCTATCTATTTATCTATATCTATAAATATATATCTATCTATCCAAATATATATATATATATTTCTTTTTTCACTCCAGACTTTCACCATATAAAGAAGAAAACTCAGACACACCTGTATGCTTGATGCTTCACGTTAATGACTTTTTGACCCGTTTCGGCATTATGCCTTGCTCACGGCCATATTACAAAAACCAGAAACCTCCATGTTATAATACAATACAAAAGTGAAAAGGGACTCAAACCTACACATATGCTAGAGACAGAGCAGCTAGGTTGGCCATTTTTGAATGGAGCACTGTGCCGTAATTTTACAAAGAAAACATACATCCTGGGTAACATCCAAATGTAAATACAAAAATTATTCAAATATTGATTGAAATTTCATTTATAATACTAATAGTCTTATTCTTCACCCTGATTCCTTATACCACAATGCTTATTGGAGTTAACGCATTGTTACATACATGCGCAACCTCGTCTTATGTTCATAGCTCCTTGATGATAATAATAGTTATAATGTTAATTTATAAACAACATGCATGACAGTAAAGCCTCAAACAGATTATGCCCAAGTGGGCAAATCATGCCAATTTACAATGTTAACTACGATCTAAATACATATGCATTGCCAACGTCAGTTCCACGCAATTTCTAAGTCAGATTAACTGATTCTGCCCAAGTGGGCATTGCATGCAGAAAAATCTGTATAGCAATGAAAACACGTAAAATTGAATAGTTAATTGATACAAATTTATTTAATATAATATCTGCCAATTAGGCTGAACACTTAGTTACGTCACAGTGAGAAAACGCTCAATCCCTGAAACATTCGAAGACAGGAATTCGACCAGCTATTCTCTATCTCCTAAAGTGCAATCACCTTCATAAAAAATGAAAATGTAAATTCAATAAAAACAAATCAAGATTATCTTAAACTGCAAAATACAATAAATCCCCTTACTCATAACACTACCCTAGATGTACTGCTAGTTCTTCACTGGAATTCAGGCCCTGTGGTGCCATTGTTTCAAAATCAATAATATATCTTGATTCCAGTTTGCACAGTTTTAATTCACGATTGCCACCTCGCACATCAATTTAGACGGAATCAATCACAATCATACGCAGCAATTTTTCATTTTGAACATCAAAGAAGTGTCGGGACACTGGATAATGTTTATCGTTATGTCTGATTGCCTAAATATGTTTAAGGACTCGTTTCTTAGCCTTATGGATAGTACTCCCAATGTGCATCCTATTACAAAGACATAATAGGCCATACACACATTATGTGGGTTTGCATGTCAAAGTTGTCTTAATTACAAACTCTCTGGTTGTATTATGTACTTGAAAACTAGAGCAATCAAAGCTGCCACTTCATGCTTTACAATTCTTGCAACAAAAGAATGCACCTCTACCCTGCTTGTTGGAAAGCTTGTCTTGACTCGTAATCATACTGTGACTAAGCTCATCCCTCAGTGATCTGCTCTTTCTAAAGGTGATTTGTGGATTAGGGTGAAGATGCGTTTTAAAACTTCATCAGTGTTCAAAAAATGCCAATGTTTCTTGAAAATCATGTGCAAATTATGTGCCTGATGAGAGAAAGTAGTAATAAACCTCACATTGGCTGAGTCATCCACATTCTTTTTCTTGTGGAGTAGCTGATTCTTGGAAAATGCCTCCACTCTTGTAGTTGCTTGTCTTACGATTTTTTTTACTCTATCCTCTCTCCCTAAATCTCCTGCACATAATAGTTTTTTCTTTCTGAAATGACTCATCCATGCTACAAGTACATTTCGCAAGCAATAGTTCACCATATCGTATAATGTACACTAAATTAGAGGGCTCCTGTGCATCTTTTATATGAAGCCCCTGGGTGGATTAAATCTCGGGGGCATGTTTTATAATAATGTGGGGGGTGCCCATGTGGCACCCCCACGCCCCAGTGACCGCCACTTCCCCGGGCCAAACAAATAAAGGGATGCAGGGGCCTGCATGGCATCTCCGCAGCCCCGGGAACCGTCAACTTCCTGGCGCTATTGATGAAAATTAGTGCCGGGGAGGCCCGTATGGCCTCCCACGCAGCCCTGTGGACTGCCACCTCCTTGGAGCTAATATTATATTAATGGGGGGCACTAGGTCCCCTCTCAGCCCCGGGAACTTCCACCTCCCTGGCACAATGACTAAACAATTGAAATGTGTGGGGGCCCACGCAGCCCCCCACAGCCCCGGGAACTGCCCCCTCCATGGGGCATTGCTTAATAGAAATACGGGGGTCCTCTTAGGCCCCCAGCAGCCCTGGGGACCACCACCTCCCCAGGGCATTAAATAATAAGAAATGTGGGGAGGGGCCACTAGGCCCCCCTGCAGCCCCAAAGACCACCACCTCCCCAGGGCAATGAATATTATAATGCAGGGGATCTGTTGAGAACCACCGGGCGGGGACCACCAACTCCCTGGGGCTGTGTCCTGCAATGGAGGGGGCCAAAGATGACCCTGGGGACTGCCACCCTCCAGGGCCTGCTCCTGCAATGTGCTGGGGTTCCCAGACCCGGGACATTGCAGTTTGCTATGGCTTGGCAGGAGCTTTTCCACTCCAGCCAAAGCATAGCAAACTGTTCTGCTTCTAATAAGCGAGAGCAGAACATTTTTCTTGCTTACTAGAAGTGGAGCAGATTTTATTTTTTGGACAGAGCGAGCTGTATATTGAGCAGCTCCCTCTGTCCAAAAGCAATGCCGGCTCCTGCAGGATGCGGGGAGCCGGCAGGAACCGCGGGGCCTTCAGGCTCCCCCTTTGCTCCCAAACAAAGTGTCTGGGTGCGCTGGGTGAGACCCGGGAACCCAGACTAGAGGCTGGGCCCAGGGGGGGTGTGCAGCCCCCCTATTAAAAAAGGCCTAGCCCCATGGGATGAGGTCCCCAGGGCCCAAATTAGCCCAGGGAAGGGGGGCTACACAGCCCCCTCCCATAAAAGATCAAAATAAAAAAATACGGGAGCAGTAACTCACCAGAGGCCCTGCCCCCTTTCTCCACCACTGTGCAAATGTGATTACTACTTAAGAAACCATAGAAATTGACTGAAAAAAACAAAGGTTACAGGGACATTTTAGTTAGGAGTTAGCATTTAAAAAACTTTAGAAATTCAGTGAAAAAACCAAAGCTTACAGGGACATTATAGTTAGGAAATATAATAAAAACACCTTTGAAAATCACTGAAAAAAGCAAAGGTTACAGGGACGTTATAGTTAGGCTCAGGTTCCACTTGTACAAAACCAGTTAAATTCAGTAGTTATAGTTAGCTGAGCTGTCTATAACTCGTGCCCCCACTATGCACTGCTTATGACCTCACATATTACATCACTCATGACATACCATTGCTTGCAGGAAAACGATTTCACAAGCACTCAGGACTCAGTTCCAAGTATGTTTATTAGAATATGGACACCTCAAAATGCAATACATTTCAGACCACACTGGTATTTTATGTTTAATCGGGTCTCCTCCCAATAAACACACTCCTCCCTATTGGGAATTCAGCCCAGTAGTCATTTGTAAGAAATATATATATACAGATATACACACGTTTAATCACTCACTTATACAGACAGTCACGCACCTACTAAATAATCCATTCAGACACTTATACTCCCACTCATTCTTCAATACACCTTGGCATATATATATATATATATATAAAACATATTTAAACTTTACAGAAACACACAGTCACTGGATGATGAAATCAGTGATGTCATTTGAGATGTCATCAGTGATGTCATCAGTGATGTCACTGACCATGTCATGATTGATGTAATATGTGACGTCATCAGCAGTGCATTGCGGGGGCGCGCGTTATAGTTAGCTTAACTAACTATAACGGCCAAATTTCTCTGGTTTTGTATGAGTGAATGTCCAACTAACTATAACGTCCCTGAGACCTGTGGTTTTTTCATTGAATTTCTAAGGTTTTTTTTAAATGCTAATTAATGACTATAACGCTGCATAGGATTTACAGGAGGTACCAGAAGGGCTTGTTGGCCACCAAAGTCCATCAGGAGTAAAGTGGACTTCATCCCCCATCCCGTAGTCTGCCAGGAGGTGCGTTTGCAGAGTGGTGGAGAAAGGGGGCATGGCCTCCAAAGACGTCTTAGCAATCCTACTGTGTGGGACTTACTGGAGGTAACAAGAGGGGTACTTGGCCCCCAAGGACATCCTTGGGGGCCAACTACCCCTCCTATTACCTCCAGTAAGTCCCACACAGCAGAATTGCTAAGTTCTCAGAGCAGGACACGCCCTCTTTGCCCACCACTCTGCAAACACGCTCCCTGGCGCGCTCTTGGATGGGGATTGAAGTCCCCTTCGCTGCTGGGGGTCCTTTAGGGGCCAACTAGCCTACCTCTTACCTCCAGTAAGCCCCACACAGTGGGATTGCTGAGAGGTGGACAAAGGCCATGCCCCCTTTCCCCACCACTCTGCAAACGCACCTCCTGGCGCGTTCTAAGTTGGGGTATTAAGTCCCCTTCATTCCTGAGGGTCCCTGGGGGCCAACTAGCCCACCAGGTACCTCCAGTAAGTGCCACACACCTGGATTGCTGAGAGTGGTCCGAGGCCACGCCCCCTTTTTACACCACTCTGCAAACACGGCTCTGAGCAGGCCTAGGGTTCAGGGTGTTTCTACCCTGCCCCCTTTTCTTGTTTTTTTATCCTTTTTTCACCTTTTTTCTTGTGACTCGGTTTTACTCAGTCACAAGATGGCTGCCAACACTTCCTGGTTTGGAGTGTTGGCAGCCAATCAGAGTGAAGCTCGTGCCCGGGAGGAGTCGCGACTCCTCCTCGGTGCTCAGATATTCGAAGTTTTCTTTTTTTAATTTCTCAGGAACTACTGAACGGATTTACACCATTTAAAAAAAAAGGTCACTTTCTGAACCAAGGGCTACCTTTTTTCCAAATTAGGTGTAATTCTGTTCAGCAGTTCGGGCTATAACCTGTTTCAAAATTCCTATGGAAATTAACATGGAGAAAACACGTTTTGGGACCCCCCTTTTTTCTCGGCCCCCGCTTGACGAATCACCCCGAAACTTTCAAGACAGGAGCTGACCGGAGCGCCCCATTAGTTTTAAAAGTTTTGCGAAGATTCGTCAAACAGCGCCAAAGATATTGGCAAATCAAAAAACGCTTTTCCTATGGAAAATACATTCTAACCATACCTACCTACTGGCGACCGCCAGTAGGTAATATATATATATATATATATATGTATATATATATATATATGTATATATATATATATATATATATATATATTCAATTAAAAAGCCAAGGGTTAAACCTTTGTTATAGTTTGGAATATTATATTCATTGTTTCTATACAAACCAAACATAGACTACACAAACATTACAAATTCTAAAGTAATAGTCATACCTTAAATATTATAATTAACGCACAACCTTTAAATTACTATAAGTTTATTTATTCTTTACATACAAAGCTAACTTAAACTGCACAAAAAATATAAATTCGAAAGTTCTAGTTGAATCTCTAAATTTATAATGTAACTCAACACCTTCAGATTATTATAACTCCTGCACCTACATTACCTATAGTGCTGCACCCCCCAAAAAAATAATGTGTTAGGTGCTCCGAGTGGGCACTGACACAACCCTTAACTTACGAAAAAATTGCTGGCTCCTGTGCGATCGCTGCTTGTAGGTAGGTAGTGGGGGTGCATCAGCCCAGGGTATCCCCCGTGGACCTCCAAAAAAGATCTGCTAATTACCCCACATAGCACATCACTCATGATATCTTCTATGAAATCTTTGATAATATCACTGCAACAGTTGAAAGGAAATTATTGATAGAAAACTGTGCAGGTCAGGGGTCTGAGTTATAGTTACCTTAGTGTATGGCTGAATGCTGAATTTCAGTGGCATTGTTACTGAAATTCTCACCAAACTATAATGTTACTTCAAGCTTTATTTTTCTATTGAATATATATACATATATCTATATATCTATCTATATATCTATATATCTATATATATAACATACCACTATAGCATTCTTTTTTACTGGTCAATATTTAGGTCCTATGACATATTGTGGCCTCTGACCGGTAATATGTAGCACATAGCACTTTTTTCTAACTTTTCTAAATTTTTGCACTTTATCTTATTTTAAAATATTTTTAAGCACATCGTCACTTTATTAGCGCTGAGTAACAGGATTGCAGCTACTTGTGATGATATACACTTTTTTATGGGGATATGCATTATTACAAGCAATCAACCCAATTTCCAACTTTGGACAAGGGCTGTGTAGACATATTAGGCATTTATGCAGGTATTATATTTTGCCCACATCATATCGTGACAACATGCTACAATATGGTAAGAGGTATTTTAATTTATATTATGCTATTAGTAGCAATTGGCCTAAGGATGTGGAAATACCATTCTTTATATGCGCAAAAGTTCAATTCATGTCATAGTATGTTGTCTATGTTGTTTAATTGAGTTGTATGCACTGGCACTTTAATTACTGGTTACACAGTCTTAGCTTTGTCATGTGATCAAGGCCGTGAATCGGCCGAAACACGTCATGGCGGACTGAATTTGGTGGCAATAAAATTTATGTGCACATATGCTGGGTCCACGCTCGTTCTTCTTGGAATGAAGTAACCAACGAGGGTTTTGGATATTTTGCCGGATCGACTTCCTCCGGCTCGTGGACCCCCTCTCTGCAAGCAGGCTCTGGATTGGCAAGTCAAGTTTCCCGGTAGTCTTCGTCAGCGGCATCGCGGGCTCGCGAGGCTGCTTTGGCGGGGACCCCGGGGGCACTACAGGAACTCTCCGGCAACGGAATAGACGGAGCCCCCTGCTGAACAAGGAAGCAAACCAGGAAGGTAGCAAGTAGCGCGGAGCGGCACCCGACTCAAAGGTATTGCTCGGAGGAGCGGACATCGGGAAGAGGAGCCCCCATCTAACTGTATACCATACCAGGTATGAAGCGAGACTGTTACAAGCAGGTGGGGAGGTGTGCATTCTAGGAGCTCCTATCGGCACTAGCCAGGCACGGAGCATCCCAAGGAACAAATTATTTTCAATACATTCACCATGTCTGCTGACACGCTAAGAAACCGCGAGTCTGCGGCAGAAGAAATGTTCTCCGAATCTCCATCGGAATTGCAAGGTGCAATTAATGGTGCAAATGAGGAAACTAGTGGCAAAGCCAAAGGATTGAAATACAATTATCGTATCCTTGAAAAGTTTATGCGCCAAGAACAATCCAAATGGTGGAAGGCGCGGTCACTCCAGAAGTACCTGGATGTAGGGAGAATCCCTAGAGGCCTCAGGATTATGATCGCCCCCAGTTATGAAGCGCCCAACCCACTCATGATGGCTGAGTGGGCTGAATGTAATCTCGAATCATCTCGCAGGCTAGTACAGATACTAGTCAAATATGCGGAGATTGATAGGGCCGACCTACAAGCCAAAATCGACGCTCTAGATAATGGAATTAAACAGCACGGGGATCCCCAAACAAGACAGAAGTTACACGAGGAAATGATAGTTAGACTGCATAAGGAAGAAGAGAAAATTAAGACGAGGAAAACGTACAAGTTCAAACGGGACAGAGATGACTATGCCTATGGGAAAATCTTTACCTTTGCACTAAGATATGTTTCTTTGAGAACAGCAACCGGCAACAAACACCTGCAGGTCTCTAATCAAATGGATAAGGGTCAACAACAGATAGAATCTACGTCAGTGTCAGACTTAAGCTCTGCGCCAGATAGCGAGTCTGAGACAGAGACCACGAGAAGAAGACTGGATCAGAGCACTATAAGGTTAACGTTGGGGGAAGAATTGGACATTTTAAAAAGGAGCAGAAGGGAAACACTGCGACCTTGCAACAAGGGACTTGCCAAAACAGGGACATCCAGAGGAGAAGGGGGAGAAGGCAAGCCTGTAGAAGCAGGAGAGATCAAGAAACGAGGCAGAGGGCAGGGAAATCGCAAATAGACGGCGTGTTATCCAATTCCCCAAGCTCCACAAGTCCAGAAAATGCAAATACGATCATAGATTTGGCCAACATCAATCTAACCATAGCAGAGCAACAGCTTTTGTCATTGGGATTATCCTATTGCCCGGAGTCAAATTTTGACTATACACAAACCAGGGCTGACATTTATAAGTTTATTAGAAAGCTAAAGCTCAAAAAATACCATCAACAAAGGATTACTTACAGTCCGACAGATAATACCGGACAGTCAGACAATACCACTGATTCATTTGGTCTAACTGTGTCGGATTTTGGTCTATTACGAGATTTACAAGACCTAGAATCAGGGATTGATGTAATGACAAGTACCAGAGGGACTCCAATGTCTCAAAGTGATCACAGTGAGATAGAACATGTCTTACCGGCAATTTGTGCAAAACCAACTACTCCCTTCAAAGTTAAATCAAAGTTTATACCAATCATGCCTCGGGATGCGCTTGATGTACTTAATGAACAGATTGTTGCACAGGTTAAGAATTTGAACATTACTATTAACAGATCCAAAATGAAAATTACCAATCATGAAAGGAAATACCAACAACTTATCGATAAATTAAGAAAAGAAAACAAAGTGGTAATTAGAAATGCTGACAAGGGCGGCAATATTGTTTTATGGCCCTTGGAGGAATATTTGAAAGAAGCATACAGCCAGCTTAATGACCAAGAATATTATAGAAAAAGCTCCCCACATAAATTTAGAAATACACAGGATCTCTTCTTTTCACAATTACTTGCATGGAAGAGTATGGGTCTACTTAGCTGGGAGGAATATAAATATTTGAAGAAAGAACACCCAACTATTCCTGTTATTTACTTTGTTCCCAAAGTGCACAAAAGTATGTATAGACCACCGGGCAGACCCATCATTGCGGCATGTGAGGGGCCTCTAGAAAACATGTCCAGATACATCGATTTCTTCTTGCAAGAACATGTTAAGAACTTAAGGTCCTTTGTACAGGATACATGTGATTTTTTAAGAAATATTAAGGACATTCAGTGGAAATCAGAGTATTTGCTAATAGCCCTGGATGTTTCATCATTATATACTTGCATCAGAAATAGGGATGGCATCAGGGCTGTTGATTACTTCCTGGCCAATAGACCAATGAGATACATCGAGCACAACAAAATGCTAGTTAATATGTTGCTTTTTTGTTTAGAAAATAATCTATTCATGTTTAATAATCAAATGTATCAGCAGATCCAAGGGGTGGCAATGGGGGCCAGCTTCTCTCTCAGCTATGCCTGTTTATTTATGGGCTGGTGGGAGGAGCTGGTCCTCATGAGGAAATTTGAACAGTTTTATACATCAAAGGTCATATCCTGGCTTAGATTCATAGACAATCTGTTTATAATATGGTGTGGTAATGAACAAAGTGCTTTTGATTTTATACAACAAATCAACATTAATGATGTTAATCTTAAATTCACCTCAACAATAAGTAAAGAGGAAGTGACATTTTTAGATGTGCAGGTCAAAGTTGTAAATAACCGCTTGTCCACATCCCTGTTTAGAAAACCTACAGCAGGTAACACGGTGCTGCATGCGTCAAGTGCACATCCTCCCCATCTCATTAATAGCATTCCTTATGGGGAAATGTTGCGCATCAGACGTATTTGCACCGATAAGGAAGACGCAAATACCAAACAAGCTGAATGCCGTGCTCGCTTCTTGACTAGGGGTATAAAACAGAGATAGTTGATGTAGCAATAGCCAAATCCAAGGAAAGAGCGAGAGTTGACCTTCTGCAATATAACACCAAAACTAAAGATATGGCAAGTGGGAAAGATGAGGCTCTTGAACCCACTAGGCTCATTCTTACATTTTCTAAACAGGAAAAGCAATTGAGGGCAATAGTCAGACGTAATTGGCCCATTGTTCGGGATGACCATGTAATTGGCAAGCTTTTACCCCCCAATACAGCTATTACTTTTAGAAAAACTGCCAGTATGGGCAATGCACTGGTTAAAAGCAGTACGGAAGATGTAGGTAAGGGGATGTGGCTGACTGCTAGAAAAGGATTTTTCAAGTGCTCGACTTTTAAAGCTTGCCAGTACGGTATCAACACAGCTTCGTTTCAAACTGCAATCAGTAACAGAACGCAAACCTTTAAACAGCATTTAACTTGTAAATCAGAATATGATGTTTATGTTTTGGAATGTAGTTGCAAACTAAAATATATTGGTAGTACGAAGCTGGCTGTACACAAGAGAATATTACAGCACATGAGGGCCATCACCAATAATGATCCAAGCTATCTGGTGGCAAGGAACTTTAAGGAACATCACAATAGTGACCTTAGACACCTTAAGTATTATGCTATCGAGTCAATACCGCCACAAAAGAGAGGTGGGGATCGGGAGGCCAAATTAAGACGCCTGGAAACAAGATACATTTTAGAATTTGATTCCAAACAACCAGGAGGTCCTAATACCACTGAAGACCTGCACACCTTTCTATAATGTAGTAACATCAATCACACTAGATCTAATATATTACTCATTTAATAGAAAGAGGGGAAACAGGTTTTTAGTATCTCATGAATTTTAAAGCATCAATATTAGAATTTTATGTACGTTACCACATCAAACCTCTAATAGAACTACCTTAGCGCAATTCGTAATGTTTATTATTATACTCATTTTTTGCATTGTACATGTATTTTTAATCATATATGTATTTATTCATTTTAGTTAGTTGTTTTTTATATACCATATTAATATTAACGTATATTTATTTACGACATGTATTTATGTATATGGTTGGGATTCAACTGCTAATTGTAAAGATACATGTAAGGATTGATCCTTTGTATTGCTTGTCCAACCCTCAGATTGCACTTTTGGTATACTCAATACGGGACTTCATGTATAGTTTACACAAATTCTTGCTTATGAGTATGCTTATGATCAAATCTATTTTTGCGTATTTTGCACATAACACTATAGCATTCTTTTTACCGGTCAATATTTAGGTCCAATGACATATTGTGGCCTCTGACCGGTAATATGTAGCACATAGCACTTTTTTCTAACTTTTCTAAATTTTTGCACTTTATCTTATTTTAAAATATTTTTAAGCACATCCTCACTTTACTAGCGCTGAGTAACAGGATTGCGGCTACTTGTGATGATATGCACTTTTTTATGGGGATATGCACTATTACAAGCAATCAACCCAATTTCCAACTTTGGACAAGGGCTGTGTAGACATATTAGGCATTTATGCAGGTATTATATTTTGCCCATATCGTGACAACATGCTACAATATAGTAAGAGGTATTTTAATTTATATTATGCTATTATTAGCAATTGGCATAAGGATGTGGAAATACCATTCTTTATATCGCATTTATGGGCAAAAGTTCAAATCATGTCATAGTATGTTGTCTATGTTGTTTAATTGAGTTGTATGCACTGGCACTTTAAATACTGGTTACACTGTCTTAGCTTTGTCATGTGATCAAGGCCATGAATCGGCCGAAACGCGTCATGGCGGACTGAATTGGTGGCAATAAAATGTATTTGCACATATGCTGGGTCCACGCTCGTCCTTCTTGGAATGAAGTAACCGACAAGGGTTTTGGATATATATATATATATATATATATGTGTGTGTGTTCCAGAACAAGATTTATAAAACAAACTTACCAAAAGAAACTTTTAAACACATAGGGGCTGATTCACAAAAGTAAACGTAGACCTTAAGTCTAGGTTTAGACCTAAAGTCTAACTTTACTACTACTTAAGTTAGACTTTCGGTCTAAGTTTAGACCAAAAGTCTAACTTAGACCAAAAGTCTAACTTTGGTAGTAGTAAAGTTAGACTTTTGGTCTAAACTTAGACTGCAGGGCTTAACTTAGACTTTTGGTCTAAGTTTACTTTTGTGAATCAGGCCCGGAGTGATTAAAAATGAACACCTACCTAATAAAACATAGTCAAAACATATTAAAAGTAGATGCTAAAAGAATCACAGTCAAAAGTAGAACAGTTAAAAAATAGAAACCCTCAATTAATTATTGAAAGGAATAAATAGCTGCCTGAGGAGAAAGGAGAAACATTGCTCTGCTGGAAGAAAAATCACCTTCATCAACTCAACTTAAAGCAATTGCACATTTATATAGCATTAAAATGTACCTTTAGTTCTAAAATGTGTATTTGTATAGGTATCGATTTTGGAACATGTACACTTTGAATACCAACTTTAAAAAACATACATCAATTATGTATAAATTCTTTCTATACAAACCCAAATGAAACAATACAAACATTAAAAATTTGAAAGATATAGTTATAACAAATTTAACATTTAATTGATTGATTTGTCTTCTTTTGATTTATAATTTGTAAAGCGCGACATTTACCCTAAGGCATCAAGGCGCTGGAGCGTCACCACCTTCACGTATCTATGTCATAGTTATAACTTACATTTATAATTTAAGCATCGCCTTCAAATTACTATAAGTCGCACACCTCCAGACACAGTCTGGTCACCTCACTCGCAACACTACATTAACTTTGACTCCTGCCTTTCTTGTGCAGTGGGTATACCCTTGAATATTATGTAACTTATAGCATGTGTAATCGTAGCATTCTTAACAACACTTATGACATCTGCAATGAAATTTGTGAGAAAACGGTGCATGGCAGAGTGGTAAGTTATAGTGATAGTTATGAAACTCTGCTCTACGCTATTCCACTGTACGCAACACCACTCTATGCCACGACACTACTATTCTACTCTATGCCACTCCTTTGTGTGCCACTCAACTCTACACCATTCTGCTGCATGCTATTCCACTATATACCACTTCACTCTATGCCAATTCACTGTAAGCCACTCAATATACTCCACTCCACTGTATGACACTCCACTGAACAGTATTAAATTGCTCACCACTACACTCTGTACCACTCCAGTCTATACGCCACTCCAATGTGCGCCCCACCACTCTAAGCTACTCCACTCTAAGCTACTCCACGCTATTCCACTGTATGCCACTCAACCCTACGCCACTCCACTTTACACCACTACACTCAACGCTATTTCACTCTACGCTACTCCATTGTATGCCACTCCACTCTACAGCACTCCACGTTATGCCAATAATCTCTTCACTATTCCACTTAATGCCGCTCCACTCTACAAAACTTCACTCTACGCTATTACCCTGTACCTCACTCCACTATAAACCACTCAACTCTACCATACTCCACTATACAACACTCCACTCTACACTATTCCACTGGTGCTCCTGCATTCTACGCCAATCCAGTACTTGCCACTCTACTCTATGCCATTTCACTGTGCACCACTCCGCTCTATGCCATTCCACTCTGCGCTATTCCTCTACATCACTCCATTCTACATCACTCCACTCAACGCTATTCCACTGTGAGCCACTACAATATACCTCACTCCACTCTATGCCAATCTACTGTACACCACACCACTCTCCTCTATGCTGTTCCACTATAAGTCATTCCACTCTACACCATTCCACTGTACGCTTTTCCACTGTGCCGCTTCACTCCATGCCACTCCAGTATACATCACTCCACTGTATGCCACTACACTCTGCGCCATTTCACTCTATGCTGTTCCACTGTACGCAAATCCACTCTATGCTACTTCAGTAGTATTTGACTGTATGCAACTCCACTCTAAGCCACTACTCTCCACGCGATTCCACTCTATTCCACTCTACTCTACACCTCTCCAATCTATGAAACTCCACTGTACGCTATCCCACAGCACACCACTCCACTCTACCCCACACCAGTATACGCCACTCCACTATATGACACTCCACTCAATGCAATTACACTGTACACCACTCCACTGTACATCAATCCAGTTTATGCTACTTCAATGTACCCTACTTCACTCTATTCTACTCCACTCTATGCAATTACACTACACCACACCACACCACTCCCCTCTACGCCACCCCACTCTATGCTATTCCATTGTATGCCACTCCACTCTACACCACTCCACCTACAGGAATCCAGATTGGGGTGACTTGTGTGACTTCCACCAGGTTTTCCTACCAAGAAGCCTTTGCAAGCCTCAAAGTTTGACTTAAAACACACATTTTCCTCATATTTCTTTGAGGCAAACTTCTGGTTTCTGTGGGGAGCCACACATTTCCTAGCACTCAGCATTCCTACAAGTCTCCTGATAAAAATGGTACCTCACATGTGTGTGTAGGGCTAGTACCTGCGTCAGGAAAGACCCCAAAACACAACATGGACACACCACATCTTTCCACTGAAAACTGCCCCTTTTTGCAACATGGCTAGTTATGGATTTCAAGCCCTGGCTAAGCCAGCATCTAGGAAAACCTACAAAACCAACACATTCTTGAAAACTAAACACCCAGGGAAATCCAGAGTGGGGTTTCACATTTTCTTACCCATAAGCCCTTGCAAACCTCAACCTTTGACTTAAAATAACACAGTTATCTCATATTTCTGTGATGGAAAGTTTTGGAATTTACAGGGAGCAAAAGGAAATAGTACCACTTACCATTTCCGTAGGTCTCCCAATAAAAATGGCATCACACTTGTGAAGGTAGGGCTAGTGGCTGAGACAGGAAAGGCACCAAACCTCAACATGGGCACATCACAATTTTCCACTGAAAACAGACACATTTTTTGCAATGTGCCTAGATGTGGACTTATAGGCCCAGCTCAGCCGGCACCGAGGTACACCTAGAGAACCTCCACCTTTTTAAAAACTAGGCACCCATGGAAAAACAGAGCGGTGTGACTTGTGTGACTCTCAGCAGTTCTTTTTACCCAGGAGCCCTTGCAAACCTCAAACGTTAACTAAATAAACACATTTTCCTCACAGTTCTGTGATGGAAAGTTCTGGAATCTGCAGGGAACAACAAAATTCTTGCCACCTACCATTCACCCAAGTCTCGTGATAAAAATAGCAGCATACGTGTGGGTAGGACAAGTGGCCACGATAGAAAAGGCACTTTTAGGGCTGGGCGGTGAACTCCGCTCGCGGAGTTTTTCACACTCCGCGTTACGCGAAGCTCGCGGAGTTCCGAAAAACTCCGCTTCGCGCAGCGGAGTTTTTTCCCCTCGCGTTCACCAACGTCAAGTTGGCGAGCGCGAGCGAGGAAAATCAACCTCCCGGCGAGATTTTTCCTCGTTCGCGATCGTCAACATCAAGTTGGTGAGTGCGAGCGTGGAAAATCAACCTTCCGGCGAGATTTCTCAATACGGGGGGTAGGTTTCTCATTGCGACCGCTCGCGTTGAGAAAGTGCCTGTTCGCATTGAGAAAGCTGCCGCTCGAGTAAAAATCTACTCGAGCGGCAGAAAAGGAAAGCCTGCGCTGTGCATGGTGCCGTTCGCAATGATTGCACAGTGCGGACAAGCATCCGGCACTGTGCAATCACCGCGAACAGCATTTTTCTATTGAACTCCGCCGTTCGCGGAGCTCCGCGTAGTGCGGCGGAGTTCTTTTACCACTTCGCGGAGTTTCGCGTAGCACAACTCCGTGAGCTCCGCACAGGGTTAACGGAAATGCAACATCAACAAATTACATTTTTCCACTAAAACCTGTCCCTTTTCTGCATTGTTACTAGCTTTGGAATTTGGGCCCTAGCTCATCCAGCATCTAGGGAATCCTAGCGAACCTGCACATTTTTGAAAACTAGAAACCCAGGGGAGTCCAGGTGTGGTGACTTGTGTGGCTCTCATCAGGATTTCTTACCCAGAGGCCCGTGCAAACCTCAAACTTTGACTGCAAAATCACATTTTCCTCACATTTCTGTGATGGAAAGTTCAGGAATCTGTAGGGAGTCTTCCAATTAAAATGGTGCCACACTTCTGTGGGTAAAACTAGTTTCTACGACAGGAAAGAACATAACACACACAAATCACATTTTTCCACAGAAAATTTACCCTTTTTTGTAATGTGGCTGATGTGGATTTTGGGCCCTCGATCAGCCAGTCCCTAGGAAAACCCAGCAAACCTGCACATTTTTGAAAACCGGGTACTCTGGGGACTTCAGGGTGAGGTGAATTGCAGTGCTTGTACCAGGTTTTCTTACCAAGAAGCCCTTGCAAACTTCAAACTTTGACAAAAAGCTAATTTTCCTCACGTTTCTGTGATGGAAATTTCTGGAATCTGCAAGGGGCAACAAATTTCCAACACCTACTATTCATCTAAGTCTCCCGATAAAAATGGTACCACACCTGTGTGGGTAGGGCCAGTGATTGTGACAGTAAAGGTACTAAAAATGCAGGTGAATCCAGGGTGGGGTTTCACATTTTCTTACCCATAACTCTTTGCAAATCTCAACCTTTGAAATAAAAAAACAAGTTTTCCTCAAATTTCTGTGATGGAAAGTTCTGGAATTTGCAGGGAGCAACGAAAAGAGTACCACCTACCATTTCCGTAGGTCTCCCAATAAAAATGTCACCCCACTTGTGCAGGTAGGGATAGTGGCTAGGAAAGGAAAGGCACCGAAACACAACATGGATATGTCACAAAGTTCCACTGAAAACTGACCCTTTTTTTGCAATATGGCAAGCTGTGGATTTTGGGCCCTAGCTTAGCCGGCACCTAGCAAATCTGCACACTTTTTAAAACTAGGACGGGGTGCCTTGCATGGCTCTCACCAGGTTTTCTCACCCAGATGCCCTTGCAAACCTCAAACCTTGACTAAAACAACACAGTTTCTTCACATTTCTGTGAAGGAAAGTTCTGGAATCTGCAGGGAGCAACACATTTCTTACTACCCACCATTCCCCCAAGTCTCCCAATACAAATGGTACCACACTTGTGTGGGTAGGACTAGTGGCCGCCAAAGGAAAAGCCCCAATACGCAACAAGGACACATCACACGTTTCAACTGAAAACACCCTTTTTTTAAATGTTGCTAGCTGTGGATTTTGAGACCTAGCTAAGTCGGCACAAAGGGAAACTTAGCAAACTTGAACTGTTTTCAAAGCTACACAACTGGGGGAATCCAGGATGGGGTGACTTGCATGGCTCTCACCCGGTTTTCCTACTCAGTAGCCCTTGCAAACCTCAATCTTTGACCCAAAAAATAATTTTCCTCACATTTCTCTAATGGAAATATCTGGAATGTGCAGGGAGCAACAAATCTCCTACTGCCTACCATTACTTCAAGTCTCCTGATAAAAATAGTACCTCACTTGTGTGGCAAGCCCTAAAGCCTGCAATAGGAACAGATCAAACCAAGATGAATGAGAGTCCCTTTGCGAGGTCTACCATTGACTTTAGCTTGATACGTTCCTGTCACAGGTACCAGTTCCAGGCACACAAATGGGGCACCATTTTTATCGGGACAAGTGAGGGAATGCTTAGTGGTAGGAATTTTGTGACTTCCTTCTGATTCTGGAAGAATACATACCAGAAATTAACGGAAAATGTATGATTTTAAGCATATTTTGAGGTTTGCATGGCATTGTGGGTAAGAAAACTTTGCAGGATCCATGAGATGCACACCAGCCCATACTCCTCTGGGTGTCTAATTTTAATAAATGCCTGGATTTGGTAGGCTTCCCTGTGTGGCTGCCAAACCCAGGACCAAATACTGTAGCTAACCCTTTTGTTTATCTTTCCACAGTGTATCTTAGATCCCGCCCTTTCGCGGGCACTAGGCCCACACACATAGGTGAAGAGGCATTTTTATTGGGAGACATTTGGAAACTCTCTGTGGCAGATTCCAGTACATCTGCGTCACAGAAATATGAGGAAAAAGTGTGTTTTCGGCCTATGTTTGAGGACTGCAGGGGCTTCTTGGTAAGAAAACTATGTGGATCTATGCGAGACATACCACTCTGGAGTCCCCCTGGGTCTAGTTTGTGAAAATCTTTGTGGTTGGTAGATTTTCCTTAGAAATAATGTACACCCTGGTAGAGAAAGACAGAAAAGATAAATATCACTTCACCACCATCTACTACTCAAGTACACACACATACTGGTTGGATTTGGCACGAGGATGAGTGAAAAGTTACAAATGCTAATTTTATTAATAAAATACTTCACAAAAATGAAAACATAGAAATCACTGGTAATAAGGAAATTTAAAGTTACTAAGATTGAACCAGTGACACACAGCTAATGAGCTGGAAAGTCACAACAAGGCACCAACCATTTTACATGCAATACGCAAACATTTCATGTGTCACGCACACAAAACCATTCACACCACCAGCCGTGGGCCCTGCACATTACAACACTCACATCAAGAAACGGCTCAATTTAGGGGCCCATCACGTATATAAACCCACATGACTGACACAGCAATCACACAGTGTGGCAGCTGGCGGAGTGTGTGGACTGGTGTTTGGCTGCCAGTTTGTGTGCTGTGACCATCAGCAAGTCCGTACACACACACACTACCAGCCATACACCAGTTCAGACACAGCAATCACACCACCTGGCAGTTGGCGGAATGTGCGGACTGGCATGTTGGTGACTGTGTGTGTGTAGTGATTTACTTCTCGTCACTACACACTCACTGGCTGATAAATGCCAGTCCACACACACCACCAGCCAGATGCCAGCCAGACACCCTTACAGCAAAATGTCACTCAGACATCACCATGAAGCTACACCCAACTTACATTTCTAAAACACTCCCAAATGAACAGATTAGACACACAACACAGACAGAAGAAAATAAAACATCCAACTAAAAACAGCACATTCTTTTCTAATTGAAAGAACCAACCTATTGATAGAATATGACGTACAAACTGTAATTGCATACACAACAGGTGTAACTAAGCACATCAAACTACTGCCGACCAGATATCAAAATATAAAATATATAGCAATACAGACCACAGTCAGTTCCCTTTTTCTCTCATGGTTGCTAACAATACTTGAGTTGTGTATGGTGCAAGTTAAAACATGTGGGCACACATAGGCCAGGATGAGAAGGACACTTGGAACAGTAATAGGACTCTACTTTCGTACTCTTCTTCGGACACAAACTCTACATCTCCAACAAGGAAAGTCTTTTTTTGTGCGTTTGGTGGAATGTAATCAGGAAAGTGGTGATATTTCAATCTAGCCGCATCCTTCACCACTTCGACTCTAGGAACACCTGCCTGTTCAACTGCAAAGAGGCTGCCTATTAGAGGCTGATGAAACAGTATAAAATTAATCTTGGATTCTGGAAAACGATCTTTGAAAACAACGTAAACATTGAAGGCTGCTAAATGAAATAGATGAACAGCCAACTTCTTGTACCAGATATAGGACTTGCTAGCTGCATTGTAAGGTTCCAACCTTCGATCTACACCTCCCATGTGCTTGTTGTAGTCTAGAATGCACACTGGTTTGAGTACTTCTGCAACCTGACCCCAAACAGTCACAGATGCAGTACTTTCATCATGAATTTTTGTGAACATGTGGACACCTCTTCTGTCTGAAAAATTCACAGCAAGAAGTTCATTATTACTACTACAAAGCACTGTTCTGACCCCTTTCAAGTTTGATTGTACACAAGCTCTTTAAGGTAACCTTTACAGTTAGAGCAGGTTGGGCTACATGCCACAGTGCCCACTCTGAACAATTATTTTAATAATTGCATGCTTGTGTAGAGATTTCCCACATATAAATGGTGAAATTTGTGAAAAAGTGCTCTAGCAAGTTCCCACACAACTTTGGCACTGACTCCAAAAGTTGAAGGACAACCAGTGGAATGAATTGAAGCTTCCCTAACAGTGTATCTAAATTATACGCATATCCTGTTGCACTTTCACAGAGCATATACAGCTAAATACCATAACATGCTCTCTTGCTGGAAATATATTCTCTGAAACCTAAACGTCCCTCAAAAAAGACCAGAGACTCATCCACAGATATATTTTTCCTTGGAAAATTGATCACTGAGAAATGATCTACTGAATGGTCAAGGACATGCCAAAGCTTGAAGAGTGATCTTGTGGCAATGCTGTAGCATTATCTGCAAAATGCAGCATCAGCTGCAGAAGCAAATATCAAGCTTGACTTATAGATGCTGGAAATAGACCAGTTGCCATTAAGGGACTGGTAGACAAAATATCAATTCCATCAGGAAGGTTCCAACCCCAGAACTGCTTAATCTCATGGATATTTGTGAGAGTCCACAAGGTAGGTCTGTGGTGGGGCTTAAGTTTGGCACTGTTGTCCCTCAAAAACTGTTCTGCATAGAAATTAGTCTGCTCAACAATATCATCCAAAAACACATCATCAACAAACAGATGAAAGAAATGTATAGGCAAAAGATTCTCTGCATTTACCCTACATCCAGGAACACCACTAAAGGTTGGCAAAACAGACTGCACCATGTTAAGGGCCACCCATGTTTTAGCACTTTCAATGGGAAGCATTGCAGCCCCTGGCTACAGTCCAGGTTGCTCTTGCTGCACTACCGATATATATCACTGTCCTCCTCTGAAAAGAGGCACTTCATCAACACTAATAGTGGATTCATCATCAGATGATATCTGTAGAACAAATAATTCACTGCCAGAATCCTCAACGTGGTCCTCTGGCTCAGAAGCAGAGTAAGTCTTAGAGCCATGTTCAGAGGCAGATTCAAAAAGCAAACCTACAACCTACTGGGCCATTTACTTGCGGGCAGCCATAATGCTTACTTATGAAACTAACATACAAAAAACGGCAGTGTGTCAAATTAGAACTCAACAAATTCAGCTATATAAAACCTGTAAATATAACTATTGACACACAATGATCTGGGAAAAAACTCTCAATACATTCCACACAATGAACTTGATATTCTAAAAGTTACCTCTCACTTACCACAGACAGCTAGACTGATGCTCAAATGCAACTATTCTGCACAGACACAACAAGCACCAGAAATATCCCACTAGAAAGGGAAAAAAATACACACAAAATCAAACAATACAGATCTTGCACAAATCCAAACATGAATTTGAAAAAAAACACATAAGCTAAATTTGCTATGATTATTACAACTGTTTAGAAAAAACATTTAAGCAGGGCAATGATACTCATTTGTAGTAAACATTAAAAAAAAATTACCAAACACATGCAATTAGACAAACTGCAGATCTACCGGTACCAAAATTGCAAGCAGGAGTCGTCACTAAGGAAATCAAAAGCTTTGCACTACAATAAAAAGGAGAAATAAAACATTAAGATCACAAACGCAAATGATGACAAGAAATATAACAGTTAAAATTATAATAAACACTATGTAGTATGCCCCTAGGCGCAGATCGGTATCACAAAGCAAAAGCAAGAGTTTGGTACCCCAGAGGGGAATAAACCTTATCCCAGTCTCCAGCCAAACACAAGTCAAACACCAGTTTATACACACCACCAAACAAACAAACACCAGCCACACACATCACCAGCCAGAAGCCAGTTCACACACACCACCACCAAAATCCCCAGTTCAAGCACTAACTTAGCCAAATGCCAGTCGCACGCCAGTCCACATCTACCATCAGCCAAATGCCAGTACAAGCACACCATTAGCCAAATGCTAGTTTACACACAACAGAAATGTATTCCCTGGTGTCTAAAGGTTTTCTGCACCCCCCTGTGGACAGACTGGCCTAAGAAATAGGTCTGATCTCTCACAGGGAGAGCAGAAAACAAAGGACATGTGTGGGCAATACTGGGGATCGACCCTTGGCCATGGGGCCAATCTCCCGCATACATATACAATAACATCCATTGTGTCTAGTGGCTTTTCACCCCCCTTTTGGGAAGATCAGCCTACAAAATTGCTGATCTGCCCGCAGGGGGGTAGAAAACAGCCAAAGCATGTGTTTAAAGGGGCCACTCCCCAAAACTCAACAATGTTACATTCCCTTCTGTCAAAAACGAGGAGTGACCCTTGCCCAAGAGACCTCTCTCTAACATTCACCAATGTTACCTTCCCTGGTGTCTAGTGGTTTACTGCCCCCCTTAGGGGAGGATCTGCCTACAAAATGGCTGATCTTCCCCAGGGGGGCTGAAAATGGCCAAAACATGTCCCCAAAAATTGGGAGCAACCCTTGCTTAAGGGGGCGCTCTACAGCAGCATACATATACAATAAAATACTGGTGTCTAATGGTTTTCTCCCCAACATTCACCAATGTTACCTTCCCTGGTGTCTAGTGGTTTACTGCCCCTCTTAAGAAAGGATCTACCTACAAAATGGCTGATCTGCCCCGGAGGGGCAGAAAATGGCCAAAACATATCCTCAAAAATTGGAGAGTGACCCTTGCCTAAGGGGCCGCTCTACAGCAGCATACATATAAAATAAAATCCCAGTGTCTAGTGGTTTTCTGCCACCCTTGGGGCAGATTGACCTAAAAAATTGCTGATCTACTTCTGGGGAGACAGAAAACAACCAAAACATGTGTCCAAAAATGAGGAGTGACCCTTGTCCACGGGCTGATCTCCAACATTTATCAATGTTACATTTCCTGGGGTCTAGTGGGTCTCCACCCCCTTGAGGGCATATCTTCCTACACAATGACTGATCTGCCCCCGGGGTGGAAAATGGCCAAAACATGTGCCAAATAATGGGGAGTACTCCTGTCCAAGGGGCCGCTCCCTGCAACAAATAAACGTGCACATTCGTGGTCTCACCTGCGAGCCCACAGCAGGAATGCAGTGCAGAGAGACACCGGGGGAAAGGGACAACTCTTTCCTTTCCCCTTATGTCTCTCTGCCACCCCGATCCCTCTCAAGAGCAAATAATCTACCTTCCTTGCATCCCTGCACCATTTGATGATGTTGGGGGACTGTGCACTTGCTGATGTCATCAATTCACCAGGGGAGCAGTTTGGGGGTGGCATCGGAAGCCCTTTCCTCTGTATCCCTGGTGGGCACATGAGGCGGGGGCCCACGGGGGAGTGAAAGCACTTCCCCCATGGAGTGGTGCAAGAAGTTGCTGAACACGTCCTCAGCACCCGAGCGCAGGTGCTGAGGTCATGTCCAGCACATCCTAAAACCGAAGGAGATAAACAAAGAGATTTTGCGGGGGTTCCAATAGAGCTTCCCATTTTGTGGATTGAATATCGGCAGTTCCAGTGCCCATTTCCAAAGACCTGTCTGTAGTTTTTTCCAAAGATATTTCCAAGGTGATTTGAAGGAAGGCATGGTTACTATAAGGGTGTATCAATTTCAGACATTCGAGATTGCAAGCCAATTGCGGTGTACCATGTAGTCTATGGTTGTAGAACAGAGTGGCCCATGACTTTTAGTCTTTGCTGGAATGACAGGATATTTTGGGACATTTAAAATTACAGCACCCAGCAACTTTAATTCTTCCAAGAGGAGTATATAACGTATATTGCTTCTTCTGTTTTTTTAAAATTAAGTCTCAGGAATATTTCTTTCCTCAAGCACAGGTAAATATGCATTACAGCGTTAGAAATGTTGGTGTTGAAATCAAATATGATTAGCAACCAGGGGCTTTCTCTTTATCTCTTTAATTATTAACATAACTATATCTTTAAGAATTTGGTAATTTGGAGAGCCCAGGGTTAAATAAACAGTAAATAACGAAAGAGAATAACCTCTCAATTTAGGAGTACTTGGAAGTTTGATTTTGAGACACTGGATAAAATTATTTTCAAGTGGAATTTGTTGAATTGTCCAATCAAAATCTGTTCACATCAATATAGTGATGCCTCCTTTTAGAGTTACCTCTATCCCTTACAGTGGCAGGGCAATTAAAGACATAATAAGGGTCAACTGAAAAGTCGTCTGTGATCCAACATTCTTGGAAGCAGATTATTGTAGATTCTTAGGATCTAAGATAGTTTGTTTTTCTTTCATCAAGCCCTGCGAAGTTCTAAGAAAGGATGGTTATTTTCTTGAAAAACAGTTTGATAGTTCAGGGCCAAAGTTTCAGTGTTGCTCTCATTCCCATGATATTTAATTGTTCAAATACCGACTAAGGTGTTGCTGTTCCTCTGTTTTTACTAGTCTTCCAGCTTTACTCACTTCTACTTTTACTTACTAGGCTAGATTGTGAAGGTGCAGCAATTGGTCTGGGGAAAGTAGTTTAAATAACAGGAGCCTACTACATTTGGAGAACTTGAATCTTCACAACTTCCGCCTGTATAAATTTGAAAATCTTTTATTGGGCGCATGTCATATCTATTTGTTCTGAAGAAATTAGTATTTGGGAGAATTATATCAGGAGCCAGGGTAGACCAGAACTTTGCTCTTACACATGTCAGATTATTCTTATTTGCAAATGACACCCTGTTGATTTCAGCCAAGGAGATTGATTTCAGCAATGGAAGCAAATGCTATAAACGTAGATTCTTATATTTATTAATCGGTGCTCCTTCCCCCTCAAATAGAGAACTAAGTTCTAGTGTGGTACTAGTTGTAAGTGAGTTAGTATAGTCTGAGGGAGAGTTCTCATTACTTGGCAACATATTAGATGCCATGAAACCTCCTACACCTCTTTTAACTCAGAAGTCTGTAGAAGGGAACCCAAACATCTGAAAGTTGATGGCTAGAGAATTGAGCGAAGAGCTCCCATTGGTTTCAGTTATGCCTGAAAGCAATTTCTGCCCAGAGTCAACTCGTGAAATACTATTACATTGATTGCTCATGACCAAACTTGCTTGATTTTTAATAATCATAAGAATTTCAGCCCCACCAATTTTTGACTATCTGTCTAGACCGTTTGCTTTGGTGGAGCAGTGTTGCTACCTTCAGCTCCAATGATACCAGTTTCAACATGAGACTGGACCCAATATTTAATTTGTGGCTTGAACTATACGTAGTGGGTGGTTAGTGACAGCCTGAGACTGTATTCTTTGGAAGTAACTTCTTTTCTGTCCCTTTGGGGGATAATAGTTGAGTCCTGGATGCTAAATCTTATTTTTTTCTTGCTTCTTTTGACAGTCTCCTGTTTTTTCAGTCTTTTAGTTTCTTCTTGCTTTTTTTGTTTTTCCCTGGTAGAGTTTGTAATTTTTTCATTTTCTTCTGTTCCAGATGTGTTAGATGATAAAGGAAGCATTGTCTTTGTAGGCTTAACGTCTTTTTTTCCAAATATGGGGGCACATACAGAACCACTCACAGACCCATGCAAGCACTCACACACCCATTCACATACCCAGACAGGCACTCACACACCCACTCACAGAACTACATAGGCATTCACACAGCTACTCACACACTCACACATCTACTCAGAGACTTAAAGAGATACTCACATACCCACTCACAGACCCACTCACACACTTACAACCCACACAGGCACTTTTACACCCACTCACAGACCCATACACTCACATACCCACTCACAGACCCGCTCCCCTCACCTACCCATTTACAGACCCACTAACTCACTCACTCACACATCCACTCATAGACCCACACAGACACTCACATACCCACTCACAGACCTACACAGACACACCCACTCACAGATGCACACAGACACTCACACACACACACCCACTCACAGACTCACACAGATACTCAGACACCCATTCACAAACCCAGGCACTCACAAACCCACTATCACACCCACTCACATACCCACACATATACTCTCACAAACCCACACACACACTCTCACAAACCCACACAGACACTCACACACCCACTCACAGACCCATACAGACTCACAGACCCATAAAGACACTCCCACTCACAGACCCACACAGATACACACCTACTCACACACCCACACAGCTACTCAGACACCCACTCACTCATACATACAGCCACTCACACACCAACTCACACAGCCATAAAACTACTCAAACACCCACACAGGTACTCACACAGCCACTGATACACTGAAAGAAACACTCATACACCCACTCACATACCCACAGAGCTACTCACATATCTACTCACACACTCACACAGTTACTTACACACCTACTATGACACCCATACAACCAGTCACAACCTAAATAATATACCCACAGAGCTACTCACATACTGACTCACACATGCATACAACCACTGACATACCCACTCAAACCCATACAACCACTACGCACCCACTAGCACACCCATACAACCACTCTCTTACTCATATACCCATATTACCACTCGCATACCCATTGACACACCCAGTCACACACTCACACATCCACTCACACACCTGTCTAGTCCCAAACACACCTACTCACATACCCATACAGCTAGTCAAACACCTATTCACTCACCCAGTTACACACTCACACTCTCATTCAGAGGCCCATACTACTACTGACACACCCATTTAGAGACCCATGCAGCCTCTTATGCATCCACTCACACAACATCAAAACCACTGACACACCTACTCACAGACCTATACAGCCACTCCCACACTCTCTTAGATACCCATGTAGCCAGTTATAAGCCTACTGTATTAAATGTGTTGTTGTTTTACAAAAATGGTTTTGGTTGAAGAAAACATGTTTCTATTATGTGGTGAATGTGTGCTTTTGGTTTCGGATACGCTATGCCCAAAACACTAAACTATAACCCACAATCCACACTATGACCATTTTGAAGGGAAGGAGTAGTGGCACAGAGGAGAAAGCTGCAGTAAAATGAGGCAGCTTTGAAGATGAAAGGGAGCTAAATTGAAGGGCAGCAAGTAGAATATAAAAGAAGTTGGATGGTGGAGGTGTGCATGGAACTAAAATTAGGTAGTGATTTGGAGAAAAAAGTAACTACACCTGTGATTTGTTTTTGGAAAAAAAAAGTTATGTTCTTAGGGATATGTGTGGAATTGCAAGCAGTCAACCCACCTGCTACAGGTACTTAATTTGAAGCTAGTGTGCTGCTTACAGAAAGTAATGTGTACTTTTGACCTGGCGGTAGCTAGAGTGTACTGCTAACATGGTTGAAGGGGGGAAGAGAACAAAAATGACTGCACTGTGAAACTCAAAGAGAGTGGTGTGGAAACATTGGTAATTAGGGAATGTTTGGCTTTTAATTCAGTAGTTTTTACAAAGCAAAACATAAATGCAAACTATTAATAGTAGAATGTTAAATGTTTCTATGGGTTTCCATTTGGGTCCCTAGATGCAGCACAAAGTTACACGAGGGACTTGCTGAGTGCTGCAGCGAATCTGTGGAGCCACAAAAAAATAGAAATTGCGCTTCTTCACAGGAAACATGGAAACGGTTATAAAAATGGACCCTTTAGAAGTGGTATAACAAAAAGTAAAGATAAAAGAAAGCCTGTGATTTGTTAACTACAGAAGTATAAGTAAGAGCTCATGGTGAAGGGTAACCATTTCAGCTGCTTTTGTACTGAGAGTGGAGGATTGCCATAGTTCTGACTTGAGATTTTCAATGATAACAGATTTTAACAGACATAGAAATCAAAGTTGAAGATCAGCAAAGAACTTTTACAGGTATGTTAATTAGGTTGTAGTTTAGAAAAGTATATTTACATAAAAGTTGTGAGTGTATATAAGCTGAAAGAAAATGTGTAGCTTCTAGACACCATACTTGAAGTAAAAATAGAAGGGAACTTAGATGAGAACATTAACTAAACATAGAGTGAGCAGGAAAGGAGAAAGGAAATTGGTATTCTGAAAATATAGTAATTTTATTAAGCCAGTATGAATGAATATATTTGAAATTTGATGTGGGTGCTTGCTTATAGCATGTAATTTAATGGTATGCAATTTCCATCCACTCACACAGTCAGGCAGGTGTTTACACATTCAGTTACACTCCCACGAAAGCACTTAAGTACCCATCACTCATATAACCAGACAGTCACTGCCACACTCAGTCATATACCCATAAAACCATTCACAAACCTATTTACTCACCTATATATGCACTTACCTCATTATTTACACACTCATGTAGGCACTGTCACACCCACTCACACACCTGTACATCCATTCATATACCCAGCACTCAGACAGTCAGTTACACATGCATTTACCAACCTAAACATCCAGTTATACCCTCAGCCACCCACCCATACAGCTACTCACACACTAATGTCTAAAACCATACAGACAGTCACGCAAATAGTGAAACAGTGACTGAGGCACTTACACATACATTCACACACCAACACAGCACTATGGGCCTTATTATGAGTTTGGCGGTCCGATGGCGGTCTGGGACCACTGCACCAGTGGTCCAACTGCCGTATTACCACTATGGCTGTTGGACCTCCAGGGGAATGCTACAACCGGCAGGCAACTGGGTTCGGAGGCATGCAATATGCTGGTGGTGCCTCTGCAGTACCGCCAAGCATATTGTGAGTTTTCCTCACTGCCAGGATTTCATGGTGGTGTTCACGCCTTAAAGTTCTGGTGGTGAGGAAACTTTGGTTCTGGGCCCTTGGGGGCATAAGTTGTGCCCCACTATGTGCATGCACCCCCTCTCCTGCACGGTATGGACTTAACAGACCATGCCGTGCAGGAAAGGGCTTTGGTATTCCCATTGCATTGCCTTTTTCAAAAGCACTGCCATGGGAATACCAAAGGACCAACCGCCAGACAACAAGAAAACTTGTAATCTGGCAGGCGGCTGGGGGTCGAGCTTGGTGGTGCAGGAGTAGGGCAGTGGTGTGCCGCCCTGGTCCCACACCGCCAAACTCAAAATAAGGTCGATCTATCCACCATGAACATAGCCACTTGAACACACAGTTACAGAGCCAAACACTGAATAACACAGCCAGTCAGTAATCCATACAACTACCTACATATCCACTTGAACACCCATACAGTCACCAAGACACTCAGTCACATACTGTGACACCCAGTTTGCCTTAGGAATCAGAGCAGTTTACCACTGCTAGATAGTGGTAAAGTGTATGTGCTTCTCCATTACACATGGTTTGATTGACTTAACCACAATTAGAATGTTTAATTTATCTTCAAGTCTCTAGTAGTGTGTACTACATGTGTCCAGGGCCTATAAATTAAATAGAAGGAGTGGGCCTGCAGCACTAATCATTCAATGCATATACATAGGATTTAAACCTGTCTGAGGCATACCACTGTTGAAAATGTGTGTGCAGTGTTATTGCCATGTCAACTTGGCATTTAAAAACCCCTTTCCCCAAGCCCTAAACATAGCTCAAAGGGCAGGATGCTGTTTAGTTAAAAGGTAATTCATGTACTTTTAAGTTTCAGTCACTTACAGATGCACTTACAGACCCATATACCCAGTTATACACCTATTCACCCACCTATACAGCCACTCACATACCTATTTAGATCACTATACAGCCACTTGCACACTGACTCATACACTAATGCACCTACTGACATACTCACTTAGGTACCCATACACTCATTTGTACAGTCATTTCGATTTTAGTATTGTAGATGAGATTCGAAAACATTTGCTAGTATGTTCTTTAACACTTTACAGGATCCCCTTTATTCCATTTTGAGAATATTAAAGTACTCATAAGTACTATTTTGTTTTACTTATGTGGGGTGTGTGAGATACACACATACAAAACTCAAAAACATTTAAACAGAGAATTGAACATAAACACAAAACACATAGTTGGATCTTTCTTTGACCAGATGAAATGGTTGTTAAAAGTACTGTTGTTTTCTAAGAAGGCTTTTCTATAGCTTGTTTTTGAAGTTTATGTCTTTCACAGTCTGAAGCAAGTATTTTTTTCCCAGTTGTCTTCGATAAAAATTTAAAAATAAAAATAAAATATATATATATATATATATATTCACTGAAAAACCATAGGTTTTAGGGACAGTTATAGTTAGTTGGACATTTCACTCGTACAAAACCATAGAAATTCCCCCGTTATAGTTAGTTCAGCTAACTATAACTCGCGCCTCGCAATGCACTGCTGATGAAGTCACATATTACATCACTCATGACATGATCAGTGACATCACTGATGACATCACTGATGACATCACTGATGACATCTCAAATGACATCACTGATGACATCACTGATGGCATCATCCAGTGACTGTGTGTTTCTGTAAAGTTTAAATATGTTTAATATATATAGGGAAAGGCGTATTGAAGAATGAGTGGGTGTATAAGTGTCTGAATGGATGATTTAGTACGTGAGTGACTGACTCTACAAGTGAGTGATTAAATGTATCTTACTGAATGCATGGGTTAGTGACTAAACTGTGTGAATGTCTGTATCCGTCTGTCTGTTGGTTTGTAAGCGGCTGCATGGCTTTCTGAATAGCTACATGAGTGTCTACATGGGTTATTGATTGATTGTCTGAGTATCTGTATGGGTGCCTGAGTGTTTGTGTGGGTGGGGTGTGTGTGACTCTGTGCATAGATGTGTGAGTTGGTGATTCACTGGGTGCATGGTTTCAAGAGTGCATCTGTGATGGACTGTATGGGTGGGTGAGTGTGTGTATGGGTGTGTTAGTGATTGAATGTATATCTCAGTGGTACATGTGTGAGTAACTACATATGTGAAAGGCAGTATATATGTGTGTTGGAGTATATAAATGGCTATAAGTGAGAGTGTGTGATTGTGAGAGTGGCTGTATGGATGAGTGTGTACTTGTATCAGTGATTGTATAAGAGCGTAAGAATGTGCTAGTATTTGTATGAGTAAGTGAGCTGGTGTGTGTATAACTGTATAGGTGAGTAAATGGGTGTGTGATTAAGTTTTTTGCATGACTGACTAGGTGTGTGAGTACCTCTATGGATGAGTGGCGGTGTGTGAGTGTTTATATAGGTGTATGAGTGCATATGATAGTCCTGTACTGAGTGACTAAGTATGAGTGACTGTACGGGTGAGTGAGTGGATGTGTGTGTAGACCTAAGAATCAGTGAGTGGGTATGTAGTTTTTGGTGTTGGAGTATCTATGGTTTTGAGAATGGCAGTCTGTAATTTAGAGTGGGTGTATCAAAAGTTATATTAGGGTGTGAGAAGATGCATGAAATTATCACATGGATGATGTCATCAGTGATGTCATTTGAGATGTCATCAGTGATGTCATCAGTGATGTCACTGACCATGTCATGAGTGATGTAATATGTGACGTCATCAGCAGTGCATTGCGGGCGCAAGTTATAGTTAGCTGAACTAACTATAACGGGGGAATTTCTATGGTTTTGTACGAGTGAAATGTCCAACTAACTATAACTGTCCCTAAAACCTATGGTTTTTTTCAGTGAATTTCAAAGGTTTTTTAAATGCTAATTTCTAACTATAACGTGTCTGAAACCTATGGTTTTTTCAGTGAATTTCAAAGGTTTTTTAAATGCTAATTTCTAACTATAACGTGCCTGAAACCTATGATTTTTTAAGTGAATTTCAAAGGTTTTTTTAAATGCTAGTTTCTAACTATGCCTACAGAGGTAGGACATGTGAAGAAAGAAGAAAAACGCACAGAAAGAAGCAAAAGATGTGCAGAAAGAACCAACAGAGGAGCAGAAAGAGGCCTTGTTGCAAAATCATCCTGTGCCCACAACTTTTTCAGACGGGTACTGGTGGTAACTGACTCTGACTAACCAGAGCCAGTGCTATGCTAAAAGACACTTAGGATACAGTGAAAACACCTACATACACTAGGGAACACTATGCGTTGGGGTACCCCTGTGATTAGCATGACCTCCTCTGCAAGTCCCTAGTACATAATAGGGCAGGGGATTAAAACTACCTCTTAAAACGCGCTACAGGGCGCGTTTGCACAGTGGTGAAGGAGAGGGCCTGAGGTGACATGTGTGCAAACGCACCCGTGGTGCGTTTTAAGTTGCGGGATTAAGTCCCCTTGAATCCTGAGGGTCCCTGAGGCCCAACTAGCCCCCAGGTACCTACAGTTAGGACCACAGAGCTGAGTTGCAGAGAGGCGTTCCGAGGCCACGCACCTTTTCACCTCTCTGCAACGCAACTCTGTTGTGCTTACTGAAGGTACCTGGTGGGCTAGTTGGCCCCCAGGGTCCCTCAGGATTCAAAGGGAATTAATTCCCCAACTTAAAACGCACCACAGGGCGTGTTTGCGCACATGTCACCTGAGGCCCCGCCCCTCCCTTCACCACTGTGCAAACGCGCCCGTGGTGCGTTTAAGTTGGGGGATTAGGTCACCTTGAATCCTGAGGGTCCCTGGGGCCCAACTAGCCCACTAGGTACTTCCAGTAAGCACCACAGGCCTGCGTTGCAATGCCTGTAACAAATTGTGCAGTTGTGTTTAGGTAGTGAAGAGGGTCGTGCTGGGGGTAGTGTTTTAGGGTTTAGGGTAGTGCAGTGGTGTTTGTGTAGTGTAGGGGGTCATGCTGGGGGTAGATTTAGGGTTTAGGGTAGTGCAGTGGTGTTTGGGTAGTGTAGGGAGTCGTGCTGGGGAGAGTGTTTTAGGGTTTAGGGTAGTGCAGTGGTGTTTGGGTAGTGTAGGGGGTTGTGCTGTGGGTAATGTTTTAGGGTTTAGGGTAGTGCAGTGGTGTTTGGGTAGTGTAGGGGGTCGTGCTGGGGGTAGTGATTTAGGGTAGTGCAGTGGTGTTTGGGTAGTGTAGGGGGTACTGCTGGGGGTAGTGTTTTAGGGTTTAGGGTAGTGCAGTGGTGTTTGGGTAGTGTAGGGGATAGTGCTGGTGGGAGTGTTTGAGGGTTTAGGGCAGTGCAGTCGTGTTCGGGTAGTGTAGGGGTTGTGCTGGGGGTAGTATTTTAGGGTTCAGGGTAGTGCAGTGGTGTTCGGGTAGTGTAGGGGGTCGTGCTGGGGGTAGTGTTCTAGGGTTTAGGGCAGTGCAGTGGTGTTTGGGCAGTGTAGGGGTAATGCTGGGGGTGGTGTTTTAGGGTTTAGGGCAGTGCAGTGGTGTTCGGGCAGTGTAGGGGTCATGCTGGGGTGGTGTTTCAGGGTTTAGGGCAGTGCAGTGGTGTTCGGGCAGTGTAGGGGTGGTGGTTCAGGGTTTAGGGCAGTGCAGTGGTGTTCGGGCAGTGTAGGGGGTCGTGCAGGGGTGGTGTTTCAGGGTTTAGGGCAGTGGTGTTCGGGCAGTGTAGGGGGTCGTGCTGGGGGTGGTGTTTCAGGGTTTGGGGCAGTGGTGTTCGAGCAGTAAAGGGGGTCGTGCTGGGGGTGGTGTTTCAGGGTTTAGGGCAGTGCAGTGGTGTTCGGGCAGTGTAGGGGGCGGGGCAGGGGGTGCTGTTTCAGGGTTTAGGGCAGTGCAGTGGTGTTCGGGCAGTGTAGGGGGTGGTGCAGGGGTGGTGTTTCAGGGTTTAGGGCAGTGCAGTGGTGTTCGGGCAGTGTAGGGAGTCATGCAGGGGGTGGTGTTTCAGGGTTTAGGGCAGTGCAGTGGTGTTCGGGCAGTGTAGGGGGTCGTGCTGGGGCTGGTGTTTCAGGGTTTAGGGCAGTACAGTGGAGTTTGGGCAGTGTAGAGGGTCATGCTGGGGCTGGTGTTTCAGGGTTTAGGGCAGTGCAGTGGTGTTCGGGCAGTGTAGGTGGTCGTGCTGGGGCTGGTGTTTCAGGGTTTAGGGCAGTGCAGTGGTGTTCGGGCAGTGTAGGGGTCATGCTGGGGCTGGTGTTTCAGGGTTTAGGGCAGTGCAGTGGTGTTCGGGCAGTGTAGGGGGTCTTGCTGGGGCTGGTGTTTCAGAGTCTAGGCAGTGCAGTGGTGTTCGGGCAGTGTAGGGGTCTTGCTGGGGCTGGTGTTTCAGGGTTTAGGGCAGTGCAGTGGTGTTCGGGCAGTGTAGGGGGTCATGCTGGGGGTGGTGTTTCAGGGTTTAGGGCAGTGCAGTGGTGTTCGGGCAGTGTAGGGGTCGTGCTGGGGCTAGTGTTTCAGGATTTAGGGCAGAGCAATGGTGTTCAGGCAGTGTAGGGGTTTAGCTGGAGGTGGTGTTTCAGGGTTTAGGGCAGTGCAGTGGTGTTCGTGCAGTGTAGGGGTGGTGTTTCAGGGTTTAGGGCAGTGGTGTTCAGGCAGTGTAGGGGGTCTTGCTGGGGTTGATGGTTCAGGGTTTAGGGCAGTGCAGTGGTGTTCGGGCAGTGTAGGGGGTCATGCTGGGAGTGGTGTTTCAGGGTTTAGGGCAGTGCAGTGGTGCTCCGGCAGTGTAGGATGTCATGCAGGGGGTGGTGTTTCAGGGTTTAGGGCAGTGCAGTGGTGTTCGGGCAGTGTAGGGTGTCGTGCTGAGGGGTGGTGTTTCAGGGTTTAGGGCAGTGCAGTGGTGTTCGGGCAGTGTAGGGGTCGTGCAGGGGGTGGTGTTTCAGGGTTTAGGGCAGTGCAGTGGTGTTTGGGCAGTGTAGGGGTCGTGCAGGGGGTGGTGTTTCAGGGTTTAGGGCAGTGCAGTGGTGTTCGGCCAGGGTAGGTGGTCTTGCTGGGGGTGGTGTTTCAGGCTTTAGTGCAGTGGTGTTCGGGCAGTGTAGGGGGTCTTGCTGGGGGTGGTGTTTCAGGGTTTAGGGCAGTGCAGTGGTGTTCGGGCAGTGTAGGGGTCTTGCTGGGGCTGGTGTTTCAGGGTTTAGGGCAGTGCAGTGGTGTTCGGGCAGTGTAGGGGGTCGTGCTGGGGCTGGTGTTTCAGGGTTTAGGGTAGTGCAGTGGTGTTCGGGCAGTGTAGGGGTCGTGCTGGGGCTGGGGTTTCAGGGTTTAGGGCAGTGCAGTGGTTTTCGGGCAGTGTAGGCGGTCGTGCTGGGGCTGGTGTTTCAGGGTTTAGGGCAGTGCAGTGGTGTTCGGGCAGTGTACGGGGTTGTGCTGGGGCTGGTGTTTCAGGGTTTAGGGCAGTGCAGTGGTGTTCGGGCAGTGTAAGGGGTCGTACTGGGGTGGTGTTTCAGGGTTTAGGGCAGTGCAGTGGTGTTCGGGCAGTGTAGGGGTCGTGCTGGGGCTGGTGTTTCATGGTTTAGGGCAGTGCAGTGGTGTTCGGGCAGTGTAGGGGTTCGTGCTGGGGGTGGTGTTTCAGGGTTTAGGACAGTGCAGTGGTGTTCGGGCAGTGTAGGGGGTCATGCTGGGGGTGGTGTTTCAGGGTTTAGGGCAGTGCAGTGGTGTTCGGGCAGTGTAGGGGGTCTTGCTGGGGGTGGTGTTTCAGGGTTTAGGGCAGTGGTGTTCGGGCAGTGTAGGGGGTCTTGCTGGGGGTGATGTTTCAGGGTTTAGGGCAGTGCAGTGGTGTTCGGGTAGTGTAGGGGGTCTTGCTGGGGTAGTGTTTCGGGGTTTAGGACAGTGCAGTGGTGTTCGGTGCAGTGTAGGGGTCGTGCTGGGGGTGGTGTTTCAGGGTTTAGGGCAGTGCAGTAGTGTTCGGGCAGTGTAGGGGATCGTGCAGGGGGTGGTGTTTCAGGGTTTAGGGCAGTGCAGTGGTGTTCGGGCAGTGTAGGGGTCGTGCTGGGGGTGGTGTTTCAGGGTTTAGGGCAGTGCAGTGGTGTTCGGGCAGTGTAGGGGGTCGTGCTGGGGGTGGTGTTTCAGGGTTTAGGGCAGTGCAGTGGTGTTCGGGCAGTGTAGGGGTCGTGCTGGGGCTGGTGTTTCAGGGTTTAGGGCAGTGCAGTGGTTTTCGGGCAGTGTAGGCGGTCGTGCTGGGGCTGGTGTTTCAGGGTTTAGGGCAGTGCAGTGGTGTTCGGGCAGTGTACGGGGTTGTGCTGGGGCTGGTGTTTCAGGGTTTAGGGCAGTGCAGTGGTGTTCGGGCAGTGTATGGGGTCATGCTGGGGGTGGTGTTTCAGGGTTTAGGGTAGTGCAGTGGTGTTCGGGCAGTATAGGGGGTCTTGCTGGGGCTGGTGTTTCAGGGTTTAGGGCAGTGCAGTGGTGTTCGGGCAGTGTATGGGGTCATGCTGGGGGTGGTGTTTCAGGGTTTAGGGTAGTGCAGTGGTGTTCGGGCAGTGTAGGGGGTCGTGCTGGGGCTGGTGTTTCATGGTTTAGGGCAGTGCAGTGGTGTTCGGGCAGTGTAGGGGTTCGTGCTGGGGGTGGTGTTTCAGGGTTTAGGGCAGTGCAGTGGTGTTCGGGCAGTGTAGGGGTCGTGAAGGGAGTGGTGTTTCAGGGTTTAGGGCTGTGCAGTGGTGTTCGGGCAGTGTAGGGAGTCGTGCTAGGGTTGGTGTTTCAGGGTTTAGGGCAGTGCAGTGGTGTTCGGGCAGTGTAGGGGTCGTGCAGGGGCTGGTGTTTCAGGGTTTAGGGCAGTGCAGTGGTGTTCAGGCAGTGTAGGGAGTCGTGCTGGGGGCAGTGTTTTAGGGTTTAGGGTAGTGCAGTGGTGTTTGTGTAGTGTAGGGGGTCGTGCTGGGTATAGTGTTTTAGGGTTTAGGGTAGTGCAGTGGTGTTTGTGTAGTGTAGGGGGTCATGTATTAGGGTAGTGCAGTGGTGTTTGGGTAGTGTAGGGGGTCATGCTGGGGGTAGTGTTTTAGGATTTAGGTTAGTGCAGTGGTGTTTGGGTAGTGTAGGGGTCGTGCTGGGGGTAGTGTTTTAGGGTTTAAGGTAGTGCAGTGGTGTTTGTGTAGTGTAGGGGGTCGTGCTGGGGGTAGTGGTTTAGGGTTTAGGGTAGTGTAGTGGTGCTTGTGTAGTGTAGGGGGTCGTGCTGGGGGTAGTGTTTTAGGGTTTAGGGTAGTGCAGTGGTGTTTGTGTAGTGTAGGGGTCATGTTTTAGGGTAGTGCAGTGGTGTTTGGGTAGTATAGGGGGTCATGCTGGGGGTAGTGTTTTAGGATTTAGTTTAGTGCAGTGGTGTTGGGGTAGTGTTTTAGGGTTTAGGGTAGTGCAGTGGTGTTTGTGTAGTGTAGGGGGTCATGCTGGGGGTAGTGTTTTAGGGTTTAGGATAGTGCAGTGGTGCTTGTGTAGTGTAGGGGTCGTGCTGGGGGTAGTGTTTTAGGGTTTAGGGTAGTGCAGTGTTGTTTTTGTAGTGTAGGGGGTCATGTTTTAAGATGCAACGCTCCAATACCTGACCAGTCTGCACTACATAAAACTGCAAAAACTAAAAATAAAAAGTGTTTTTCACACTTTTGTCATTGGGCTATATGTGGGCTACATCTGGGTAATATGTGTGCTACATTTGGGCTCTTTTTTCACTGGTGGCCATCTTGGAAGACTTCTTTGTTATGAAGTTTCCTAATTTCCTCATTTACTGCAGTCTCCTCAGTAGGAAATGCTTTCAGTTTTTACTTTGATTCCATCAAGAAGGCATTCAGATGTGTCACACATTTGCCATAAATTCAGAATGTTAGCACTCTAGTTGTTCATTAGATCACTGTAGTAAAGCTACTGCTCACCAAGGAGTTAACTGGAAGTCTACTGCTGGTATTGAAAGTGATTGTTTCAGTCTGCATGTCAGAATTTTCTAATGAAATAGAAGAGGATTTGAGATCTCACTTAAAACATGCACTACATTTTCTTTTTGCAGCACTAACCATAATTTCTATGGCAAAATGAACCCCCTCATTTTGTTCCTTTTTAAATTAAATGTTTTAAGTGTTACCAGTTTATCCCAATCAAGATGGCTTCAGGTGTGCCATACTTTTGTCATAAGTAAGGCTGTTAGCACTCTAGTTGTTCTTTAGAACACTCTGGGAAGCTGCAGTAGAACACAAAGGCATCAACTGACAGGCTGCTCCTGTTGAAATATAACAGGAAGATATTTGAGATCTCACTTAAAACATGTCCTAATTTTTCTTTCTACAGCACTAACCATAATTTCTATGGCAAAATGAACCCCTCATTTTGTTCCTTTTTAAATTAAATGTTTTAAGTGTTACCAGTTTATTCCAATCAAGATGGCTTCAGGTGTGCCATACTTTTGTCATAAGTAAGACTGTTAGCGCTCTAGTTGTTCTTTAGAACACTCTGGGAAGCTGCAGTAGAACACAAAGGCATCAACTGACAGGCTGCTCCTGTTGAAATATATCAGGAAGATATTTGAGATCACACTTGAAACATGTCCTAATTTTTCTTTCTACAGCACTAACCATAATTTCTATGACAAAATGAACCCCATCATTTTGTTCCTTTTAAATTAAATGTTTTAAGTGTTACCAGTTTATTCCAATCAAGATGGCTTCAGGTGTGCCATACTTTTGTCATAAGTAAGACTGTTAGCGCTCTAGTTGTTCTTTAGAACACTCTGGGAAGCTGCAGGAGAACACAAAGGCATCAACTGACAGGCTGCTCCTGTTGAAATATAACAGGAAGATATTTGAGATCACACTTGAAACATGTCCTAATTCTTCTTTCCAGAGCACTAACCATAATTTCTATGACAAGATGAACCCTACATTTTGTTCCTTTTTAAATTAAATGTTTTAAGTGTTACCAGTTTATTCCAATCAAGATGGCTTCAGGTGTGCCATACTTTTGTCATAAGTAAGGCTGTTAGCACTCTAGTTGTTCTTTAGAACACTCTGGGAAGCTGCAGTAGAACACAAAGGAATCAACTGACAGTCTCTGCCCTTGTTGGATGTACATGTTTTACTGAGAATGTCAGACTTCATTCTCACATGACTGAGAAAGATAATGTGAATTTACAGAAAATATGCTCTCATTTTAGCTTCTGGAGCACCTTCCAAAACTGTATGGGACAAGCATGTGAAAATAGTTTTCTCTCAAACATGATTCATGATATCCCAGCAGAAGGTTTTCACAGGGTAAAATCACCTTAGAACACACCACAATTCCTGAAATTAGTATGGTACCATCAACAAATGAATTCTAATGTAACTAAAGTCTGTTATCACCCTTTATAGTTCTCCTTTTGGTAACCCTCAAAATCTTCGATTCACTACAATGCATTTCAATGGGGTACTATCATTTATAATGGTCCCAAGATGGCTGCCAGCAATTCCAGGATGAAGTGCTGACAGCCAATCAGATCTCACGATGACATGTGTGGTTAGGCTCCACCCAGATATATATGTGTTTTTACTTTTGATTTTCTCAGCAACTACTGAACGGATTTACACCATTTAACAAAAAGGGTTCTTTCTGAACCAAGAACTACCTCTTTGCCAAATTTGGTGTAATTCCGTTCAGCAGTTCGAGCTGTAGCCTTGCATAAAGTTTCCTATGGGAAATTGATTTTTTGACTCTTATTTTTTTAATTTCTCCACAACTACTGAACGGATTTACACCATTTAACAAAAGGGTTCTTTCTGAACCAAGAACTACCTCTTTGCCAAATTTTGTGTAATTCCGTTCAGCAGTTCAGGCTGTAGCCGTGGCTAAAGTTTCCTATGGGAAAATGAATGGGGAAAACACGTTTTGGGATCCCCCTTTTTCTCGGCCCCGCTTGACGAATCACCCCGAAACTTTCAGGGTAGGAGTGGACCGGAGCGGGCCATAAAGTTTGAAAATTTCGCGAAGATTCGTCAACCGACGCAAGAGTTATTTCAAATAGAATGTTGCGGATTTCCTATGGAAAATAGGTCCTAACTATAACTATCTACTGGCGACCGCCAGTAGATAATATATATATATTGTCACTACACTGACCATGTCATGAGTGATGTAATATGTGATGTCATCAGCAGTTCATTGCGGGGGCGCAAGTTATAGTTAGCTCAACTAACTATAACGGACGAATTTCTCTGGTTTTGTACGAGTGAAATGTCCAACTAACTATAACGTCCCTGAAACCTGTGGTTTTTTCAGTGAATTTCTATGGTTTTTTTAAATGATAATTTCTAACTATAACGTCCCTGAAACATATGGTTTTTTCAGTGAATTTCTATGGTTTTTTAAATGCTAATTTCTAACTATAATGTCCCTGAAACCTATGGTTATTTCAGTGAATTTCAAAGGTTTTTAAATGCTAATTTCTAACTATAACGTCCCTGAAACCTATGGCTTTTTTCAGTGAATTTCAAAGGTTTTTTAGATGCTAATTTCTAACTATAATATCCCAAAAAGACTTTTGCTTAATTTTTAAACTTTTATCAAAATAATGTGATGTTTTCTTTTTTCTAAAATATGAATTTACATTTTTTTTTTACATTTTTTAAAGTGGATTCACGTACCGATCATGTACCAGTCACGGTGGGTGCGTGAATCCAAGAAAATTGCTGCCATATTGGTTAAGTCGAATATGATGAGCATTCGGTATGCGAGGGGTGCGCGGTTCTCTGTCCCGCGTACCGTCACGTACGTATTTCTCGGGGTCGTGCCAGGTGTGCGAATCCACCGCAAATTTTTAAGTTTTAAAAGTATATATATAACTTTAATATGTATATTATACCAAGAGATTATTTAACATAATTGTAAATATCATATATTTGTAACTGTAATAAAGATATATTATTGCTAAATATAGTTTTCAGAAATCGCATCGGGTGCGCGTCAGTTGCGTGTCGGGTGCGCACTGCTTGCGCGCCCGGTGCGCGAATCCCATGTGACTTCAAAAGAAAGAATTTCATTGGTTAAGATTCTTTTGATTCTAGAACTTGAAGGACCCCACCAATTTTTTTCATTCTTTCAACTGCATCTCAGGAGACACACCTGTTGTATTTTGCTCTTCTTTGGGTTTTTTTGGTGTTTTATTTCTACATCAGAAAATGGCTGCTTCCAATCCATCACAGCAGCTTCCACCTGAAGAAGAAGAAGACTTGGAAGAACCAGTGAAGATGAGATATGAGAGTATCGTTTGGGCTTTCTTCTCAATACCACCTGGGGAGAAAAAGGTAAATGCACGAAAGGTTACGTGCACCCTATGTGAGAAGGTCCTCTCACGAGGATCTGACAAGAAGTATTCCTGCAGCACGTCATCAATGCTCAAGCATTTACAAACAATGCACCCACGGCGTCTCGCGAGGGAACAGCAGCGACGAGACCAACAGAACTAGGCAAGTCAGGACAACCCTGCTGGACCTAGTACTTCATCTGGTACCACAGCAACTACAACACCTCACATCATACCTGAATTTGCCAGAGTGCAGCAGCATTGCGCAAAGTGCAAAACAAATTTATGTTTTGACGAACAATCAGTGGATGCCATCGTGGTTGCCATTAAAAACCACCATTGTAAATTTTTATGCAATGACTTTGTCATTGCATAATGTTTTGAAAGTTTTCACCATTGGTTCTGTTTATTTTTTCATTTTTTTTTAAAACACCAAAAAATACAAAAAGAGTTGAAAAAACACAAAAAAATATAAAACAAAAAAGAAGAAAAAAATGGTTCTTTTTAGAACCGCCTATTTGGTTAAAAATAGACAAATTTGTAAGTGTTGTATGAATTGTGGCAAGTGTAATGTACGGAGAAGTGTATGGGTAGTGCATCTGTGATTGCATAAGTGCATGTGTAGTGCCTGGGTGATTGGAGAAGTGCATGTGTACTACCTGAGTGATTGCATGAGTACATGGGTAATGCCTGGGTGATTGTAAGAGTGCATGGGTAGGTGCTGGATGATTGCATGAGTATAGGGGTAATGTTTAGCTGATTACATGAGTGCAGAGGTAGTGCGTGGGTGATTTTATAAGTACATGGGTATTGACTGGGTAATTGTATGAGTACAGGGGTAGTGCCGGGGTGATTGGACAAGTGCAAGGGTTGGGACTGGGTGATTGAAGGAGTGCATGGATAGTGCATGGCTGATTGAAGGAGTGCATGGGTAATGCCTAGGTGCATTGAGGAGTGCATCAGTAGTGCCTGTGTGATTGCATGAGTGCATAGGTAGTGTCTAGGTGATTGTATAAGTGTATGGGTACTGCCTGAGTGATTGAAGGACTGCATGGATAATAGCTAGGTGATTGCATGAATGCAGGGGTAATGTCAGGGTCATTGGAGGAGTGCATGGGTAATGCCTAAGTAATTGCATGAGTGCAGGGGTAATGTGTAGGTAATTGGAGGAGTGCATGAGTAATGTCTGCCTGATTGCATGAGTGCAAGAGTAATGTCTGGGTTGTTTTATGACTGTAGTGGTAGTGCATGGATGATTGGAAAAGTGTATAAGTAGTGCCTGTGTGATTTTTAAGTGCATGGGTACTGGCTGGATGATTGGAGAAGTGCAAGAGTAGTGCCTGGGTTGTTCTATGAGTGCATAGCTAGTGCCTGGGTGATTGCATGACTGCAAGAGTAATATCTGGGTGGTTGCATGAGTATAGTGGTAGTTCCTGGGTCATTGCAGAAGTAGTGCCTGGGTGATTGCATGAGTGCATAGGTAGTGCCTGGATGATTTTATAAGTGCATGTGTACTGCCGGAGTGATTGAAGGACTGCCTGAGTGATTGCATGAGTGCAAGGGTAATGTCTGGGTCATTGGAGGAATGCATAGGTAATGCCTAAGTGATTGCATGAGTGCAGGGGTAATGTGTAGGTAATTGGAGGAGTGCATGGGTAATGCCTAAGTGATTGCATGAGTGCAGGGGTAATGTCTGGGGGATTAGAGGAGTGGATAGGTAATGCCTGGGTGATTGCATGAGTGCAGGGATAATGTGTGAGTGTTTGGAGGAGTGCATGAGTAATGTCTGGGTGATTGCTTGACTGCAGGGGCAGTGTCTGAGTGATTGCATGAGTGCAAGCGTACTGTCTGAGGATTAGAGGAATGCATAGGTAATGCCTGGGTAATTGCATGAGTGTAGGGGTAATGGCTTGCTGATTGCATGAGTGTAGGGGTAGTGCCTGGGTGATTGGAGAAGTGCATAGGTAGTGCCTGGGTGATTTTATAAGTTGAAGGGTTCTGGCTGGGTGATTGGAGGAATACAGGGGTAGTGCCTGGGTGATTAGAGGAGTGCATAGATAGTGCCTGGGTGATTTTATAAGTGCATGTGTACTACCTGAGTGATTGAAGGAGTGCATGTTTAATAACTAAGTGATTGCATGAGTGCAGGGGTAATGTCCAGGTGGTTGCATGAGTGTAGTAGTGCCTGGATGATTGGAGTAGTGCATAAGTAGTGTCTGGGTGATTTTATAAGTGCATGGTAGTGGCTGAGAGATTAGAGGAGTGCATAGATACTGCCTTGGTGATTGAAAGAGTGCAAGGGTAGAATGTGGGTGATTGCCTGAGTGCAGGGGTAATGTTTGGGAGGTTGGAGAAGTGTATAGGTAATACCTGGGTGATTGCAAGAGTGTACGGGTAATGTCTAGCTGATTGCATGAGTGTACAGATAGTGCCTGGGTAATTGGAGGAGTACATAGGTAGTGTCTGGGTGATATTATAAGTGTATGGGTACTGGCTAGGTGATTGGTGAAGTGCATGGATAGTGCGTGGATGATTGGAGGAGTGTGGGAATAGTGCCTAACTGTATAGATGAGGGCATGGGTAGTGTTTGAAAAATTAGATGAGAGCAGTAAAAGTTACTGTAAACATTAGTTCACATTATCATACACAGTATAGTGTCCACATTTTGTAGTAGGTACATCATGAAAAATAATAGAAACTGCTTTAAAAGTTCTTCCTGAAATTGATACTTGACTTGCCACAAAAATTGTTATTTTGGTTTCCAAGTTTCTTCCATCTGCTCTACAACATTGTAGCATTAAAATGACATACTGTCCAAATCTTTCTATAAATAATGTTGACAACATTTCTGATTTACAATGAAAACATTTAATATCTTGATTAGCTGTTTTTAGTAACTTGTTAAAAGACACTGATTTGCAATCTGGTATTGTCAAATATATGAATCGTTCAGTGTCTATTTCAGTGGTAGAAGAAAATGAACACTCTTCACATTTATGATCCCATCTGTAACTTAGTCCAAACAAATTTTCAATTTCTATTCCTTCATCTTCCAATACTGTAAGCATAAACATAAGAAATTCTTGTGCATCTTGTTGTACATTCAATGTAAATTTCAAAGATCCAGTACATATATCCAAAAGATGCCGAATGCCAGTAGCAGTATGGATTTTAGTTCTATCAGTTACCAACTTTTGAAAAATATAATGTAGTAAAGAACAGAATCTTTTTCTCGATTTTCCATAATTTCATGATGAAGATCCTCCAGATAAAACACAACATTCACAATTACATTAGCCTAGCAGTTGATACCTGAACTATTTTCTAACTGGTATCCTACAATATCATCAACTGTGTCCAATTTCATTTCCTTTGCAGTTTCATCAATCTCTTGAATTGTTTTCTTTTTTTGAATCTCAGTGAAATATATGTCATATTTCCGTTTTGGACACACTACACGTTTCTCATATATGGGATATTCACCTAAGTTAGGAGCATAAAGTCTACTTAACTGATTGTACTCTCTTACACAATTTACATCAGCACTAATCTTTTTCTCATCAAAATCAATCAAATACAAACCAGATAATGTCCTTACTCGTGACAATGCAACATATGCCATGCCTTCTTTAAACACTGTACTTCCGATATTTACCAAAGCACTGTCTACACTTAATCCTTGAGATTTATGAATGGTTACAGCATATGCTAAAGAAAGAGGAAACTGTTTTCTACGAACATACAAGTCTTTTACAAGCAAAAGACGAATACTAACACGTCCAATCTGTTTTACCTCTTCATTCTGATCAAATTTAATCTTCAAAATTCAATTCCATCTCTGTTCTGAAAATTTACAAAATCAACAACTTTTCCCATTGCTCCATTTACTAAACCTTCTTCTACATTCAAATTACGCTGTAAAATTACCCGACAGTTCACACATACAAATAAAGTATTTTCTAAACCTGCAGTCTTAGACACTGACTTTTCCAAAGAATCCAGTTTTGACTGTAATTTCTCTGAGAGAAGAATAGTAACTCACAGTGGTTAATTTGTAAAACAATAAGTGCCGGGGCTCTCCTCAGGAGGCAGCTTGCACCAGCCCATTTCTCCTGTTAGCGCCACCTAAAATAGAACCAACTACTAATCATGAAAGAGGGGAGAGGATGTAGCATTAAGGCCAGAGCTGCAGACTTCAGTGCTGGGGAACCAGGTTCGAGCCTCAGCGTCGGCTCAAACTCCTGTGATTCTGGGGAAATCTCTGAATTTCCCCATGCTCAAAAAAATAAAAGTGACCTTGTGTAATGTAACTGATGCTCATATCATCTTCAGTCACATTTGCGTTACATAAAACTGCAAAACAACACGTCTGTGACATGATAGTAATCAGCACGTGCAACTCAGGCCTTGAAGTGCCGATTTTGTATACAGCTTGGCTAGACAGTCTGTTCTGCACTCAATCCCATTCCCTTAGCCCAAAGCCAGTGAAAAACTGCCAATCTAACTCCAAAGCGCTACCCGAAGGAGGGAATACAGTGCTGTGAAGCAGCCACTAATGAAGCTTAATGGCTGAACCAGCACAGGGCAGTGGTGCAGAAAGGGCCGCCCTTCTCCTGCTGACCGCCTCTTCTGTGTGAGCCTGATAGTGGAGCTGTGCTCCCCTACTACTGCACATGTGTGATCTTGTCACAGACAGGTGAGCAGCAGGAATTTAGCCGGTCCAGGAAATTACTCTTTGGATTAAGTTTAAACATTGACAAAATGTGCGAATCATAGCAGCACTTGTTGCAGTTGGGTCCGATGGGTTGTTATGGCCAGAGCTGCTGACTTCAGAACTGGAAGTCCAAAAAGCGCCGGTGCTGATGATTAAGTGCCGGTGCTGAGCATCGGAAACCACAGGCTCAAATTAAGCACTGGTAACTCCTTCGTGTTCCATTTTATCAATAGCTTCCATTTTCAGTATTGCTTGGTTTTCCAATTTCAAAAGTTCTTGATTGATTGTAGAACACTCTTGCAGTGTAGGAATTAGGCAAACTATAGACTTCTTTTCTTCAATTTTTTTGTAGATTATTTCAGGTGCTATGTTTTCATTTGGAAACAAGTTCATTAAAAGACGACTTTGTAAAGCTTCTTTTCCATGTTTTGTTAAAACACCAATTCCTCTCTTGAAGAATGTTTTCATAGTGTTCATCACTTGCTTCTCGCATATTCTGAATAAGTTCTTTATATTCAAAATAAGACCAAATGTTGACATTTCCAATACTTCCCAAAGATTTCTTAGTGTCTTCATGGAGAAGTGTCTTAAACACAGGTTGTTCTTTTACAGGAGTAAGTTGTAGTAGGTTGCCAAACAGAATTACATGTTTTCCTCCAAATAGAACATCATAATCTGTTTTTAAAATCTGTAGCATTCTTAAATGTACAAAGGCAAGCATTAAGTTTCAGACCATGCTCACCTCATCAATGATTAGAAGTTTCATTTTCTTGAGTGCTCTTGAAACTTCATAACAAGCTTCTCCAGATAGCTTGTGATATTCCAACTTATTTTGATGTTCAACTGGTAGCCTGAGTAATCGATGTAATGTAATCCCTTTAATGTTGTGTGCTGCTAACCCAGTTGGAACAGTTACAACACAAGATAAATGTGATTCAGTGGTTTTGTGTAGCTAGCTGGTCAAAACTTTAATTAAGAAACTTTTTCCTGTTCCAGCTTGCCCACTGATGTACATTCAAATAGGTTTAAATGATGTGCATTGGCATTCTTTTTTTTCATGCAGTAACCCATCCTGTATCTGTTGTGTCACTTGCTGATATATTTCTTTTTGTTTAATATTTAGTTTTTCTTCTAAGTTTCCCAACTCAATAATATCCTGTTGTGCTTGTTGCATTGCCGTTTCTACTTCATTCATGGCTATTGCTGCTTCAACAATTGGTTGTCCTAGTGGATCTTGACTTAGTGGAGCAGAACCATGACTATCTTGAGAATGTCTCTAGCTATTTCAGCAGCAATAGTAGTTTCTTGTTCAATCTCTTCATTTAACATGTGTAGATAAGTTGGAAAAATTGTGCATTGAATGCTATCTTTACATGCATTAAAAGAATCTTCATAGCACTAAAAAACTCCAAGTAATTCCATTTCACTACGCCAAGGCTTGAAGAGTTTAAGAAGTGCTAAATAGAAAAATTCCCTTTTATCTGGAGCTTTACAACTGAGTTTCCTGCGGTTAATAAGATTTCCTTTGGCATGTTTTACCAAACATCCATTGCATCCAATTCCTGCATATTATTCTTCAATTATATTTTCTGTAACATTTCTCCTAAAACTCTAATGTTGCAGTACTTCATAGAGACATATGTTTTCCAGATGTGGACTCCTTTTGGGATAGTACGTATTCAACATATTAGTTTTAACAATATCTGTACGTTCTGGTTCATTCAATGCTAAGTATTCAAGGGCAGATTTACAAGCCCCTTGCGATGACTTTACGCCGCCGTTGCGTCACTTCTGTGATGCAGCGGAGTCTTAAACAATGCGCGCCGTTGCGACATATTTACAACGTGGCGCATCTAGGGAGATGCGTCACGTTGTAAAGCCCTGCGCTACATTATACCTGCGTCAGGTATAATGTATGCAGGGTGGGCGTTCCCACGCAGGAAAGCCTCGTAAAAGTGATGCAGGGAAATCTACAAGATTTCACTGAGTCACTTTTACGACACCACTGCGTCAAAACCTTGCGCCTGCAAGATGCAGGCGTAAGGAGTGGCGCAGCATGTTAGGAATAGGCATTCCTAACCATTGCTGGAGTTGCGTCGTACTTGCGACATGACTCCAGCAATGCGCTGCCCTTACGCCGACAATATGCGTCACGCATCTGTCTATCCTTGCACCACGGTGCGGCGCATTGTAAATGCGGCGCATCCATGGTGGCGCAAGGGTATTTTTCCGTGTCGCAATTAAACTGGCACATCCCTGCTAATATGCAGGGATGCGCCAGTTCTTGTAAATCTGCCCCTTAATTTCTTGTAGAGATTTCAATACTCGATTTCGTGTTGCAGCAAGACCTAGACTTACCCAAATGATTCCTCTTGACTTTGAATATAAACTTGCAGAGGTCAACCGATCCGAACATTCGTAGGATCCAATCTCTCGATGGGAAAGCATCTTCAAACTAAAGCTGTACAATTTGTTACTAAGAGTCTTCTCTTGTGAAATTTCTTCCCACATTTCTTTCAACTCCGTCTTTTCAGATTTCGTTATATATGACGTAACAAAGCGAGCAACAGCAATCGAATTATCTGCAACATACTGGATATCCATGTTTGCCTTACACATTGTCAAAATCACTGGATTGTAGTCATTAATATACTTTGAATCTTCAGTTCTTTTTATGTTGTAAGTATTCTTCGGAGATTTTCGAGTTATAGTGTGCCTTACTGCTGACATGAAACTATTGACTCTTCCTTTTGAAATTACTGGACGTGGGAATCCAAAACGACATTTTGTATAAAATTTCCCCTTTGACGTGTATTTTCGTCGACAATATTTTCCACATCGATTACTTTGAAACCATAAAACTTGTTGTCTTAAGCTGTTTTCTCCTCCTTTTTTTTGAATGGCACAGGTAACATAGTCTTCAATGAAAGACAAAACAGTTTAATCAGAATCGGTTCCAAATTTAGGTGCATTCTTGATCCATAATAGCATGTGTATATGAGAAGCACCTCTGGCTTGGTACTCCTTTCTCCAAAAGAAATCAATAACTTCTCCAAGAGGTGGATTATTTTCATTGCAGATAAAAGACATCATAGCTTGAAACCTATGATTAAAATATCTGCACACATTTACAGGATCCAAGGAACACAATTCTCCAGCTGTCTTCAATTCAATGTTTTTTACATTTGAATTTGCTTGTCGTAGAAATGCAAGTAAATCGTCCCATGCGTATTCAGCCCAGCTAAGCGTAACAAACCACGTAGGGGTTCCTAAGTTTCTTAACATACATTTAAGTTCTCCGTGACAACGATACCAATACTCATTAGTACCACGTTGACACGCCATCAAATTAATTGTCTGAGATTCGAAATGATCGTCTCTTTGTTGAACTTTGTCCAAAAATTCCTTTGCAGAAACATGTGTAAGATGAACTTCCGTTTTTAATATGTGGTTCACTGCATATGAAAGTCCAGACAGGTCACTTTCAAACAGAAGATGAAATAAATATGGAATACATCGTTGAAATCTTGGAAATTCTGAGTACAATCTTGTTGTACGATATGTATGTACTGGTCGTTCATCATATCGTCCACTTTTTCCAGTGGGGAAGAGCTGTGGAAAACAACGAGCTTATAAACTTTTTTCCCATACACTCATGGGAGTTCCCTTCGCTTTCTTCATTTGGAATAATTCAATAGTGTTTCCTATAACTTCTTTTGAATGTAGAGGATGTATACTGTAATGTTCATAAATTTCTTCACTCCTGGAGTTGTCCACTTTTTCTATTTGGCCAGTTGAAATTTCTCTATCATCTTCTAAAGATATTTCTTGTTCTTCCACATATACATTTTTACAATAAATATTGTTTTGTACAAGATATAATGTAGGCTTTTGAAGTTTGGTGACATCTACTAACTCTTGCCACATTTCTCCGACTCTTTGTTGGTACACCCTTAACTAGAATAACTACAGGTTCACTTTCCTCTCTCTCTATACCAACAGTTTCAATATTTTTCTTAAAATCTAAAGTAAAATACACAACTCTTCCTTTTAAACCTCTTTGTAAATCTGTTGGAGGCAGCTTACCTGTTTTAGGCTCCATACGAACTATAGCCTGAAACGGATGCACAGATTGAATAAGAATGGACTCATACGTATTTAAATCTACCAGTTCCGGAGGAATAGCTACCAACTCTAGGTTGCTATGTACAGCTCTAGCTGGCATTTTGTTCTCTTCTAATTTGTTGTAACAATATTTACAAATAAGTTGATCACTACCCAACTCAAAACGACCTTCCACCAACAAATAAGCACCAAATTGCTCCCACTTATCATTGTTTTCCTTTTCACTTTTTAAGTACACATCAATATTCCTAGTTTGACTTCTATAGTGAGTACGTTGACAACAAATACAAACATAGTTTGGTTTTCACAAGAAAGTACCTTAAACTTTGTAATTTCTTCTACAAACTTCTCAGTAGTACTATCTTCCACCTCTTCTTCAACACCTACACTTATCAAACACTCGCTTCTGTACACTCCTCTTGAGGACCAAAGAAACAAAACTGTATATCATCAGAAACATTTTTTACATCCCATACTGAATCATGCAAAAGAGCTGTGTTTATTTCACTTAAAGATAATGCAGGACTTTTTACATAGTACAATCTTCCTACTAACTTCCGCATCTCTGAGTGATGTACTGCTAACATTCTTAAATGATGAAAAGTACTTCAACACATTTTTCTTGAAAGACAAGCCAGAGAATGACCCTGCAAGTTAGTATATTTTCTCACTTTACAAGGATCTAGTCCTTGCAACATCTTAATCTTCTGTTTAACACTTTTTTACCATAATCTCGTAAGCAATTTCATAATATATCAATAGATTCCTGTAGTATACTACAAATACTACTACAATCCCACTTATACACTGGAGCTTGTGTATGTCTCCCTTGACCTTCTTCAGCTATTACTTCTTCCACATTTCTAGGAACCATCTTTTCTTTTTCAATTGGACAACCATTTGTAACCTCATAACAACGACCAATGGTATCAACTGCATGAACTAATGTATTTTGTTGAAAATAGCTTTCTTCATTAAAAAAAGGTTCAGTACTAGAAGTGTGCTTCCATTCACCCGAACTTTGTTTGCAAAAGTTAGTTCTATTAACCAGTCTTTTTCTTTTACTTTTCTCCTTCATAAAGTGCATTGTTTTATTCAATGTTGTCATTCTCTTCAATACTAATATAAACAATATTCTTTTCAATTCAAAAAACTTTTCCGACAACACTTTCAATCTGTTGTTTTTTTTCTTGTAAAATGCTGATCTTCTTTTATATTTTTTGCAATCTTTCAATAAATTTTGTAGTACTCTACTTTTATACATTCTCTTCCTAATGTCTTTATATTCTTTCATCCTTCTTTCGACATGGATTGTTTTCCCATAACCTGATTTTCCATTAATTTGTCCTTTTTTCGTTTCCTTCTGATTGGTTGTAGTACTTTTCTTTCTCTTTTCCCCATTTTTAAAATTCATTACGTTATTTAAAAGTCTTTTAACAAATTCTTTAGTTCTCTTGCCAGAAGTCTTTTTCTTCAATGTCACATGTTGTACTTCATCTAATTTCTGCTTTTCTCTTTCCTTTAAATAGTACTGTTTTTTAAATTTTATTTTCTGTTTATCTTTTCTAGCCATACTCAATCTTTATTAGTAATAATGGTGAATATCTGAAAACAAAGAAAAGTTTAAATAGTTTCGTTAAATAATTTTATATTATTAAAATAATTATATACAAATATTCTCATCTATAAATAAACAAATATTTTTAATTGCATTGCAAAGCTATGTCAGACACTGCACAATTCCTACAATTAGAAGACATCACAACCTCTACAACAGAATCACAAAGCACAACTAAAGGATTTCTCTACTGCTACCCAAATCAAATGTAAAGTGCAGTCTGTCAAGTTTTAAGGCCTGCATGGTGTTGTTATTGAGGTATGTCTCTACTTGCACATGTATTCTCATATATGTCATACATTTGAAGATGCTTTACATATAAAACAGAAGTATACATATATTTGTATGCTTCGTTTATATATAGTACACTAGCAAAAAGTACAGACTCATGCATGCATGGTTTCAGAAACATTGTGAAGGGTTCCTGCTTTGTTTTTGCCTATACTCAATACCTAACTATTGCCCCTTTCTATATCCTTCTTCCCTCTTTCTGCACCTCTCTTCCCTCTTTCTGCACCCCTGTTCCCTCTTTCTGCACTTCTCTTCACTCTCTCTGCACCCCCCTCTTAAATGTTTCTGCACCTCGTTTGTCTGTTTCTGCAACTTTCTTGCCTCTTTCCGTACTTCTCTTGTCTCTTTCTGCAGCTCTGTTGCTTCTTTCTGACGCTCTTTTGCCTCTTTCTGTACCCCTCTTGCCTCTTTCTCACCTCTGTTGCTTGTGTGTGCACTTCTCTTGCTTCTTTCTGCACCTCTCTTACTTCTTTCTGTACCCCTGTTGCCTCTTTCTGCAACCTTCTTCCCTCTTTCTGCACCTCTGTTGCCTCTTTCTGCACCCCTCCTGCCTCTTTCTGAATTTCTTTTGCTTCTTTCTGCACTACTCTTGCCTCCTCCTACACCCTTCTTGCCTCTTTCTGCTTCTCTGTTGTTTCTTTCTGCAATGCTCTTTCTTCTTTCTGCACATCTCGTGTAAATTTCTGCACCCCTCTTGCCTACTTCTACACCTGTGTTGGTTCTTTCTGTACTGCTCTTCCTTCTTTATACACCTCTTTTGCCTGTTTCTGCAACTCTCTTGCCTGTTTCTGCATCCCTCTTGCCTCTTTCTGCACCTCTATTGCTTCTTTTTGTACTCTTCTTGCCTCTTTCTGCACCCTTCTTCTCTCTTTCTCCACCTCTCTTGACTCTTTCTGCACCCCTGTTCCCTTTTTCTGCACCTCTATTGCCTGTTTCTGCAACTCTCTTGCCTCTTTCTGAAGTTCTCTTCCCTCCTTTTGCACCTCTGTTGCTTCTTTCTGCACATCTCTTGCAAATTTCTGCACCTTTCTTGCCTCTTTCTGCACCTCTGTTGCTTCTTTTTGCACTTCTCTTGCCTCTTTGTGCACCCCTCTTGTCTGTTTCTGCACCTCTGTTGATTCTTTCTGCACTAGTCTTGCTTCTTTTTGCACCACTCTTATAAATGTTGGCACTCCTCTTCCTTCTTTCAGCACGCCTCTTTCTCCCTTCTGCACCTCTGTTGGTTCTTTATACACTACTCTTGCTTCTTTATACACCCCTCTTGCCTCTTTCTGCACCTCTCTTTCCTGTTTCTGCACTCCTCTTACCTCTTTCTGTACCTCTGTTGCTTCTTTCCACACTTCTCTTGCCTGTTTCTCTACCTCTCTTGTCTCTTTCTGCACCCCTGTTCCCTTTTTCTGCACCCCTCTTGTTTGTTTGTGCACCTCTGTTGATTCTTTCTGCACTGGTCTTGCTTCTTTTTGCACCTCTCTTACAAATTATGACGCACCTCTTGCTTCTTTCAGGATACCACTATCTCCCTTCTCTACCTCTGTTGGTTCTTTCTATACTACTCTTGCTTCTTTATACACCCCTCTTGCTTCTTTCTGCACCCCTCTTCCCTCTTTCTGTACCTCTCTTTCTCTTTCAACACCTCTGTTGGTTCTTTTTGCACTACTCTTGCTTCTTTATATACCCCTCTTGCCTCTTTCTGCACCCCTCTTTCCTCTTTCTGTACCTCTCTTCTCTCTTACTGCACCTCTGTTACTTCTTTCTGCACTTCTCTAACCTCTTTCTCTACCCCACTTGCCTCTTTCTGCACCTCTGTTCCTTCTTTCTGCAGTTCTCTTGCTTCTTTCTACACTTCTGTTACTCCTTCTGCACTCCTCTTGCCTCTTTCTAAATCCTTCTTCCTTCTTTCTACACTTCTCTTGCCTTTTTCTGCACCCCTGTTCCCTTTTTCTGCACCTCTCTTGCCTATTTCTGCAACTGTCTTGCCTCTTTCTTCAGTTTTCTTGTCTCCTTCTGCACCTCTGTTACTTCTTTCTACACCTCTCTTGCAAATTTCTATACCTCTCTTGGTTCCTTCTGCACCCCTCTTGCCTCTTTCTGCACCTCTGTTGCTTCTGTCTGCACTTCTCTTGCTTCTTACTTATTTATTTTGACTATGTTCAATACCTGACTACTAGTAAAATGGTAAAGCAGCAGTACCAGAAAAGTAATGTTTAACATATGTTGGGTGACAAATTAGTGATTATGATACTTTGTAAGAGTCTCTGGAAAAGTTCACTTGAAGTGCACTAAATACATCTAAGTGTCTCTTTGAAATATGAAGTGGACTCTCTCAAGTTTTAAGGTTTTCATGGTCTTCTGTTTGAGATATGTATGAACTTGCACATGTATTGTGACATGTATTATACATCTGAACATACTACACATATAAAACACAGGTTTACATCTATTTGTATGTTTCTTTGATATATGATGCTACTAACAAAAGGTACAGACATATGCATGCATGCTTTTAAGAAGATGGTGAGACTTACACCAGAGACATATGAAAAATGTCTGCTATATATTTGACTAGGCCCAACACCCTATGTAGTCATAGAACGATGAAACAGCAGCACAAAAGTGAGGTTAAAGGCATATTAAGAGAAGAATCAGTTATAACGCTACTTTGTATGAGTCTGTGGAAAGCTACACTTCAAATATACCACATAATTTTCATTATCTGTTTCGTATGTGAAGAGCAATCTGTCAAGTTTTAAGGTCTGCATGGTGTTGTAACTAAGGTATATCTTTACTTGCACATGTATTCTGATACATATTATGCATCTGAAGATGGTACACATATAAAACACAAGTATACATCTATTTGTATATTACTTTAATATATGATATTGCTACCAAAAGGTACAAAAATATGTATAAATGCTTTCCGCAATATGTTAAGACTTACAGCTAAGGTATATGATGGGTGTGTCTCAGTGATTGCATGACTCCATAGGTAGTGCCTGGGTGATTGTATGAGTGCAAGGGTAATGTCTGTATAGTTGGAGGAGGGATTGGATACTGATCGACTGGTTAAAAAAGTGCAGACGTAGAGATTGTGTGCATGGATAAGTGCATAAATACTCCCTGAATGCATAGATGAGTGTATAAGTAGTGCCTACATGAATGAATGAGTGCAACAGTAGTGTCTAGGTGTTTGTAAGAGTGCATGGATAGTGGCTGGGTAATTGGAGAAGAGAATGGATAGTAACTGGCTGATTACATGAGTGCACAAGTACTGCCTGAGTGATTTGATGAGTGCATCGGTAAATGGAATGAGTGCACAAGTCATGACTGAGAGCATGGATAATTGCATGGATAGTGCCTGAATGATTACATGAGTGCAGGGGTAGTGCTTATGAAATTAGAGGACTGGATGAGTACTACCTGAGTGATTGAAGAAGTGCATAGGTAATGCCTGAGTAATTGAAGAAGTGCCTAGGTAATGCCTGGGTGATTGCATGAGTGCAAGGGTAATGCCTGCGTGATTGGAGGAATGCACAGGTGGTGCCTTGGCGCATGGAGGAATGCATGGGTAGTGCCTGACTGATTGGAATAATGCATAGGTAGTACCTGGGTGATTGCATGAGTGCAAGGGTTGTGCCTGGATGATTGGAGAACTGCATGCTTAGTGCTTGGGTGATTGCATGAGTGCAAGGGAAGTGCATCAGTAGTGCCTCAGTGATTGCATCAGTGCATCTGTACTGCATGGGTGATTGGAGGAGTGCAAAGATAGTGCCTGGGTGATTAGAGAAGTACATAGGTACTGCCTGGGTGAATTTATAAGTGCACAGGTAGCGCCTGGGTGATTGGAGGAGTGCAAAGATAGTACTTGGGTGATTGCATGAGTATAGGGGTAGTGCCTGCGTTATTGAAAGAGTGCATAGGTAGTGCCTGCGTGATTGCACAAGTGCAGGGGTAGTGTATGACTGATTGAAGGACTGTATATATAGTGGCTTAGTGCATGGATGAGTGCATGGGTAGTGCCTGGGTCATTGCAGACTTACAGGTGAGACATGTGTTGAGGTTGCTGCTTTATATTTGACTACACCCAACATCCTGAGTAGTAGAAGAATAGAGAAATTGCAACACAAAAGTAAGGTTTATGACATGGTGTACACTTTTCTAGTACAGCTTCACCATTCTTTAACTGCTCAGGGTATTGGGCCTACCCAAATATAAAGCAACAAACCTGCACATAGCTCTGTTATAAATCTCACCATATTCCTGAAAGCATGTTTGCACGTGTCTGTACCTTTTACTAGTACTACCATATATAATAGAAACATACAAATAGATATATATCTCACTTTTATACATGTAGCATCTTCAGATGCATAACACATATGAAAATACATATGCAACTAGAAAATACATAAATCACACGACCATGCAGACCTTAAAACTTGACAGACTACACTTAGCATTTCAAACAGACACCTAGATTTATGTGGCATACTTCAAGTAAAGTTTGACATAGACTCTTTTAAAGCACCATAATCAGTAATTCCTCACCCAACATATCTTAAACATCACTTTACTGCTCCTGCTGCTTTACCATTCTACTACTGCTCAGATGTATAGCCTACCAAAATACAAAGCAACAACCCTTCATATATCTCTGTTGTAAGTCTCCCCATATTTCAAAAAGCATGGATGCATGAGTCTGTACCTTTACCTAGTGGCATCATATATAAAAGAAACATACAAATAGATATATACCTGTATTTTAAACATCTAGCATCTTTAGATACATAACACATATGAAAATACATCTGCAAGTACAGACATACCTCAGTCACAAGATGATGCACACCTTAAAACTTAAGAAGCTGCACTTTTCCTTTCAAGTAGAGACCTAAAATGATATGGTGTATTTCAAGCACTTCTCATTTCAAGTAGAGACCTAAAATCATATGGTGTATTTCAAGCATATCTTTCCACAGATGATTGAAGGAGTGTATGGCTAATGCCTGGGTGACTGAATTAGTGCAGGGGTAATGTCTGGGTGATTGAAGAAGTGGATGGGTACTGTCTGAGTGATTGAAGAAGTACATGGATAATACCTGGGTGATTGTGTGAGTGCAGGGGTAGTACCTGGGTGATTGGAAAAGTGCACGGGTAGTGCCTGAGTGATTGCATGACTGCATGAGTAGTGTTTGGGTGATTAGAGGAGTGCATGGGTAGTGCCTGGATTATTGCATGAGTGAATAGATAGTGTCTGGGTGATTGCATGAAGGCAGAGGTAGTGCTTGGGTGATTCCATGAGTGCATATGTAGTGTCTGGGTGATTTTATAAATGCATGGGTACGGGATGGGTGATCGGAGGAGTGCATGAGTAATGCCTGGGTGATTCCATGAATGCAGGGGTAGTGCTTGAGTGATTAGAGGAGTGCATAGGTAGAGCCTGGGTGATTTTGTAAGTGCATGAGTACTGCCTAAGGGATTGAAGAAGTCCATGGCTAATGCCTGGGTGATTGCATGAGTGCAGGGATAGTACCTGGGTGATTGGAGGACTGCATAGGTAGTGCCTGGGTGATTTTGTTAGTGCACGGGTACTGACTGGGTGATTAAAGGAGTGCATGGGTACTGCCTGGGTGATTAGAGGAGTGCAAGCGTACTGCCGGGGTTATGGCACGACTGCATAGGTAGTGCATGGGTGATTGCATGAGTGCAGGAATAGTGCCTGGGTGATTGGAGGAGTGCATAGGTAGTGCCTGGGTGATTTTATAACTGCATGGATAGTGCCTGGGTTATTGCATGACTGCATAGGTAGTGCATTGGTGATTGCATGAATGCAGGGGTGGAGCCTGGGACATTGGATGAGTGCATAGGTGGTACCTGGGTGATTTTATAACTGCATGGATAGTGCCTGGGTTATTGAAGGACTGCATGCGTACAGCATGAGTGATTGCACAAATGCAAGGGTAGTGCCTGGGTGATTGAAGAAGTGGATGGGTACTTACTGAGTGATTGAAGAAGTACATGGATAATACCTGGGTGATTGTGTGAGTGCAGGGGTAGTGCCTGGGTGATTGGAAAAGTGCACGGGTAGTGCCTGAGTGATTGCATGACTGCATGAGTAGTGTTTGGGTGATTAGAGGAGTACATGGGTAGTGCCTGGATTATTGCATGAGTTAATAGATAGTGTCTGGGTGATTGCATGAATGCAGAGGTAGTGCTTGGGTGATTCCATGAGTGCATAGGTAGTGTCTGGGTGATTTTATAAATGTATGGGTATGGGATGTGTGATCGGAGGAGTGCATGAGTAATGCCTGGGTGATTCCATGAATGCAGGGGTAGTGCCTGGCAGATTAGAGGAGTGCATAGGTAGAGCCTGGGTGATTTTGTACGTGCATGATTACTGCCTGAGTGATTGAAGAAGTCCATGGCTAATGCCTGGGTGATTGCATGAGTGCAGGGATAGTACCTGGGTGATTGGAGGACTGCATAGGTAGTGCCTGGGGAATTTTGTAAGTGCATGGGTACTGCCTCGGTGATTGAAGGAGTGCATGGGTACTGCCTGGGTGATTAGAGGAGTGCAAGCGTACTGCCTGGGTTATTGCATGACTGCATAGGTAGTGCATGGGTGATTGCATGAGTGCAGAGATAGTACCTAGGCAATTGGAGGACTGCATTGGTAGTGCCTGGATGATTTTATAAATGTATGGGTATTGGATGGGTGATCGGAGAAGTGCATGAGTAATGCCTGGGTGATTGCATGAGTGTAGGGGTAGTGCCCGGGTGATTAGACGAGTGCATAAGTAGAGCCTGGGTGATTTTATAAGTGCATGAGTACAGACTGAGTGATTGAAGAAGTCCATGGCTAATGCCTGGGTGATTGCATGAGTGCAGGGATAGTACCTGGGTGATTGGAGGACTGCATAGGTAGTGCCTGGGTTATTGCATGAGTGAATAGATAGTGTCTGGGTGATTTTATAAATGTATGTGTACGGGATGGGTGATCGGAGAAGTGCATGAGTAATGCCCGGGTGATTGCATGAGTGCAGGGGTAGTGCCTGGGTGATTAGACGAGTGCATAAGTAGAGCTAGGGTGATTTTATAAGTGCATGAGTGCTGCCTGAGTGATTGAAGAAGTCCATGGCTAATGCCTGGGTGATTGCATGAGTGCAGGGATAGTACCTGGGTGATTGGAGGACTGCATAGGTAGTGCCTGGGTGATTTTGTAAGTGCATGGGTACTGACTGGGTGATTGAAGGAGTGCATGGGTACTGCCTGGGTTTTTAGAGGAGTGCAAGCATACTGCCTGGGATATTGCATGACTGCATAGGTAGTGCATGGGTGATTGCATGAGTGCAGAGGTAGTGCCTGGGTGATTGGAGGAGTGAATAGGTAGTGCCTGGATAATTTTATAACTGCATGGATAGTGCCTGGGTTATTGCATGACTGCATAGGTAGTACATGGGTGATTGCATGAGTGCAGGGTAGAGCCTGGGACAGTAGACGAGTGCATAGGTAGTGCCTGGGTGATTTTATAGCCGCATAGATAGTGCCTGGGTTATTGAAGGACTGCATGCGTACAGCATGAGTGATTGCACAAATGCAAGGGTAGTGCCTGGGTGATTGAAGAAGTGGATGGTTACTACCTGAGTGATTGAAGAAGTACATGGATAATACCTGAGTGATTGTGTGAGTGCAGGGCCAGTGCCTGGGTGATTGGAAAAAGTGCACGGATAGTGCCTGAGTGATTGCATGACTGCATGAGTAGTGTTGCGTGATTAGAGGAGTGCATGGTTAGTGCCTGGATTATTGCATGAGTGAATGGATAGTGTCTGGGTGATTGCATGAGTGCAGAGGTAGTGCTTGGGTTATTCCATGAGTGCATAGGTAGTGTCTGGGTGATTTTATAAATGTATGGGTACTGGATGGGTGATCAGAGAAGTGCATGAGTAATGCCGGGGTGATTGCATGAGTGCAGGGGTAGTGCCTGGGTAATTAGACAAGTGCATATGTAGAGCCTGGGTAATTTTATAAGTGCATGAGTACTGCCTGAGTGATTGAAGGAGTGCATGGCTAATGCTTGGGTGATTGCATGAGTGCAGGGATAGTACCTAGGCAATTGGAGGACTGTATAGGTAGTGCCTGGGTGATTTTGTAAGTGCATGGGTACTGACTGGGTGATTGAAGGAGTGCATGGATACTGCCTGGGTGATTACAGGAGTGCAAGTGTACTGCCTGGGTTATTGCATGACTGCATAGGTAGTGCCTGGGTAATTGCATGAGTGCACGGGTAGTGCCTGGGTGATTGGTGGAGTGCATAGGTAGTGCCTGCCTGATTTTATAACTGCATGGATAGTGCCTGGGTTATTGCATGACTGCATAGGTAGTGCATGGGTGATTGCATGAGTGCAGAGGTAGAGCCTGGGAGGTTGAAGGAGTGCATAGGTAGTGCCTTTGTGATTTTATAACTACATGGATAGTGCCTGGATTTTTGAAGGACTGTATGCGTACAGCATGAGTGATTGCACAAGTGCAAGGGTAGTGGCTGGCTGATTGAAGGACTGCATACATAGTGCCTCAGTGCATGGATGAGTGCATCAGTAGTGGCTATATGATTGCAGACTTACAGGTGAGACATATGATGGATTGCTGCTTTATATTTGACTACGCCCAATATCCTGAGTAGTAGCAGAATAGTAAAATTACAGCACAAAAGTGAGGTTTATGACATGGTGTACACTTTTGTACTGCAGCTTCACCATTCTGTAACTACTCAGGGTGTTGGGCGTACCCAAATATAAAGCATCAAACCTACACATGAGTCTGTTATAAATCTCACCATATTCCTGAAAGCATGCATGCATATGTGCCTACCTTTTGAAATCATCATCATATAAAAAAGAAATAAACAAATAAACTGCACTTTACATTTGAAATACACACCTACATTTCTGCGGTATATTTCAAGTGTACCTTTCCCTAGACTCATAGAAAGTAGCCTAATCAGTAGTCCCTCTGCCAACATGTCTTAAAACTCACTTTTGTTCTGCAGCTTAAACATTCTACGAATATTGGGGCCTAGCCAAACATAAAGCAGCAACCTACCACGTCTCTACCATAACTCTAACCATATTCCTAAAAGCATGCATGCTTCTATCTGTACCTATTGCCAAAAGCAGCACACATATCAGAATACATGTGCAAGTAGAAACATAACCACACTCACAAGACCATAAAGGCCTTAAAACTTGACAGAGTACACTTAACGTTTCAAACATACACCTAGATTTATGCAGCATATTTCAAGTGAACTTTTACACAGACTCTTATAAAGTACCATCAACAATAATTCCTCTCCCAACATATCTTAAACATCACTTTTCTACTACTGCGACATCACTATTCTACTACTAATCAGGTATTGAGCATAGCTAACAGCAAAGCAACCCTTCACTTATCTTTGTTGAAATTCTCCCCATATTTCTAAAAGCATGTATGCATATCTCTGTACCTTTTCCTGGTATCATCATATATAAAAGAAACATACAAATAGATCTATAACTGTATTTTATAAATCTAGCATCTTCAGATGCATAACACATATGAAAATACATCTGCAAGTACAGACATACCACAGTCACGAAACCATGCAGATCTTAAAACTTAAGAAGCTGCACTTCTCATTTCAAATAGACACCTAAAATAATGTGATATAAGTCAACCATACCTTTCGAAAGACTCATACAAAATACCCTAATCACTAATTCCTCTGCCAACAGTTTTGAGCTGCAGCTTCACCATTCTGCAACTACTTATGCTATTGGACCTACACAAATATAAACTAGCAACCCTTCACAAGTCTCTGCTGTAAGTCTCACTATATTCCTAAAAGCATACATGCATATGTTTGTACCTTTTCCTAGCAGCATCATATATAAAAGTAATATACAGATAGATGTATACCTGTGTTTTATATATCATCTTCAGATGCATAACACGTACCATAATACATGTGCAAGTACAAACATACCACAGTCACAACACCATTCACAGCTTAAAACTTCACAGACTACACTTCAAATTTCAAGCAGACACTGAAAAGTATGCGGTATATTTGAAATGTAGCTTTCCACACACTCATACAAATTACTCTAATAAATAATATCTCTACAAACATATCTCAAACCTCACTTTTGTGCTGCTGCTTTACCATTCTACAACTACTTATAATGTTACACCTAGTCAAATACAAAGCAGAAACACTTCACGTCTCTGCTATAAGTCTCTCCATATTCCTGAAAGCATGCATGCATATGTCTGTACCACAACACTATGCACACCTCAAAAATTCACAGAACAAACTTCCAATTTCGAGCAAACACCAAACATTATGTGGCATATTTCAACTGTACCTCTCTAGAGACTTATAAAAAGTAGCCTAATCACTAATACCTTATGTCAACATCTTTTAAACCACACTTTTGTGCTGCATCTTCACCATTCTACAGTCTTGAGCCTACCACATAAAAAAACCACACCTCTTTGTTTTACATCATGCACCTTCAAACGTATAAGACATATGAAAATACATATACAAGTAGAGACATACTTCAGACACAAGTCCATGCACACCTTAAAACTTGATAGTCTGCACTTCCAATTTGAAAGCAACACCTGAAATTATGCGCTATACTACAAATGTACATATCCACACACTAAACCAACCTACCATAATCACTAATCCATCTTCCAATATACACATATTACTATACAGAATCTATTTCAAGCAACATTTAAGTACAATAAAACAAACTACAATACACATCTCTACATTTAATAATATATTTCAAACATCACAGTTTTTGAATAATTTTGAAAGTTTAAAAATAAAGCGAATACATAATACACCTAACAAATTTATAACTCACCTTCCAAATTGATTTGGAGAATATGAAATATCAGAAACTCATAAAAGATTTTCTTATGCACACAATCAATGTAATGCACCACTCTCAACAAGGTAATATCAGTAGTGGCAAACTTTCCCTCTCTTTCTCCACACAAATAAATGCAAGTAACAAATCACATTGTTTCCTACATAATTTCAAATTGTAAAGCACATTTCTATTGGTTAGACATATTAACCCTTACTAACTGACTTCTAAAAGTGCCCAAACTCGTTCTGGAATTTGTTGGAGTCGCGACTCCACCGTGCACAAACACGATGGAGCCGCGAATCCATACGGGAGTTCGAAAATATATTACAAATAAAAATACCACTATTTTTTAAGAACACACCACTTCTAAAGATAGTACTGACTTGGGAAATCTTACTTTAATATCATATCACTTATATATAAATTACAATTTCATATTTTAAAACCACAGATACCATTCAACCCTTCCCCCATACTGCTTAATGCCAGTTTCCATAGTAACAGTTCATCGAACATTCAACTGAACTGACAGGTCACAATTTAACCATATTTTCAAATTCAGCACACAAGGTTGCAAATGCAAACAGCAGGTGTGTTTGACATTTGCAAAATATGACCTTATCCCATCTACTGTACCTTTCAAACATTTTTTACTAACCAATAAGAAACATGCTTTTTAAAGAACGTAACATGCGCCCTATTTTTGAATGTACAATGTTCTTAAACAGCCAATCAACTCTCTACTTTTTTTAAAAAACAGCATCTTATCCACCATTTTGGATACCTCTCATTCTACCAAGTGACTACCTCAGCTACAGACATCTTTTCATTACTTCCAGACATCCCTTCAAGATGCTTACAGTATGGATTGTAGGACACAGCTATGTTTTCTGGTGCAAAAGGTATGCTGAACGCAGAGGTATTGACAAAGACCTAGCTTTGCTAAATGTGGATATTAAACGGATTGCAGAGAGGATTAAAGTGGCACCGATTGATGCCTTTGGTTAAAACCTTTTTGCATCTCCATCCCCCTGACCTCATGATTGTGCGCTGTGGTGGCAATGACCTAGGCACATTGACTGGGGTAGGTCTGGAAATGCTAATGAAGTATACCTTTGCACAATTGATGTTGCTTTTTACCTCAAACTGTCTTTGTATACTCTAATATATGCCAAAGACAGAAATGGAAGTGGTCAAATCAATTCTGTCCAAGATTGAGAAAGCTAGAAAGAATGTCAATAAAACTGTTTCTGCTTACCTCACAGACTATAGGATGGGCTCCATCTGTAACAACAATCTACCCTTTGACATGGATGATATCTACAGAAGTGATGGAGTACACTTCACAGATCAAGGAAACAGAGTCTTTCTCAACAACTCTAAAGCAGTGCATCCGCACTTACATGTAGCTACAACAAACTCATAATGAAAACAAGGGCTCTTTTTAGAGCCACCTATAACACAACAGTGAATCAAAAATTTTTTTACACATACATATTTTTTACATTTTTTGTGGATTTGCGCACCCGACGCGAATCTGCAAAAGCATGAACTCAATGTACTACAACACAATACACTTTTCAGGTTTAACTATTAATTTTTAATTTTATATATTTTGAACAACTCTATCAATTTTAATCTTATCATTAACTCCAGTCACACTACCTCTTTAAAACAACTTCACAAATACAACACTACCTTCAAAATTATATACTACTAAATTATTTATTTGAGGTGAATTTGTGAATCCAACGCGACTTTACACTGGGGGGCCGCTCTGAGAGCCGCGTTGGGGTCGCGACTCCAAAATAGAAAGAAAAAAAAACACCCCACTTCCATTATTCAGTATTCGCCCTGGGGACCCCATCCCCCAGGGCCTTACCTCTATTTTTACAAATAAAACTTTTTTTTTTTTTTAAATACGGGAGAGGGTCCACGTAGCCCCACTTCCCTGGGCCACTATTGGCCCAAGGCACCCCATGCCCCGGGTCCTGGCCACCATTTTGTTTTCTTATTATTTTGGAGGGGGGCCGCGTGGCCCCCTCCTGAGGCCAACAATGGCCCTGGGGACCCCATTCCCGGGGCATTGCCTCTTTTTTATTTAAAAAAAAAAAAGATTAGTATGGGAGGGGGGCCGCGTGACCCCCTTCTCCTGGCCACTCTTGGCCCCGGGTACCCCATCCCCCAGGGCCTGGCCACACATTTGGGACCGCAGGGGAGCCCCAATGCCCCCGCGGTCCCTGCTGGCTCCCCGCCTCCTGCGGGAGCCGGCATTGCTTTTGGACAAGGAAAGCTGCTGACATGCAGCTCCCCTTGTCCAAAAGCAATATGCTTCGCTTCATGGAAGCAAGAGCAGGTTTTCTGCTCTCGCTGCCATGAAGTGAAGCATAGTTTGCAAAGACAGGGTGGAACCATGCTCCCACCCTGTCATTGCAAACTACAATGTCCCGGGGGTGGGCACCCCGGGACATTGATGGAGCCGGCCCTGGGGGTGGTGGTCCCCAGGGCCAAGGAGGGCTACTGGAGGGGGGCCGCGCGGTCCCCCTCCCAACATAAAACATAGGCCTGGGGAGGTGGTGGTCCCTGGGGCGGGCTGTGTGTCCCCATCTAATTATCATAGCCCTAGGGAGGTGGCGGTCTTTGCAGGTCCCTCGCATCAATATTAACAACTACCCCCGGGACCTGGCCCATCCGGGGGCTCATTAAAACAAAGCACGAGAGACCGCGCTTTATTTTCTCGGCGGGATTCGCGCACCCAGCGCGACTTCCGCCGTAAAAAAAAGCTTTTTGTGGACCCCCTGACCAGCCCTAGGGGGTCAGGGTGTTTCTACCCTGCCCCCTTTCCTTCATTTATAACCTTTTTTTACCTTCACAAAATGGCTGCCAACACATTCTGGTTTGGAGTGTTGTCAGCCAATCAGAATGAAGCTTGTGCTCGGGAGGGTTCCCAAATCCTCTTTGGCCCTCGGATATCAATATTTTTTTAATTCTCAGGAACTACTGAACGGATTTACACCATTTTAAAAAAATGCACGCTTTCTGGACCAAGACCTACCTTTTTGCCAAATTTGGTGTAATTCTGTTCAGCAGTTCGGGCTGTAGCTTTGTCTAAAGTTGCTATGGAAATGAACATGGGGAAAATGTGTTTTGGGACCCCCCTTATTTCTCAGCCCCCACTTGACGAATCACCCCGATACTTTCAAGACAGGAGCTGACCTGAGTAAGCCATTAGTTTGGAAAATTTCACGAAGATTCGTCAAAAGGCAAAAGAAAAAAACGCTTTTTGAATAGAAACAAGGTCCTAAGTATTACTACCTACTGGCAACCCCCAGTAGGTAATATATATATATATGTATATATATATTACCTACTGGCAGTCGCCAGTAGGTAGTTATAGTTAGGACCTAGTTTCCATAGGAAGAGCGTTTTTTCATTTACTGATTACTTTGGTGTTGTTTGACAAATCCTCGTGAAATTTTAAAAACGAATACGCCAGTCACTTCAGCTGCTGTCTTTAAAGTTTTGGGGTGATCCGTCAAGCGGGGGCCAAGAAAAAGGGGGGGGTCCCAAAATGCTTTTTCTCTATGTTAATGATGGGGGTCGGATTCCACGTTCTAGATTTACTTAGGAACACCTGGCCGATGGTCTTTTTTGCCTGCTAAGAAACTGTAGAGGGGAGAAAAACAATTTACGAATAATACATTTCCCTTCCCCATGCGACCAAAGGACTACAGACTCTTAATTCAATTTTTGCTCATTTCTTATAAGGCCAAAAATAGCAGGAAATAGACACACCTCAATATAAGAGTATAAAGATACATGAATACTAATACAGAGCCAAGTCCGTGAATATAGTTCATCAGCACAATAGGCACAGAACAATGAATTCCAATATCAGAACACAACTGAGTATAGACGCTGTATCCAAATCCCTTTTCATTTGTATTTCAGGAACTAAAAGAATAGTCTGTCCCTACTCTACTTCTAGAGTGACATCCCTACCTAGCTTCCCAGTTGAATTCCCCTCAAAAGGTGTCAGCACATGTTGACTTCCTAAGAAGTACACTCACGTTAAATGGGTCAAGTAACGTAAAGCTACAGAGCTCACCCTAAGATGCTCCCTTTCCTCAGTCCAAAGCAGAAGTCCCCCAAACTGTCCCTGTGCCTAATACAAAAAGACAAATTACACCCTTAACAGGTCACATGGTAAGTTATTCCATGAACACCTCCTTTGAGTAACTTTCCACAAACTCCAATTAATTCGGCTCTCTCCGAAGACCTTGGTTCCCAGGTTTCACAAGACACGAAAGGTGTCCTTCCTTCTCTCTGTTCTGGCTCTTCAAAGACATTCCTCTCCTCCCCATGTACCTTCTTAAATCTAAAATAACGAGGTTGAATTCCTGCCCCTGCAATAGGGGTGAAAGGAAACTTTCTACACACACATAAATTCTAATTAACTTATAACTCAAGAGCAAACAAGGAGAAACAAAACTTAAGAAAAATGAAAGTTAGGCCTACAAGATTGGCTAACCTAAGAACGTTCTTTAATGCACACCCGATACACAAGTCTCTATACAAATCATTTATAAACAGTGGATACATTTATATTGCATAATATTCATAATGCACATGCATGATTACATGATTTCTCTAAACACGTGTGAAATCCTAATCATACCTATATATAACATTACAAATGTCATTCTACTGTCTTAATATGGCGATATAAGCTTCATTCTAATAACACAAATGACAGCAAAACAACAGGATATATGCGAGTGCATGTGTATAATGCACCCTTACAAATTTTAAGAGCGCCAAGATCTCTATCAGCCCCCCTCTGACAGCACTTTTCCCTGGCTATATTCTCCTCGCAGAAAAGACCGACCTAAACAGAAGTTGTAGCCTGCCTTCCCTGCCTAAACTTCTTCAGATTCTTAAGGTTCTGATAATGACTGTCCTGCAGTCTTTCCATCTGCCTTTCCCGTCTCCTAAGAGAACTCTCAGCCTGTCTTGCCTTGTGCCACTTATAAGCTCCAAAGGCACCCAACAATACGATGATACAGACCACGACTTTTATGAAAGGCTTCAGGATGTAAGCAACAATTCGCTGTCCCAGACTTCTGAACCAACTTCCAACCTTTCCAAATCCTTGGCCAATTTTATCCCAAATCCCGGTAGCCAAATCATGTATGTCCTGGTGTATCTCAGTGATGTTACTTATATATTTTTTAGATCCTTGCTATTGTCAGGGATATAAGTGCAACACTGCTGGACCTCAATAATCTACAGACTCTGCCCTCTTTTGCCAATAAAACATCTAATGCAAGATGGTTCTGAAGCACCATGGCCCTTATAGAGACCATCTCTCCTTCGACAAGTAGCAAAGCTTAAACCGTATTCACTGACAGCTTGTCCACCAAGGTTGACAACCTTCTCATCTTTACATCTTTCAGAACCACCCCCAAACTCGGTATCATTGCGCCAAACACGTCATCAACAATTTCACCCGCACTCGTGCCACACTCCTCTCTACACAGTCATTTCCCTTCCAATGGCCACCAGTCTTCCACGTGGAATATCTTAGGGAATACCACAGCCAAATAACATGTTCCATACCAATTTGGTGGCACCCAAACATACGCGTTTCTCCCACATACAAAATACACATTGGGCACTATGGTCAACTTATCCAACAGCGCCTTTTTTATTGATTCTTCAATCAAGAAAATGTGCTCACATTCACTCTCTCCCACAAATATTTTGTCATAATATGCCTGTGGTTGTCTAATGCAAAGTTTCCCTTTTTGTTGTATATCCAGAGCTATTGGGCCCGAGCTTCCCTTTGCCTTATGATCGAACTCCTCTTAGGTCCATTCAATTTCCTCATGTTTAGGATCACACCTAAATAATGTCTGTCTATGCCTATCCTCTATCTAATCTACAATTTTTTTTTTCTATGTCAGATAACATACATATCAAATTGTGTCGGTGGGCATATGCTGTATCCAAATTTACTGTGGGCACAAAATATTTTGACATTCTCTCTTGTTTATAATAATTATATTTGTTCAGGTATTTAAGGACTGGGACCTCAGGAGCACGATGTCGTAATTAGAGAAGTAGTACTCAAAATGTGTTTTACCATAAAAACATACTCAGCAACACGCTACAAGTGATGTCATATGTTAGAGGTAGGTGGTGATATCTAATGCCCTCCTCCACTGACACTGGCAACTGCAAGCACACATAGCAATCTTTCGCATCCATGGCGTCCACATACTCATACAATAATCTTGCGTACACATTTAACATAAAATCACCTTTGGATAGGTATACATGTAATAAGCGACTAGTTTCTTCTATCATGTCCCTATCTGATTCTGATGCACCCTCTCTTATGTCTGACATAGAAGGTGGAGGTGTCCCTCGTTCCCCTTCCTCTACTGCAACATTGGACTCGACTATGGATGTAATGACCACTACAGTAAGGACTATGATCACCCCTACTATGAGTGTACCTATCATGCATTTCTGCCTATGGTTCAAATTTCCAAATTCCATATTGAATCAGTTTTCTGACAGGGTGCAGTAGTGGAATCAACAAAGTGTTTTCTTCTCACTTAATAGTTCTGCGCACAAAGTTCTTACTAAATCCCTTTGGGAATCCGGAATTCTTCTGTATTCAGTTCAACAGTAATGATTTACAGTTCATCAACAGCCATCCCTAGCCCTCTTTCTTCTTCTACTGAAAAATCCCTAAATTCTTTCTTCTTCCACTTGGACCTAGGTTATCTTCTTTTAGAGCAACAATTATGTATTTTCTTTCTCTTTATCCAGTTCAATTTTCATCATAGATCAAATCGTTGCTGAGGGCATCAACCACAAGCTGCAAGATCCCCATACAATACGATCAAGCTGCCAATTCTTGAGCTGAGAGCTGGCAGCCAAACATTGGAAATTGATGGTCCCATTTATCTGTTCCACCAGGCCAGATGCCTCCGGCCTGTAGCTACAATGCAGTCTCTGATCAACTTGTAAGGCGGCACACAACAGCTTCATGATCTCACTATGAAAGTGAGTTCCTCTGTCCGATTCCAATGAGGTTGGAAATCCAAACCGTGGGATGACCTCTCTAAGCAACAACTTTATTACTGTGAGACTGTCGCACCGCCTACTTGGATACGCCTCAATCCAACATGAAAAGACACACACCACCACCAAAATGTACCTCAACCCATTGCACCTGGGCATTTCGATGAAATCCAACTGTAACCTGTTAAAAGGACCTCCTGATCTCCCAATGTGACTCCAAGCAACCACAGTTCTCTTTCCTGCATTCATTTGCTGACACGTAACATACCTGTGACACGCTGCCTCAGTGTACACACGAAACCCTGCATTGAACCACGTCTGTCGAAACACCTGCATAATGGCATCTCTTCCAAGGTGCACTGCTCCATGAATATGCCTCACCATAGGACTCAACAAGCAGGTGGGTAACACTGCCCTTTTATCTGCTGACACCCAAATGCCATCGCCTCTTTTCTCACAACCTGCCCTAATCCACGCTGCTTCTTACTCTTCGGGGACCTCTTCTTGGAGATGCTTAACCTTATCCCAGATATCAGGCACAGCCAACATCATGCTGAGCTCAGTCTTTGCTGTGCTCTCTCCTACATACTCCCCATTAAAAATACAAGCATGTATGGCACAAAAGCGAGCTATGTCATCGGCATAGCGGTTTCCCGTTGTTACAAAATCCTCCCCTCCTCCATGTGCTGCACTTTTCACCACCGCTACTTCCTTCGGCTTCTGCAAAGCCTCTAACAGTTGCTGCACATATTCTCCGTTCCTGACAGGAGATCCTAATGACATTAAGAACCCCCTCTTTGACCACAACTGCCCGAAATCATGAACAACTCCAAACCCATACTGACTATCGGTGAAGATAGTCACTCGGACTCGATCAGAGATGATACATGCACAATGATTTCAGCCACTTGTGCAGAGTATACTCCTTGTAAACAAGCGGCTTCCACAACTCCAGAAATGGTACAAACAGGAAAAGCTGCTCTCAAACAACCCTCATTGTCTCTTTAGCATGAACCATCAACAAAGAGGACCAGATCAGATTCGGGTAAGGGTTCAGCAACAATGTCGGGTCTGGGTTTGGTAGAAAGTTCAGTCACATCCAATCAGTCGTGTTCCTCACAATCTTCTCCTTCAATAGGTAGGAATGGCATCAGTGTAGCAGGATTCAACATAGAACATCTTTTCAAGGAGACATTTCCAGATGCCAATATAACCTGCTCATACTTAGTAAGCCTGTTATTTGTCAAGAGCTGTGCTTTGGTTCTCGTCATCAGGAGTTCCACTGAGTGCGGAACATAGACAGTAAGAGGGTGACCCATTACAATGCTTTCACATCTTTCATTGCTGACACCTGTTACGGCAACGGATCTGAGACATCTGGCAATGCAGAAGCTACCGGATCTAGGTTAGGTGAGAAATAAACCACTGTTCTACGGGCACCCCAATGTGTCTGAGTGAGTACCGCTAGTGCGCACCCGTCCCTCTCATGAAAAAAGAGCGAAAACGCTTTGGTATAATCAGGCATTCCCAGGGCTGGGGCATGACATAAGCTCTCTCTCAGCTCTCGGAAGGCAACCAAACAGTTGTTATCCCATGGTATCAGATCACTTACATCCTTGCATGTCAACCTTAACAAAGGTTTTCCCTTGAGGGAAAAATTTAGAATCCACTGCCGACAGTAGCCGACCATTCCCAAAAACATTCGGACTTCCTTTTGTGTCTTAGGAGTACCCATTTGCAAGATCGCCTCTATGCGATCTGGTGACACCTTTCTCTTTCCCTTTTCAATCCGATGACCCAGATACCAAACCTCAGGCAAACAGTACTGAAGCTTGTTTGGGGACACCTTGTGTCCATTCTCTGCCAGGTGATTCAACAAAGTCACAATATCTACCCTGCAAGCATCTTTTGTCTCTGAGGCAACCAGAAGATCGTCTATGTACTGGACAAGAACTGAATTCTGTGGCAGTACCAGACTCTCAAGATTCTTTTTCAAGATCTGATTACAAATAGATGAACTTTCCGTATACCCTTGTGGGATACGACACCATGTTAACACACGGTTTTCCACCCGGAAAGCAAATAAAAATTGCCTTTCCTCATGAAGGGGTATCGAAAAGAATGCTTGACATAGGTCAATGACCATAAACCATTCTGCTTCACAAGGTATTTGGAACAAAATTATTGCTGGATTCAGTACCACAAGACAACATGGAATTACAATCTCATTAACTCTTTGCAGGTCCTGAACTATAATGTATTTGCCACTGGGCTTCTGCAACCCCATAGTAGGTGAATTACAGGGGCTTCCTCTTATCTCCTTAAGAATGCCTTGTGCAATCATAGACTCAATCACAGGTCTTATTCCTGCCACAGTCTCTGGAGTCAACTTATACTGTGGCGTCCTTGGGAAGTCAGCATTTGGCTTGACCTGTACCTTTACTGGTTCAACTCCTCGAATCAGACCTATCTCTTCACAAGTAAAATCCCATACCACAGGAGAGACCGAGTCCCTCAAATCAAATGGCAATTCTTACGTGGTCAGGACAATGAACACATCCGCACACAAGTTATGACTTGCCAACTTGAAGGCAGCATCGTCGTCACATGTCTGTAACTCTACTCCCTTCGGAGTACAATAGATGGTACAATTTAACTTGCACAAAAGATCACGTCCTAATAGGCAAACCGGGCTCGAGTCACACACCACGAATTTGTGGCAATCCTGAAATGTTCCTATTCTTACAGGTAAGTCATCTGTCAGTGGATTGTCATTTTCTGATTAATAACTCCTACCACCTGGATCGATTGTCCAGAGAGGGGCAGGTTGGGAACGACTGCTGACCTTACAGTAGAACGGGCAGCGCCAGTATCAATCAAGAATGTAATGGGATGACCGTTAACATCTGCCTCCACAAACGGTCCACTCTGGTCTACCTCTAAGGCAGCCCTGAGGGTACAGTCTTTCTCCCCCCCTCAGACACTGTCTTTGCAATGGGTCTGGAATTGAACTGTCTGATGTTTCAATGAAAGGCATCAGTTGATACACATGATTGCCTGGGGAGATTCTCGGGGGTTGAGGCACCTGTACTTGCTTGTCTGGACCTCCCCTATACATGGACCTAGGTCTAGTCACTGTGTTCAAACCATCAGATACTTGCACATTTTCCACATATTGCATTTGATTAGCTGGGTTTAGTCAACAGTCGGGCTTCCAATGCCCGATCTTGTGACAATAATGAAAGGGAGTGTTCCTTCTCAGTTTAGCCCACTCAACTCCTGTCCCAGGGTCCATTCCTCTTCCTTTCCCCTGCCCTGGAGGAGCTGCCATATTTTGGCTCAACCATTTCCTTGTCTCCGACCCATTGTACCTCCATTAACCTGCAATAGATCTGGTCTCTCTTCATTCCTCAACTGCACCATCATCAGCTTATCCTTCATTTTCCTATGTTTGGACTCTACTTCATCGCTACTATACTTGGCATAACGCAGAATCTCATCCACTGACTTGTTCTGCCAACAGATCAAATGTTGCTGAATCATTAAACTAATCTCAGACCTTAATCCCAACACAAATTTCGAGACAAACTGTCCCATGTCTTTCTGTTCCAGGGCATCCAGCCCACTATGCTGTTTAAAGGCTAGTAGGAGTCTCCTCTAATAATCATGTACTGACTCCTTGGGTTCTTGGGTGGTACGATCAATCTTGAACCAATCAATGCTTCGAGGGGCAACTTTAGAATGGAGCCATATAATTGCCTGCTCGTATTTTTTCATCACCTCAGGCGAAGGGCCATGCATTACCGGATCTCTTTCTGGTTCTGCAGTGGGCCACTCAATTGCAATTTTGCATGCCGCCCACAAATCACCTGGGACCACAATGTCAAACAGAGTGTTCAAATCTATCTGCAATACCTTTGAAATCTCCACAAACCGATCAACTTGCTTATACCATTCTGCAGGCTTTTCCCTCAGCCGAGGTAAATCATTTGTGAATGATGCCAAATCACCCCTGTTCCAAGGCACATGCACATACCCTCTGTTCGGCACTCTCGCAATGGGTAATTCCCTACCTTCTCCGTACCTCCTACGGGAGGCGGAGTGTCTCCTTTCTTGGCACCCTTTTTCCTGGACCACCTCTCTTCCCACCTATCCAACTCTTTCCATGCTCGCATTCCTATGACTAGTTCTCGAATATGGGCTTTCAACCCTACTATTCTCTTTTCTTCGAATTCCTGATCAGTGTAATATAACCTGTGATTTCTCTGCAACATTTTTGTTTTTGTCAAATCCACATTGTACTTCCTTGCCAACTGAACTAATGTCTCATGAGCTTGCTTTGCCTTCCTAGTGACATCCTTGGCCACAAATAACAGCTCATCTTGATCATATAGATCTATTCTTTCTAACGGCAGGTTCCCATTGACCACCTCATCTACTTCTGCCTTCAATTCCAGTACATCTAACAATTTTGCCTTCATTGCAACCTTAAGAATTCCCTGATTTGTTACTTTACACTGTCCTTCCCTGTCACAACTTTGGCTTCTCCATCAATCCTCCGTCCCTTCAGTTTGAAAGGTGGGCCGGGCTTCCCTCTCACAACTCTGACTCTTCCATCAACTTTCCGACTTTGCATTTGGAACCCAAATTGTGTTCTAGATGCCTCCTGTCTCATTCCTATCTCGGCTGACCTTCTCATAGTCTCCCTCACTGGTGGGACCCACATTCTTATTTCTGACCTAGAATTCCCACGCAATGCACACCATTGAAGGGTCTGACGTCGCTGGCAATGGAGTACTAGCTTCCACAGGCGCCAAAGGTACATCCGTCCCTCCCATTGTAATGCTTCCTCCAGAGATAGTTTCTTTTCCCATTCCAGTCTGTTGTTGACCCCTGCTTTCTCCTCAGATTATATATTGAGACCACGGGTCCAATGGTAACCGGCACCGTGAGGGCTTCTGGTAGCTGCATGTCACAGTCAGCTCCTCTCATCTCAGAAATCCCAACTACTGACCTTCCTGCCCCTTCTGATCCCACCAAGATCTTTCCCACTGCTCTTGCTTTAGGGCCTACCAGAGCGGATCCCACTCCTTCAGGGTTTCCTTCTGCCAGTTCTCATCTCCCCTCCTCAGACTAAGGGTTATAAGGTTGGAGACGCTCTGCTAATAGTCTGTCTAACAGGCTATCATCTGTGTCACTGTCATCCTCTGTATTTCCGGTTAGTGCACCAGCTCCTTGTACCAACAGTGGGTACAATCTTTCTCCCTCAATGGTATCCACCCTCCATCTCTTCAACCGAGCATCCCACCTTGCATCCTGCTATGACTTCATTGCTTTTCTCATCCTTCCCTGGGAGCTTTCTCTCCACTTAGCTTGTGCTGCCCTCATCCATGCATCTAATGCCTCGAATTGTGTGGGTCTGGGTGGGGGTTTTAATGAAGACATCACTCCCCTTAATTGATACAACTCATCCAATCAAAATGACCCATAACATGGAAAAGCCAATTCTCCCTCTATTTCTGTACTTTTATGCCACTTTTGGAACCACACTATTGTATGACGTCCTACATTTGATGCCATGTAATGTGCTGGGGTATCCTCTGGTGGGGCTTCTTCCCCTACCCGAGTCACCACAGCTGAATCTCCTCTATATACATTTTGTTATACCTTAAAACATCTCATTTTTTAATTTGATTGTTACAAGACACAATTTTCCTTTCCAACTCCCGCCGAGAACCCTCCAATGCCAGTGCGGAGTTACACCGACCGGCCTATCACAGCGCGGTGCACTCTGACGTCACCTTTCCCTCTTTGCAGCGGCTCACCCTCCTTCACAATATCACCATGTGCATTCACTCTCACATTCATACAACCAAGTAACTGTTTATCCAAAAGCTACTAAACCAAGTAACCGCCTATCAAGCAGTCACAGCAACTTACAGTTATTTATAACTGTTTACCTTAAAGTTACTAAACCAAGTAACTGCCTCTCCGGCAGTCACAGTAACTTACAGTTACAGAAAACCAAGTAATTGTCTATCGTCTAAAAGATCGATAGTATACTCTCTCTCAAGAACATTCATACCCTATGACCCACAACCTGCGTCGGTCTCTCGAATCGCTGTAGTCTACCCCTGGCACCCGAGGTTTTCCACACACGACTACTAAATCCACTCACACAAAGTTCCCTATCCCAAGTGAGCCGTCGATAGCGCTCCATGACACCCACATCAATGATCAGACAATTACAGCACAAAGCTATCCCAGGATCTTGGACTTCTCTTAAGTCCGCTTTCCAAAATTCTCCTGGTCCGCACGTGTTCGGACCAGTAAACTGATAAACTCATGTTCACTCAACTATCATTCCAACTCCACAAGACATCACACAATCAATTCACCGCAATCTAACACACACATCACTATTCATATTCACTCTACCGCTGTCCCCGCCGCACCATCAATTTCCACTGACTTCCGTCAATGCCCGCCGTCCTCTGCTCTCAATCATGGGGCTCTATTTTGGGCTCTATGGGTCTAATTCCGTTCTAGGTTTTCCTGGGTTCTCCCCTCACTTCTAGAGGCAACCATCTGTTTCTGCTACCAATTGATGGGGGGTCGGATTCCATATTCTAGATTTACTTAGGAACACCTGGCCGATGGTCTTTATTGCATGCTAAGAAAGTGTAGAGGGGAGAAAAACAATTTACGAATAATACATTTTCCTTCCCCATGCGACCAAAGGACTACAGACTCTTAATTCAATTTTTGCAAATTTATTATAAGGCCAAAAATAGCGGAACTCACCACCACGGGGGGTTTGGGGTGGGTGGGGTTTTGCTTTTTCTCAAGTGTACTTTTTGCCAGAGTTCGTTGAACATGATATTAGCACAATGAGGCCTGCAGAGGCATGGATACCCCAGTATTTCTGTATCTTAAAGAAACTGTGTACACTGTAGTGGGATGGACCCTAACGGGATATGTTATGTGGCCCTGTGCCAAACTGTATGATGTTTCAGAACACCTATTAATAAACAGATGTTTGACAAAAAATAGCAGAACATAGACACACCTCAATATAAGAGTATAAAGATACATGAATACTAATACAGAGCCAAGTCTGCGAATATAGTTCATTCGGCACAATAGGCAAAGAACAATGAATTCCAATATCAGAACACAACTGAGTATAGACGCTATACCCAAATCCATTTTCATTTGTATTTCAGGAATTAAAAGAATAGTCTGTCCCTACTCTACTTCTAGAGTGACATCCCTACCTAGCTTCCCAGTTGAATTCCCCTCAAAAGGTGTCAGCACGTGTTGACATCCTAAGACGTACACTCACGTTAAATGGGTCAAGTAACGTAAAGCTACAGAGCTCGCTCTAAGATGCTCCCTTTCCTCTGGCCAAAGCAGAAGTCCCCCCAAACTGTCCCTGTGCCTATTACAAAATGACAAAGTTACACCCCTAACAGGTCACATGGTAAGTTATTCCGTGAACACCTTCTTTTAGTAACTTTCCACAAACTCCAATTAATTTGGCTCTCTCCGACGACCTTGGTTCCTAGGTTTCACCAGGCACGAAAGTTGTCCTCCCTTCTCTCTATTCTGGCTCTTCAAAGACATTCCTCTCCTCCCAATGTACCTTCTTAAATCTAAAATAACAAGGTCAAATTCCTGCACCTGCAGTAGGGATGAAAGAAACATTCTACACACACATAAATTCTAATTAACTTATAACTTGAGAGCAAACAAGGAGAAACAAAACTTAAAATAAACGAAAGTTAGGCCTACAAGATTGGCTAACCTAAGAACGTTCTTTAATGCACACTCGTTACCCAAGTCTCTATAGGAATCATTTATAAACAGTGGATACATTTATATTGCATAATATTCATAATGCAGATGCATGATTACATGATTCCTCTAAACACGTGCGAAATCCTAATCATTCCTGTATATAACATTACAAATTTCATTCTACTGTCTTAATATGGCGATATAAACTTCATTCTAATAACACGAATTACAGCAAAACAACAGGATATAAGTGAGTGCAGTTTGTCCATGTGTATAATGCACCCTTACAAATTTTAAGAGCGTGGGGCGCTCTATCATTAACTTCTATGTGAAAATTTAGACACAGCTACAGCCTGAACTGCTGAACGGAATTACACCAAATTTTCCAAAAGGTAGCTCTTGGTCCAGAAAGCACTCTTTTTGTTAAATGGTTTAAATCAGTTTAGTATTTGCTGAGAAATTTAAAGATTTCTCAGATATGCAACTGTGGCCACAGTGGATCCACGACCCCTCCCGATCTCGTGCCTGAGATCTGATTGGCTGCCAACACTTCTAACCAGGAAGTGTTGGCAGCCATCTTGTGACTCGGTTGAACTGAATCACAAGAAAAAAAAAATTTAAAAAGAAAAAGGGGGAAGGGTAGAAAAACCCTGTCCCCTAAGCCTCTTGGAGGGGTCCCACAGGGGACCGCCAGGCCCAAAAAAGCATTTAACACAAACAAATTTGGTGGGAATTGCAGTGGATCCCTGAATCCTACCGAATATTTAAAAACAACGAAGTGCAGATTCCCGCACTTTGTTTAATCAGGCCTCAGGGTGGGCCAGGTCCCGGGGGCAATTAAAAATAATGATGGGGCCTAGCAGGCGCCCACAGCCCCAGGGACTGCCACCTTCCCAAGGCTGATGACAAAGGAAATGCGGGGGTGCCATGTGGCTCCCACGCAGCACCGGTGACTGCCACTGCCCTGGGGCTATAATAAAAAATAATGCGTGGGTGGCTCCAGCCCCCCAACCAGCCCTGGGGACCGCCACCTCCCTGGGGCTAACTTATACAAATGCGGGCGGACACGCAGCCCCCTGCAGCCTTGGGGACCGCCCCTTCCCCGGGTCTATGTTAAAAATGAATGCGTGGGTGGGCTCCCCCACATAGCCTGGGAGACTGCCTCATCCCCGGGGCTTAATTAATGTCAGAGGGGGCCACGCGACCCCCATTGTGGAGCCGTAGATGGCCCTGGGGACCACCCCCCCAAGGCCGGCTCCAGCAATGTCCCGGCGTACCCACACCCGGGACATTGCAGTTTGCTATGGTTTGGCGGGAGCACCACTCCCACCAGGCCAGAGCAAACACTGCTTCGCTTCCACGAAGCAGAGCAGAATTGCTTTTCGACAGAGGGAGTTGCATGTCAGCAGCTCCCTCTATTTACAAGCAATGCCAGCTCCTGCAGGATGCGGGGAGCTGGCAGGGACCGCAGGGGCCTTCAGGCTCAACCTGCGGTCCCCACCAAAGTGGCCTTGCCCCGGGGGATGGGGTCCCCGGAGAAATATCAGCCCGGGGAGGGAGGTAGCTCAGGCCCCCTACTCATTTTTTTTTTAAAAGATGAAGGCCCGGCCCCGGGGATGGTGTTCCCAGGGCCAAAATAGTTCTGGGGAGGGGGCCACGCAGACCCACTCCCCTTTTTAAAAAGAAGATAAATAAAGGCCTGGCCCCAGGGTAAGGGTCCCAGAGGCAGAAATTGTGCTTAGGAGGAAGACAGCACTGTCCCCTCCCATTTCAAAAAATTAAATTAAATTAAGGGCAAGCCCCGGGGGATGGGATCCACGGGCCATAATTGGCCCAGGGAAGGGGGGGCAGATGCTGCCCCCCTTTCTTTACTTTAAAAAAAAAAAAAAAGGAAAAGGATGGGCCCCAAGGATGGGGTCCCCTGGGCCGTAATAGGATGGGATCGAATGGGAGGGAGGCCGCGCTGCCCCACTCCCCATTTAAAAAAAAATACAAAAGACTGGCCGCAGGGGATGGGGTCCCTGGGTGCAAAATTGGTCCAGGGAATGGGGGCTACGCAGCCCCCCTTCCCTAAAAAAATATTTCATTAAAAAAAACCTGCGGCGAGTCGCCGGAGGCCACGTCCTCTTCATCACCACTATGCAAACGCACATCCTGGCGCAAAGTTTTGGAACTTCTTCATGCGACCCACCAGTTAGAAGGCTGTTTGAGACATCACCACATCGTCCCTGTTTTAATGTCCCTTCATTGCTAACCTCTCCAAAGCATAGTCATCTTTGAATCTATGACCATCATTTATAAAGCCATTTACCAGACTACTCTTGGTACTGCAGCTCCTACATTTTTAGGATATAATCTAAGAGATGCCTGTAATTTGGAGACCAATTCCTGTTTCAAATACCCAAATAAAGACTGTCTGCACATGGTGACATAGCATTCTTTGTCATCACAGCTAGGACTTTGAATACCCTGCTGCTGCATCTCCACTCAGAATTCTGACTCATTTGGTTAAGAAAAATGCTGAAAACTTAGCTTTCAAGCAGTCACCCACTGGTCAGTTCTTTAGTCTCTTAATTTAATCTAATTACGTAATTAGGCAAGAGTTTGTAACCTACTATGCCCCATAGGTTACTGCCAGCATAATTCCACACAGTGCATTCTCCACGCTTGTGCAGTGTGAGTCCAGTCAATGCCAGCACTGTGATGACCTTCGCTGAAAAGTACTCAGTGTGTGTGACTTCAAAGTACTGCTCCCCCATACATGGACTTCACTAAGCATAAGCAGTACCCTCAGATCTGCTTCCCTACATTAGAACTCACAATGTTTTGCTGTCATAATATTTTGATCACGATATTATGGGAAAGAATATTTGTGTTGATATTCAGGTATCTCAGTGTCCATTTAGCAAGTAAATCGCTTACAATATAGATGTCACTCATGTTGCTAGACAGACATAAAACTCTAAATAAATGCTTAATCACAAGGATCTTATTTTGGGGTGGGTAATGTAGAGTATTTATTTTCTTGTAAAGAGTGTGCACTTCTCGTGAGAACTGCCTCGTGAAAATTGTGACTTTCACAATCATTCTCATCTTCTATCATTTTCATCACATGATCCCCATTTTCACCATCTGTTCACAAGTATATATTGTGCATGTTTCTTTCATGACTGTCCCTTGTCAAGAGACATTTCTGCTCAAAGCCTCTTTACTATGAGAGAAAGTAACACATTTGGGGGCATATGTACAAGGGAAGTGGTGGAGTGAGGCGTTAGACTTCCTGGCTTAACGCCTCACTCCGCCACTTCAGAAACGCAGAGCTGCACCATATTTACAAGAATGTGGTGCAGCCCTGCGTTTCCCCCTGCGCTGGCAGCCAGTCACCAATGCAGGCACCCTTGCACCATAGTGCATGGGTGTCTGCGTGCCGGGGAAATCAGGGAGGTCCCCCTTTCTGCACACAAACAATCTTTAAATGCCGCTTTGTAACTTCTATGTGTGCTGCTTAAGGCAGCACACACAGAAGCTGCAAAAGTGCATTTTAAAAAAATTATTATTTATGTGCAGGAAGGGACACCTTCCTGTACATAAACAATCATTGGCTTTTTTCATGTGTGCTGCACAACGCAGCACACATGAAAACAGCAAAAACAAGGAGAAATGAAACATTTCTCATCATTGCGCCAGGTAAGACCAGGTTTTCCCTGGTCTTAATTCTGGCGCTGCCTCCTATTTACGCCACCCTTGTAAATAGGGGGCAGCGTCAAAATCATTGGGTGCTGCGGTGGAACGCCCACAGCAACACCCATTGCCCTCCCCTTTCACGCTAAGCATAGCGTGAAAGGGTGCCTTATTTGCAAGGCAGCGTAAAGCCAACGCTGCCTTGTAAATAAGGCGTGGCTCCTATCGCCATCAGAAGGTCACTGAAAGTGACGTTGTGATGTCGATAGGGGCTTGTACACATGCCCACTGGTGTAAGCATAAGGATAAGGATTCGAGAAAATTAAGCGAACTATTGGTAGGCCGATAATCAGGAGGTATGGGATGTACTGCTTGCATACTAAAACTAAGTAGGACCTATTGGTATCACAAATTAAATTGATTGACATCATCCGTTCTAATATTGATTGCAATATTGGTCACATGACTCATTCGATTATACAGCCTTTATCGCTCTTCAATCGTTTACGTATATTTGAAAACATTTTTAAATATTAAATATAATATTTAGATATTAAATATTAAGAGCCACCTGTAATCCACACGTCACTCTCATTTAGAGCTATGCAGTAACATATTCCTATAGCTCCTAAAAAAATAGAACATCTTCCTACAGTGAACTCGGATACTGCGCCCCAGAAATCATTACCTACTCTGTAAATAAATTGTTAATAAACATGCTTGTTCATTCCTAGAGCAATGGATAGATGTAACTCTGAGCCAAGTTCTTCCCTTAGAATCAGTCGGCCGATCTGCAGCCAGATACACACCCTTCCTCCCCCTCTGGAGTCCTCTGGGGAGGTGTTCTCCAGACTGCAGACATATATTTTTCCAGGGGAAAACGAACACCTCAGTGAGCTGCAAGCTTCCAGCTCACGCAATGTCAGAAGAAAACAGCCCTGGCTACCAAACGGGAGAACCAACATTTGCTACTGCACGAACATGCCCGATACAAAAACGGAATCTCTTGCAAGTGCCGTATGGGAAAAAGCAAATCTCTGGCGGATTTTTTCTTCTGATTTTCACTGAAGCGAAGTGTTTGGTTTGGGGAATGTACAGTGTTGACAGCAGCTTGCACGACACGCTGGAGATAAGGGAGGGAGTACAGCCACCTGACAATATGGACGAGACGTTTACAAAAATAGTGTTTTCCATTTCAGAAATAGAGCAGCAAGCAAGCAATCTCTCTTTTAACAGCCTATATTTAGCTCCATACGTTGTCTGCTTTAAAACAATAATTGAAATCTATTTATTCAAACTCTGACCGCTAACAAATTTGCTGATATGTTTTTCTTTATTCATTTCAACTGAAAGGGTATTACAACATACATGCATACATACATACATTAAATTGCTCAGACTAAATGGTGCAGGAAGTCACCAGGTGCATTTCTGCTGACCCTCCCATATTTTCACCCAAAAAATTGAATTAGACACGTTGGGGGAAATGTGTGACTTTTGCGATGATTTAATATGTCATCCTCTTCTTAATTTGTAAATGAATAATGATGGGGCTGAAAGTTTTACTCAGAAGCCCACGACAGACACTATCGATTGCCAGAGATGCCGAATATCATGGCTACCTAGTTTTCATTCCACCCCATCTCTCTTTCATCCGCCACAAGACACACCCTATTTCTTTATCTCACTCTTTCAGGCTCTTTTCACACCTGATTTAATTCGTTGTCACTGTTCTTTCCGTTTTTTTCTTCCCTTTTCTTTCCCCTTTTTCAGTTTTTCTCTCTCTTGCTCTGAATCAAAGTCTGATGAGGAAAAATCAACCAACACAGCCTACAACCCACACCACTTGCTCAGAGGGGATGGAAAATGTATGTGTTAAACCCAGTGGAATTGGGAATTCCGTGTGGTTCTACAGTCCCAAAAATGTCTCCCGGCTATAATTTCCTATTCTTTGGGGTGTAACTCATAATTGCATGGTACCAAGTAGATTCACCAAATGGTAACAGTAAATTTGCATGCAAATTTACAGTACAGTTAATCTACTCAGTACCGTGCTAACTGTAATTTTGCCCAAAATAGTTTAGTTTAACAAGTTAGCTAAACATGTCTTGCAAAAGAGGCAAACAACTGCTGGTCACCAAAAATGAGTGCTGGTGCGCCCTACCTGCAACTACCAGCTCAGATTAAGCACTGCCATTCCCCCTCCCCATTTCCACATTTGGACACAAGTGTAAATTAATGTACCTCTTCTCATAAATGAATATTAAGTCACCCAGAAGGAAAAACATTAGTAAAATGCTCATGAGTTACCAGTGCAAAGCCATTTATCCACGCTTACACAAAAAGTCACAACCAACTATGTTCAGAGTAATGTGGAGAGAAAAGGAAATACTCAAATAACTTTGTGACAGCCAATAACCCGGACCGAAGCAAAACTTTGCTTGAGTAATAAAGACTTTGCAGAGTCCAACTAAGAATACAGCAATTGCATAAACACAATGGGTCATATTGCAAGTCAGGGGAAATTAAATGCTTTTTTACATTATTTCAACTGTAGAATTCTTCCCCCTCCTAGGAAAATATTTCTCCTTAATACCTCTGCTACCCCATGTACCTCCCTCATCCCCCACCCAACACAGCCTACAACCCACACCACTTGCTCAGAGGGGATGGAAAATGTATGTGTTAAACCCAGTGGAATTGGGAATTCCGTGTGGTTCTACAGTCCCAAAAATGGCTCCCGGCTATAATTTCCTATTCTTTGGGGTGTAACTCATAATTGCATGGTACCAAGTAGATTCACCAAATGGTAACAGTAAATTTGCATGCAAATTTACAGTACAGTTAATCTACTCAGTACCGTGCTAACTGTAATTTTGCCCAAAATAGTTTAGTTTAACAAGTTAGCTAAACATGTCTTGCAAAAGAGGCAAACACAATCCTTCACAGTGAAAGCAACTGCTCAAATGAGCCACACTAGAGAGTAATAAAAAGAGTTGTATGGAAGAACGCCAAAGAGGGTCTTTCGATTGATATTTTGTACATTCAATGTAGAGCAAAAAAGTTACGCATCCTGTCAGAAACTGGGTACTTTATTTGGGAGTGGGTGACCCATACCATCTTGCTAGATCAAAACACAGTACTGAGAGATTATCTGTTCATCCCAGGTAGCTATAGCACAAGCAGCAGGTATTCCGCAGAGAAGTGCATGTTATTTCAAGAAGTACCAGCCATTTCAAAGAAAAGAACATAACACAATAAAATTTCCAAACCAATTTAGAAAAATAGAGAAAATGTTAATGAGCAAACAAATACCAATATAAGCAAGATATAAGCAAGTGCTTAAAAAAATAAAGTGTCATTAAAAAATGCAGCTTTTGGTTGACGAGGAACTAGGAGTGATTTCAGGCCATCCATGATGTAGCAGAGTTTTGATAAACCAAGAGGGTCATGCCAGAGTTTACCTTTGGACTTAGACCCTGAAAAAGAAGTCAATATTTTCCAGTGGGGCAATGTAAAAGACTATGGCAGGCAAAGGTCCTTCAAAATCAGATGTGTTGTGTTCAAATTCATACTAAAGGAGTGGGTTTTGGCATCAAAAACATGAACAGGTCAAGCCAGATCCTGTTGATTCCAAGAGTGCTGTGCAGGCCAGATGGAGTTGCCGCCTCGCCTGGGTCCAAGGTTTTACCTTTGAACTTATTCAATACTTTGGAAGCTAAAATCCTCCAATAGGGTATGGTTAAAGCCGTAGCCACGCAGGGCTCCCTAAGGCTAGACACCTTTACCAGGAGGTCTTGCTGAACCTGTTTTCAGCATGTTAAAAATCTCAGAGAAGGCCAAATCTGATTTACATACCTGCCTAATGTGCAACTTTCCAGGACAGGCTTCAGTACCTTATCCCAGTTCCAACTTTTTCCAAGTGCTGGAAAATATTCTCCTGATTTGTCTGACAGCCCCTAGCTTCTCAAAGCTGTCTTCAGGGGAACCTGTTCTCTCTCCAAGTTGGTCTCCTACAGGGTCCAGTCGGCTGTGTGATCAACTGGGCTCTTCTGAAACCAGGAGTCCTTTCATTTTTTGTGCCAAGACTGCTTAAGTCCTTAAATGAGTCATCTTCTTTCAGTAGGAATCAGAACTCTGTACTTTCTAGATTCGGGAATGTTCTGAGGAGATGATGCTTGAGATGCCATATTTATCTTGTGCTCTAACTAGTGATTGCAGCCATTCTGCCGCCCGATCCCAACTATCTTCTGACAGACCCCCACCTCCTTTGGCAGTACGGCTTTTTTTTGTCTTACTGGACAGTTTCCCATCTGCCTCTGTGTCATTATGACAGAACCCTTCTGCCACCAGGCAGGCCTGTCTTCAGCTCCTTGGTAGCTCACCTAAGTAGATAAGCTCCCCTACCACTTAACACCATTTAAACTGGTTGTCAATCCCGCTGTGATTGAAGCCTGACTATCTAGGGAGACCTGGCTATTAAAGGCAGAAGTACTTCCTTGTATCTTCAAGTTCAAATAGCTAGTGGTATCTTCATGATAAAAAAGGTAATGTGCTGTTCTTTGTTCTGCCAACTGTTGCTGTCCAGTGCCAGAGAGCTGATCTCTGCTAAAAGGTCAGTTGTTAACACCACCCTGTGGCAGGCTATTGTCTTCTGAGCCAGAGGTGTTAACTCTCCTTTCCAACACAGTGTGATCCAGCTCAGGAGGTGTGATAAGTGGCATAACTGGTTTTAAATCAGTTCTGGTTTCAGGCAACCGAAAGTAAATTTTTCTACTTTTATTTTTCCATTAAATCACATTCTGAAATTTAAGTAGGAAATAACTTTGAACGACTAGCATATTACCAAGTGGGGATATAGATCAGACATTTTCATCACACCGAGGCCTGTCTTATGGAAAATGTAGTTGAATTTACACAGTGAAATAGCACAGCAACTGTGAAAGCTCATTTTTACAATATATAGTGACACTTTTGTACATATCTTACACCCTGCCTTGTGGACTTACAAAGTACAATTTAGGGTGACGTATTCAAGAAAAGATAGCACATTGTATGGATGAGTGAAGGTCAGTACACTGTTATTTGTAAAGCTTTTCTCTCTCATCAACATTCTACTTGACAATCTTTGAATTTAAGTTTTGCTTTTTGGCAGAAAAGTATGATTTACTGTTCCTAAGCTGAAAGTCAAGTTGCCACTAGTGATCTATGTAATCTCAAATAATGGTTTCATTTCTTTCTGGGCATAATTAGACTTTCCCACACCACTGTTGCTGTTTCACTTTAATATTGGAAGGGATTTTCCACCTGCCTTTTCCAGGCTAAACAGGAAGTTGGCTAAGAGGCACAATAATAGATTGGACTGGGATCAAAACAATGAATAAGGAAAATGGATAATCACACAGCGGGAGGTGTGTGCATAGAAAAGCCAACTTATTGTCTGCCTCTTGAATACTTATATATCCCAACAGGTGCACGGAAATATGAAACTATGGGTTAAGAGGGATACAGGTAAGTAAGAAGGGCATTAGATAGTGCAGGGCACGCTCTATCCACTGTCTGAAATTATGTCACCCTTCTCCTAAAAAAACAAAAAAACATGCCTCATGCTTTCTAAAGTTCCCAGAACAGCTCTCAAACCTCTCTTTTAATGTCTTTGATTTTTATACTACAGTAATATTGCTTTTGTGTTCAGCTGACAGATTGAAAAACAGAACACATATACCCACCTTTCATCCTCAAGATAAAAGATAAGCAGTAGTCTGACCTTTTGCCTTCCCTAGTGGCTGATCCTCCAAGGATACTCCTGGTGTCTGTGTAGAACTTGCCCTCACTTTCACAGTTTCCCTGGATAGTGATTATCAGAGCAAACAATGGCACTGTGTAGCTGCAGTGCTCCATGGCACATGAACATTACTTCAGAAGCCACCTTTCCTGACTTTGATAATTCAGGTCATTAAAAATAAATCTATAGGAGCTTGCTTGCAGCAAAGGTCAAGCTAAAACTAAATTTCTAAACTCGTCATAGAAAGGCACTGCACTGCATCTCCTCTATGAAGTACCATACAATGCTATCGTATGCAATGATTGTTTTCAGCATAGAGACAACAATGCCATGAATCTGTGACAGGTTCTTTTTGTGTGTTGAGACTACTGGCTTGCTGTGCATTGATGTTAGTTATTGTCTTAATCAAGAACACTGATGTACTTCAGTCAGGGGAAATAAATATTATGCCCAATGTAAGTAACGTTTTAATGGATTCTTTTATTATTTCTTTAAAGCCACAAACTTTGGAGCACTTTTGTACAGAAAGCAGTACATTGCCTTTTTATGTGGGTGACGTTGAATAACACTGTCTGGAGCTCATCTCTGATAGTGAAAGAATTGTCTGAAAGACACGTTTGTTGTAGCACTATTATTTAGCATTGATATTCAATGATGAGATCATTGGTGTCAAGGGAGCCTTCTATCGGGGTGAGTTGATTTGCGGGCCTCTTTTGTCAAGGGGTCAGTTTCAGATGACAGAGCACTAGTGCCTCTCCGCGTACTATAGCATCTCATTGCATAAGTGCTTCATTAGCTCCCAAGGCTCCCTCTTTCTACCCAGACTACATTCAGGTAAGATTCACATTCACTCTGCAACCAAGGCTTCCTCTTTCTACCCAGGCCACACTCAGGTGAGATTCACATTCCTTTGGCTACCATGCCTTTTGAGCATAATGGCCCTTATTATATGTTGCACTGAGTTTTGCACCTAAGGTATCAGTAAAACAGGTCCCCAATAGCAACATGAGAATTGCAATGAGATCTCTGATAAAGCTGTATGCCTTTGTCACTCCTGTTTTGCTGAATACATTTTTTGGGGCTTTAGGACTTTGTGCACTTTACCACTGCTAGCCAGGGCAAAGGTTCTTGTACACTCTCCTTCAAACATGGTAAAGTTGGCCTACACCTAATTGGCATTTAATTGACTTTTAAGTCCCTAGTAAATGGTACTACATCTACCCAGGGTCTGTAAATTGAATGCTACTAGGGAGTCTCAGCACTCATTGTGCCACCCACTAAAGTAGCCTTTTATAAAATGTCTCAGTTTTAAACTGCCATTTTGACCTAGCAAAATAAACCTTTTGCCAGGCCCATATCTTCCTTTTTAATACATAAAAGCAAATCCTGATTTAGGCCCTAAAGGCTCATAGGGCAGGGTGCATTATATTTAAAAATTAGACATGAGTGTGTATGTACCCAGCCCCGCTTACACTTCAAAGGGCTTTGCCTCCTGCACACCCAAAGGAACTTGATATCAAACCTGCCCTGTCTTTTATCATCCCCAGACAGTTTGGCGTCTTGAGAGGGGAAGGGGAAGAATTTTCAGGTACCAGATGTGAGGGTGGGATAGGGAATCCCACATACGAAGGCTGGCATAAGGGATAAATATTGAACCTCCAGAGTCACTCATGAGAACACTCCTGGAAGTGTGGAAGTTACAGAAGAAGTATAGCCCTTCTGCCAGAGGGCTGTCCTGCTGGTTGAAGGACTGCCTTGCTGTCTGAGAAAGAAGACTGGACAAGCTTACCTTCATCCCTGGCTAAACGGAGTGACTACAAGGGTGAGTTGGCTGACCTCCTTTGTAAGCTAAAGAGAAACAACAAGCTTCAGAGGCCCCCCTACAACTGCCCAGCTGTACTGCAGGAACTGGACCTGCGTGGACCTGCAATTGGACCTGCATAAGCCCTGCTGGCCTCTGCTGGAGTGAGTCCCTGATCCCCAAGAGGTGCCTCCCCAGGTCCAGGACCCTTGGCTGGCATCAGAGTACTCTCCTCTGCAAGAGAGGTTTGGGGCTCCTTTTGGAGGAGACTCTGCTGCCCGCAACAACCATCAGACATGCTCTTCGCCCTACAGTGCAAGAGCCACACTTTGCTCTACACAACGTCAGCCCACATTGACTGTTCACATTAAGTTACAGCAACACCCGTCCACGATGCCTGACCTGATCTTCGCTCTACAATGACGATAGCCTGTGAGGCCCAGCCTGCTCTTCGTACTACAGCAATGACCATCCACAACACTTTCCCTTCTCCACGTGAGCCCCTCCACTGTGAACGGAACTCTTCATTCTGGTCCTAGAAAGTAACTTTTCAGCCAGACAAGCCTGGTCCCTGTGTCCTACCCATGCTCCATCATGGTCAGCCTGAACATGAGACTTTTCTCCAGCCTAGCCCAACCAGATGACCGTGAGTGGTGCTTTGTGCTTTTAGGGGCTATTTTCATTTTAAACTTTGAAATTTACTATCTCTGGTTCTATTGATTGGGTTTTTGTTCCTTCTAGTATCATTTTATTTTTTAAATAGTACTCTATTCCTTCAAATTGGTTCTGAATTTTTCTTGTGTTGTTTCACTTTTGTTACTGTTTGTGTACTACATAAATACTTCACACATTGCCTCTAAGTTAAGTCTGACTGCTTTTGTGCCAAGCTATCAGAGGGTAAAGTACAGATAAATTTAGTGCAACTTTTGTGGTTCACCCTGAGAAGGATTTTAGTTCTTTCCTGAGTGCGGCTTCCAGTCCCCTCAGCCAATAACCTTACAGGCAGGGTTGGGAGTTTCGGGTATTGAGTATCAGAATAAGGATTAATATTGTATCATTTCCTCACCTTATTCCACAACAGTTTATGGCTTTCTAGTAACTAAATGCCCTGTTGATATCAATATGTACATACACAAATTATTCTGAGAGTGAGGAAGGGGTGTGCGTCTTCCTTCTTTTCTGGGTGCATGTGGAGCATGCTTGGACTTTCACCTGTACAATGTGAGGTTATGTTGGCAGAATTAGAGAACATGCATGGACATCTGTCTTTCTATTGTGCTGTACTAGATCTGTATTTTTCCCTTAAAGTATCTCCTTGGCAGTAGCATTTCATAAATTGGTTAGTTTTATTTTTCTTAATGACCAGTGTATCTAAACAACATATTTTTTTAGAGTTTGATACACTTTAATATCAAAGAGGTTTCTATAGTTTACTTCCCCAGGGACACATCGTATTTGGTCAATGTTATATAAAAAGAAGTCCAGAAACATGATTTTAACATTTTTCAATATAGGCTAGTCAAACAGAATGTGTTGCAAATTTGGATAGATTAGTTCTCGACAAGAAAGGAATAGTGCATGCTGGGAGCTGAAATCCAGTCAGACATGTCAGATGTGCGCACACAGCGAGACTGCAGTTGTTTCAGATCTCATTTGCACCTGCGCTGGGGGAGGTGAGGAGCGAGGAGGTCTTTTCTTAGGATAAGAAACACATGAAGCCCAAAGGAGAAGAGTAAGGAAATGAGAGCTGTGGCATCCAGCTTGAGCTGGTGTGCACCGCTGACTGAGAAGCAGCACTGACGAGCGCCAACTGCGGGGAAGCTGTCAGGAGCTCCCGTCTAAGCTCTTCTAGCAGGTGTCACTGGAAGATAATGGCATCAAGGAAAAGTAGGACAGAAGAGAAAGGAAAGATGGGCAAACATCATTTATACACCAGGGCAAAATATAGGTAGAACTTTGCGTTGTTTATGATATTGTCTAATTATTCTATAATGTTTTTAGTTTAATTCGATCTGTTTACACCAGTCGTATTTACCTTATATAGATTCGTGCATTAAAAGCATGCATTTAAGATGCAGTTGTAATAAATTTGATGCAAAGATTCACAACACGCTTATCTCGAAAATAAATAATGTAACCAACATCGAGACATCTTTCCAAGATATTCTCGATTCCAATACTTACTTAAATGTTTCCACATCTTTCCAGAATCGCTGGCGGCATTTAATTACAGCTTTTAGTTGCTGTCACTTAACACAAAAAAACTACCATTCTTTGCAAAATGTGGCAAGGGCCCCTTGTGCTTCCCGAGTCACAGCCATTGGGCAGAGTGGGAAAATTGGGAAGGGGAACATTTCCTGAAGAATTTGCGACAGGTCTTTAACACAAAACAGTTTAAACATGAACGCGGTAGCAAGCTTTCAAATATTTTAATTACAATTGCTTGGCCTTGCTGGGACAAACACATGGCGACTCGAAAAACTATCACTAGCGACTGAAATTTGTGTTGTGAAATCGTGGTGAATCTGCCGTTGTAGAGACGTGCAACGGGAAGGAAAGATGGATTATGTACTCACACGGAGCCTTCTATGGTAAATCGACGACTTCTCACAATGAATCCTTTTCCATGATAAAACATTTTTACATAGTTAGGTAGGTGCCAGTTACAGACATTCAGTTCAGTGCTCTTTGTGTGTCAGTTACCAAACTCAAGGCCTGATTTAGAGTTTGGCGGACAGGGTACTCAGTCTACCAAACACTCGTTCTGCCCGCTCTGTTTAGAGATTGGCAGACCATCAGCTCTCTATTGGCAATGTCCCAGTTGGCTCTCTCAATGGAAAGCTTCTTCCGACGGCCTAAGCGCTGGCTCTGGGAGTAAGGGCCGATTGTCTGATGTCCTGTTTTCAGTTTCTCATCACTAGGGAAAGCTGGATGGTGATGAACAACAAAATAAAAATAATGACCCCTAAACCCTGCATTGCTTTTTGCAGATGACACCCTTCTGCTCTCCCGAACTCCATGTGGGCTCCTAAATCTCCTTAACAAATTCACTGAGGGGCATATTAGCAAGACCGGCGATAAAATTATCGCCGTTTTAGCGGCAGGAAACTGCCGCTAAAACGGCGATAATGGGCTTGCTAATATGCGTTATAGAATTCCAATAGAAGCCCAGGTTAGATGTCCTGCACATCTAACCTGGGCTTCTATTGGAATTCTATAACGCATATTAGCAAGCCCATTATCGCCGTTTTAGCGTCAGTTTCCTGCCGCTAAAACGGCGATAATTTTAACGTGGGTCTTGCTAATATGCCCCTGAGTTTTGTGGTGCCCGAGGCTCGGAGGTGAATCCCACTAAAGCAAAAATTGTGGGGCATATTAGCAAGGGCACTATCGTCGCTTTAGCGGCACTTTTTGCCGCTAAAGCGGCTATATTCATATCGCCCTATCAGCAAACTGTCTCTAACAGCAGTTAGCGACAGTTTGCGGGCATTAGCGCCCGTTTTTTTACCGCTTTGCATGTCAGCGATATTTATCGCTAATGACATGCAAAGTGGGCGTTCCGACGAACAAACCTGGGAAACACCCGCTAACAGGCCTATCGCCTATTAGCAAGGTGGCCATGGCCCCAGTTAGCGACGTGAAAAGTCGCGCTAACCGGGGTCATCGCCATTTATTTAACACCTGCAATTAGCAGGTGTTAGCCATACCTAACATGGGGGGTGGATTATGCTGATACGACCACAGGGTCGTATCAGCAAGGTGTTCTCCCTTCTCCATGCAACATCGCTGGTTTTTCAGCGATGTTGGCCCATTCCCTCGCTATCGCTGGAATATTCATCGCCATAGCGCTAATCGTTGCTAATACAGCGTTAGCGTGGCGATATATTCCAGCGATAGCCGGCGATAAAAAAAATCACGCTAAGCAGGGTTAGCGATGATTATCGCCTCTTCTTGCTAATATGCCCCTGTGTTTTTTAACTCACAGAAAGCTTATAAAGGTAAAATTTTAATGAAAGGGGAGCCCTTGCAAATAGTTGGAAGGTTTGATTATCTGGGGATCAGAATAGACAAGAGCAGAATTTGGAAATTTCATGTTGAGAAAAGTAAATTGGTGTTGTTACATGCCACTTCTGCTATTAACAAGAGGGTTAAGACAACCTCTCCTAAGTCTGTATCCCCAGCTAGAGAGGACTATAGGGCAAACGTCCAGGCTGCAGCACTCTATGGGGCATACGTTTAGGGGATTACAAACATTAAAGGTCTAATAACTAAAGAAAATAATTTATTGAGATTCCTATTCAGGCTGCCTCAGAGTACCCCTACCCTACAATTATTTTTTGATACAGGGATCAAGAGGGTGGGTGATCTGGCAATGCTGAAACCCCTTTTATATTGGGTTAGAAAGTGGCATACCAACGAGCTCCATCACTATAGATTGGCAGTGGACGAAGCACTGGGCCTGAACAAGGTGCAACTGACTACCTGGTTTAAGTTTGTCAAACTTCATCTCAGCGACTTAGGCCTGGGAGAGTTTTGGAACAATCCAACCACTATTGGAGCGGGCATATAGGCCAGAATCATAGCCACCTTCTGTAACAGAACTGCCATTGAATACCACCGTAAGGCTTAGTCAGGGGGTCTGGTGGAAGAATGTCTAGCCTGTAAACCAACCTCTGCAAAAAACTATTTTTAGTTCAGATCCAAACTCCTATAGCTAGCACACTATTTATAAAATTCAGGTTGGGAACACTGTTAGTCAACACATTTACAAATGATTGGAAAACGCATCAACCAATTTCGACAACATGTGGGTTCTGTAACTAAGCAAGTGAGGATACTGAACATGTGCTATTTTCCTGGACAAAATACGATATGCACAGGAGGAATTGGCTGAAACCATTGCACTCCTCCATTGGAGTGAGACACTACCAGGAAACTTACCAAGCTTGCACACAGACACAAGCCAAGTTATAGCCTTTGGAATCATCCGATTCCTATATGCAGTATGGCTATCTAGGAAAAAGGCGGGAGTCCTATTCTAAACATCGCAGGCATCAAATTGTCTAATATTACCCCAACCTCGGAGTATCGATGGGAGCTATGCACTGAAAACATAACAACTGTTTCTTATGAAAATATTATGCTGCTATATTTATGTTTTTAATTCTTTTTGTAATATGACTCCTGGAACCAATGTTGAATTGCGGTACATTTTGAAGGTAATTTTTTACAAGAAACATTTTTTTTTATCTATGTAATGTGGTTTTAATTATATTTGTAGTGTTTTATAGGCACGTGCCTGAAAAAACCTTAATAAAGGATGGACCCTACACCAAAGTGAAAAACTCCCTGGGTGTAAGTGGTCAGTGGTTATTTGTTTTTCAAACTAAAATGTACATTTTGGGAGTTTGTTTTTGAAAAACAAAAAGATTGGTGGATGGCCATCAGAACCTACAGCGGCTGTACACCAAAGCTTTGGCACTTTCAGAGGAACAGTTGTGATGGCGTTTCCTCTGGAGGTAGGGAGACCACCGATGGGCTAGCACAAAGCTTTACATTTATCAGGTGGTATTTCATCAGGGTAGCAGACAGAGGAGCATATTCCCAAGAACGTGTGATAACCACCGCAAGTGTAGCTTAATGCAACCCTTCATATCACAGTCTATCGCGGTAAAACAACTCCGTGTCAACGTGGTATTCACAACATGGTGGTACCATGCGATAGTCAAACGACAACGCATCAAATGAACGCATTAAAAACTAAACGACGCCGCAAAAACGCGAAACCGCAACGCGACAATAGTAGCGATGACGCCAATCGCGATACAAAAATCTACGAAAACCAGCCACAGGCCTGCAATTCCCACGCGTCATGCGGGGAAAATGCACTATAAAAGTAGAAAAAAAACATACCAACAAAAGCCAAACAACAGCGAAGCACAATGGAGGCATCCGGAGCAAGTACAGAGGACAACCAGAACCCCACAAGCCCCCCGGAGGAACAGCCAGGGACCTCGGGGTCAGGGAAGGACAAGGACAAGAAGAGTATGAAGAAGCGGTTCAGTCCGCAGGAAAACAGGATCCTGATAACGGAGGTGATAGAACACCATCTAACACTGTTCGTCACCTCCACTGTGTCATTGGCAACTAAAAATGGAATATGGCAGACCATCGTGGACAAGGTGAATGCAGTCGGAGTGCTGAAGAGGACAATGGACGAGGTAAAGAGGTGCTGGAATGATGTGAAGCGCAAAACCAAGCTGAAACTCGCAAACAACCGGAAGGCAGCAATGCAGACTGGAGGTGGGAGTCCAGCGCCACAGGAGGAGCTGGACGAGATGGAGGAAATGGTGTCCACAGTCATCAGTGGGGAGACGGTGGCAGGAGTTGGGGGAGCAGACACTGCTCAACATGACCGGACACAACGGCAACAGGGTGAGTAACCACCAGGGACTGGGGGACGGGGGGAGATGGGCACAATGACACACATGCACAATTAAGCATAGCACATTTGCGGACAAACCATGCCCCAGACCCACAACTCCCACCAAGAGACCAATGCACACAGGAATGCAACATCTCAGCACTGCATAAGCACAGAACCCAGAGGCACACCGCATGAAAGGGATAAGGGCAGCTAAATCAGAGCTGCAGGGGCGACTCCCCCAAAATGTGGCACACACACATTACATGCAGAGCACATCAACATTGACAACGATGTGGTACAAACCGCAACACGTCTACAACAGAACAGAGGGCACAACTGGTGCCGCATGTGCGTAGAAACTGGCCAATCACATTTGGCACTGCAGGGAAACGTGAGTTGACAATGTACAAGTACAAACACACATCCGTGATGTAGTCGGAATGTCCAGTGTTCCGCATCAAATAGGCAGCTCCCCCCAAACAGTCACAATGTACACTGTCATGCAGTCTGAACGTAAACATGTACAATGTGTCAACATACATGTGAACACAATGTTAAACTGCATCTCCCCTTCACATTGCAGGGGGAAATCCAACACCTCCTGCAGAGCAGTCCGAACCTCTCTTCTCTGATGATGAAGAGGACCACCACACCTTCGACTCCGACGCCCTCCAACAGCTCTTGGAGAGCCACCGCAGCCCACTTCCAGGATCAGGGCAGCCCAGCTGCCACGAGGAGAACCCACCCCCTGCACAGCACACACAGCAGGCAGCACCCACCACCACGGTTGCCACCCAGGACCCCCACGACAAACACACGGACTTCCAACGCCGTGTGTTGGGGTGCCAGGAGAAGCTGGCTGAACAGGTGCAGGTGGGGAACGACCGCATGGCAGCCAAACTAGACGCCATATGTGGGTGTCTAAGTCCCATCAGGGACCACTCACAGTCCCTAACGGACACCCACAGTCCGCTCCATGCTCTCCAATGGACCATGGCTGACATCGCTAGAGTCCTGACTCTGTGACAAGAACGACTGTCTAGTCCGAGTGCCTCCACCAATCTCGCCAGGGAGTTGGGACACATGCAGAGGATCATGGAGAACATGGAGCGGACGCAGGCGGAAAGAGCGGCTGCCACAGCTGCACACCAGCGAGAGGTAGCTGGGTCCCTCAATGCCCTGAAGACCCTCCTCATGGCATTGCTGCCACAAGGCCTGGCGCTGATGCATGCTGCTGCTACCACCCCATCCACATCTCCGGCCCCTGATGTGTCAGTGCCACACAGTGCTGGAGACAGAACACCACCAGCCACATGTGAGGCACATGCAACAGCAGAGGACGAAGATGCGGATGATTCTGCCATCGTGGTCAGGAGGACGCAGTAGCATTCATCTCTGCCATGTGGCCTGTTTCTGCTTGGTTCTACCCTCTGCATCATCACCTTCCACTGTCCCCCGATGCACTCTGCGACACTCACCTTGGACCTCGACATGGACTGCCATATTCTGTTTGGTCACCAATGACACAGCTATCAGACTGCGGACTGAAGTCCTCCTCTCCTGATGTACCTGTCATTCCCTGAAGGTCTCTGGCTGGCCCTCCACAGGCCGACAATGTGAAGTGGGGTTGGCATGGCCCTGTACTGCTCCAGCTGCTACACTCCCTTGAATGTGCAATAAACATTCTTATTCACACAGATGTGTCATGTCTATGATCTTTCAAGTGTGGAAGTATGGATGAATGTAGGGTTAGTGATTCCCCCTTACGTCCATGTTGCCCATGTTGTGGGACTTTTGTCACAGGGTGACACATTGCCGATTGCAGTCCGGGTGGCGCCGACACTACAATAGAGACACATCCAGTAGTCACTTCCTTGTCCAGCCCAGGACGGAACCACGCCCAGAGCCCCCGGGTCATTGTTCACACCCTTACGCTGGACTGGCATACGCCAGGACAGCCCACTCTAATTACGAACACAGGGGGGTACGAAAACGCTACATGTCCCAGGTCTTCACTGTAGGGATCTGCAGCTCACAGGTCTAGTTGTCAGCATGCCACAGCCACTCCCTCACGGCTGGTGTACACCCACACCACACCCATCCAGCACAGGCGTCACAGGACATGTGACCCTGCCAATGAAAAGGGCCTGGCGCACGTGCTGGACGCCATTTCCACTCTCTCTGACTGGGTGTCTCCGTGTAGTTCTCATGTATGCATGGGGGCCTAGGGCCCTGCCACCTCACATTGCCTAGTGCCGGGGGTGACATGATGGCGTCCACACCACGGGACTCAATCATTAAGGGTCCATGGCTAGCGGTGCACAGACTTGGTGGCACCGGATACACTGCGGCAGGCACAGGCACACCGCCACGGGACGGTGTCTTGCGGTGCAGTGAGATAGGGGCACCTAAAGTGCTGAGCGGGTGTGCAGCCTGCGATGATGCACCATCCTGGCGGTCTGGACTGGCAAGGATTAGTGTGAGCCCTGCTGGACCGCAGTGTAGGCCTGAGCCAGCGGGCAGGGCGGGCCTTCCGCCACGTGGTGTTGCCTCGCGGTTCACAGAGTTAGTGGCACCTCAAGCGCTGTGCGGGTGCGCAGCCTGCGATGATGCCGTGTGCACTGATGTGGTCTCTGCCATTGCGAAATCAAGACCCAGAATCATGTGTGTGACTTGGTGGCCCGCAGTGCGGGGCTGCATGATGTGGAGGGTGCCATGGTCGCGGGCAACGGGCTTGGAGATCCCTCTGGAACGCGGTGGGCCCTCTTGGAGACATGCCAGTGGTGGAAGGTGAGCAGTGAGGCCTGGTTGCACAGGGGCGGGCAATAACCGCTGGGCGGCGGGAGGGGCTGGGGTGCAGCAGCCTGTGTGCGCAGGGGCGGGCAAGTGTTGATGGCATGTGCAACTGTATGGACTCTGCCATTCATGTCTCTGGAAACTGTTTCAGGTGAGGGACCTGGGGGACTGCTGTGAATACCGGCACGTGGTTGGAGACACACCGGTGGCAGCAGGTGAGCAGTGAGGCCTAGGTCCGCAGTGTCGGCACTCTCTCACCCTCTCTTTCTCTCTCCCTCTCTCCCTCTCTCTTTCTCTCTCCCTCTCTCCCTCTCTCCCTCTCTCTTTCTCTCTCCCTATCTCCCTCTCTCCCTCTCTCTTTCTCTCTCCCTCTATCCCTCTCTCCCTCTCTCTTTCTCTCTCCCTCTCTTTCTCTCTTTCTCTCTCCCTCTCTCTCCCTCCCTCTCTCTTTCTCTCTCCCTCTCTTTCTCTCCCTCTCTCTCCCTCTCTCCCTCTCTCTTTCTCTCTTTCGCTCTCTCTCTCTGTACTGTGATGGACGCATGGCACACCTTCTGATCCAGATTTCTGTTTTGCAGGCTGTGACTTACAGAATGTCCTGAGACGACCCACCATGCCTCTTCAGATTTTTCTTTTTTTGGTTTCTTCTGTAATAAACGTATTGTTTGGATATTATGATATGGATGTATGATTTCCCTTTTCTGACCACACATGAATGTTGGGTGTTGTGATTGTGCGACTTCAGGCGATTTGTTTGGTTCATGATTTCGTGGAGTTGAGGTGCAATATCTTTGTTCGAAGGGGGGGGTGTTCACGGGGTAGGGCCCGGGGGAGGGGGGGTGGGGTCCTGGGGGTGGTGGCGGTGGGTGTTGTTGACCTATTGGGGCTCCGGGCTGCATGATCGGTAGCTCCAGGGCATCTGTTGTTCTTCATGTGTGGCTATGGGCTGTGCTCCCTTGTCTGGTGCCGGTTGTCGTATGACTTTACACCAGGTAGGAGCAGGTGTTAGTTTCCTGCTGCTAACACGCATTAGCGCATGTTTTGTGATCTTATCGCCGATCTGGCTGGTCGTTGAGAATGTTGTGGAGTGGTGTTGTCGCAGCTTTTTGCACGGGGACGCATACTCTGAATAGCATTAGTGTTAGTTGCCGGGGTCATCTGTGGGGATGTTTTTTGCGACTGCTATCGCAGGTAAACTGGTGTTATGGGCTGTTAGCACCAGTTTGGGAATGGGGAGATACATTTATCGCGGATTTGGCTGCGATAAAGTGCCGATAACTCGGCGAAAGCTACTTGAGAATATGCCCCAGAATGTCTTTCACCAACTTGATGGACGATAAGACTCCTGCCAAACCCTCAATCAGACCCATAATTTTCTAGTGTGGTTCCTTCAATGTTATTTCCATGTCTCCACGCTTATGAAGATGCAGATGTCTCAATAGCATCCATTGAATAATGTATTATACAAGATATGAGTTTGCTGTTGATTAAAGCCTTAAATCAGAGAAAATGTAGAAATCTTGAAGCATATGAATGCAGTGAACACCTGCAGCATGTTCACACACATGTTCTTGTCCAGGGGCAAAGGAGCTATCTGACACTGCACATTGACATTTTAAATCAAACCCTGAGGTGTTCTTCATTGTGTTAACAGATCATTATATGTTAGTGCTTTACTCTAAATTGCATGATGCATTGGAGTTTCAGGATCTTAACGCCCTTCAAGGTTGTGTTTACCTCTTAGCCCAAGTCAAAATGGTCTGCTTACATTTTATTTAGTTGTGTTTCCTATTGCTAAGAGGTGAGTTATAATGTCAAGCAAAGCAAGACTACACCAATGTATTACTTACTGATTGATTATGCTGGATATTGGGCAGGTAGATCTTTTATGGATTGGTGTTGAGAAATATTTCATGAATTGATCAGTGTGTTTTGCATGTGATTTTTTGGAATCTAAGTTTCTGTCTTTATTGCATCTGTCGTTGACTTTTAATTTTTTATAGATTATGAATTCTGAAAATTAACCATTATATATATATATATATATATTTATATATATAGACACACATATATATAGACGTATAAATAGACATGTATATGTAGACAGATATATAGTATATATATATATATGAATATATATTATCTACTGGCGGTCGCCAGTAGATAGTTATAGTTACAACCTATTATCCATAGGAAATCCGCGACATTCTATTTGAAATAACTCTCTTGCCGGTTGACGTATCTTCGCGAAATTTTCAAACTTTGTGGCCCGCTCCGGTCCGCTCCTACCCTGAAAGTCTCGGGGGATTCGTCAAGCGGGGGCCGAGAAAAAGGGGGTCCCAAAACGCGTTTTCCCCATGCACTTTTCCATAGGAAACTTTAGACACGGCTACAGCCCGAACTGCTGAACGGAATTACACCAAATTTGGCAAAGAGGTAGTTCTTGGTTCAGAAAGAACCCTTTTGTTAAATGGTGTAAATCCGTTCAGTAGTTGCTGAGAAAATGAAAAGTAAAAAGTTAGTGATATCTATGGCCGAGTAGGGTCCGCGTACCCTCAGCGCACCCTGCGCGCACCGTCCCGATCACGAGCTGCATGTTAATTGGCTGTCAGCTGGCTGTCAACATTCCGATTCAGGAAATGTTGGCAGCCATTTTGTCCCTCGGTAGAACCGAGGGACAGAAACAAGTGCGCAAAGCGCACAAAGGGGGCAGGGTAGAAACACCCTGACCCCCTAGGTTTGCCTCAGGGGTCCCACAAGGACCCCTGGGCAAAAAAAAAAAAAATTTAAAAAAATCAGCAGGATGCGCTCAGGGTGCGCGAATCCTGCCGAAAAAAAATCGAGCGCGGTCTCCGCGCTTCGATAGTTAATTGGCCCCGGGTGGCCCAAGTCCCGGGGGCATGGTGAGGGGGATAATTTAATGTGTGGGGGCCTCAAGGGCCCCCAAGCCCCGGGGACCGCCACCCCCGGGCTTTTTAAAAATGGTGCGGGAGGGCTCTGAGCCCTCCCGCAGCCCCGGGGACCACCACCTCCCCGGGCTTTTTTTGTATACATTATAAAACCTGTGTGGGGGGCTCCAGCCCCCCACACGCCCGGGACCGCCACCTCCCGGGGCACTAAACATTTTAATATGGGGGTCCGTTACGGATCCCCAGAGCCCCGGGACCACCACCTCCCCGGGGCTGTGTACTGAATGGAAGGGGGCCGCGCGGCCCCCTCCTGGAGCCCTTGATGGCCCTGGGGACCACCACCCCCAGGGCCGGCTCCTGCAGTGTCCCGGGGTGCCTACCCCGGGACACTGTAGTTTGCTATGGCAGGACGGAGCCTCGCGGCTCCGTCCTGCCATAGCAAACTGCTTTGGATATTGGAAGAGAGAGCAGGGAAACCTGCTCTCTCTTCCAATATCCAAAGCGATTGCTTTCCACATGGGGAGCAGCATGTCAGCTGCTCCCCATGTGGAACAGCAATGCCGGCTCCCAAGGGACGTGGGGAGCCGGCGGGACTGTGGGGGATTGGGGACCCCCACAGTCCCCAACGGAGAGGGCCAGCCCGGGGGATGGGGTCCCGGGGCAAGTAGTGGCTCGGGAGGGGCCACGCGGCCCCCTCCCAAAAAAGAGATTTTTTTTTTTTTTTAAATGGAAAGGCCGGCCCCGGGGGATGGGGTCCCCGGGGCCTTAAAATGGCCAGAGGAGGGGGCCACGCTGCCCCCTCAAAATAATAAATATAGAGGCCATGCCCCGGGGGATGGGGTCCCGGGGCCAATACAGGCCCAGGGAAGGGGGCCACGCGGCCCCTTCCCGTTTTTTTTTTTTTTGTAATTTAAAAAGGGGTAAGGCCCTGGGGGATGGGGTCCCCAGGGCCCAAAAGAGAAAAAAGGAAGGGGGCTACACAGCCCCCCTTCAGGGGACAAAAAAATAAAAACGATCGGGCCCGCAGTCCCCGCCCCCTTCCTTCACCACTCTGCAAACGCGCCCCTGGCGCGTTTGCAGAGGGGGAACAAATTCCCCTTGAATACTGGGGGTCCCTGAGGGCCAACTAGCCCACCAGGAACCTCCAGTATGCGCCAGGGGCTGCCTTGCAGAGACGTGTAGAGAGGCCACACCCCTTTACACCTCTCTGCAACGCAGCTCTGTGGCGCTTTTGGAGGTATATGGTGGGCTAGTTGGACTCCGGGGACCCTCAGGATTCAAGGGGACTTAATCCCCCAACTTAAAACGCGCCACGGGCGCGTTTGCACAGTGGTGAAGTGAGGGGCGGGGCTTCAGGTGACATGTGTGCAAACAGGCCCCGTGGCGCATTTTAAGATGGGGAATTAAATCTCCTTCAATCCTGAGGGTCCCTGGGGCCAACTAGCCCAACAGGTACATCCAGAAAGCGCCACAGAGCTGCGTTGCAGAGAGGTGTAAAAGGGTGTGGCCTCTCTACACGTCTCTGCAACGCAGCCCCTGACGCATATTGGAGGTTCCTGGTGGGCTAGTTGGCCCCTAGGGACCCTCAGGATTCAAGGGGACTTAATCCCCCAACTTAAAACGCGCCACGGGGCGCGTTTGCACAGATGTCACCTCAGGCCCCGCCCCCTCCCTTCACCATTGTGCAAATATTCCTCTAAAATCAGCCGAAATAGGAATTCCGATTTACTCACCTGTTATAAGGAGAGACCTCAGTGCTGTATCTTTCAGCCCAGTACTGGTCCTGAAAAGTAATTTTAACCGTACTTACCAGTAACTTGAATTTCCTTCCATAGGCTAACATTGACTGGTTTCACTTGGAAATTCTTCTAAGTGTGGAGTTTTGGAACTTTAAAATATTCCTCTAAAATCAGCCGAAATACGAATTCCGATTTACTCACCTGTTATCAGGAGAGACCTCAGTGCTGCATCTTTCAGCCCAGTACTGATCCTGAAAAGTAATTTTAACCGTACTTACCGGTAACTTGAATTTCCTTCATAGGCTAACATTGACTGGTTTCACTTGGAAATTCTTCTAAGTGTTGATTTTTGAAACATACAAATATTCCTCTAAAATCAGCCGAAATCCGAATTCTGATTTACTCACCTGTTATCAGGAGAGACCTCAGTGCTGCATCTTTCAGCCCAGTACTGGTCCTGAAAAGTAATTTTAACCGTACTTACCAGTAACTTGAATTTCCTTCCATAGGCTAACATTGACTGGTTTCACTTGGAAATTCTTCTAAGTGTGGAGTTTCGGAACTTTAAAATATTCCTCTAAAATCAGCCGAAATACGAATTCCGATTTACTCACCTGTTATCAGGAGAGACCTCAGTGCTGCATGTTTCAGCCCAGTACTGATCCTCAAAAGTAATTTTAACCGTACTTACCGGTAACTTAAATTTCCTTCATAGGCTAACATTGACTGGTTTTCAGCAAAAAAGTTTCAAAGTGTTGATTTTCACAAACTACAAATATTCCTTAAAAATCGCCTGTATGACTTAAACGCATTCTTTCAACTGTTTACAGGAGATGCACCAGTGCTGGATCCAGGATCCAACACTGAGTAAGAAAAAGTAACGAAAACAGTTTTTACCTGCTAAGTGAATTTCCTTCCATAGGATAACATTGGTGATTCTATGAGAAGAAATTTCTAAGTGTCAACTTTTAAAATACAATAATATTCCTTAAAAATCACGACTGTAACCAAAACGCTTTTACTCAACTGTTTACAGGAGATGTACCAGGACTGAATCTAGGATCCAGTCCTGTGGTTAGAAAAGTAATCCATAAAGTAACTAATTGCATTTAACTAGAAATTCACATTGAGCTGAATGTTGCATTGTGTTTGAAAATGTGTTGCCCATTGCAACAACTGTAACTACTGTACTTAAAAGTCTATTGCCTATCTGCAAAGTATTTAAACTAAAGTAATTCATTAAGAGAAAGTATTTTTTGTAATGTAATGTATAATGTAATTACAATGTAATTTAAAAAATAAAATATGTAAAAAAAAATTGTTTCTAAAAATGTAGTAAATCAGTATGAAAAAAATTAATATAACAATTAATACATTTAAAAATTGTCATTTACAAAACCTTTGAAATTCACTAAAAAAACGTAGGTTTCAGGCACGTTATAGTTAGAAATTAGCATTTAAAAAACCTTTGAAATTCACTGAAAAAACCATAGGTTTCAGACATGTTATAGTTACAAATTAGCATTTAAAAACCTTTGAAATTCACTGAAAAAACCATAGGTTTCAGACACGTTATAGTTACAAATTAGCATTTAAAAACCTTTGAAATTCACTGAAAAAACCATAGGTTTTAGGGACAGTTATAGTTACTTGGACATTGCACTCGTACAAAACCCGTGAAATTCCCCCGTTATAGTTAGTTCAGCTAACTATAACTCGCGCCCCGCAATGCACTGCTGATGACGTCACATATTACATCACTCATGACATGGTCAGTGACATCACTGATGACATCACTGATGACATCTCAAATGACATCACTGATGACATCATCCACGTGATAATCTGATGCACCTCCTCACACCCTAATATAACCTTTGATACACCCACTCTAAATTACAGACTGCCATTCGCAAAACCATAGACACTCCAACACCAATAACTACATACCCACTCACTGATTCTTAGGTCTACACACACACATCCACTCACTCACCCGTACAGTCACTCATACTTACGGTCACTCAGTACAGGACTATCATATGCACTCATACTCCTATATAGACACTCAAACACCGCCACTCATCCATAGAGGTACTCACACACCTAGTCAGTCATGCAAATAATTAAACACACTACCATTTACTCACCTATACAGTTATACACACACCAGCTCACTTACTCATACAAATACTAGCACATTCTTACGCTCTTATACAAACACTGATACAAGCACACACTCATCCATACAGCCACTATCACAATCAGTCACTCTCGCTTATAGCTATTTATATACTCCAACACACATATATACTGCCTTTCACATATGTAGTTACTCACACATGTACCACTGGGACATACATTCACTCACTAACACACTCTTACACACACTTACCCACCCATAAGTCTATCACAGATGCACTCTTGAAACCATCCACCCAGTGAATCACCCACTCACACATCTATGCACAGAGTCGCACACACCCCTCCCACACAAACACTCAGGCACCCATACAGATACTCACACAAGCATTCAATAACTCAAATAGACACTCATGTAGCTATTCACAAACACATGCAGCCACTTACACAGCAACAGACAGACGGATACAGACATTCACCCAGTTTAGTCACTAACCCATGCATTCAGTAAGATACGTTAAATCACTCACTTATACAGTCAGTCACGCACCTACTAAATCATCCATACAGACACTTACACACCCACTCATTCTTCAATACGTCTTTTCCTATATATATTAAAAATATTTAAACTTTAGAGAAACACACAGTCACTGGATGATGTCATCAGTGATGTCATTTGAGATGTCATCAGTGATGTCATCAGTGATGTCACTGACCATGTCATGAGTGATGTAATATGTGACATCATCAGCAGTGCATTGCGGGCGCGAGTTATAGTTAGCTGAACTAACTATAACGGGGGAATTTCACGGGTTTTGTACGAGTGCAATGTCCAAGTAACTATAACTGTCCCTAAAACCTATGGTTTTTTCAGTGAATTTCAAAGGTTTTTTAAATGCTAATTTGTAACTATAACGTGTCTGAAACCTATGGTTTTTTCAGTGAATTTCAAAGGTTTTTTAAATGCTAATTTGTAACTATAACATGTCTGAAACCTATGGTTTTTTCAGTGAATATATATATGTATATATATATATATATATATATATATATATATATATATATATATATATATATATATATATATATATATATATATCCAAAGGACTCGAACTCCCGCAACCTCCAAGCGGCGATGAAGGAGAAACAGACCCCACAGTATCAGGCAAGATGTTTTATTAAGACCTTCTCCTCGCGAACGATGACGCGTTTCGGGCTCCAAAAGCCCTTGTTCACATATATATATATAGGTTTTTGGATAATGAAACAGTCACTGCAAATATAGTTATATACTCAGTCAGGTCCTTCAAATTCAAAAAATTACGTGACCAAAAACTTTCGTGGTGGTTAAGTGAATATTTTTGTGTGCTACATATAAAATTGTTACTTTAGCCACAATTGCTATATTTAATTTATTTATAAGGCTGTAGTTCTATATCAGGATTTGTAATTTAGACGTGAACAGATATATTGTAAGTTTGATACTACAATATAGAGAAGAAAGAATTCATATATGCAACCAGAAAAGGAGTCTTTAAAACACGTGTCAGGGCTGGTGCACTTGACCTTGTGCATGCAGTTTTATTGCTAGGGCAACTTGGCATTTAGAACTACCTGCCAAGCCTTAACCTGCTCATCTACTACTTGTAACTCATCCCTAAGGTAAGCTGCACCTACGCTATAGTGTAATATTAAGTCACCCATCCAGACAAGTACTCCTTTAAACACACCTAAGAAACCCCCCCTTGTGTTTGCCTTATCACATGAAAGTGGCAGGGGCAGCTATAGCGTAGCACACTTCTTCTATTATACCATAAATAACATTATCTACTGCCCATGGATAGAGACAAAACTGCGGAGGAGCTTTTTTAAAGCTTGGCCAAAGGTAACACAGTGGCCGCATCCACCAAAAGTGGGAACCCTTCACGCACTGAAGGATTAAGAGAAAAATTCATGAGAGTAGAGAGACTAAAGAAAAACTAGCATGCCAAATGGTGGGATGGGGTGACGCTCAAGCAATACCTCAGATTGAACAGAATTCCTAGAGGCCTAAGGGCCCAAATTTCCCCAACATATGATGAACTTGATGATGACTTGCTCAAACAATGGGAGGAGGCACTAATATCGAACTCAAATACCCTAATGGGCATTTTAATTGAAAATGCTCATCGCAAAGTTGCGAGATTGCAGGCTGAAATTGCCAACCTAGAGAGAGAAATCAGGGACTTAGGCCTACAAGAAGCCACAGAGAAGAATTACATTATTCTCAACGATATCCTGGAAAAACATCAGGAGGATATAAAACAAAGGAAGGCTAGGAAACTAAAGAGGGATGAGATCGTTGACCAATTTTTCCTTTTCACAGTAGGATGTACCTGGTCAATTTAACCAGTTATTAAAACATCCAACACACTTGTTTTTATCCTTGCCTAGTTTTCCACCATTAAAAATTGTTTGGAATAAAACAAAGGCATTTTTAACCACTTTTTTCACTCACTTATTGCACACTCACACCATACACCAAAAAAACCTGCTCCGCTGTAGTCAGGCGTCGTAGCACACCAGAGAGGCACTCGGCCTCTCTGGTGGGAACCCGATGATGAAGCATGTCACCAACTAGGTTGGTGAGTGAGGGTTCTTTTTAGAAAAACAAGAGTGATTCCTCTTGCTGGCTCTTCTTTTGTTGGTCGCACTCTTTTGTTGTTGAATTTATATTGTTCAGGGGGACCAAGAGTGGCTCCATTTTTTTTTCCCTCTCTCTCCTGTTGTTTACCTATATTTAGGCAGCGCACAGCTGCGAGAGCTATCACTCTCAATACTGAACCTTTGACTAGAATTTTGGCAGCAGCATGGATAACCCAGGGCTTTCATACACTGATGAAGAGGTGGATGCCCTTCTGGCAGGCCCCTCTCTTTTTCTGACCCCTCTATAGCACAGACAATTTCCCAGACTACAAAATGGGATAAGTTGACGGAGCAAAAACGTAACCGTATTCGAACCATTCTGCACGGTACAATACTAACTGAATACCTGCAGAATAATATGGCGCCTAAAGGCTTGTTGGTTACCAACGCTCCTCGAATTTTTTTAGAAGATGCAGTGTTCAGGAAGGAATGGGCCCAGATCGCCTGGCACTGTACCCGCGACTGGTTAGTCCTCATTATAAAAACAGCTCTAAGACTATCTGAGGCAATGATGGTGGAGATTCAACTCACCGAAAACCATTTCAGAACAACACTTACAGGGTACAAAAAGAAACTGGAGGAATTAAATAAAGAGGTCAATGAATATAAAGAGAACCTCACCCAGTCCAAGGCCCAAAAATTTCAAAAGGATCTGAAATGTTTCGCATTCACGAAAGTCTATCCCTATGCCGACCCTGATTACACACCCCCACCTAGAAACACAAACAACTCCGATGTATCAGAGGATGATGCATCCACAACGAGAGGGTCAAGTGGGGGTAACTATAGACCTAGACAGCGGGGCAGGGGAAGGAATAGACAACACCACCACCAACAGAATTGACCATCTTTTTCAACACCGGGGGGCGGTGGCTTCCATAACCAGTTCCAACACCCCCAGTTCCCAATGATGGGCTGGAACCCAGCTTTTATGCCAATCCCACCATACCCACAGAACACGTACTAACCGCCTTTTTTAGAGAGGGGCCGGAGAGGACGTGGGAAAAGAAGAGAGACAAATCAAGTCCACTGGGAACAGGAGGAGGCGGTGGGGAACAACACACGCAGCAAATCCCGGGACCAACAAGCAGGAACCAGCAATCAGAGAGTTTAGTTACAAACCTCTCCTCTTTATCTAACTCCAACAGAATGCATGGTCCTAGAAAAAGGGCTTGGTTTTGTACCGACAGCACGTCTGGATTGTTTTGGCTTGCACTGCGAGCTAGCGGAGTTTTTCAGGAAATTAAAACTGAAATCCTTTTTTGAGAAGCAAAGACACATTGAGGCACTTGACTCCTCTAGTGACACAGGTTTACGACCAAAATCTACATTTAATCCTCCACCACACACTGTTCTAGCTGAAATAATTGCTTTTGAACAGGTGGTGTTCAATGATGTTGAGGCATTTCAAGAAACAGGAGTGTTCAAAAACATGAGTGCAGCAGAATTCCAAGCTCTACAATCCCTACAGTCCAATACCTCCATTGTCATAAAATCAGCAGACAAGAGTGGGGGAGTGGTTATCCAGGAGGCTGCGGATTATGATAAAGAGTGCAGGCGCCTCTTAGATGACCGCAGAAATTACACCCCGCTACCCATAGACCCATCTCCACAACTTAAGGCCACGATCACCAGTCTGGTCAGCTCTGCGGAAGCTAACGGGTACATTACTAAGCAGGAGGCGGACTTCCTAACAACAGGTGATGGAATCATTCCATACTTTTATACCAGAACAGGACACCACCGCCTGGACGACCTATCGTGTCGGGCATTGGCTCACTATTGGAGCCTCTGTCACGGTACTATGATCTTTTCTTGAAACCTCTCATTCAAAAGACCTCCACTTACCTAAAAGATACTAAGAGCCTCTTGGCTCTTTTGCAAGATCTCACAGTGGACAATGACTCTAATATCCTGGTCTCTCTGGATATTGAACAGACAGTTTGTCATCGAATGCGCCACCTTAGCACTCAAGCAAAATTTCTTTGAGTACAGGGGGGACCTGTATCTAAAGTCCACAGGGACTTCAATGGGCAGTACTTTCGCCCCGAGCGCCGGACTCTATGTCCATGATTTTGAGTGCAAGCGCATTTTGACTACAGACAACCCTTATACGTCCTATATATCGTTCTGAAAGAGATATAGAGATGACGTACTCGCCATCTGGCAAGGACCTGAATGCTCACTGTTGGAATTCTTTGATTGGATTAATACTCGTGGTGCCAACCTAAGGTTCACATATACCTTCCATAGAGAAGAAATGATCTTCCTGGATGTTGTTATATCAAAGTCAGAAGGAAAACTGGTAAAAAAAAACCATTATAAGCCCACAGCTAAGAACAATCTGTTGGCCTTCTCTAGTTTCCACCCAAGACCTCTGCGAGAAAATCTCCGTATGGACAATATCTTCGCATAAGGCGTAACTGCAGTAAGGTGGAGGACTATCATTCTCAATCTGGGGAACTGACAAAAAAACTCCGTAAGCAGGGTTACCCTGAGAGGATCCTAAACAGGAGTTGTAAAAGGGCCAGAAACCAATCCAGGGAGGCCCTCCTTGAGGATACACCTAAGCACACTGAAGAAGTTCCACTAACCTGTGTCACTACGTATAGTGTTGCGTCCAACGCTATCACTAAATCCATCAAGAAACACTGGCGTATCCTTGTAAGCAACAACAGAAAATGGGAAAAACCTCTGTTTTCTTTCAAAAAGGCAAGAAGTATTAAGGACGCCTTAGTGCATACTCGCCCTAGGAAAACCGACATTGATGAAGATCCTTAGGTACTCAACGCTTGGGGTTTACCCAGAGTTACTGGTCATTTCCCCTGTGGATCGTGCAGTGTTTGCCACCTGACCACACCAACAAAAACACTAAACCTGGAGAGTGGCAAGACATGGACACAACGTTCGCACACAAACTGTAATTCGACGAATGTGGTCTACTTGATCACATGCCCGTGCGGATTAAGATACGTGGGTATGACCACATGCAAAGTAAAACAATGGGTGTGCGAACACCGAAGCAACATCCGGTGTAAAAAGAATACCACTAAGTTGACCGAACATTTTCTACAGTCCAACCATACTACTAACGACCTGCGTTGGACTGTTATCGAGCAAATTAAACCAGGGAACAAGTCATCCCTAATACTGTTCGAGAAGGAACAACGGTGGGTCTATCGCCTTTCCACACATGTGCATGGACTCAACAATAACATTCCATGGGGTTCAGTGATGAGACGCTGATATTCCAGAAACTTGATACACTATGCAGGCTTCAAGGAAACCGACCACCATTACCCAGTACCCCTGCATAGACGTTCCTTTAAAGATTGTTTTCTTAATGTCAAACAATTGGCAACTAGTACCCAGTACCGACCTGCCACGTTCTAAGTAGTACATCGTGGCAGTGCGCACTGGGTCTATGCATTATCCTGTCTATGCTCATCCCTTAATAGAAAGTACGACATTTACTGGATAGACTCCTTCCACATTGTAACAAACTGGAAGGGTTTATTTGCAAAAGTTCATTTCACGCCTTTAACGCATTATGTGCGTGACTTTTGTATTAATTTCTTTTGGTCTATAGGGCGGTGTCTGGACGTATAACAAACCCCCTTTATTGTGCTTAAAATACATAACGGGGCGGTTTTCCCATTGCGATCTACCATCTCAATAAAGCTTTTCTGATTTTCAATTGCTTCCCCATTCGCTCGAAGGTGAGCTTTGCAGCCTTTCTTAACACGTTTTGCAGTTAGCACGCACGTAGACGTCACTACGTCACGTGACACGGGCGTGTGACGCGCACAACACTCCGGTTTCCCGGCCGGTCACTATCTTCAAAAGCTCCTCGAGTGGACCCCATGGCATCCTCGGGGTCCGCAGAAGGGAGTATGGAGGTGCCATACGGGCGCCTGTCTTTGACGAAGTGAGTGGGGTTACGAGCTCTACAACGAACTAAGGTAATACAGTGGCCATTTTGTATGTAACATGGTGTTACTTGTTTTTCAACCTTTACAGCGTGTGACTGTAAGCCACCGCCCCCCACCGGGACCCATGGTGTGAGGTTATCCAATACTTCACGTAAGCACCGTTTTTACCCATACTTTTAATCTGCCTTATCCACTGGCGTCACGAGTCTTACCACTTCTCGTGCCTAGGTCTTATAGTCATGTTCACTGTTTTTACTAGTCACTTACCGGTAACGCCCGTGTAGGCGTGCAGGAATTTAAGTTTGCTTTTCCTTATTTATGTTCTGGTGCCATACAAACAAAGAGCCTGGCATGCCATCAGAGCACTTAACAGCACGACGTGTTAGTGCTAAAAAGCCACATATCACTGTCAGTGATACAGCACTATAGCTTGTTAGCGATAAAACCTATTGCTGCACTTTGAAGAGCACTAAGCATCGGCATGAGTTTGGTCACTCATGAACATTTCCAAGCACTTGAGCTATCATGTATTACGTGCCATGTGACTTGTTTTGTCTGTTTGTATGTCTCTTTATTTCCACAGATACTTACGGCTTTCAGAAATTCTGAAGGCTCAACAACCGTGAGTTTATTCGTTTTTTTGCACCACAGGTCAGGGTGCGCCTTAGCATGCGCATACCGCTGTGGTGTGCTGGTCCTGACGAATGCTTCGCTAAGAGCGTTATGAGGCAGAAACATGTTGACCAATTTTTCCTTTTCACAGTAGGACGTACCTGGTCAATTTAACCAGTTATTAAAACATCCAACACACTTGTTTTTATCCTTGCCTAGTTTTCCACCATTAAAATTTTTGGAGAATAAAACAAAGGCATTTTTAACCACTTTTTTCACTCACTTATTGCACACTCACGCCATACACCAAAAAAACCTGCTCCGCTGTAGTCAGGCGTCGTAGCACACCAGAGAGGCACTCGGCCTCTCTGGTGGGAACCCGATGATGAAGCATGTCACCAACTAGGTTGGTGAGTGAGGGTTCTTTTTAGAAAAACAAGAGTGATTCCTCTTGCTGGCTCTTCTTTTGTTGGTCGCACCCTTTTGTTGTTCAAGTAATTTTACTGTCAGGCCAACTTGGCATCTAAAATCCCTTGCCAAGCCTTAACCTGCTCATCTACTACATATAACTCATCTCTAGAGTAGGCTGCAGCTAGGCCATAGTGCACACGTCCATGCACTTAGAAGCAAACACATGTAGTTAGAAGTTTCAGTGACCTACATGTGCACTTACAAGCCAATATCCTCACATATACGTCCAGTCTGCCACTCTGATTCAAATCACACATGACTACATACAAAAGGACAGGGCCACTATTAGACCCCGTCAGATAGTATCAGAAGTATTTAAATGTTAATTTACACACACAAACACAACTCTTATGAATCTAGCACTAATAGAGATGGTTGCACACACTGTTAACTAACCCAGTACTAACTAACACACTCTGGAGGCAACCCATGGCATCCATTACATAGATATTTAGAGACCTGTAGAGTCAAAAGGCACTGATATACCTACAAACAAACTTTTAGAGGTACTAAAACATTCATTCAGATATCTGCTAAAGAACTGACACTACTAAGTCACCCATCCAGAGAAGTAGTACTTTATACATGTCTAAGGTCTGGTACACTTGAACTTGTGCATGCAGTTTTCCTGCTAGGCTGATTTGACATTTGAAACCCCTTGGCACACCTTAACCTGCTCATCTATGACATATAACTCACTCCTAAGGTAGGCTGTAGCTAGCTGATAGGGCACACACCTATCTGTTTAAAAGCCAACACATGTAGTTAGAAGTTTCAGTGAGCTACATGAGCACTTACAGGCCCATATACTCCCTTATGCACTCTGAATCGATTCTCACATAACTTCATAGAAAAGGACAGAGCCACTACTACACACCTTCAGATAGTGCCAGAAGCATCTAAACATTCACCCACAAACACAGACAAAACTCCTATGTATCTAGCACTAATAGAGGAGGTTGCAAACACAGTTAAATAACCCAATAGTAACTAACATACCCAGGAGCCAATCCATGCAGTCCTTTACATACACATTTAGAGACATGTAGAGTCAGCAAGAGAGCCAGTAATATGCCAACAAATTAACTTACACATGGAAACACACCCCTATGTACACACTGAAACACTCATTCAGATTTCTACTGAATAACTGAGACTGCTAAGTGACCATCATGCTTTTGCAGAATGTCTTTCTGCTGGTTTACCAGTAGGGTAAATTGACATTTCAAAGTGCTTCCTAAGGTTAAACCTCCTCTTCTACTACATATAAGTCACATCTAACATAGATAGTAGAGTAGATAAACCATAGACACTGACGTATGTGCTTAAAATAGAAGGCATATTCTTTCAACTTTGAGTGAATGACATGTGCAGTTATATACTATTTACTACTACTTGCTCATCCACTTACTCAACCATACTGCTACTTACAAAGCCACTTTCTCACCCATAGAGATATTCACACATGCACTCATAGAACCATGCAACCAAAAACAGACCCATGGACCCCTCACACATCGAATAAGTCACCCATAGAGCTACTCACACACACACACTCACTGATACAGCTACTAATGCAACCTCTCACTCACCCACTCACTTGCACACCTACTTACTCACTCATACAGCCACTCATACACCCAGTCACTCACACACACATATAGACACTCAGACACCCACTCACTCAAGTATACAACCACTCATGCATCAACTCACTCACTCACCAATGCAGTCACTTACACACCCTTTCACTCACTTATACAAGAACTGAAACCCTCACTCACATACTCATACAGTCACTATCACAGATACTCACTCACACATACAAATACTAAGATACCCACTCACTCACCCATACAGCCACCTACAATCAGTTAAACAACCATAAAGTCATTTAAACACTCAATAACATACTAATATACATAACAACATAGAGTCATACTCTTACAAATGTACATTTAACATGTAAAATGTATTTCCTAAGCTGGAGTAGGTGGCTCTAACAAGAACCATTTTTTTCATTTTTCAAACATCTTTTTTCTTTGGTTTTTCTAACTTTTTAGAGTTTTTGTTGTTTTTTTCCCCAAAAAGTAACATTGTTTTAGAGAAGAAGTACGCAAACAAACAAACTGTGCTTTTGCTGAAAAAAAATTAGGAACTGTGTGCACTTTTGACTTGGATAAGTGTAGCAGCAGATTGCTCACCTTTTTGCTCACCTACACTAAGCGAAGTGCTGCATTTTGGGTAATAAATCCCAATCTTCCCGAACTCAGGGATAGGCCTGGGCGGTGAACTTCGCTCCGTTCGAGGAGTTTGCAGAGTTTTCTGCACTCCGCACTGCGCGGAGCTCACGAAGTGCAGAAAACTCTGCTTCGCGATGTGCAGCAGAGTTTTTTTCCCGCTCGCGATCACAAACGGTAAGTTCGCGATCGCGAACGGTAAGTTTTCGAGCGCGAGCTGCCGCTCGGGTAGAATTTCTACCCGAGCGGCAGGAATACCAGCAAAAACTGCAGTTCACACTGCACTCCGCCACTCCCGGAACTTCGCAGAGTTTTTTTGTAACTTCGCAGAGTTCCGCGTAGCAAAACTCTACGAACTACGCCCAGGCCTACTCAGGGATAGTAACTGGCACTTCTGTAATACGAGTGGAAGCAGAGGATGTTCCTGCACCATCATTTCCAGCAGTGGAAGCATGTTGTTGCTCTTTCACCCTTTGCATTTCAGCACATGCCAAGCAGATACTAAGGATGGTTTGATGATGCTTATACATGCTGGAAATCCCACATGAATATTTTCTTTTGCTTCCTCAAGAAAGTACCTTCTTGCACAAAGTGCATGTCACTTTACGTGCATTGACTTTCTTTTCAACCTCCGGTATTGAAAAGAACTCTCACACTATACTTTCTTTTTTTTTCTTTGGGGCTCTTCCAATTCCTTCAGCAGACTGCGCTCTTCCTCTTCCAGTTGGTCTGGTGCAGAAGCCAATCTGATGTGATTGAAAAGCACCCAAAAAATGCCAATCCAAATTCAAAATGCTCTCTATGCACAGGAAACTGAGAAAATTCACAGCCACTCCCAAATAAAGGTGGAAAGGGGTGGGACTCTCCTATATTTATGATGGAAAGGTGTTACACCTATGAAATCCATTTGGTTCTGTGTCAGATGGGATGCGCAACCCCGGCACAGCTCCCTCGCGCCAGGGTCGCGACTCCATGAAATGTATTAAAACAGCAGTTATAACAAAATTTTACGCAAATTTAACTATTTTTCTTTAACAATTAGTGAACCTCTATCCTTTTAAAAAAACTCTAAAAGTGTCTATATATATATTTTACTATTGTCTAAGAAACCACCGGAGTCGTGACCCTGGAAATATGTGCTGCGACGGTGAGTGCGGCGTTGCGACTCTTCACAATATAACAAAATAATCATTAAAAAATAGTTTCTTTGTTGTAACACTTTTTTCTTTACAGTATTAGTAAATCTCTTACCAAAAAATGAACGTTAGAAGTGTTGAAATATGTGTATAGCTACTACCAAATGTTCCCTGGAGCTCTGTACTCTGCGTGACAGGTCATGGCAGGTGTGCGACTCCTAATTTAAAAAACATTAATAAAATTAACTAGCATATGACAATATGCAGCTCATTGAAGAATATCCATTAAGACTGTTTTTAGACATAAAGTGGTCTTGCCATAGCTTTTCGTGACTTTCTTTGGCCTATTTTGTAAGTAAAACTTTCAATATGATACAGCAGAAATACATCCAGTCACACAACAACAAATTCAAACATGCAGACAGTTATTTTATTCATACAGGCACTCACATACCCACTATTTCATTCAGAGAGTGCATCACACCACCACTTTGTTATATGGTTCTTAGGCACATTATCGACATTGCTAAGTTAGCATGAGCTTCGCTGCCATGATGCTGCTTTTGCGCACGCTACTACATGACTTTGCTTTTGCAAGACTTTGGTTGTGCCTTTCACATGAGAACGGGTTGTCTTTCGGGTTCTCTGCCTTTCCTAGAGTTTAGTCTGAACACGATGTGCAAGGTCGATAAACAATGCCCCTTGTTATTCTGTTCTGGTCAGTCCCTAGCACCTAAACATAACATGCTACACAGCTGCAGTACTGAAGACTCGTGCTTTGATATTACGTTGTTGCATGTTGTTTTAACACACTTGGAGAAAGCCGTTCTGTTAGATTTGGGGGTCTCTAGTTGGCAGAGGTAGGTACCTTTGACCAAATAGGGACCCTTGCGTCTAGTCAGGGTAAGGGGGTACACTCCTGAAATAACCCCTGCTCACCCCCTTGGTAGCTTGGCACGAGCAGACAGGCTTAGTTCAGAGGCAGTGTGTAAAGCATTTGTGAACACATACAGTAATCCAGTGACAACACTACAAATGGACACCACACAGGTTGTATTATAAAAATAAGTATCTTTTATATAGATTTACCACAAGACCATAAACGACAAAAATAATCCACAATACTGTACTTTAAAGATGGTAGAATTAGCTCAGTTCTCTTAAGATGGTAAGTGCGACACTCTGAGTTCAATATACCTTAAGATGCGTAACGCAAGGCAACGAAAGTGTTGCAGGGAAGGTGATGCGGTAGTCCCTTACACGTAAGGACGGTGATGCGTTGAAGATCTGGTGCAAAGAAACAAAGATGGCGCTTTCTTCTTGATGCGACCCGCTTCCCGGTGATGCGGCGGCGTCTGCTGCAACGTCGATCCTCTTCTCCGGCGATGCGGGATGCTTCCCACGATGCGAGCCGCGACCGGCCTTGCGACACGCTTCCCAGTGAAGCGGCGGCGTCTGCTGCGACGTTGATCCTCTCCCCTGGCGATGCGAGTTGCTTCAACAACAATGCAAGCCGCAACAGGCCCTGCGACACGCTTCCCAGTGATTCGGCGGCGTCTGCTGCGACCAGTAGCGGTCGGTGGTGGGAGTGCCGCCGGGCGCTGACGTGGGGCGGGGGAGGAGCAGGGTGGGGGGTAGTAAACTACGGATTATGGGCGATTACAGGTAAGTACACATAGAAATTAATAAAACAAATTTCGTTTCTCGCGCTGCATTACATTTGGCGATGCAGCGCGAGAAACGAAATTAGTTTTATTTATTTCTATGTGAACTTACCTGTAATTGCCCGTAATCCGTAGTTTACTACCCCCCACCCTGCCCCTCCCCTGCCCCACGTCAGCGCCCGGCGGCACTCTTACCACCGACCGCTACTGGCTGCGACGTCGATCCTCTCCCCTGGCGATGCGAGGCGCTTCAGTGGCCCTGCGATGACTCAACGATTCTTCTGCGACACGCTTCCCGGTGATGCAGCGGCGTCTGCTGCGACGTCGATCCTCTTCTCCGGCGATGCGAGGCGCTTCGTGTTGAGAAGCGGCAGCGGCAGTTCGGCGACTCGCTTCTCGTTCGTGAGTCGCGCTTCCAGCTGCCAGCGACACGCAAGTGTGTCAGAAGGTCCAAATTCCCCGCAAGGGAATACAGGAGAGCTGGTGGGTGAAGTCTGTTGTCCCTGAGACTTCAACAGGAGGCAAGCTCTGAAATCAAGCCCTTGGAGATCCTTCACAAGTTGATGAAAGTACACACAAAGTTCCATTCTCCTTTCTTTGGCAGTCAGGCAACCACTGCAGGCAGATCCCTCTAGCTTAGGGATAGTCTTTTCCTCAGTTTCTTCTTGGTTCCGCTCCTCAGCAAAGGTTTCTTCTTTTTTCCCAAAAGTGATCTAATTTCCTAGGGGTCTGCGTCCCCTCTTTATACACCTTTTCTCTTTGTTCTCTGAAGGCAGAGAGGCCTTTGCCTAGTCCAAAACCAGTTCTGGTCAGCCCTGGAGCACTTTGTTTACAGGACTCCTTCTTTCCTTTCAGAATGTGGGGCAGAGTGCTCAGCCGCCCGGCAGGAGGGGGAGCCAGCATTGTGGAAGGCAGGTACAGCCCTATTCAGACCCAGGTGCAACTCCTCCCTCCACTCTGGATGCAGATCTCTCTATTCAGCCCTGTGCTGACTCACCCTGTCTCCTGGAGCCACCCCCAGCCCCTGTCACTCAAACTCCAGACAAGGAATACACAGCCCAGCAGAGGCAGGCTTGGAAGGTTAGGCAAGAAAATACCTACTTTCTAAAAGTGGTATTTTCAAACACAGAATGTTAAAATCAACTTCACTAAAAGATGTATTTTATCATTCTGAGTTCAGGCATACTAAATTCGTTTCTCTACCATGTTCCCTGGGTCAGTTAGGATTATAAGCTGTAATAATCAAAACTGCCCATTCTGGCCTATGGGGAACAGGTAGCCTTGCAATAGTGAAAAACGAAAATGGCTGTAATTCACTATTAGGACATGCCAGACACACCAGGGCATGTCCTACCTTATACTTACAATGCACCCTGCCCTAGGGCCTACTTTAGGGGTGACCAACATGCAGTAAAGGGAAGGCTTAGGGACTGGTAAGTGGGTGCACTCACCAAGTCGACATGGCAGCCCTAGGCTGCACACAGGCTCTGCAATGGCAGGCCTGAGACACACTTTACAAGCTGCTTCTGTGGGTGGCACAACCAGTGCTGCAAGCCCACCAGCACCATTGGATTTACCAGCCCTGGGCACACGCAGTGCACTGTACTAGGGTCTGACAAGTAAACCAATCATCCAATCATGGAGTTACTAATACATAACACAATTTACAATAGGGAGAGCATATGCACTTTAGCACTGATCAGCAGTGGTGAAGTGCCCAGAGTCATAAAACAGCCAACAACAGGTCAGAAAAAATATAGGAGGAAGGCAAAAAGTTTAGGGATGACCCTGCAAAAAGGGCCAAGTCCAACACGTTCCATGGAGAAGAGCTCTGCTGTTCCTATGATGTAAACCTCGTCCTTTTTATAAAATAAACTTCTTCTAGTCAAGGGGAGGGTGGTCAGGCCTATAGGCCCTTATTTCCACAGTCTTTATAAAATGACTTCTCCCTTTGTATTCTATGGAATTGTAACAATGCTAACTGTGCTGAGTTTATGCATTTTGCTGCTAGTAGTGGCACGTATACTGTATTGTAGAGCACGATAGTTCAAATAAACATTTTGAACTATTTCAGTGACTCTGCCTACTCTCATTGTGGACAAGTACAAGTGAGTGAGCGAAAGAGTATGTGTTGCTCACGCGATTCCTGACAGAGTCGGGAGTGTTGTGTTCTGGGTTGTCTAATAATTTGTAGCTCCGTGATCTTTGGAGGAGAACGAATGAGACACTATAGCTAGTCGGTTTGGGATTTTGGGTACTGATGTGGTAGGTTGGTACACCCCTATGCACTGAGGTCCTGTTTTCCTGCGCATAGTTCTGTGTATGTGCAGAATCACTGCAACATGGCGCTGCCAACATTTGGTCTGGTTCTTATCTGCGAGACACTTGAGTAGTGCTTGTGCTTGTCCACAATCCCCTCACTTCTGTTTCCGGAGACAGCTGTGAAGGTGTAATCTCATATGTTGATTTTTTTATAGGTTCTTTCAAGCTTGAAGTTTTAAAAGGTTTTTTCTCTTTATTCATAACCCATAAGTGCGCTGCCGTGCTCTAGGTTGTTATTCATTGTTTGTTGTGATGGCGGTTGATATTCTGGCTCACAGCCGCGCCCCACTCAAGGCGTATTTGGCTCAATATGGAGTGCCTGATGCAGGTACTGCGCTTAATTTCGTGGTGGAAGCGAATCCTGCTTACCACTTCGAGGTGTTTTATTCTTGGGTCACCTTTCCGGCGGTGGATGGAACAGATGATCTGTTTCATTAATACACTGCCACGGCCACCCCTCACGCTTATCAGCCTTATAGGGCTCTTGAGGTTCCGCTTACAGCTTGGCAACTCTAAATTTGGTTTAATGGTGCCCTTCCTCACCCAGTAATGCCGGTCCGCTTAGGCCCTTTATTGATAGATGGGGCCACTTGGCCCATTTTGGCTGGGTACACCCCACACCCACGTTATTTAACTGTTGCGATTGCAGACCTCCGCGTATTGCATACTTCCATGATACGCGTACATAGGGCTGTTATACAGTACATCATGCGCAACGTCCAGGTGGGACCACCTGGCGTTGCTGCGCAACCTGCGGGACCCGGTGGTGTGACCATCAGTCCCCTTATGGTTAATTCAGTAATGGGCAAGCGTCCACAGAATAAGGATGAATTACCTTATTGGCTTGCTGAGAAATTTGGACAACTGGAGGCTGTCTTTCCAAATACCTCTCCTGTGGACAAACACAGGATATTGACTATTAGTTTGCCTAAAGACTTACTTCCTGAGTTGGCTGATTGTAACACCTGGGGCAAGGTGTTTGCAGCGGTATATTCGAAGTGTTTTGGCACTCCCTCCATGACCGTGCTCCCCTCAGTGATTAAACGTGTTCAAGATGAACATGGAGCCGAAGCAGCTGTGGAGCTAGGGATGAGATTTGTGGGGGTGTTCGACGTGGTTGCTAATATGATCCTTGCCAATGTCAAGGGAGATGCAGTAAGCTTTCAGGTGGCAAACCACTTGGAGGCTGTCCCTGATGTGGACAAGCTGCGCAAATTACCAAAGATTATTGCAAAGGCTTATAAGACCATAGGCTGCAATAGTCTGGGATTTAAGCCTTTTACTCAAACGCAAACACAAACGCAAACACAACAAGAAGCCCAGACTGATATAGATGGGCGTCTGGTCTTTCCTAAAAAGAACTGGAAAAATAAAAAACAGGGGCAGCAACAGCAGAAGCAAGGTTCGCGTGCAGGTTCACCGACACCTGAGTCTTCTGAGCGTACTTATGACTTGTGCGATCGCGCGAAAATTAAGTCTCCTGATAGATTTCAAGTCCCTGATCAGTGTTCTCCTCTTTCTTCACAGGACACATCTGGCTCTCAAGTCGGAGGAGGGGAACGCCAGGATCGTGGCAAAAGTCAACCTGCGCCACAGGGAGGAGATCAGCCTCGACAGTTTGAAGTCAAAGGAAAACAAGAGGATTTACCTCGTTTTCAACCCCCGTTTCAGAAGAAAAAAGTTGCCGCTCTAACAGCGAGGTATGCCTCAGATGGTGAGAACGCGACTCCTGGATTGGACATGTGCAGTGACTCTGCTCGACAGCGTAGCGAAAGATGCTTGACGTGGGTCCGGTCACACACACTAGACCGGACCCACGTTATCCAAGTTCCCATTCGGTTACCACATACTCGGTGGGTCCATTATGGCAACAATGGTTGGAACATTCAACAATATCATTGGTAAAGCATCACCTGTCGCTCTTGTCGAGTGACATTCATTTGGCAGATTTTCTCTTTGGACCCAGGGCTCCGAGAGCAAAAAGATTCATGTATGCCGCTTACAATGAAATTTGGAAACTTTCGCAGATGGAAGCTGCATTTCGTCTGCGCAAAATTGATCAGGCCAATTTACAAAAAGTCCTTGCCGTAGTAGACAATAGCATAAGCACACTTTTCTCACGCATTTATACGTTGGATAATCTTGTTTCATCTGTTATTGATATTGTTCAAAGTGATGTATCTGTGTTATATCATGGTCAAAATCAGTTACGATCTGTTATGCAATTTTCTTAGACATTGCAAACTCTTAAAATGGGAAAAGTACCTTGGGATTATTTGAATGCCACTGCTTTGTTTTTGCCATTTAATCTGACTGATAAACAAAGATTTATGTCCATGAAAGATGCTGCATATACACTATTGCATATTGAACAATTAGAGCCCTTGCCGTTTTCTGTAGCGGAAACAGACTTTGCTGTTTGGTTAATTCATGGGGTTATCTCTCTCCCTTTTTCGCTATTTCAATTTACATCATGCATGCAACATTTTCCGATTGGCCGTTTAGAACCACTGCGTAGTGCATCTCTACATGAATTGGGGTTCCTGACTTTCACTTACAGATGTCAGAGGGAGGGTAAGGAAGTTTTCCTAACAGGGGAAGACTGCGATTCCACAGTAGAACATTCCCTTGTTTGCAAACACGTTAAGTTGCACAGCTCTTGTAACGTTTCCGCGCCTAATCTTTCCTGTTTTTTAAAAGTGACTCCAGTGCCATCAATAATTCCTGCTTTTTCATTGCTTACAAATGGCAGTTATCTTATTTTGAACAACCAAGACTGCTGTGGTTTACGGGCAGGAGTCCCGTATTTAGTAACGGTTTTTCCCAGCGCGTAACTTGTTGTAGCAATGTGCTTTTTCCGCCCCCGCATGGGAGTCTAGATAGCTCAATTTGGCCTTCCATTCCAACTTTGAAAACAGATTTCAACAAGTTGAGCAGGCTCAAAGCGCTGTTATTCCAACAAGAGGTGGCTCTCACTTCCGCCCGCGAGACCTTCGAGTTACAGGTGGCTAGGACTTCTGGTGAGATACAGTCTCTTCTGAACACCAACCTCCCACTGCATTTTGGAGAACTAATACACCAAATATTTAATGCGTCTGACACCACAGGCCTTGTGCATTTTTTTAAATGTGTGGGATCTGGCCTTGTGACTTCTTTTCAGACTATATTTGGAGTAATACCGGGTTTTATTCATTCTATTTTTTTCCAGCGTCTTCGGAGGGTTCCCATTAATTTTTACGTTAGGCGCTGGAATCCTGCTTCTCCTGCTTCTGCTGCGCAATGGCTGCTCATCTTGTGGTACTGCACAGACCAGGCCAGTTGCAGCTGTACTGTGATCGCATGCAACAGGTTTTTGGATGCTTGCCATTAGCCACGCTTGGCGTCAGTTATGGATTGACTTTTCGCTTTGCCTATTTCACTTGCGTGCAACCAGTCTTTTACTGTCAGCGATGCCCCTTCTATTGGGCACTGGATATATGCCTCTCCAATACGTCACATGCAGTCCCGGATTTTAACCAGTTGATGGGTCCCTTAGAGGCCCATGACCAGGCTTGTTCTAGGGATGGCCGTATGGCGCGTGCAGCTGCACTTGGAGTTTTGGCTGAATGGGATGTCTGTGCGGCTGCGCAGACCGTCCTGCAACGAAGTTTCATCGAATATCAAGAAAGTTGCCCACTCATGCTTTTAGAGGCGTCTGATTACGAGGAGCACGTTTGTTCTTCGACTTACTTAATTGGATGGCATCTCTCTTTTTTACCAACAATAGGGATGATCTTTTGGAGAGAATTGCATTCCTCGGTTCACACACCTTGATGGACTTCCCACCTCCTTCATAATAACTTTGTTATCCCGAAGGCAGCTCTATTTCAGACACTATTGAATTTTTTAAAATTTGTTTTTAAATTTCGATTTTTTTTCCAATTTTGGTTTTTTCAAACGCTTTGAATTCTGCTTGACTGGTGAACTCTGTTTTGGTCCTTTGTCTATGTCCTATGAACTTACCAGGGGGTGGGTGTTAAATGGTTCTTAGGCACATTATCGACATTGCTAAGTTAGCATGAGCTTCGCTGCCATGATGCTGCTTTTGCGCACACTACTACATGACTTTGTTTTTGCAAGACTTTGTTTGTGCCTTTCACATGACAACAGGTTGCCTTTCGCGTTCTCTGCCTTTCCTGGAGTTTAGTCTGACCACGATGTGCAAGGTCGATAAACAATGCCCCTTGTTATTCTGTTCTGGTCAGTCCCTAGCACCTAGACATAACATGCTACACAGCTGCAGTACTGAAGACTCGTGCTTTGATATTACGTTGTTGCATGTTGTTTTAACACACTTGGAGAAAGCCGTTCCATGGAGAAGAGCTCTGCTGTTCCTATGATGTAAACCTTGCATCCAGGCTTTAAGGTATGGGGTCTGCTGTCAAAGCCCAGAGATCGTCTTTTTTATAAAATAAACTTCTTCTAGTCAAGGGGAGGGTGGTCAGGCCTATAGGCCCTTATTTCCACAGTCTTTATAAAATGACTTCTCCCTTTGTATTCTATGAAATTGTAACAATGCGAACTGTGCTGAGTTTATGCATTTTGCTGCTAGTAGTGGCACGTATACTGTATTGTAGAGCACGATAGTTAAAATAAACATTTTGAACTATTTCAGTGACTCTGCTTACTCTCATTGTGTACAAGTACGAGTGAGTGAGCGAAAGAGTATGTCTTGCTCCCGCGATTCCTGAGAGAGTCGGGAGTGTTGTGTTCTGGGTTATCTAATCATTTGTAGCTCTGTGATCTTTGGAGGAGAACGAATGAGACACTATAGCTAGTCGGTTTGGGATTTTGGGTACTGATGTGGTAGGTTGGTACACACCTACTCACTGAGGTCCTGTTTTCCTGCGCATAGTTCTGTGTATGTGCAGAATCCCTGCAACAACTTGTTCACTGAAATAGTCACCGACACACCCATTCACTCACCTATACTGTAGTCACACACTCTCTCAGCAACAAATACAGCACCAAACGCACCCAGTCTCAACATGTCTTAGGCCTGCTTCTACACAACCTGTGTATGCAGTTTCAATAGTAGGTAAAATTGACTTTAAAAAGTTCTTGCCAACCCTTAAACTCCTCCTCTGTTACACATAACTCATCTGTAAGGTAGGCAGTAGTTAGGCCAAAGGCAGTCAGCTATATGCTCAAAACCTAAGACATGTTCTTTCAAAACTGTCACTGACAACTGTGCTTTCAGACCCCTATGCCTAGTTATACATTGAGTCTGACCACTACATTCCAACTCAGATTCTTATGTGCAAAACAATGGAGCCACTAATATACCCATCCAGGTATTTACAATAGCTCCTAAGTATTCACTCAGATATAGAGATACATTGTATGTATATAGGCTTTCTGGGTGTATTTCTGCTCATACAGTTGTGTGCCCCAATACTCACTATCACAGCTTGAAAGCAGTCTCTGATGCCCCTTAGATACACATTTAGAGAACCATAAAGACACTCAGGGGGATATTCTCAAGGACCGGCGATACCTATCGCAAACGCCAGTTAGCGGCAGTATTTTTATCGCCGCCTAACCCTGAAAACTATCGCCATGTTAGCTGTGTATTACCAAGCCGTCGCTACATGGCGATAGTATCAGGGAACGGTGGTGAAAACTGCCGCTAACATCAGCGCAATGGCGATAGGAAATCCGGCGTTAGTGGGCGATAACTACCGATAAGCCCATTAGTGGCAAAAAAACTCACGTTAGTCAGCCCAACGTGAGGTTTTTTTGTCTCTAATGCAGAAAATAGCCTATCAGTCAACCTCCAATATAAAATAGGCATAAAAACCAATAAAATGCAGAATGGAGCAGCCAGGGCCAAGTGCAGCACACATCAACAATCCCTGCAAGCCAGCCAACATCCAGGATGACCTGGATGAGAGCCTTGATGCCTCGCTAGACCTGCGCCTGGAGCCTGTATGCCTCGCTGGACCTACGCCTGGAGCCTGGATGCCTACTGGACCTGCGTCTGGAGCCTGGATGCCTCACTGGACCTGCACCTGGAGCCTGGATGCCTCGCTGGACCAGCATCTGGAGCCTGGATGCCTCACTGGACCTGCACCTGGAGCCTTGATGCCTCGCTGGACCTGCGCCCATAGCCTGGACGCCTCTCTGGACCTGCGTCTGGAGCCTGGATGCCTCGCTGGACCTGCATCTGGAGCCTGGATGCCTTGCTGGACCAGCATCTGGAGCCTGGAGTGGGATGTGGAGGAGCTGTGGAATCGATGAACCGTGGCACGACGATCGCCCGTACCTGGTGGTGAAGTCTGGCAGGTTGCATGGAGACACGTTGCTGACCTGTGTGCGAAGACCGCCTTGCGACCCTTGGAGCTGTTAATGGTAGAGGCACTCCTGCGCACCAACATAGTGAGGTCTGCATCGCATACTAAAATCCACCACTGCACCGGGGTGCACGAAGGGGATTACCAATGCTGTGTGCCGTCTCCCTGCATCACAGGCCCCATGATGTTGGACTGGCCGTATGCTGTGGAGGATGAGGCCCCTGTGCTACGCGAACTTGTGTGGTATGAGCGCTGCAACTTCACGCCTAAGGGGCCCTGCTGCATCAACTGCATCGGGAGGTCCACTAGCGGACTAGGCGGCGACTGCTGTACCCAGCCTAGTGAAAAGACACCTGGCTGAGGCTCCTGCTGGTTGAGTCACAGATTTGGAGAGAGTGCAGTGGATTGCCCCACGGTGTCAATGTCCAGGTAAGGAGAAGGTGGGACACGTAGTGCATGAGGGCCGGGGGGCGAGTCGCTCAGGCCTATCACACGTAGATGACGCACCCCCAGTGGCGGCACTTCCGCAATGGCGGAAGAGCGTTGCCCTACTCCCTCAAGCAGTGCAGAAGAGGAACAATCATCACATGAAGATAACTCAATCAATGAATCAATCAGGGGAATTGTAAGCATGCTACTCACCCATGAGGGTCTCAAGGCGCAGAGGGGAGGGTCCGCAAATCTGTTAGCCGAAGAGCCATGTCTTGAGGGTCTTCCGGAAGGTGTTAAGGGAGGGGGCACATCTGATGTCTGCCGGTAGCTCGTTCCAGGTCTTGGCTGCAATGTGGGAGAAGGATCTTCGCCTGCTCTGGCTATGTGGATGCACGGGCTTTCGGCCAGTGCGAGGTTGGAAGATCGGAGGTTTCTTTTGGGTACGTGGAAGTTGATTCTGTCATTGAGGTATTTGGGTCCGTTGTTGTGTAGGCATTTGTCGGCGTGAGTGAGGGCTTAGAAGGTGACTCTTTTCTCCATGGGGAGCCAGTGGAGTCTTCGTAGGTGTTGGCTGATGTGTTCATGCCGGGGGATGCTGAGGACGAGTCTGGCGGCGGTGTTCTGTAATGTCTGGAGTTTGCGGAGTAGGGGCTTGTTAATGCCAGATTTGAGTGTGTTTCCATAGTCCAGTCTGCTGGTGATGAGTGCATGGGTGACTGTCTTCCTTGACTCCGGGGGGATCCATTTGAAGGTCTTGCGGAGGATGCAGAGGGTGTTGAAGCAGCTGGAGGTGACGGCGTTGACCTGTCGGTTCATGGTGAGGGATGAGTCGAGTACGATGCTGAGGTTTTTGACAAGGTCCGAGGGGGTAGGTGGGCTTCCGAGGGCGGTCGGCCACCAGGTCTTGTTTCATGCTGAAGGGGTGGCTCCAAGGACAAGGACTTCTGTCTTCTCGGCGTTGAGCTCCAGGCAGCTGTCGGTCATCCAGGATGCGACGTCTTGCATACCCTTCTGGAAGTTGAGTCTGGCGGTGGTGGGGTCTTTGGTGAGGGAGAGGATGAGCTGGGTATCATCAGCGTAGGATACGATGTTGAGGCCGTGTTGTCGGACGATGGCGGGGAGGGGGGCCATGTAGATGTTGAAGAGGGTCGGGCTCAGAGATGACCCATGTGAGACTCCGCAGGTGATTTACATGGGATGGGAGAGGAACGGTGGCAGTCTGATCCTTTGGCTTCTTCCGGTGAGGACTGATCGGATCCAGTCTAGGGCTGTTCCTTGTATGCCGGCATTGTGTAGTCTGGCAACTAGTGTGCGGTGGGAGACGGTGTCGAAGGCCGCTGAAAGGTCGAGTAGGATGATACCTGCAGAGTGGCCTTGGTCCAGGAGGGTGCGGATGTCGTCTATGGTGGCAAGTAGGGTCACGGGATGTTTGTGCACGGAGCGCACATTGATGAGGATGCATCTTAGGGTGTCGCCGGTGCTGGCGTCGGCTGTGTTGGAGGCCGGGGTGGTAGTTAAGGTCTGGCGGCAGTGGAGGCAGGAGAACTGGCCGTGGGTCGTGTTTGGCCAGGCCTGTTGGCAGTCTCTGAGTTTTCTGGGGATGAGTGGATGGAGGGTGGCTGTGCTGTTGCAGTGGGTGGCTCGAGATCCAGGGTTCCTGGCGCTAGTCGCGGTCAAGTGCAGACGGGCTTGCCTTAGGCGCACCCGCTGTGCTTGACCGCGCAGCGGCCACCATTTAGTAGGGGAGGGGGGAGGAACGATCAGCTGGGAGGCGAGAATGGGCGAGGACAGGGGGGCGTAGCCGCAGGGGCAGCAGCGGAGGGAAGTGGGAAGCGCGGGCTCGGAGAAGCCAAAAATACAGATTCAAAAGGGAAAAACAAGGGATAACTGACTGATGTATTCATGCTATGTATCCTCAGGGGGTGGGAGGGTAGGTAGGAGTGCTCCAAACACAGAGCAGGGCATGGGCGGAGAGGCATGCCCACTCAGGTGCGCAATGACTGTTTGGCCGGCCCACTCAGACCACCCAAAGCAGTCATGCGCACTTCCCTGTTCGCAATGCAGGCTGCATTACAGCCTGCATGGAGAACATGCCCACCCCTCCGGCCCCTGACTGCATTACTTGTCCCGTTGCCAATTACCAATCCCACCGCCGCATCGCAGCGTTGGGATTGACTCAGGGGAGGGAGCCTGGCTGCCTGCTTCCTTTTCCTGGATGCAGATGCAGGAGAGCAAGAGCTACGAAGACACAGGACCCCACTTTGAGGTAAGACTTCACTCATTAAAATTCTTACAACACCCACTCACACACACATCCCCGCACCCACGCCCCATCCAGTGTTCTTTCCAGCGTTTACCACCTCACAGCTGTCCACCTCCCCAGCACTTCTCAATGTCGGCCGCTGTGCGCCCATGCACAGCGGGTGTACCACTCGTGTGCCAAAGGCACATACGTAGTTGCGACGCATGCCATAACATCGCATTCCATTCCAATGCATACTAATACTAGGCACATTGCAACAGTAGAGTAGGGGTTGCATAGCGGAGACATTAATACCACTATTCCCACTTCAGTGAGTCCAACCCAAAACTAACCTTTGCATCCCAAACCCAACTGTGAACTCTGGAATTCCTTTTTGAGCCCCCATGACACACCCAAAAATCAAATTTTACCCCAAATGCACACTCCAATTTTCATATTTTACCCCAAATGCACACCCCAATTTCCATATTTTACCCCAAAACACACCCCAATTTCCATATTTTACCCCAAAACACACCCCAATTTCCATATGTTACATCCGAAACCCATACCCACCCCAAAAACATTAAATTACCCCATTACTGACCTCACAATGCATTGTAATCATATGCGATGTAAATGCATCTGCGTTGTTGGAGTTGTGTTGTTAACAATGTACTGTCTGCGTTGCAATGGTCGTCTCCTGTGCCAAAGGCAGCCCTTAGGCTACGCCGTTTGCGTCCGTCTGCCCCTGAACCGCGCTCTGCACCAAGGAGCCTTCCTCTTGGACACTCCACCGCTACGACGCCAGCACCCTCCTCGCCATCAACCCTGGACGCCACCTCGCCTGCCAGGACCAACCTCTGCTCCGGACCGGACATCGCCATCGCCGTCACTGACGGCTGCAGTATCACCCGCAAGGAGCACCCTGAGCATCAAGGAGGAGGCATTGCCATTACCTGCAGAAGCAGACTCTGACTGACCACGCACTCTAATGACCCAAGGGTGACCATGGACCAGCTCAACTCCCAGATCCGGACCAAGCCCAAGCATATCCTCTGCGGCACCCTCATGTGCAGGCCCCCCGGGCCATGGCCCCCCATTGTCCAACACCATTGTAGACCTCATTGAACCCCAGGGTCTCCCATCCACCAACGACATCCTACTCGGTGAACTCATGTTCCACCTGGACAACCCCAGTGACCAGGACACCACCCCCTCCTGGGGAAGGTCCCCTACATCAGACGCAAGCAGCAAGTCACCCCAACAAGCCACATAGCAGGACACAGGGTCAAGCACGTCACCTCCATCAGCGGGAACTTCAACTACAGCCACAACACCGGACTCTCCTGGACCAACCATCATTGGTAACATCACGTCTTCACCTTGCCCACTGGATGCCACCGCCATCATCACACCCCCTCGCAGCTGGATCAAGGCCACTAAAGAACATCTTGTCAACTCCCTCCGCACCAACACTCCACCAATGCTTCCAAACGATGACACCGCAGCGTGCAACCACCACCGATGGGTCTCCAACAGCGCCGACATTCGGGCACCCCTCATGAACGGCACTGCGTCAGTACTTTCCGCCTGCCTGATGGCAGGTGTGAGGGTGAGGCAGTGCCACAGGGATAGGCTGGCCCCATGCATTGCTGGAGTTGCGTCATGGTTGTGACATGACTGCAGCAATGCATGACTTTAGCACAGACAGATACGTCAGGATTCCTGACATATCTGTCATTACTTGCGTCATGGAGCGCTGTCCAGTGAATACAGCGCATCCATGCTGTCGCAAGAAGGGCGTAGTGAGAAGTGTTGCAACGCTGTCTTGTTGCAGCGCTGCAACACTTTTCATGACTGGGGCCCAGGAATGCGCACTATCTTATTGATGGTGCGCATTCCTGCACTATAGTTTTGTCGCAGGGCAGCGCTGCAACATTGCTTGCAGCGCTGTCCAGCACGAAAACCTTCTGAGATGTGGCCCCAAGTGTTATCCCCATTTTTAAGACCAGCTATTTTCTGGTCTTAAGTAACTGACTCTAACTGCAGTTAGATCCAGTTTTTTTGGTCTTCAAAAGTTCAAGGATCCCCTTGTGAATATGGAGTAGTGGTGTTTGCGGCCGTTTTTGCATGGGAACGCCTCTTGGGCATATAATTATCGCTAACAGAAGTAGCGATCTTTACAACGGACAATTTTGCCTTAAAACTGTCGCTAAGCTTGGTAATAGGGCGATAACATTTTCGCCGTATTAGCGGCAGAAAAGTGCCGCTAACGCGGCGATAACTCCTTGTGAATATGCCCCTCAGAATGCTAGTCATATAGCAACATACTCCCTTAAAGATCCAAAGAAACACTCAAATAGGAACTGAGACACTCATTTAGATCTCTACTGAGTCACTAACACTGAGAACTGAATCATATAGACAACTGCCGCTTCAAACATGTGTCAAGCCTGCTTCTGTAGAACCTGTGTGTACAGTTTCAATAGTAGGAAGAATTCACTTTAAAGAGTGCTTGCCAAGCCTTAAATACTTCTTCTATTATATATAACTCACCTGTAACATAGGTGTAGATATGCCATAGGCAGATAGTAATCTGCTCCAAACCTAATGCATATACTTTCAAATTTGAGTCATTGTACTTTCAGACCCCTATGCCCAGTTATAAATTCAGTCTGACACTCACAGTGCAACTCACATAGCTATCTGTTAAAAGATACAGCCAATAATACACCCACCACTCACTAACAGTAGTAGAGTTAATAACACACTCACACACACACTTCATGGAGCCAGAAATTATCCATTCACTCATTGATACACTCACTCATGCACCCTATCACTCACTCATACAACCACTCACATACCCACTCACTCATACAAACCTTCAACAACCCCTCAGTCACCCATGGAAACACTCACACACCTTCTAACTCATTTATATAGCTTCTCACAAATCTACTAACTCACTTATACAGATAGTCACCCAACCACTTACTCACCCATTGAGTTACTCACTGACTATATCACTAATACAAACACATATCTACCCTCTCTATCATACATATTGCCACTCTTACAGCTACTTACTTATCAATACAGCCAGTCAACTCCCACTGACTCAGACATACAGGCACTCCTTCACCCACTCACTTAGCTATACAACCACTCATGTATCCAAATACTCACCCATACAGTACTTTATACACCCTTTCGCTCAATTATATAGCAAATGACACACTCATTCATACAGTCATGCAGTCACTTTCACACACACACACTCACTCACTGATACAAACACTAAGACACCCAGACACTCACCCAGACAGCCACTTACACAGTCACACCCTCACCCATATCACTACTCACATGCCCACTCATTCAGCTATACAGCTACTATTGCAACCTCTTTCTCAGCCATATAACCATCTATGCACACACGTACTTCCCCACATAGTCACTTATCTATCAACTCATTCACTCATGTAAGCACTCACACACTCACCAACTCACCCATTGAGTTACACACTCACTAAGTCAAGCATGCAGGCACTCAACATATACACACTCACTCATACACCACTCATGCACACTCTCACTCACATATTTAGCTAGTTAGACAGGCACTCACTCACCCATACAGCCAGTCATGCACCCATGCAGATACTTACACACCCACTTTTTCATCCATACAGCCACTCACAGAGCTATTCACTCACGTATGGAGCCACTAAACAGCTATACACTCACCCATACAGGCACTCCTGCACATTCTCACTCACATGTATAGCCAGTTACATAGCCACTCACTCACCCACACAGCCAGTCATGCCACATTTTACACACCCATACTCACACTAACACACCCACTCATTCACACATACTGCCAGACTTCCACACTCTCACTCAGCTATACAAGCACTTACACAATCTCTCGCTCACTGAGATAGTAACTCACACACGCACTAACTGATTCATTCAGGCACTTATACACCCGCTAACTCACCCATACAGCCACTGAACACCAATTCACTCATCAATACAGCCACTCATTCACCATCTCACTCATGCATACAAACACTCAGACACCTACTCAGTTCCCCATATAGCCATTTATACACAAACTAGTCATCCATGCAACCACACACACACTCACTCACTCAATGATACAACCAGTTATTGATGCAGTCACTCACTCATTCTGTTACTCTTGTACCCTCTCACTCAGTCATATAAGCAGTGACACATTCACTCACTCACTCATTCAGCTGTTCAAACAGCTACTCAGTCACCCAAATATCTTTCACACATCCAGTCATTCACTTATGCAATCATTACAATTGTACTCGCTCAGTCATACAGCCTCTCGTACATGCTAACCCTGGGCATTATACTTTGCTACGCTCACGAAGCATGCAAAGTTTGTGCTACTACGCACTACGCAAATTGCACGTAGCAGAGTGAATAACTGTGCTAATAAACGTAGCGTAGCAGGAGTATAATAAACTCCTTCAAATGCTTTGATAAAGCAATTTTTTATGCTAAAAAGCATATAACCAATTCACAAAAATGAATTTTGACAATAAAATATTAAGCAATGAGAGAGGTGATGATTTTGGAGTTCCCCTAACCTAGGGGAGGACCAAGCAGATGCCTTGAACACAAAAAGCATATCATGTGAACGATTCAATGGTGGTCCCTTCCTCCTAGGACCACCCCAAGCACAGTTACGGGCAAAATACAAGCTCAACCAAAGGCCCTGCAAAGCATTATGGGACGAGATTAGCAGTGGGCAGTGAATATTATAGTGTCCAATATCAAAATAATTCTACAAAGAGCTGCAGTTCAACTAGTCGTCACTGGGTGTCGTCCCTCACGAGTCAAATGCAAAAGCTTCATGAAAGGTTTTCAATACTTTTGCATTTCACTCTTGAGGGACGACACCTAGTAACGACTAGTTGAACTGCAGCTCTTTGTAGAATTATTTTGATATTGACACTATAATATTCACTGCCCACTGCTAATCTCGTCCCATAATGCTTTGCAGGGCCTTTGGTTGGGATTGTATTTTGCCAATAACTGTGCTTGGGGTGGTCCTAAGAGGATGGGACCACCACCTAATCATTCAATAAGATGTGCTTTTTGTTTTCAAGACATCTGCTTGGTTCTCTCCCTAAGTTAGCGAGAATACCAAAATCATCACCTCTCTCACTGCTGTTTAACTTTTTGTTTTCACTTTAGTGAAATGACTATATGCAATTTTAACATATAAAGACAGAGATATTTATTTTATCTTATCTTGCACTGTACAAGTTTGCTTTTGGTAATTATTGTACAGTGCAGTCAAGCACACAGCTACGCACAGGCTTAATAATAAACTCCTTCAAATGCTTTGATAAAGCAATTTTTTATGCTAAAAAGCATATAACGAATTCACAAAAATGAATTTTGACAATAAAATATCAAGCAATGAGAGAGGTGATGATTTTGGAGTCCCCCTAACCTAGGGGAGGACCAAGCAGATGCCTTGAACACAAAAGCATATCATGTGAACGATTCAATGGTGGTCCCTTCCTCCTAGGACCACCCCAAGCACAGTTATGGGCAAAAATACAATCCCAACCAAGGCCCTGCAAGCATTATGGGACGAGATTAGCAGTGGGCAGTGAATATTATAGTGTCCAATATCAAAATAATTCTACAAAGAGCTGCAGTTCAACTAGTCGTCACTGGGTGTCGTCCCTCACGAGTCAAATGCAAAAGCTTCATGAAAGGTTTTCAATACTTTTGCATTTCACTCTTGAGGGACGACACCTAGTAACGACTAGTTGAACTGCAGCTCTTTGTAGAATTATTTTGATATTGGACACTATAATATTCACTGCCCACTGCTAATCTCGTCCCATAATGCTTTGCAGGGCCTTTGGTTGGGATTGTATTTTTGCCCATAACTGTGCTTGGGGTGGTCCTAGGAGGAATCGTTCAATAAGATGTGCTTTTTGTTTTCAAGACATCTGCTTGGTTGTTGGTTCTCTCCCTAAGTTAGTGAGGATACCAAAATCATCACCTCTCTCACTGCTGTTTAACTTTTGTTTTCACTTTAGTGAAATGACTATATGCATTTTTAGCATATAAAGACAGAGATATTTATTTTATCTTAACTTGCACTGTACAAGTTTGCTTTTGGTAATTATTGTACAGTGCAGTCAAGCACACAGCTACGCAATTTGCAATTTGTATAGCTACGTGTAGTTAAAGCTGTACTTCACGTAGCTACGTGAAGTGCTACTACGCAAACTACGCCCGGGCTTAGTACATGCACTCATTGACATATTGAGTGACTTAGACAACCACATACTCATTTAAACACTCACTAACACACTAATAGACGTACTAACATAGACTCATACAAAGATAGATTTAACATATACATTTTCTTTCTTAAACTCGAAAAAGTTGTTTTAACAAGATTCATTTTATTAATTAATTTTATGATTTTTTGGTTTTTCTAAACATTTTGATTTTTTTTTTTTTCAAAAAACAGAACAAGCACAGAAAAAGAGAAACTGTGCTTTAAGTCACAAAAAATTAACAAGTGTGTCCATTGATAATTTGGAGCAGGTTAGCCACAACTTGCTCTCCAGCACTGAGGATTGTGCTAGATTTTGGAAAAAAGATGCCAACTTTGGCAAAGCCAGGAAGAGTGGTAGATACATTGGAAACACATCCTCCTGATTCATTTTTCTCCAGTAACAGATGTTCCTTGCTGTTCCTTCAGCCTTCTGATTTCTGCTTTCACCAGCTGAGTGCCATGAATTGTTCGAAGGTGCTTGTACATGGAAGATGTACCACACAAGCATTTGAGAGGACCTTTTGGCATATAGTGCATGTCACCTTTTGGGCATTTACTTTCTTCTACCCATCTGGTATGGAAAAAAACTCCCATACAATGTTCTCCTTTCTTTTCTTGGATGGTTCTTCCTCCTGTCCCTCCTCGAGATTCTGTTCTTCATCCTCCAGAAACTCTGCTGCAGATGCCATGGTGAAATGGAAGGAATTTCTAAAAAAGCACCAAGACAAATTGAATATAGCAGCTGCCTCAAAAATCTGTGAAAACTCTTAGCCACTCCCAAAACATGAAGGAAAGGGTGGGACCTTTCTGTATTCATTTTTTTGGGGAGTTTTATATAGCGCAAACTTGGCCTGAAGGTATCAGAGTGCTTTACATGAGCACCAGTTGAATTACAGTTGGACACATTCATTTTGTTAGGCACGGAGAGATTAAGTGATTTCCCAGAATCACAGGATATTGAGCATCCTTGTCGAGACTCAAACCTGGTTCCCTCGCTTCGAGGCCGACCACTCTAGCCATTAGGCCACATCCACCATTCATGATAGAAAGGTTTTGACCTATCAAACCCCCTTGTTTGTGTGTCACATGGGATGCACAACTCCAATGAGGCTCCGTCCTGCCCCGGGTATGCGATGCTGTAAAATGTATTTAAACGCCATTTATAACAAATGTTCTCTCAAATTATACTATTTCCTATTAATATTAGTGTACCTCTTTCCTTAAAGTAAACCATAAAAGTGTCTATATATGTATTTTACTATTGTCAAAAAAACACCGGAGTCACGTCCCCAGTGCGAGGGCATCGCGACTCTCCAAAACATATTAAAACCAACCATAAATGTTTTTGGAATTTGTTATTACAAACTTTACTGTATTACTAAACCTCTAACCTAAATGTAAACCATAGAAGTGTTGATAAATGTGAACTACTACTACTGAAACTACATGGGAGTGATATACTCTGCACAACAGTGAGTGCGTGACTCCTACTTTAAAAAAAAAGCAATCATTTTGAGTACAATATCACTATATATAGCTTATAATCAATTGTCTTTTGGAAAGATGTTGAGTAGAATTCCAAAACATCTCTTTACAAACCCACTCACACTTATACACTCACTCATACATCTATTCAGTGACTCATGCACCCATTCACAGATGCACTCGGAGACTCACGCACCCACTCACAGGCCCACTCGGATACTCATGCATTGTCTCACAGACAAGATTTAGAGACTCATTTAGCCAGATACAGACCCACTCAGACTCTCATGTACCCAACCAGAGACCTACTCATAGACTAACATACCCACTCACAGGCCCAATCAGAGACTCACACACTCACTCTCACTTCCAGTCACACATTACGCCCCCAATCACAGACCTACTCCAGTACTGATGCATGCACACACAAGCCAGAAACTCATGCACTCACTCACAGACCCACTCTGAGACTCCTGTATCCACTTAAAGACCCACTCAATGACTCATGCACCCACTCAGAGAACCATTGAGACACTCATCCATCCACTCAGAGACCCACTTACACGCTCACACACCCAGTCACAGACCTACTCAGAAACTCACACACCCACTCGCAGACCCATTAAGATACTCACACAGTCACTAACATACCCACATAGACACTGACATACCCACTAACAGACTCACTCAGATACTTGCACACCCACTTGCAGACCCACTCAGACTCATGCACTCACTAAGACACTAATGCACTCACTCACACACTCCCTCCTATAAGTTTCAGGTAACATAGTTCCAAAATATAATTTAAAAAAAACATAGCAATTCACTGAAAAAAAACCAAAGGTTACAAGGACTGTTAGACTTGACATCTTTTGGCGTGTTTCCCCTGAGTTTTTGCTTTCTGACCTCCCGGTGTTGACTCTGTTTTTGCTGGCGTAGTGTTTCTGCGCACTTTTCTCAAAGCTGATCAGTGGTAAAGTGCAAGTGCTCCTATGGTAAATTGTGATATGGATTGGTGTTTCCATGATTGGATATTTGATTTTCTTATTAGTCCCTAGTAAAGTGCACTGAGTGTGCCAAGGCCTGTAAATCAAATGCTACTAGTGGGCCTGCAGCACTGATTGTGCCACCCACGTGAGTAGCCCTGAAAAGGCAACTCAGACCTGCCATTGCAGTCTGCGCGCAGTTTGTAACTGCCATGTCGACTTGGCCAGTTCACACACTTGCCAGTCCCTAACCTTCCCTTTTCTTACATGTCAGCCACCCCTAAGGTAGGCCCAAGGTACCCCTGTGGGCAGGGTGCAGTGTAGGCGAAAGGTAGGACATGCCCTGGTGTGTGTGGCATGTCCTGATAGTGAATTACGGCCAATTTCCTTTTTCACTATTGCAAGGCTACCTGTTCCCCATAGGACAGAATGGGGAGTTTGTTTATAACATCTTATAAACATAACTGGCCCGGGGAATTAGGTAGGAAAATAAAGTTTAGTATGCCTGAACTCAGAATCTAAAGATGCATCTTTTAGTGAAGGTGATTTTTACATTCTGTGTTTGAAAGTACCAATTTTAGAAAGTGGGTATTTTCTTGCTCAGTCATCCCATGTGCCTCTGCTGGAATGTGGATTGCCTGTCTGGGTTTTGGATGACAGAAGGCTGGGGAGCAGGAGTGGCTCCAGATAGTCTAGGTGGGTCAGGAAAGGGCTGAATAGGCCTGGGCTGCAATTGGGGAAGGAGGAGGAGATTTCCTTGCACCTCAAAGGGCCTGGTCTGCCTCTGACAATGCCGTCTCCACCTCTTGCCAGGAAGTCACACCAGAGAAGGCAGAACTGGTCCTGGCTGGGCACAGACACTCTCTGCCTAAGAGATCAAAGGATTTTGGGATATAAATATTGGGGCCCAGACCCCTGAACTTTAGAACTCTTTTGGACCAAGAAGACTGCCAAGAAGAAGAGCTGGAGAAGCTGTGAGGAGGAACTACCACTTTGCTGTGTGCGTTGCTGTGTTGGCCTGCAGTGGCTGCTTCTGTCTTGGGCAGTGAAAAGACTGGACTGGACTTTCTGCAATCTACTTTTGTGAGTTTCTCCAAGGGCTTGAGGTAGAGCTTGCCCCCTGTTCAAGAAGTCTCAGGAACAGCAAAGACTTCAAGTTCTTCTGCCCTCAGCACTGGGGACTGTGTCTTTCGTGCTGCACAGAAGAAAAGCAACCCGACGCCGCCTACGACACCGCTGCCGACTCTGTGTCCTGAAGCACCGCAGAGGGCACCGCCGCAATGCCGCACTGCGACCCTGGTCTCACTAACGACACCTGCTGATGCCGCCACCGAGCCGCTGCTCGCACCGCGACCTGTGGGCCCTGCACTCCGCACCGCCTTGCTTCACGGCGACGCCTTGGTATTCCCGACGACGCCACTCCATGCCAAAATCGACGCAGCTGCTTGCACCGTGGTTCGAGGGCACCACTCGTAAAGTTACATGACGCACTGCCCTCATCCCGCACCGCAGCCTTGGCCTACCGACGCCTGCGCCATCGACTCCAGTTCATCAGCTGATGACAGCGCTTCAGCAACGACGACCCCGCTGCTTGCACTGTGACCTGCCAGCACCGTGACGAGCACCGCCGTCACTTCGCACCGCGACCCTGGTCTCACCGACGACGCCATCTGACGCCGCCACCGAGCTGCTGCTCGCACCGTGACCTGAGGGCACCGCACGCCGCACCGCTGCACTTCGCACCGCAGCACCCGACACCTGCCGACGCCAGCGCTCCTGACTTCAACAGAGAGGAGTTCGATCTGCAACACGTGTGACTTCGAGGGCCCCGATGACTCCGGCACCGACCTCCGGAACCGACGCCTGTGGACGCCGTGCTTTCGGAAGCTCAATGAGAGGTCGCCGACGCCCTGCATTTCTAAAAGGTACTGTTTGCGGGTCTTTCCGACACCCTAGCTGGCCCGCGACGCCGTGGTCAGCCAGAACTGTTTGGATTTGTTTGCTCACGACGCTGTGATAGCCCCGGACAGAGCTATCAACATCAAGGAACTGTTTTTCAAGCATATTTTGATAACTGAAGATTTTTAAGTACTGTATTGTGGATTTTTATCATTTTTGGTCTTGTCTTAAGTATATAAAAATATTGGATACTGTTCTAAATTTGTGTGGTGTCCTTTTGTAGTGCTTACACTGTATTACTGTTGGTTATGTGCAAAGGCTTTACACACTGCCTCTAAGATAAGCCTGACTCCTCGTGCCAAGCTACCACGGGGGTGAGCAGGGGTTATTTTAGGAGTGTAACTCCCTTATCCTGACTAGAGTGGTGGTTTATGCCTGGCTTTGGCACATGCCCTAGCCTACCAAAAATCCCATTTCTAACAAGGACGTTATAGTTAGGAAATAAAATGAAATATACATCAGAAATTCTCAGAAAAAAACAAAGATTACAGGGACATTATAGTTAGGAAATAGAATTAAAAAAACCTTAGAAATTCACTGAAAAAAACAAAGGTTAGTAGAGGGACATAATAGTTAGGCTCACATTTCACTCATACAAAATCAGAGAAATTCAGCAGTTATAATTAACTATAACTTATGTCCCCGCAATATACTGCTTATGACCTCACATGTTACTTCACTCTTGACATGGTCAATGACATCACTGATGACATCACTGATGACATCGCAAATAACATCACTGATGACATCACTGATTGTATCATCCACAGAAGCACTCAGACACCCACTCGCACCCTTATACAATCTCTCATATACCCACACAACCACTCATAGACCCCTACAAGTACTCACACAGCCACACACTCACTCATACAGCTACTTACACACACCCACTTATTCACTTTTACATCCACTCACACACTCACTCACTCACCCATACAGTCTCTCAACAAAGCCTCTCACTCACCCATACAAGCAATCACCCACTCACTCACACAACCAGTTACATACCCATTCACACATCCATACAATCACCCACACATCAACAGACTCACCCATACATCCATTCACACAGAGACTTACTCTACAATACAGCCACTCACACCCCAACCCCCTTAACCAAACAGCCACCAAAACAGTCACTCACTCGCCCATACAGCCACTTATACAGCCAGTCCCTCACTCATATCTCCATTCAAACACCCACACACTCACCCATATGCTCACTTACACAGACACTCACCCACCCATACAGCCACTCACAGAGCCCCTCACTCACCCATACAGCCACTGACACACCCAATCACTCACCAATATAGTCACTCACACAACCACTCATTCACCCACACAGCTACTCACATACCTACTTATACACCCATACAGCTACCCACACAGCCACTCATATACCCACTCATACAAGAATACACACAGTCACACAGCCGCTCACATAATAAATGTTAGAAATAGTATCACTCATTAGTAGTACAGGAAGTTTACATACATATACATAATATATATATATATATATATATATATATATATATATATATATATATATATATATATATATATATATATTCACTGAAAAAACCATAGGTTTCACACACGTTATAGTTAGAAATTAGCATTTAAAAAACCTTTGAAATTCACTGAAAAAACCATAGGTTTTAGGGACAGTTATAGTTACTTGGACATTGCACTCGTACAAAACCTGTGAAATTCCCCTGTTATAGTTAGTCCAGCTAACTATAACTCGCGCCCCGCAATGCACTGCTGATGACGTCACATATTACATCACTCATGACATGGTCAGTGACATCACTGATGACATCACTGATGACATCTCAAATGACATCACTGATGACATCATCCAGTGACTGTGTGTTTCTGTAAAGTTTAAATATTTTTAAAATATATAGGAAAAGACGTATTGAAGAATGAGTGGGTGTGTAAGTGTCTGTATGGATGATTTAGTAGGTGCGTGACTGACTCTATAAGTGAGTGATTTAACGTATCTTACTGAATGCATGGGTTAGTGACTAAACTGGGTGAATGTCTGTATCCGTCTGTCTGTTGCTGTGTAAGTGGCTGCATGTGTTTGTGAATAGCTACATGAGTGTCTATATGAGTTATTGAATGCTTGTCTGAGTATCTGTATGGGTGCCTGAGTGTTTGTGTGGGAGGGGTGTGTGCAACTCTGTGCATAGATGTGTGAGTGGGTGATTCACTGGGTGGATGGTTTCAAGAGTGCATCTGTGATAGACTGTATGGGTGGGTAAGTGTGTGTAAGAGTGTGTTAGTGAGTGAATGTATGTCCCAGTGGTACATGTGTGAGTAACTACATATGTGAAAGGCAGTATATATGTGTGTTGGAGTATATAAATAGCTATAAGCGAGAGTGAGTGATTGTGATAGTGGCTGTATGGATGAGAGTGTGCTTGTATCAGTGATTGTATAAGAGCGTAAGAATGTGCTACTATTTGTATGAGTAAGTGAGCTGGTGTGTGTATAACTGTATAGGTGAGTAAATGGTAGTGTGTTTAATTATTTGCATGACTGACTAGGTGTGTGAGTACCTCTATGGATGAGTGGCGGTGTTTGAGTGTCTATATAGGAGTATGAGTGCATATGATAGTCCTGTACTGAGTGACCGTAAGTATGAGTGACTGTACGGGTGAGTGAGTGGATGTGTGCGTAGACCTAAGAATCAGTGAGTGGGTATGTAGTTATTGGTGTTGGAGTGTCTATGGTTTTGCGAATGGCAGTCTGTAATTTAGAGTGGGTGTATCAAAGGTTATATTGGGGTGTGAGGAGGTGCATCAGATTATCACGTGGATGATGTCATCAGTGATGTCATTTGAGATGTCATCAGTGATGTCATCAGTGATGTCACTGACCATGTCATGAGTGATGTAATATGTGACGTCATCAGCAGTGCATTGCGGGGCGCGAGTTATAGTTAGCTGGACTAACTATAACGGGGGAATTTCACGGGTTTTGTACGAGTGCAATGTCCAAGTAACTATAACTGTCCCTAAAACCTATGGTTTTTTCAGTGAATTTCAAAGGTTTTTTAAATGCTAATTTCTAACTATAACGTGTGTGAAACCTATGGTTTTTTCAGTGAATTTCAAAGGTTTTTTAAATGCTAATTTCTAACTATAACATGCGTGAAACCTATGGTTTTTTCAGTGAATTTCAAAGGTTTTTTCAATGACAATTGTTTAATGTATTAATTATTGAATTTATTTTTTTGGATATTAATTTACTACATTTTTTTAAACTATTTAATTTCAAATTTTTTATTTAAAAAAAAAATTAATAATTTTTCTATAAATTGAAAAAAAAATGTTTTAAAAAATGTTGATATTCTTTTTCATTTTTTTATTTTTTATATTTTTTTAAATATTATATTTACTTTTTTTTTTTTTAAATTAAATTTTTTGAAGACGCGCACCCAAAGCGCACCTTCCTCGACTACCACGCGGAACCTAACCTCCATTTTAGGATTCTTGAGTGGATCCGCGTACGGTGTGCGTTGGGTACGCATTTTACTGCGCGTTTGTAACGCGATCCGTACGCGACTTCAAGCGCATACGCACATAATACGTTTACGCTACGTGACGCTTGCACGTTTCCGCGTGACGTCATATATATCTTCTACGCGGTAGGTGCGCGAATCCCGCGAAATGTTTTATTTTCTTTAAACATATATATATGTATTTAACCTAAATATTAACACAAGAGATTATCTGAGATAATTATATAAATAGTATTTTGGGGGTTTTTAATAAACATTACTTTGAAATCCGTTTTCGCGAAGTCGCGCTGGGTGCGTGCTGCGTGCGTGCACTGTACGCGGATCCCATGTGACCATAAAAAAAGAGATTTGATTGGTTCATAACACTTCCTATTCTAAGTATTGAAGGACCCCACCCATTTTAATCACTTTTGTTAGATCTTCCTTGGGACAACATCTTCAGTTACAAGACTTCCATACTTTTGTGTTGGACACCTGTACTGCTGATTTTACAATGGCTTCTGGACAGCAACCTGCCTCCAACTCTGATCATTCATCAGATGATGATTTTGTTGCAGAGCCACCACGACCAGAAAAATACACCTCTGTGGTGTGGAAATTTTTCACCATACCTGAGGGGCAAAAAAAAGTCAATGCAGTTAAGGTGACCTGCAAAATATGCAGCAGAGTATTATCGAGAGGAGACCCCACAAAAAAGTATTCATGTGGAACAGGAAGTATGCTTAAGCATCTCAAGACACTGCATCCAGTGAACCTAGCAAGAGAGGAGTGCCGAAGACTGCGTGTTATTCCAACTGCAGCAGTGGCCAGTACATCTACAGCAGCCTCTTCACCTGGCCATCCTGATATCCGTCCTGAATTTGGCCAGTTAAAAATTGTTTGCATTAAATGTAACAAACTTTTATGCTATGGGGAGCAGTCTATTGACTTAATCTGCACAGCACAAAGAAACCACCGATGCTGATTTTTTTTGGGTTTTGTTTTTCTAAAATGACAGTTTTTTTCATCTTGTTGGCTTTTTTTCATGGTTTTGTTGGTCCCATTGACTTTTTGTTCCTGTTAAAAAATAAATAAAAAAAATAAAAAATTGTTCAAAAAAAAAATATATATATATAAAACAACAAAACAAAAAAAAAGTTCTTTTCAGAACTACCTACTCTGGTTAAAAAAAGAGCTAAATTTTTATCCTAGTGTGTGAAAGTTTAGAAGAATGTATCTGTAGTGCATAATTGACTGAAAGAATGCATTTGTGGTGTATGGTGAATGTATAAGTGCAGAACTATAAGGAAATGCTGCAGCATGACACTGTAAGCTCTTTAGCTGCAATGTACTGCAGTACTTCCGAAGCACAGGCATGCAACATATGTACATAAATATGTTGCAAGTTTCTGCTTCCTTCTGCACTGTGGCTTAAACTGCAGCCATGTGATGACACAGGCACCCTTGCACCACGGTGCAAGGATAGCTGTGTCGTGTAGAGTTTTTTTGTGCAGGAAGACACAAATTCCTGCACAAAAATCAATAAATGAAGGCATTTCTCTCCTTCTATGTATGCTGTGCATTGTAGCATATATTGAAAGTGAGTAAATGAAGAGAAATAAAACCAATTCTCCAAGTTGTGCCTTCCTTCATCAATTGAAGAATGGTGCACCATTCACACACATGTCCACATTTGGGTGTTTTGAAGACTTATTAATACTTTTTAGCTTCTTGCAGATCTACTCCCATAATATATAAAAAAATTAACATACTTATACTAAGGTTAATGGCTAGGCCAATACTTAACTATATGAGTAATAAGTAGAGTAATTTCAGTAGTGTAAAGACAGATCAAGGTAAATTTATAAGTATTTATGTTTTTTTAAAGTGATAGGACATATTTATAGAGTTGTAAAGGGAAGGGATGGGGCCTCATGTAACATGTGCAAACACATTCTGTGACATGTTTTAAGTTAAAGAACCTGGGGGCATATTAGCAAGACCCACGTTAAAATTATCGCCGTTTTAGCGGCAGGAAACTGCCGCTATAACGGTGATAATGGGCTTGCTAATATGCGTATTGGCATTCCAATAGAAGCCCAGGTTAGATGTCCTACACATCTAACCTGGGCTTCGATTGGAATTCTATAACGCATATTAGCAAGCCCATTATCGCCGTTTTAGCGGCAGTTTCCTGCCGCTAAAACGGTGATAATTTTAACGTGGGTCTTGCTAATATGCCCCTAGTCTCTTTAAATCCTGAAGCTTCCAAAACCCTAGTAGCCACTACGTCTCTCTATTGAACACCATGGGGCAGATTTACAAGCCCCTTGCGCCACTTTTGCATCACTTTTAACATGGGAAAAGTGACGCAAAAGTGGCGCAAGGGGCTTGTAAATCTGCCCCCATATACCTATTTTGCAGATATGTGTTCTAAAACTATATCCCATTTTATATGTCTCTAAAATACAACTCTTTGGCAGTTACTGCACATATCTGGTGGGTTTGTTGGCCCCCAGTGACACTCAGTATTCATGTTAACTTTATCGTGTAACTTAAAACACGCACAGAGCATCTTTCTACACATATCTACTACATCCATCTCTCCTTTCTTCACCTCTGTGCAAACACAGGCTATTGTGCATTTTAATACTTAGTTAAACTTACCTTCACAGTAATACAAATAAAAAATGGTACACATTATTTTTCAATTGTTTTTTATAAAATAAATTTCTAAAAATGTTATTTTAGAATTAGGATCTGTGAAAGAGAAGAAAAAATAGTTATAATATATAATATTATATTTTTTACAATACAGCATAATTTTATCATTTTACAAATTATTTTGTTTGTCTTTTTTACTGTCATCAGAATAAATTGAAATTCACTAGAAACAGTGTTTTCAATCATACTCATCACATAACAGAGGGCAAAAAAAAACAATAAATAATATTGTTTTAAAAAACCCAAGACTACATCCAAAAATAACATAGCATATAATGCAAATCACATATATATAAAAATGCTAACTCCTAAGAAAATTTTCAAACGTAAATTTATATACACTGTAAATGTTGTTGGTTAAAAATATATGCAGAGAGAATGTGCAAGAAAAAGTCCACAATTGAAACATACACCTTTCCTCTTGGCCAAATGGTATTGTTGAAGTCCTTTACATTAAAATTGTCCAATAGTAATGGTATTAATACATATTAATAAATTCCTCAGAGGCCAAATTATCTTCCTAAAACTTTGGTTTTAAAAATATTAGGTAAGAATTTGGTAATTCACTTGGCAAACGTTGTTTAAAAACCAACTGAGCATCATTACAATATGTCCAGCCTTTATTACATTTTAGATACACAGTGTAATGTCCAGATGTAGTGGAAGCACCAAGATGGAAAATAATTGCTACTGCAACAAAAGTCCTTCCTGATATTGATAGTTGAGTTGCTACAAAATTTTTTATGAAAGTGTCCAATTTTCTTCCATCAGCTGTACAACGTTGCATCATTAAAATTATATATTGTCCATATTTTTGTATAAATAATGTTGATAACATTTCAGATTTGCATTGGGTACACTTCATGTTTTGATTTGCTGCTTTAACTAGTTTATTAAAAGATACTGATTTACACTCTGGTAATGTCAAATATATAAATCTTTCTGTGTCTATATCAGTGGTACATGTAAACATACAATTTTCACATACATGTTCCCATTTATAACAAAGGCCGAAAAGATTTTCAATGTCTATCCCTTCATTTTCCAATACAGTAAGCATATACATTAAAAATTCCTGAGCATCTTGTTGCATATTTTGTCTAAATTGTGTTGATCCACAACATATATCCAAAACTTGACGAATATCAGAAACGCTTTGCATTTTACTTTTATCAGTTCTCAATTTTTCATAAACAGAATACAACAAGGAACAAAATATTTTTTCCCGATTCTCCATAATTTGTTGTTGCAAACTTTCAAGAAAAAAAACAACATTAACTACTACGTTAGCATAGCAGTTGATACCTGAACTATTTTCAAACTGATAACCAACAATGTCTTCATTAGCGTCCTTTGTCTTCTTGCTTGCAATTACAACATTATCTTTATTTTTTTTTCTTTGCTATAACTTTACTACAAATATTGTCATGTGTTCTTTTTCGACCTACCACACGCTTTTCAAATACAGGAAACTGACCTAAATTGGGAGCATACGCTCTTCTTAATCTATTATACTCTTTTACACAGTTTGTATCTGCAATAATCTTTGAGTCATCAAAATCAATCAAAAACAAACCAGATAAACTTCTGACTCTGGACAAAGCAACATATGCCATACCCTCTTTAAACACGGTACTTCCAATGTTCACCAAAGCACTATCTACACTTAATCCTTGAGATTTATGAATAGTCACTGCATATGCCAAAGAAAGTGGAAATTGTTTTCTACGGACATATAAATCTTTTACAAGCAAAAAACGAACTGAACAACGACCAATTTGTTTTACTTCTTCAATTTCATCAAATTTGATTTTTAAAAATTCAATTCCATCTCTTTTTTGATAATTTACAAAATCCACAAGTTTACCCATTGCTCCATTAACTAAACCTTTTTCTACATCCAAATTACGCCTTAAAATTACCCGACAGTTTATACATACATATAGATTCTTTTCTAAACCAGCAGTTTTAGATATTGAATTTTCTAAAGAATGCAATTTTGTTTTCAATTTTTCCGTCAAAATAATAGTGATTCCTTCATGCTCTATTTTATCAATGGCCTCCATTTTTATTATTTCTTCATTTTCGAGCTTCAAAACTTCTATGTTGAATATAGAACACTCTCGCAGTGTTGGCATTAAGCAGATTACAGATTTGGTTTCTGCAATTTTCTTATATATTTTCTCCTGAACTATATTTTCATTTGGAAACAAATTCAAAAGTAACCGACTCTGTAAAGCCTCTTTCCCATGTTCTGTCAGTACTCCAATTCTTACATCTTGAAGAATAGTTCCATAATCAACATCATTTGCCTGTCGCATATTCGTAATGAGTTCTTTGTATTCAAAATATGACCAAATGTTAACGTTTCCAACACTACCCATAGACTTTCTGGTGTCTTCATGCACAAGCGTTTTAAATACTGGTTGTCCTTTTACGGGAGTAAGTTGCAGTAGATCTCCAAAAACTATAACATGTTTTCCTCCAAATAACACATCGTACTCTGTTTTAAGAATTTGCTGCATTCTTAAATGCACAAAAGCAAGCATTAAGTTTGAGACCATGCTTACCTCATCAATAATCAGAAGTTTCATTTTCTTCAGCACTCTTGAAACTTCATAACAAGCTTCTCCAGATAGCTTATGATATTCCAATTTGTTTTCATGCTCCACAGGTAGCATCAGTAAACGATGTAATGTAATTCCTTTAATGTTGTGTGCTGCCAACCCAGTAGGAGCAGTTACAACACAAGACAAATGTGACTCAGTTATTTTGTGTAGATAACTGGTCATTACTTTTATTAAGAAACTTTTTCCTGTTCCAGCTTGTCCACTCACATACATCCGGATAGGTTCAAAAGATGTGCATGAGCATTCTTTGTTTTCATGAAGTAATCCATGGTCAATCTGTTGCTTCACTTGCTGATATATTTCTTGCTGTTCAACATTTAGTTGTTCTTCCAAGTTTGTTAAGTCCATAATATCTTCTCGACCTTGAAGCATTGCTGTTTCAACTTCCTTCATAGCAATTGCTGCTTCATTTTCAACAATTGGTTGTCCTAGTGGATCTTCACTGATCGCAGCAGAAGTTTGACTGTCTTGAGAACTGTCTCTAGCAATCTCAGCTGCAATAGTAGCTTCTTGGTCAATTTCATCGTTCAACATCTTTACATAATTTGCAAAAACAGTGCATTGTATGGTATCTTTACAAGCATTGAAGGAATCTTCATAACTCTGAAATTCTCCAAGTAATTCCAATTCTGAACGCCACGGTTTGAACAGTTGCAAAAGTGCAAAATAGTAAAATTCTCTTTTATCAGTAGTGTCACAACTCAGTTTTCTGTGATTAATCAAATTTCCTTTCCTTTGTTTCACCAAACATCCTTCGGAACCAATTACTGCATATTTTCCATCAGTGATGTTTTCTGTAGTATTCCGTTTAAAAGTGTAGTTTTGCAGCACTTCATAGAGACATATGTTCTCAAGATGATGACTTCTATTTGGATAATATGTGTCCAACATATTTGTTTTCACAATATCTGTACTTTCCGGCTCTTTTTCTGCTAAATATTCAATTTCTTGAACAGATTTAAGTACTCGATTTCGCGTTGCAGCAAGACCTAGACTCACCCAAATGATTCTTCTAGATTTTGAGTATAAACTTGCAGATGATAACCGATCTGAGCATTCATACGCTCCAATTTCTCGATGGGATAACATCTTCAAACTGAAACTGTATAATTTCTTACTTAGACTCTTCTCGTGAGAAATCTCTTCCCACATTTCTTTCAATTCTGTCTTTTCAGATTTTGTTATATAAGATGTCACATACCGGGCAACAGCAATGGAATTATCCGCAACATACTGAATATCCATATTAGCATTCCACATTGAGAGAATAACAGGATTATAATCATTTATATATTTTGATTCTTCACTTCTTCTCAAATTGTATGTATTTTTTGGAGACTTTCTAGTGATGGTATGTCTCATAGCTGACATAAAACTGTTTACTCTTCCTTTGGATATTACAGGACGTGGAAATCCAAAACGACATTTGGTATAAAACTTTTCCTTACACTTGTACTTTCGTCGACAGTATTTTCCGCATCGATGGCTTTGGAATCGTAAAACTTGTTGTTTTAAGTTGTTTTCTTCTGTTCTTTTGGGTATAGCACATGTGGCATATTCTTCAATAAAAGACAAAACAGTATCATCAGAATCAGTTCCGAATTTAGGAGCATCTTTGATCCATATCAGCATATGTATATGAGGAGCACCTCTAGCTTGATACTCCTTTCTCCCAAAAAAATCCAGAACTTCTCCAAGAGGAGGATTTTTTTATTGCAGATAAAAGACATCATAGCTTCAAATCTATGATTAAAATACCTGCACACATTAACAGGATCCAAAGAGCACAATTCTCCAGGTGTCTTGTATTCAATATTTTTTACATTTGAATTTGCCTCACGAAGAAATTCAAGTAAATCATCCCAAGCGTATTCAGCACAGCTTAGGGTAAGAAACCATGTAGGAGTTCCTAAGTTCCTTAGCATGCATTTAAGTTCTCCATGACGACGGTACCAATACTCATTAGTACCACGCTGACATGCCATCAAATTAATCAACTGAGATTCTAGATGATCGTCTCTCTGATGTACTTTATCCATAAATTGCTTTGCAGAAACATTTTGAAAATGTACTCCTGTTTTCAAAATGTGGTTAACTGCATATGAAAGTCCAGATAAGTCACTCTCAAACAAAAGATGAAATATATATGGGATACATTGTCGAAACCTTGGATCTTCTGCATACAATCTTGTTGTCCGATATTCAGATGCAGGAATCTGCACAGGTCGTTCATCATATCGTCCACCTTTTCCAGTTGGAAAAAGCTGCGGAAAACAACGAGCTTCCAAACTTTTCTCCCATACACTGATGGGAGTACCCTTTGCTTCCTTCATTTGGAATAACTCAATAGTATTTCCCATCACTTCTTTTGAATGAAGTGGATGTACACTATAATGTTCATAGATTTCTTCATTTTTCGACATGTCCACTTTTTCAATTTGACCACTTGACGTTTCAGTGTCATCATCTAAAAGTATTTCTTCTTCTTCCACATACACATTTTTATAGTACTCATTGTTTTTTATTAGATATAATGTTGCCTTTTGCACTTTTCTAACATCCACTAATTCTTGCCAGATTTTCTTACTCTTAGTAGGAACACCATTAACTAGAATAACTAATGGTTCACTTTCTACATTCTCTACACCAATAGTGTCAATATTTTTCTTTAAATCCAGTGGTAAATATACAACTCTTCCTTTTAATCCTCTCTGTAAATCACTCGGAGGCAATTTACCTGTTTTTGGCTCCATACGAACAATAGCCTGAAATGGGTGTACACATTGAATCAAAATAGACTCATACGTGTTTAAATCTATTAGTTCCGAAGGAATAGTTATCAACTCTAGATCATTATGAACAGCTCTAGCAGGCATTTTATTTTCATCCAATTTGTTATAACAATATTTACAAATACGTTGATCAGTACCCAAATCAAAACAATTCTCTACCCACAAATAAGTTGCAAAATTCTTCCACTCATCATTATTTTGTTTTTCACTTTTAAAATACAGATCAACACTCCTAGTCTGATTTCTATAGTGAGTTCGCCGGCAACAAATACAAGAATAATTTGGCCTTTCACCTGAAATCACCTTAAACTTTGTAACTTGTTCTTCAAATTTTTTTGGAGTAGTATGTTGCACATTCTCTTCAACATTTTCTTCTATTAATGTGTCAGTTTCTGCACTTTCTTCTTCCGGACCAAAGTAACAAAACTCAATTTCATCACAAACCTTCTTCACATCAGATACTGACCCACACAAAAGAGCACTGTTCAACTCATTTAATTTAAGTGCTGGACTTTTTGCATAATACAATCTTCTAACTAACTTCCGCATTTGAGAATGATGTACTGCTAACATCCTAAAATGATGAAAAACACTTTCACATACTTTTCTAGAAAGACAAGCCAGAGAATGACCTTGCAAACCAGTATTTTTTCTCACTCTGCAAGGGTCTAGTCCTTGCAACATCTTAATCTTTTGTTTAACACTTTTTTTAGTATACTCTCGTAAGAAATTGCGTAAAATATCAATAGATTCCTGTCGTACACTACAAATACTACTGCAATCCCAAGTATACACTGGGGCTTTAGGACGTCTCCCTAGAGCATCATCAGCTATCACTTCTTCTACATTTCTGGAAACCATCTTCTCTTTCTCAATTGCACAACCATTTCTAACCTCATAAGCACGACCACTGGTATCAACTGCATGCAATAAATTATTGGTCTGAAAATAACTCTCTTCATTAAAGAACGGCTCTGAACTTGAACTATGTTTCCATTCACCCAAAAAAATTCACAAAAATTAGTTCTGTTAATTACTTTTTTCTTCTTACTTTTGGCCTTCAAAAAATGGATTGGTTTATGTAGTGATCGAATTCTATTTAAAACTAAAATAAATAATTTCCTTTTTAATTCCAAAGCTTTTTGAACAATGGATTCAATATACTTTTTCTTTTTATAAAATAGTGCTCTTCTTCTATATTTTTTAACATCTTTAAGCAAGTTAAAAACAACTCTATAATAAAAAATCTTTTTCCTGATTTCTTTATACTGATTTTGCCTTCTTTTACCATTCATTGTATCGTTTGAATGTAATTTTCCATTTACTCCTTTCTTTTTACTCATATTCTTTTTTCTAGTTGAAGCATTGTTTTTACTTTGTACAATTTGTACACTATTTCTAGGCTTTGAAATTTTTTTAAGGAATTCTTTTGTTGTCTTACCGAAAGACTTTTTCTTTTTAGCCACATGATGTTGGTCATCCAATACTTTTTCTGCAGATTTGTTCAAATAATTTTCATTTTGCTGTCGTTTTCTCTTTCTTGATTTTTGAGGCATGATAAGTTTGTTTTAATGATGATAAACAATATCTGTAAGAAATAATTATAAATAAATTAATTTTAATAAATTTACAAATTATACCCTTCTATTACTATAGAAACACATTGCACGTGTTAAAACCTAGCTCACTGTATAAGTAGTTGGGTTGCAAAACAATGATTAGAGTAGTACACGGAGAGTGCCTTGGTGAATTTAAAAGTGATTCAGTTTTTGCACAGTGAATGGATTAGTACATAGTGTTGAATGGGTCACTACAACACTGCAAGGATAGTTACAGGATGTTTGCTTTAGTGTATGGATACTGCCTGGGGAAATGAAGGTGTGTAAGATAAGTGTGTAAGTGATTAAAGGAGTGCATGCATATTCGATAAAGATTTGTAGCAGTCCATGTGCTGAAGCCAGAATCACTGCATGAGTACTTGTGTACTGATTAAATGATTAGAGTACTGCAAAGAGAATGCCCGGGTGAATTTATAAGCGGTTGGGTTTTGGCAGAGTGAATACATTAGTACATGGTGCTGAATGGGTCAATACAGGATTGCAAGGGGAATGACAGGGTGTTTCTTGAAGTGTAAGGAGACTGACTGGGGAATTAAAAGCCTTAAACACAAGTGCGTAGATGGTTAGAGGACGACATGTATAGTGGATAGGAGTTTGAAACACTGTATGTGTTAAGGCTCTAAATCACTGAATGAGTATTTGGATAGTAACTGAATGTAAACAGTACTGTAAGGAGAGTGCCTAGGTGAATTTTTAAGTGATTGGGTTTTGGCGCATTGAATGGATTAGTACATGGAGCTGAATGGGTCACTAGAGGAGACTGCTAGAGTGTATAGATACTGACTGGGGAATTGAAGGTGTGAAAGACAAGTGTGTAGGTAGTTACAGGACTACATGCGTAGTGGATAGGTGTTTGAAGCAGTCTATGTGCTAAGGCCTGGGTCACTGCATGAGTAATTGAACACTGACTGAATGATTAGAGTACTTCAAGGTGAGTGCCTGGCTGAATTCATAAGTGTTTGGTTATGGCACAGTGTTTAGATTAGTATATGTGCTGGATGGCTGAGTGGAAGAGTGCATGCGGAGTAACAAGGTGTTTATTGAAGTGTATGGATAGTGCCTGAGAATTGAAGAAGTGAAAAACAAGTGTGTAGGTAGTTACAGGACTACATGCATACTTGATAGGTGTTTGAAGCAGTCTATGTGCTAAGGCCTGGGTCACTGCATGAGTAATTGAACACTGACTGAATGATTAGAGTACTTCAAGGTGAGTGCCTGGCTGAATTCATAAGTGTTTGGTTATGGCACAGTGTTTAGATTAGTATATGTGCTGGATGGCTGAGTGGAAGAGTGCATGCGGAGTAACAAGGTGTTTATTGAAGTGTATGGATAGTGCCTGAGAATTGAAGAAGTGAAAAACAAGTGTGTAGGTAGTTACAGGACTACATGCATACTTGATAGGTGTTTGAAGCAGTCTATGTACTAAAGCCTGGGACACTGCATGAGTAATTGGGTACTGACTGAATGATTAGAGTACTTTAAGGTCAGTGCCTGGCTGAATTTATAAGTGTTTGGTTATGGCACAGTGTTTGGATTAGTATATGTGCTGGATGGCTGAGTGGAAGAGTGCATGCGGAGTAACAATGTGTTTATTGAAGTGTATGGATAGTGCCTGAGAATTGAAGGAGTGAAAAACAAGTGTGTAGGTAGTTACAGGACTACATGCGTACTTGTTCGGTGTTTGAAGCAGTCTATGTGCTAAAGCCTGGGACACTGCATGAGTAATTGGGTACTGACTGAATGATTAGAGTACTTTAAGGTCAGTGCCTGGCTGAATTTATAAGTGTTTGGTTATGGCACAGTGTTTGGATTAGTATATGTGCTGGATAGCTGACTGGAGGAGTGCATGGGGAGTAACAATGTCTTTATTGGAGTGTATGGATACTGCCTGAGAATTGAAGGAGTGAAAGACAAGTGTGTAGGTGGTTAGAGGACTTCATGCGTAGAAGATAGGGATTTGTAGCAGTCTATGTGCTAAGGCCTGGGTACTTGTATGAGTACTTGGGTAGTGACTGAATAATTAGAGTACTGCAAGGAGTGTGCATAGGGGAATTTATAAGTGTTTGAGTTTTGACGCACTGATTGCATTAGCACATGGTGCTGGATTGCTGACTAGAGGAGTGCATGGGAAGTGACAGCGTGATTCCTGGAGCATCTAATACTACGAAAACTTGACAACATGACAGGTTTTAAAACAGTTATCTGTCTGCAAAGATATGAACTACCCAAATGCTTCTCTCACAGTGGTTGCCCAAATGCACACAGATTCACAGTGTGATTCTAGACAAGCAACACAGTTCCTTGGACCTTTCCAAAACACATTCACTAGTATGGAAGGGGTAAGGTGACAGCACACATTTTACAAAATTCACTACTGCAGTCTACTGTGAATGACTGTCTCATTCTGCGAATGCACAAGCAATGACTGGCTTCTAATACTACGAAAACTTGACAACATGACAGGTTTTAAAGCGGTTATCTGTCTGCAAAGACATGAAGTACCCAAATGCTTCTATTACAATGGTTGCCCAAATGCAGATAGACTCACAGTGTGATTCTAGACAAGCAACACAGTTCCTTGGACCTTTCCAAAACACATTCACTAGTCTGGAAGGGGTAAGGTGACTGCTCACATTTTACAAAATTCACTCCTGCATTCTACTGTGAAGGACTGTCTCATTCTGCGAATGCACAAGCAATAACTGGCTTCTAATACTACGAAAACTTGACAACATGACAGGTTTTAAAGCGGTTATCTGTCTGCAAAGACATAAAGTACCCAAATGCTTCTCTCACAGTGGTTGCCCAATTGCATACAGACTCACAGTGTGATTCTAGACAAGCAACACAGTTCCTTGGACCTTTCCAAAACACATTCACTAGTCTGGAAAGGGTAAGGTGACTGCGCACATTTTACAAACTTCACTACTGCAGTCTACTGTGAATGACTGTCTCATTCTGCGAATGCACAAGCAATGACTGGCTTCTAATACTACGAAAACTTGACAACATGACAGGTTTTAAAGCGGTTATCTGTCTGCAAAGACATAAAGTACCCAAATGCTTCTCTCACAGTGGTTGCCCAATTGCATACAGACTCACAGTGTGATTCTAGACAAGCAACACAGTTCCTTGGACCTTTCCAAAACACATTCACTAGTCTGGAAAGGGTAAGGTGACTGCGCACATTTTACAAACTTCACTACTGCAGTCTACTGTGAATGACTGTCTCATTCTGCGAATGCACAAGCAATGACTGGCTTCTAATACTACGAAAACTTGACAACATGACAGGTTTTAAAGCGGTTATCTGTCTGCAAAGACATAAAGTACCCAAATGCTTCTCTCACAGTGGTTGCCCAATTGCATACAGACTCACAGTGTGATTCTAGACAAGCAACACAGTTCCTTGGACCTTTCCAAAACACATTCACTAGTCTGGAAAGGGTAAGGTGACTGCGCACATTTTACAAACTTCACTACTGCAGTCTACTGTGAATGACTGTCTCATTCTGCGAATGCACAAGCAATGACTGGCTTCTAATACTACGAAAACTTGACAACATGACAGGTTTTAAAGCGGTTATCTGTCTGCAAAGACATAAAGTACCCACATGCTTCTCTCACAGTGGTTGCCCAATTGCATACAGACTCACAGTGTGATTCTAGACAAGCAACACAGTTCCTTGGACCTTTCCAAAACACATTCACTAGTCTGGAAGGGGTAAGGTGACTGCACACATTTTACAAAATTCACTACTGCAGTCTACTGTGAATGACTGTCTCATTCTGCGAATGCACAAGCAATGACTGGCTTCTAATACTACGAAAATTTGACAACATCACAGGTTTTAAAGCGGTTATCTGTCTGCAAAGACATGAAGTACCCAAATGCATCTCTCACAATGGTTGCCCAAATGCAGATAGACTCACAGTGTGATTCTAGACAAGCAACACAGTTCCTTGGACCTTTCCAAAACACATTCACTAGTCTGGAAGGGGTAAGGTGACTGTACACATTTTACAAAATTCACTACTGCAGTCTACTGTGAATGACTGTCTCATTCTGCGAATGCACAAGCAATGACTGGCTTCTAATACTACGAAAATTTGACAACATCACATGTTTTAAAGCGGTTATCTGTCTGCAAAGACATAAAGTACCCAAATGCTTCTCTCACAGTGGTTGCCCAATTGCATACAGACTCACAGTGTGATTCTAGACAAGCAACACAGTTCCTTGGACCTTTCCAAAACACATTCACTAGTCTGGAAGGGGTAAGGTGACTGCACACATTTTACAAAATTCACTACTGCAGTCTACTGTGAATGACTGTCTCATTCTGCGAATGCACAAGCAATGACTGGCTTCTAATACTACGAAAATTTGACAACATCACAGGTTTTAAAGCGGTTATCTGTCTGCAAAGACATGAAGTACCCAAATGCTTCTCTCACAATGGTTGCCCAAATGCAGATAGACTCACAGTGTGATTCTAGACAAGCAACACAGTTCCTTGGACCTTTCCAAAACACATTCACTAGTCTGGAAGGGGTAAGGTGACTGTACACATTTTACAAAATTCACTACTGCAGTCTACTGTGAATGACTGTCTCATTCTGCGAATGCACAAGCAATGACTGGCTTCTAATACTACGAAAATTTGACAACATCACATGTTTTAAAGCGGTTATCTGTCTGCAAAGACATGAAGTACCCAAATGCTTCTCTCACAGTGGTTGCCCAAATGCACACAGACTCACAGTGTGATTCTAGACAAGCAACACTACTCCCTGGACTTTAGCAGGAGAAAAACATTAGTCTTATTAAAAACAAAGACACAACATACAACACCTCACAAATTAATAACTCACCTTTCAAATTAATTTGTTGATTAAGAAGTATGTCAGTCACACACCAGATGTTCTTAAACCAAATGTCTGTACTGCACTGCTCTTAGCAAAACCAAAAAATGGCAAACTTTCCCTCTCTTTCTGCACACATATACATGTAAATATCAAATCACATTACTTCCCACATTAATTCAAAAGCTAACACACATTTCTATTGGTTACACATTTCAAGCCTATCCAATTGATATAACTTTCAACCCTACCCCCAATCTGCTTACAGCCTGTTACCATAGTAACAGTTCATGGAACACTCAACTGAACTCACAGGTCACAAGTTCAGCACACAATGTTGCTAATCCAAACAACAAGTGCGCTTGACTTTTCAAAATATCAGCTTATCCTGTCTAATGTTCCTTTCAAACGCTTTTCATTAACCAATAAGAAACGTGCTCTTGAAACTCAGAAACATGCACCCTACTTTTTAGTCTATAATCTTCTCAAACAGCCAATCATTTTTTTTCAGTTTTTTTAAACTGCATCTTATCCACCATTTTAGAAAAACTTTAGTAGTCAAACTGCCATTTCACATACAGACACCTTCTGAGTGCATCCAGACCTCCTTTCAAGATGCTTAGAGTGTGGATTGTGGGACACAGCTATATTTTCTGGAGCCAAAGGTATGCAGAAAACAGTGGCATTGACAAAGACCTAGCTTTGCCAAATGTAGACATTAAATGGATTGGACAGAGAGGATTAAAGTGGCACCAATTGATGCCATTGGTTAAATCCTTTTTGCATCTCCAACACCCTGACCTCATAATTGTGCACTGTGATGGCAATGACCTAGGCACTTTGACTGGGGTAGGTCTGGAAATGCTTATGAAGGACACCTTTGGAGAATTGATATCACTTTTCCCCCAAACTGACTTTGTATATTCTAATATATGTCAAAGACAGAAATGGAACTGGTCCAATCAATTTTGTCCACAGATTGAGAAAGCTAGGAAACATGTCAATAAAGCTGTTTCTGCTTATCTCAGAGATTATAGAATGGGCTCCATTTACAACAACAATCTGCATTTTAATATGGACGGCATCTATAGGAGAGATGGTGTACATTTTACAGATGAGGGTAACAGAGTCTTCCTCATCAACTTTAGACTCTGCATCGGTACTTACTTGTAGGTACCAAAATATCCCAAAAACAGAACGGCTCTTTTTAGAGCCACCCAAGACCTAAACACCTAAACTTCATTTATATCTGAAATTTTTGTACATTTGTTTTTCTTGGATTCGCGCACCCAACGCGTTGGAATCGTGCACCAAACGCGTTAGGGGTCACGCATCCAACGCTTGCACACCAGGGTCTCCTTGGATTCGCGCACCCAACGCGTTTGATTCGTGTACCAAATGTGTAACAGGTCGCGCATCCAACACGTGCACACCAGGGGCCGCGCTGGATGCGCGTCTCCTAATTTTACCGTAAAAAAATTAGCACCTTGCACTAATTTGTATTCTCCCCGGGGACCCCATCCCCCGGGGCCTATATACAACGTTGGGAACCGTGGGGGGGGTCCCCAATACCCCCACAGTCCCAGCCGGCTCCCCGCATCCTACAGGAGCAGGCATTGCTTTTCCACATGGGGAGCAGCTAACAGTTTGCTCCCCATGTGGAAAAGCAATTGGGTTTGCATTTTGAAAGAGAGAGCAGGTTTCCTGCTCTCTCTTTCAAAATGCAAACCAAGTTTGCTATGACAGGACGGGAGCCGCGAGGCTCCCGTCCTGTCATAGCAAACTACAGTGTCCCGAGGGTAGGCACCCCGGGACACTGCAGGAGCCGGCCCTGGGGGCTGGTGATCCCCAGGGCCATCAAGGGCTCCAGGAGGGGGGCCGCGCGGCCCTCCTCCCAACAATTTCATAGCCCCGGGGAGGTGGTGGTCCCCGGGGCTTCAGGGGTCCAAAACGGACCCCCATTTTTAATTTTTTAGTGCCCCGGGGAGGTGGCGGTCCCCGGGGCTGCGGGAGGGCCGAGAGCCCTCCCGCACCATTTATTTTTAAAGCCCCGGGGGGTGGCGGACCATGGGGCTTGGGGGGGCCTTAGAGGCCCCCTCATATTATAAATACCCCCCCCATGCCCCCGGGACTTGGCCCACCCGGGGGCCAATTAACATCGAAGCGCGGGAGACCGCGCTTCGATTTTTTTTTTTTTGGCAGGATCCGCGCACCCTGAGCGCATCCTGCCGATTTAAAAAAAAAAAAAAAAATGCTTTTTTTTGCCCAGGGGGTCCTTGTGGGACCCCCTGAGCAGGCCTAGGGGGTTAGGGTGTTTCTACCCTGCCCCCTTTTTGAGCTTTGCGCACTTGTTTCTGAGGAACAAAATGGCTGCCAACACTTCCTGAATCGGAATGTTGACAGCCAGCTGACAGCCAATTAGCATGCAGCTCGTGATCGGGACGGTGCGCGCAGGGTGCGCTGAGGGTACGCGGATCCGACGCGCCCATAGATATATATGTGACTTTACTTGTGAATTTCTCAGGAACTACTCAACGGATTTACACCATTTAAGCAAAAGGCACCAGTCTGAACCAAGGGCTACCTCTTTGCCAAATTTGGTGTAATTCCGTTCAGCAGTTCGGGCTGTAGCTGCGACTAAAGGTTCCTATGGAAAAATGAATGGGGAAAACGCGTTTTGGGACCCCCCTTTTTTCTCGGCCCCCGCTTCACGTATCACCCCGAGACTTTCAGGGTAGGAGCGGAGCGCCCCAACAAGTTGGAAACTTTCACGAAGATTCGTCAACCGGCGCCAACGTTATTTCAAATAGAATGTCGCGGATTTCCTATGGATAATAGGTCCTAACTATAACTATCTACTGGCGAACGCCAGTAGATAATATATATATATATATATATATATATATATATATATATATATATATATATTTACTCACTGAAAAAACCACAGGTTTCAGGGATGTTATAGTTAGGCTGACATTTCACTCGCACAAAATCAGAGAAATTCAGCCGTTATAGTTAGCTGAGCTAACTATACCTCGCGCCCCTGCAATGCACTGCTGATGACGTCACATATTACATCACTCATGACATGGTCAGTGACATCACTGAGGACATCACTGATATCTCAAATGACACCACTGATGACATCATCCAGTGACTGAGTGTTTCTTAATAGTTAAAAAAAAATATATATATATATATATATATATATATATATATATATATATATATATATATTATCTACTGGCGGTCGCCACTAGATAGTTATAGTTAGGACCTATTTTCTATAGGAAATCCGCGACATTCTATTTGAAATAACTCTTGCGTCGGTTGACGAATCTTTGCAAAATTTTCAAACTTTATGGCCCGCTCCGGTCCGCTCCTACCCTGAAAGTCTCAGGGTGATTCGTCAAGCGGGGGCCGAGAAAAAGGGGGTCCCAAAACATGTTTTCCCCATTCATTTTCCCATAGGAAACTTTAGACACGGCTACAGCCCGAACTGCTGAACGGAATTACAGCAAATTTGGCAAAGAGGTAGTTCTTGGTTCAGAAAGAACCCTTTTGTTAAATGGTGTAAATCCGTTCAGTAGTTGCGGAGAAATTAAAAAATAAGAGTCAAAAAATCAATTTCCCATAGGAAACTTTATGCAAGGCTACAGCCCGAACTGCTGAACGGAATTACACCAAATTTGGCAAAGAGGTAGTTCTTGGTTCAAAAAGAACCCTTTTTGTTAAATGGTGTAAATCCGTTCAGTAGTTGCTGAGAAAATCAAAAGTAAAAACACATATATATCTGGGCGGAGCCTAACCACACATGTCATCGTGAGATCTGATTGGCTGTCAGCACTTCATCCTGGAATTGCTGGCAGCCATCTTGGGACTAATATAAATGATAGTACCCCATTGAAATGCATTGTAGTGAATCGAAGATTTTGAGGGTTACCAAAAGGAGAACTATAAAGGGTGATAACAGACTTTAGTTACATTAGAATTCATTTGTTGATGGTACCATACTAATTTCAGGAATTGTGGTGTGTTCTAAGGTGATTTTACCCTGTGAAAAACCTTCTGCTGGGATATCATGAATCATGTTTGAGAGAAAACTATTTTCACATGCTTGTCCCATACAGTTTTGGAAGGTGCCCCAGAAGCTAAAATGAGAGCATATTTTCTGTAAATTCACATTATCTTTCTCAGTCATGTGAGAATGAAGTCTGACATTCGCAGTAAAACATGTACATCCAACAAGGGCAGAGACTGTCAGTTGATTCCTTTGTGTTCTACTGCAGCTTCCCAGAGTGTTCTAAAGAACAACTAGAGTGCTAACAGCCTTACTTATGACAAAAGTATGGCACACCTGAAGCCATCTTGATTGGAATAAACTGGTAACACTTAAAACATTTAATTTAAAAAGGAACAAAATGATGGGGTTCATCTTGTCATAGAAATTATGGTTAGTGCTCTGGAAAGAAAAATTAGGACATGTTTCAAGTGTGATCTCAAATATCTTCCTGTTATATTTCAACAGGAGCAGCCTGTCAGTTGATGCCTTTGTGTTCTACTGCAGCTTCCCAGAGTGTTCTAAAGAACAACTAGAGCGCTAACAGTCTTACTTATGACAAAAGTATGGCACACCTGAAGCCATCTTGATTGGAATAAACTGGTAACACTTAAAACATTTAATTTAAAAAGGAACAAAATGATGGGGTTCATTTTGTCATAGAAATTATGGTTAGTGCTGTAGAAAGAAAAATTAGGACATGTTTCAAGTGTGATCTCAAATATCTTCCTGTTATATTTCAATAGGAGCAGCCTGTCAGTTGATGCCTTTGTGTTCTACTGCAGCTTCCCAGAGTATTCTAAAGAACAACTAGAGCGCTAACAGTCTTACTTATGACAAAAGTATGGCACACCTGAAGCCATCTTGATTGGAATAAACTGGTAACACTTAAAACATTTAATTTAAAAAGGAACAAAATGATGGGGTTCATTTTGTCATAGAAATTATGGTTAGTGCTGTAGAAAGAAAAATTAGGACATGTTTCAAGTGTGATCTCAAATATCTTCCTGTTATATTTCAATAGGAGCAGCCTGTCAGTTGATGCCTTTGTGTTCTACTGCAGCTTCCCAGAGTGTTCTAAAGAACAACTAGAGCGCTAACAGTCTTACTTATGACAAAAGTATGGCACACCTGAAGCCATCTTGATTGGAATAAACTGGTAACACTTAAAACATTTAATTTAAAAAGGAACAAAATGATGGGGTTCATTTTGTCATAGAAATTATGGTTAGTGCTGTAGAAAGAAAAATGAGGACATGTTTCAAGTGTGATCTCAAATATCTTCCTGTTATATTTCAACAGGAGCAGCCTGTCAGTTGATGCCTTTGTGTTCTACTGCAGCTTCCCAGAGTGTTCTAAAGAACAACTAGAGCGCTAACAGTCTTACTTATGACAAAAGTATGGCACACCTGAAGCCATCTTGATTGGAATAAACTGGTAACACTTAAAACATTTAATTTAAAAAGGAACAAAATGATGGGGTTCATTTTGTCATAGAAATTATGGTTAGTGCTGTAGAAAGAAATATGAGGACATGTTTCAAGTGTGATCTCAAATATCTTCCTGTTATATTTCAACAGGAGCAGCCTGTCAGTTGATGCCTTTGTGTTCTACTGCAGCTTCCCAGAGTGTTCTAAAGAACAACTAGAGCGCTAACAGTCTTACTTATGACAAAAGTATGGCACACCTGAAGCCATCTTGATTGGAATAAACTGGTAACACTTAAAACATTTAATTTAAAAAGGAACAAAATGAGGGGGTTCATTTTGCCATAGAAATTATGGTTAGTGCTGTAGAAAGAAAAATTAGGACATGTTTTAAGTGAGATCTCAAATATCTTCCTGTTATATTTCAACAGGAGCAACCTGTCAGTTGATGCCTTTGTGTTCTACTGCAGCTTCCCAGAGTGTTCTAAAGAACAACTAGAGTGCTAACAGCCTTACTTATGACAAAAGTATGGCACACCTGAAGCCATCTTGATTGGAATAAACTGGTAACACTTAAAACATTTAATTTAAAAAGGAACAAAATGAGGGGGTTCATTTTGCCATAGAAATTATGGTTAGTGCTGCAAAAAGAAAATTTAGTGCATGTTTTAAGTGAAATCTCAAATCCTCTTCTATTTCATTAGAAAATTCTGACATGCAGACTGAAACAATCACTTTCAATACCAGCAGTAGACTTCCAGTTAACTCCTTGGTGAGCAGTAGCTTTACTACAGTGATCTAATGAACAACTAGAGTAATAACATTCTGAATTTATGGCAAATGTGTGACACATCTGAATGCCTTCTTGATGGAATCAAAGTAAAAAACTGAAAGCATTTCCTACTGAGGAGACTGCAGTAAATGAGGAAATTAGGAAACTTCATAACAAAGAAGTCTTCCAAGATGGCCACCAGTGAAAAAAGAGCCCAAATGTAGCACAAATATTACCCAGATGTAGCCCACATATAGCCCAATGACAAAAGTGTGCAAAACATTTTTTTTTTTTTTTTTGCAGTTTTATGTAGTGCAGACTGGTCAGGTATTGGAGCGTTGCATCTTAAAACATGACCCCAATACACTACAAAAACACCACTGCACTACCCTAAACCCTAAAACACTACCCCAGCACGACCCCCTACACTACACAAGCACCACTGCACTATCCTAAACCCTAAAACACTACCCCAACACCACTGCACTAACCTAAATCCTAAAACACTACCCCCAGCACGACCCCCTACACTACCCAAACACCACTGCACTACCCTAAAACATGACCCCCTACACTACACAAACACCACTGCACTACCCTAAACCCTAAAACACTACCCCCAGCACGACCCCCTACACTACACAAGCACCACTGCACTACCCTAAACCCTAAAACACTACCCCCAGCATGACCCCTACACTACACAAACACCACTGCACTACCCTAATACATGACCCCCTACACTACACAAACACCACTGCACTACCCTAAACCCTAAAACACTACCCCCAGCACAACCCCCTACACTACACAAGCACCACTGCACTACCCTAAACCCTAAAACACTACCCCCAGCACGACCCCCTACACTGCCCGAACACCACTGCACTGCCCTAAACCCTGAAACACCAGCCCATGCACGACCCCCTACACTGCCCAAACACCACTGCACTGCCCTAAACCCTGAAACACATACCCTAGCACGACCCCCTACACTGCCCGAACACCACTGCACTGCCCTAAACCCTGAAACACCACCCCTTCACGACCCCCTACACTGCCCGAACACCACTGCACTGCCCTAAACCCTGAAACACTACCCCCAGCATGACCCCTACACTGCCCGAACACCACTGCACTGCCCTAAACCCTGAAACACTACCCCCAGCAAGACCTCCTACACTGCCCAAACACCACTGCACTGCCCTAAACCCTGAAACATCACCCCCAGCAAGACCCCCTACACTGCCCGAACACCACTGCCCTAAACCCTGAAACACCACCCCCAGCACGACCCCTACACTGCCCGAACACCACTGCACTGCCCTAAACCCTGAAACACCACCCCCAGCACGACCCCCTACACTGCCCGAACACCACTGCACTGCCCTAAACCCTGAAACACTACCCCCAGCAAGACCCCCTACACTGCCCGAACACCACTGCACTGCCCTAAACCCTGAAACACCACCCCCAGCAAGACCCCTACACTGCCCGAACACCACTGCCCTAAACCCTGAAACACCACCCCCAGCAAGACCCCCTACACTGCCCGAACACCACTGCACTGCCCTAAACCCTGAAACACCAGCCCCAGCACGACCCCTACACTGCCAGAACACCACTGCACTGCCCTAAACCCTGAAACACCACCCCCTGCACAACCCCCTACACTGCCCGAACACCACTGCACTGCCCTAAACCCTGAAACACCACCCCCAGCACGACCCCCTACACTGCCCGAACACCACTGCACTGCCCTAAACCCTGAAACACCACCCCCTGCACGATCCCCTATACTGCCCGAACACTACTGCACTGCCCTAAACCCTGAAACACCACCCCTAGCACGACCCCCTACACTGCACGAACACCACTGCACTGCCCTAAACCCCGAAACACTACCCCCAGCAAGACCCCCTACACTGCCCGAACACCACTGCCCTAAACCCCGAAACACCACCCCCAGCAAGACCCCCTACACTGCCCGTACACCACTGCACTGCCCTAAACCCTGAAACACCACCCCCAGCATGACCCCCTACACTGCCCGAACACCACTGCACTGCCCTAAACCCTGAAACACCACCCCCAGCATGACCCCCTACACTGCCCGAACACCACTGCACTGCCCTAAACCATGAAACACCAGCCCCAGCACGACCCCCTACACTGCCCGAACACCACTGCACTGCCCTAAACCCTGAAACACCAGCCCCAGCACGACCCCCTACACTGCCCGAACACCACTGCACTGCCCTAAACCCTGAAACACCAGCCCCAGCACGACCGCCTACACTGCCCGAAAACCACTGCACTGCCCTAAACCCTGAAACACCAGCCCCAGCACGACCCCCTACACTGCCCGAATACCACTGCACTACCCTAGATCCCTCAAACACCAGCCCCAGCATGACCCCCTACACTGCCCGAACACCACTGCACTGCCCTAAACCCTGAAACACCAGCCCCAGCAAGACCCCCTACACTGCCCGAACACCACTGTACTGCCCTAAACCCTGAAACACCACCCCCAGCAAGACCCCCTACACTGCCCGAACACCACTGCACTAAAGCCTGAAACACCACCCCCAGCAAGACCACCTACACTGGCCGAACACCACTGCACTGCCCTAAACCCTGAAACACCACCCCCTGCACGACCCCCTACACTGCCCAAACACCACTGCACTGCCCTAAACCCTGAAACACCACCCCCTGCACAACCCCTACACTGCCCGAACACCACTGCACTGCCCTAAACCCTGAAACACCACCCCTCAGCACGACACCCTACACTGCCCGAACACCACTGCACTGCCCTAAACCCTGAAACACCACCCCCAGCACGACCCCAACACCACTGCACTGCCCTAAACCCTGAAACACCACCCCTGCACGACCTCCTACACTGCCAGAACACCACTGCACTGCCCTAAACCCTGAAACACCACCCCCAGCACGACCCCCTACACTGCCCGAACACCACTGCACTGCCCTAAACCCTGAAACATCAACCCCAGCAAGACCCCCTACACTGCCTGAACACCACTGCCCTAAACCCTGAAACACCACCCCCTACACTGCACGAACACCACTGCACTGCCCTAAACCCTGAAACACCACCTCCAGCAAAACCCCCTACACTGCCTGAACATCATTGCTCTGCCCTAAATCCTGAAACACTAGCCCCAGCATGACCCCCTACACTGCCCAAACACCACTGCACTGCCCTAAACCCTGAAACACCACCCCCAGCACGACCCCCTACACTGCCCGAACACCACTGCACTGCCCTAAACCCTGAAACACCAGCCCCAGCAAGACCCCCTACACTGCCCGAACACCACTGCACTGCCCTAGACTCTGAAACACCAGCCCCAGCAAGACCCCCTACACTGCCCGAACACCACTGCACTGCCCTAAACCCTGAAACACCAGCCCCAGCACGACCCCCTACACTGCCCGAACACCACTGCACTGCCCTAAACCCTGAAACACCAGCCCCAGCACGACCACCTACACTGCCCGAACACCACTGCACTGCCCTAAACCCTGAAACACCAGCCCCAGCACAACCCCCTACACTGCCCGAACACCACTGCACTGCCCTAAACCCTGAAACAGCAGCCCCAGCAGGACCCCCTACACTGCCCGAACACCACTGTACTGCCCTAAACCCTGAAACACCACCCCCTGCATGACCCCCTACACTGCCCGAACACCACTGCACTGCCCTAAACCCTGAAACACCACCCCCTGCAGCACCCCTACACTGCCCGAACACCACTGCACTGCCCTAAACCCTGAAACACCACCCCCTGCACCGCCCCTACACTGCCCGAACACCACTGCACTGCCCTAAAACCTGAAACACCACCCCCAGCACGACCCCCTTTACTGCTCGAACACCACTGCCCCAAACCCTGAAACACCACCCCCAGCATGACCCCCTACACTGCCCGAACACCACTGCACTGCCCTAAACCCTGAAACACCAGCCCCAGCAAGACCCCTACACTGCCCGAACACCACTGCACTGCCCTAGACTCTGAAACACCAGCCCCAGCAAGACCCCCTACACTGCCCGAACACCACTGCACTGCCCTAAACCCTGAAACACCAGCCCCAGCACGACCCCTACACTGCCCGAACACCACTGCACTGCCCTAAACCCTGAAACACCAGCCCCAGCACGACCACCTACACTGCCCGAACACCACTGCACTTCCCTAAACCCTGAAACACCAGCCCCAGCACAACCCCCTACACTGCCCGAACACCACTGCACTGCCCTAAACCCTGAAACACCAGCCCCAGCACGACCCCCTACACTGCCCGAACACCACTGCACTGCCCTAAACCCTGAAACACCACCCCCTGCATGACCCCCTACACTGCCCGAACACCACTGCACTGCCCTAAACCCTGAAACACCACCCCCTGCAGCACCCCTACACTGCCCAAACACCACTGCACTGCCCTAAACCCTGAAACACCACCCCCTGCACCGCCCCTACACTGCCCGAACACCACTGCACTGCCCTAAAACCTGAAACACCACCCCCAGCACGACCCCCTTTACTGCTCGAACACCACTGCACTGCCCCAAACCCTGAAACACCACCCCCAGCACGACCCCCTACACTGCCCGAACACCACTGCCCTAAACCCTGAAACACCACCCCCTGCACGACCCCCTACACTGCCCGAACACCACTGCACTGCCCTAAACCCTGAAACACCACCCCCTACACTGCCCGAACACCACTGCACTGCCCTAAACCCTGAAACACCACCCCCAGCACGACCCCCTACACTGCCCGAACACCACTGCTCTGCCCTAAACCCTAAAACACCACCCCCAGGATTACCCTCTACACTGCCCAAACACCACTGCACTGCTCTAAACCCTAGAACACTACCCCCAGCACGACCCCCTACACTACCCGAACACCACTGCACTACCCTAAACCCTAAAATACTACCCCCAGCACAACCCCCTACACTACCCGAACACGACTGCACTGCCCTAAACCCTCAAACACTCCCCCAGCACGACCCCCTACACTACCCGAACACCACTGCACTGCCCTAAACCCTAAAACACTCCCCCAGCATGACCCCCTACATTACCCGAACACCACTGCACTGCCCTAAACCCTAAAACACTCCCCCAGCACGACCCCCTACACTACCCAAACACCACTGCACTGCCCTAAACCCTAAAACACTACCCCTCCACATGACCCCCTACGCTACCCAAACACCAATGCACTACCCTAATCCCTAAAACACTACCCCCCGCATGACCCCCTACACTACCCTAAACCCTAAAACACTACCCCCGTACGACTCCCTACACTACCCAAAGACCACTGCACTACCCTAAACCCTAAAACACGACCTCCTACACTACACAAACACCACTGCACTACCCTAAACCCTAAAACACTACCCCCTACACTACACAAACACCACTGCACTACCCTAAACCCTAAAACACTACCCCCAGCAGTACCCCTACACTACCCCTACACTACCCAAACACCACTGCACTAACCTAAACCCTAAAACACTACCCCCAGCAGTACCCCCTACACTACCCAAACACCACTGCACTACCCTAAATCACTACCCCAGCACGACCCCCTACACTACCCAAACACCACTGCACTACCCTAAACGCTAAAACACTACCCCCAGCACGACCCCCTACACTACCCAAACACCACTGCACTACCCTAAACCCTAAAACACTCCCCCAGCACGACTCCCTACACTACCCAAACACCACTGCACTACCCTAAACCCTAAATCTACCCCCAGCATGATCCCCTACACTACACAAACACCACTGCACTACCCTAAACCCTAAAACACTACCCCCAGCACGACCCTCTTCACTACCTAAACACAACTGCACAATTTGTTACAGGCGTTGCAACGCAGGCCTGTGGTGCTTACTGGAAGTACCTAGTGGGCTAATTGGGCCCCAGGGACCCTCAGGATTCAAGGTGACCTAATCCCCCAACTTAAAACGCACCACGGGGCGCGTTTGCACAGTGGTGAAGGGAAGGGGCGGGGCCTCAGGTGACATGTGCGCAAACATGCCCTGTGGTGCGTTTTAAGTTGGGGAATTAATTCCCTTTGAATCCTGGGGGACCCTGGGGGCCAACTAGCCCACCAGGTACCTTCAGTAAGCACAACAGAGTTGCGTTGCAGAGAGGTGAAAAAAGGTGCGTGGCCTCGGAACGCCTCTCTGCAACTCAGCTCTGTGGTCCTAACTGTAGGTACCTGGGGGCTAGTTGGGCCCCAGGGACCCTCAGAATTCAAGGGGACTTAATCCCGCAACTTAAAACGCGCCACGGGGTGCGTTTGCACACATGTCACCTCAGGCCCCCTCCCTTCACCACTGTGCAAACGCGCCCTGTAGCGCGTTTTAAGAGGTAGTTTTAATCCCCTGCCCTATTATGTACTAGGGACTTGCAGAGGAGGTCATGCTAATCACCGGGGTACTCCAACGCATAGTGTTCCCTAGTGTATGTAGGTGTTTTCACTGTATTCTAAGTGTCTTTTAGCATAGCACTGGCTTTGGTTAGTCAGAGTCAGTTACCACCAGTACCCGTCTGAAAAAGTTGTGGGCACAGGATGATTTTGCAACAAGGCCTCTTTCTGCTCCTCTGTTGGTTCTTTCTGCACATCTTTTGCTTCTTTCTGTACGTTTTTTCTTCTTTCTTCACATGTCCTACCTCTGTAGGCATAGTTAGAAACTAGCATTTAAAAAAACCTTTGAAATTCCCTTAAAAAATCATAGGTTTCAGGCACGTTATAGTTAGAAATTAGCATTTAAAAAACCTTTGAAATTCACTGAAAAAACCATAGGTTTCAGACACGTTATAGTTAGAAATTAGCATTTAAAAAACCTTTGAAATTCACTGAAAAAACCATAGGTTTTAGGGACAGTTATAGTTAGTTGGACATTTCACTCGTACAAAACCATAGAAATTCCCCCGTTATAGTTAGTTCAGCTAACTATAACTCGCGCCCCGCAATGCACTGCTGATGACGTCACATATTACATCACTCATGACATGGTCAGTGACATCACTGATGACATCACTGATGACATCTCAAATGACATCACTGATGACATCATCCATGTGATAATTTCATGCATCTTCTCACACCCTAATATAACTTTTGATACACCCACTCTAAATTACAGACTGCCATTCTCAAAACCATAGACACTCCAACACCAAAAACTACATACCCACTCACTGATTCTTAGGTCTACACACACATCCACTCACTCACCCGTACAGTCACTCATACTTAGTCACTCAGTACAGGACTATCATATGCACTCATACACCTATATAAACACTCACACACCGCCACTCATCCATAGAGGTACTCGCACACCTAGTCAGTCATGCAAAAACTTAATCACACACCCATTTACTCACCTATACAGTTATACACACACCAGCTCACTTACTCATACAAATACTAGCACATTCTTACGCTCTTATACAATCACTGATACAAGTACACACTCATCCATACAGCCACTCTCACAATCACACACTCTCACTTATAGCCATTTATATACTCCAACACACATATATACTGCCTTTCACATATGTAGTTACTCACACATGTACCACTGAGATATACATTCAATCACTAACACACCCATACACACACTCACCCACCATTACAGTCCATCACAGATGCACTCTTGAAACCATGCACCCAGTGAATCACCAACTCACACATCTATGCACAGAGTCACACACACCCCACCCACACAAACACTCAGGCACCCATACAGATACTCAGACAATCAATCAATAACCCATGTAGACACTCATGTAGCTATTCAGAAAGCCATGCAGCCGCTTACAAACCAACAGACAGACGGATAAAGACATTCACACAGTTTAGTCACTAACCCATGCATTCAGTAAGATACATTTAATCACTCACTTGTAGAGTCAGTCACTCACGTACTAAATCATCCATTCAGACACTTATACACCCACTCATTCTTCAATACGCCTTTCCCTATATATATTAAACATATTTAAACTTTACAGAAACACACAGTCACTGGATGATGTCATCAGTGATGTCATCAGTGATGTCATTTGAGATGTCATCAGTGATGTCATCAGTGATGTCACTGACCATGTCATGAGTGATGTAATATGTGACGTCATCAGCAGTGCATTATGGGCGCGAGTTATAGTTAGCTGAACTAACTATAACGGGGGAATTTCTATGGTTTTGTACGAGTGAAATGTCCAACTAACTATAACTGTCCCTAAAACCTATGGTTTTTTCAGTGAATATATATATATATATATTTTTATCCAATGTGCCCTTGCGCATAGGAGTGCACTCAACTTCCCCCAGCCACGTTGGCATAAACATAGCAGCCTGCTTCCTGCGCTTCAATTTTGAAATGCCGACGCGTTTCAGGGCAAGCAGCCCCTTCTTCATGGGCTCAACAAAAACACTCGAGAAGCTGATTACTCTTTCCGGTGCACATTTATTTCCGGCATTTAAATATCAATTGTCCGGCCCCAATGGCTATTTGCATAGTGCTGAAGCATGATGGGACATGAGGTCCTACAGCGTTTTAACATTAGTTCTTATAGTAAGTTCGAGTGTTGAAGTCGATTTAAAAATTCATTAATACCTTAGTAGGCTGTTGCGCAGAAGGCAGACTAGATCCGCTTGGGTGAAGTGCTGATCCATGCTGGAAGGTACAGCTGGCAGCCTCGTGACTGGTTCCTTTGTCTTCACCAGCAACGATGGTGCCACTCCTCACGGCCGGACTGCCGTGTAAACATTTTTATCCAATCCAACGAGGCTGCCAGCTGTACCTTCCAGCATGGATCAGCACTTCACCCAAGCGGATCTAGTCTGCCTTCTGCGCAACAGCCTACTAGGTATTAATGAATTTTTAAATCGACTTCAACACTCGAACTTACTATAAGAACTAATGTTAAAACGCTGTAGTACCTCATGTCCCATCATGCTTCAGCACTATGCAAATAGCCATTGGGGGCGGACAATTGATATTTAAATGCCGGAAATAAATGTGCACCGGAAAGAGTAATCAGCTTCTCGAGTGTTTTTGTTGAGCCCATGAAGAAGGGGCTGCTTGCCCTGAAACGCGTCGGCATTTCAAAATTGAAGCGCAGGAAGCAGGCTGCTATGTTTATGCCATCGTGGCTGGGGGAAGTTGAGTGCACTCCTATGCGCAAGGGCACATTGGATAAAAATGTTTACACGGCAGTCCGGCCGTGAGGAGTGGCACCATCGTTGCTGGTGAAGACAAAGGAACCAGTCACGAGGCTGCCAGCTGTACCTTCCAGCATGGATCAGCACTTCACCCAAGCGGATCTAGTCTGCCTTCTGCGCAACAGCCTACTAAGGTATTAATGAATTTTTAAATCGACTTCAACACTCGAACTTACTATAAGAACTAATGTTAAAACGCTGTAGTACCTCATGTCCCATCATGCTTCAGCACTATGCAAATAGCCATTGGGGGCGGACAATTGATATTTAAATGCCGGAAATAAATGTGCACCGGAAAGAGTAATCAGCTTCTCGAGTGTTTTTGTTGAGCCCATGAAGAAGGGGCTGCTTGCCCTGAAACGCGTCGGCATTTCAAAATTGAAGCGCAGGAAGCAAGCTGCTATGTTTATGCCATCGTGGCTGGGGGAAGTTGAGTGCACTCCTATGCGCAAGGGCACATTGGATAAAAATGTTTTCACGGCAGTCCGGCCGTGAGGAGTGGCACCATCGTTGCTGGTGAAGACAAAGGAACCAGTCACGAGGCTGCCAGCTGTACCTTCCAGCATGGATCAGCACTTCACCCAAGCGGATCTAGTCTGCCTTCTGCGCAACAGCCTACTAAGGTATTAATGAATTTTTAAATCGACTTCAACACTCGAACTTACTATAAGAACTAATGTTAAAACGCTGTAGGACCTCATGTCCCATCATGCTTCAGCACTATGCAAATAGCCATTGGGGGCGGACAATTGATATTTAAATGCCGGAAATAAATGTGCACCGGAAAGAGTAATCAGCTTCTCGAGTGTTTTTGTTGAGCCCATGAAGAAGGGGCTGCTTGCCCTGAAACGCGTCGGCATTTCAAAATTGAAGCGCAGGAAGCAGGCTGCTATGTTTATGCCAACGTGGCTGGGGGAAGTTGAGTGCACTCCTATGCGCAAGGGCACATTGGATAAAAATGTTTACACGGCAGTCCGGCCGTGAGGAGTGGCACCATCGTTGCTGGTGAAGACAAAGGAACCAGTCACGAGGCTGCCAGCTGTACCTTCCAGCATGGATCAGCACTTCACCCAAGCGGATCTAGTCTGCCTTCTGCGCAACAGCCTACTAAGGTATTAATGAATTTTTAAATCGACTTCAACACTCGAACTTACTATAAGAACTAATGTTAAAACGCTGTAGGACCTCATGTTCCATCATGCTTCAGCACTATGCAAATAGCCATTGGGGGCGGACAATTGATATTTAAATGCCGGAAATAAATGTGCACCGGAAAGAGTAATCAGCTTCTCGAGTGTTTTTGTTGAGCCCATGAAGAAGGGGCTGCTTGCCCTGAAACGCGTCGGCATTTCAAAATTGAAGCGCAGGAAGCAGGCTGCTATGTTTATGCCAACGTGGCTGGGGGAAGTTGAGTGCACTCCTATGCGCAAGAGCACATTGGATAAAAATATATATATATATATATAACAAAAAGACCACTCAATATATATATGAAGAATGAGTGGGCGTATGAGTGTCTGAATGGATGATTTAGTGGGTGCGTGAATGACTGTATAAGTGAGTGATTAAACATGTCTTAGTGAATGCATGGGTGAATGACTAATCTGGGTGAATGTCTGTATCAATCTGTCAGATGGTGTGTAAGTGGCTGCATGGGTTGGTGAGTAGCTACATGAGTGTCTTTATGGGTTAATGATTAGTTGTCTGAGTACCTGTATGGGTGCCTGAGTGTCTGTGTGGGTAGGTGGGGGTGTGTGTGACTCCTTGCATGGATATGTGAGTGGGTGATTCACTGGGTGTATGGGTACATGAGTACACCTGCGAGGGGCTGTATGGGTGAGTAAGTGTGCATATAGCTGTGTTGGTGAGTGAATGGATGTCTCAGTGGTATATGTGTGGGTAACTACATATGTGAAGGGCAGTATATGTGAGTGTTAGAGTATATAAATGACTATATGTGAGAGTGAATGATTGTGAGAGTGGCTGTATGGATGAGGGTGTGCTTGTGTCAGTGATTGTAGAAGAGAATAAGTATGTGTTAGTATCTGAATGAATAAGTGAGGTGGTGTGTGTATAACTGTATAGGTGAGTAAATGGCAGTGTGATTGATTCTTTTTTTTAATTGTTTTTATTATTATTTTAACCTTATGGGTGAGTGGCGGTGTGCGAGTGTCTGTATGGGTATATGAATGCATTTATCAGTGGCTCTATTGATGAGTGACTGCGTGTATGAGTGACTGTATGGGTGAGTGAGTGGATGTGTGTGTAGACCTAGGAATCAGTGAGTGGGTATGTACTAACTGGTTTTGGTGTGTCTATGGTTTCGAGAATGGTAGTCTGTATTTTAGAGTGGGTGTAAGAAAGGTTATATTAGGGTGTGAGGAGGTGCATCAGAGATTAAGTGGATGATATCATCAGTGATGTCACCAGTGATCTCATTTAAGATGTCATCAGTGATGTCACTGACCATGTCACGAGTGATATAAAATGTGACGTCCTCAGCAGTGCATTGCAGGGCGCAAGTTATAGGTAGCTCAGCTGAATTTCTCTGGTTTTGTACGAGTGAAATGTCAGCCTAACTATAACGTCCTGAAACCTGTGGTTTTTTCAAGGAATATCTAAGGTTTTTTAAATGCTAATTCCTTACTATAACGTCCCTGAAACCTGTGTTTTTTTCAGTGAATTTCTAAGGTTTTTTAAATGCTAATACTAACTATAGCATCCCTGAAACCTGTGGTTTTTTCAGTGAATTTCTAAGGTTTTTAAAATGCTAATTTCTAACTATGCCTACCTAGGTAGGACATGTACAGAAAGAGGAAGAAAGGTGCAGAAAAAAGCAGAAGTGCAGATAGAAGAAAGAGAGGTGCAGAAAGAAGAAGAAATGTGCAGAAAGAAGCAAGAAAAATGCAGAAATAGGCAACAGAAGTACAGAAAGGGGAAGAAAGGTGCAGGCAGAAGCAAGAGAAGTGCAGAAAGAAGCAACAGAGGTGCAGAAAGAGGCCTACTTTGATTGTACCTTTCCACAGACTCATACAAAGTAGCCTAATCACTAATCCTTCTCCCAAGATGTCTTAAACCTCACTTTTCTCTTTAAGGTTCACTATTCATCGACTGCTCAGAATGTTAGGCTAACCAAATGTAAATCAGCAATCCTAACCATATCACTGTTGTAAGTCTCACCAAGTTTGTGAAGGTATGCATGCGTGTCTCTGCTTTTACCTACTGACATGTTACATAAAAATAAACATACAAATACTTGAATGCATGTGTTTCAAACAGCATACTCTATAAATTAGTGTACAAAAAGGTGTATGTATTTCTTTCTGCTCACAATACAGGGAACATGGTTATTCAATAGTATATTTGAGGGGCTCTATAACACCTATATACATAAGACATGTCTGCCTGTGCAACTGAATGACAGAGCAGAACTGAGAAGATTTGACCACCTATAGGAGAAGCTAACCGCTTTTTAAGCTACCATCTTCAGATGCATAACACATGTGAGAATACATGTACAAGTAGACATATACCTCAGTCACGAGAGCACCTTTAGACTTGACAGCTTGCACTTCCCATTTGAGTACAGAAAGAGGTGAGAGAAGTACAGAAAGAAGCAAGAGAAGTGCAGAAAAAAACAAGAGAGGTGCAGAAAGAGTAACACCTGTGCAGAAAGAGGTAAGAAAAGTGCAGAAAGAGGCAAGGGAGGAGCAGAAAGAGGCAAGAGAGGTTCAGAAAGAGGCAAGGGAGGAGCAGAAAGAGGCAAGAGAGGTGCAGAAAGAGGGAAGAGGTGTACAGAAAGAGGCAAGAGGGGTGCAGAAAGAAGCAGGAGAAGTGTAGAAAGAAGCAAGAGAGGTTCAGAAAGAAGCAAAAGAGGTGCAGAAAGAGGCAAGAGGGTTGCAGAAAGAAGCATGAGAGGTGCAGATAAAAGCAAGTGAAGTGCAGAAAGAAGCAGCAGATGTGCAGAAAGAGGCAAGAGAATGGCAGAAAGAGGAAAGAGAGGTACAGAAAGAGTGAAGAGGGGTGTAGAAAGAGGCAAGAGAGGAGCAGAAAGAGGCAAGAGGGGTGCAGAAAGAGGGAAGAGGGCTGAATAAAGAGGCAAGAGGGGTATAGAAAGAAGCAAGAAATGTGCAGAAAGAAGCAAGAGAAGTGCAGAAGTGCAGAATGAAGGAACAGAGGTGCAGAAAGAGGCAAGAGAAGTGCAGAAACAGGCAAGAGAAGTACAGAAAGAGGCAAGAGAAGTGCCGAAAGGAGTAACAGAGGTGCAGAAAGAAGCAAGAGCAGTTCAGAAAGAACCAACAGAGGTGCAGGAAGAGGCAAGAGGGGTGCAGAAAGAGGCAAGAGAAGTGCTGAAAGAGGCAAGAGAGTTGCAGAAACAGGCAAGAGAGGTGCAGAAAAAGGGAACAGGGGTGCAGAAATAGGCAAGAGAGGTACAGAAAGGTATGAGGAGTTGCAGACAGAGGCAAGAGGTGTACAGAAAGAAGCAAGTGGGGTGCAGAAAGAAGCAACAGAGGTGCAGAAAGAGTCAAGAGGGGTGCAGATAGAGGCAAGAGAAGTGCTGAAAGAAGCAACAGAGGTGCAGAAAGAGGCAAGAGAAGTGCAGAAAGAAGGAACAGAGGTGCCTGAAACACCAGAGAGCACACTGTTGGGTTTGTGCGCATGCATGCGCGTGGATGTTGCACAGAGACACAGGTGGATGTAAGGTACCAGAGCATGCTGTAGAGAGATGCTTTGAACACCGGAGAGCAACAGTGAGCAGGATAAAGAGTTAATCAGAGAGCAGGTGCAGGCGTTATATGTTATAAGACAATGCTGTGGTTCTGGTTAATTGACAATGACACGAGTGCTCCATCTTCATCACTGGCATCACCCTCTGCCATGCCTCGGAACTTATACTAACATTAAACATGAAGACCTTCGGTGCATCCTTCCTTGAGGGTCGGGAATCTCCAGGGGTGCTGAGCGTGTGAGGACAGGGAGGAAAACTGCTGGGGTGCCTTTGTGACTTGTGTCCCTTTTGGAGCATGCTTCCTAGGCAGTAATTGAGGTCAGAGGGCAGCCTGACACAAGGGGTATGCATTAAACGGGAGCACCTCCAGTGTGTCCATGTCTGAGCGAAAGGTATATCCAGGGTGACACAGCATGACAGGGGCTGGGAGGATAGCTCTTGGGGTCATGATGCCTGTGTGACTCGTGTGTCTGAGAGCCCCGTGGTGGCATCAGGGTATCTCCAGGGCAACACAGCAGGCCACGGGGCTGGGAGGGGAACTCTTGTGGTCATGGTGCCTGTGTGACTTGTGTCTCTGGGAGCCCCGCCGGAGCCCCCGCCGGTGCACTGCGACAGAGCATGCCAGGGGTTGGGAGGAGAGCTCTTGGGGTCATGATGCCTGTGTGACTTGTGTCTATGTGAGACCCGTGGGAGCCCCCATCGGAGCAGCAGGGTATCTCCAGGGCACAGAGCATGCCAGGGCTGGGAGGAGAACTCTTGGGGTCATGGTGCCTGTGTGACTCGTGTCTCCGGGAGCCTTTGTGGGAGCTTTCCTGCTAGGCAGTCACTGACGCGAGAAGCCATCCTGACACAAGAAGTGTGCATTAAACATGAACACTTCCAGCGCATCCTTTTCTGACCGAAGACAGTCCGTGTGTCCTTCTGCAATGTATCTTGGGCTTGTATAATGCATTCCAATACCTTGTGGGAGAGTTAGTGCTATATATAAAACTGCAAAAAAGATACGAGTCTTGTGGCCGGCTGAACAGCTTCCCATGCTGATCACAACAGAATGTAGGGCTTCGAAGAGCCCTGGAGCTGCTGTGATAGCACTTTGGGCATTGATTGAATATTACAAATATCCAGACAAGATTATGCTTCAAACCTAGGCTGTCCGCAGCAGCACCTTCTGGTACAACTTTCAGAACATGGCGGTGCCTGAAAGTTTCTGTGGCCCTGCCCAGATATGTGCAGTCGAAACAATGACATGTGCAGCTCAGGCCTGTTTATTTTCGGCGCAGCTCCTCACTAAACGCTTCCAGCATCTCGACAATGTATATTTACAACAGCAAAAAGGCATGTAAAATGATTTTTGAAAAGGAAAGGCTACATTGCCCTTCGGCTGCGCACTTCTCTGAGCATAGAAGTGCTCGTCACTCAAGGAAACAGTGAATATAAAGGGCCAAAATGGGCAAAAGTTGTCGGAGCAGGTTGTGATGGTGCAAAGGCTGTGGCACGTTAAAGACTGCGTGAAGGTTGTGACAGTGCAAGGGCTGTGGTGCGTTAAAGACTGTGTGAAGGTTGTGATGGTGCAAGGGCCGTGGCGCGTTAAAGACTGTGTGAAGGTTGTGACGGTTCAAGGGCCGTGGCACGTTAAAGACTGCGTGCAGGTTGCGATGGTGGAAAGGCTGTCTGTATAGATGTGATGGTAGAAGGGCTGGGGGGCGTTAACGACTCCATTATGGTTGTGAAGGTGCAAGACTGCGTGCAGGTTGTGATGGTGGAAAGGCCTTCTGCATGAATATTGTGAAGGTTTAAGGGCTGGTGGCGCTTTAAAGACCGCATGCATTTTGTGATGGTGCAAGTGCTGTCTGCATGAAGATTGTGACAGTGCAAGCGTTGGTGGCACGTTAGAGACAGCGTACAGGTTGTGGGGTGGAAGGGCCCATGTCGCTTTAAAGACAGAGTGAAGGTTGTGGCGGTGCAAGGGCTGGTGGAGCATTAAAGACCACTTGAAGGTTGTGACGGTGCAAGGGTCGGTGGCGCGCTAAATATTACATAAAGGAGATCTGAGGTCTGGACAGAGCCTCCTGTTTATCTCAAAAGAGCAGCCTTGGGCCGGTGCAGTACCTTAGGCATGGAAATTAACATTGCAGGTCACAGCATAAGCAACCCGGTTGAAAAGCATGCCACAAACCTGGCGCTCTCTATCTGCTGCCACACTAAGTGCAAATAAGAGCTGGCAGCTCAAACCACACTACAACTACGCAAGAAAATCAGCCAGGACAAGCTAATCTGCACAGTTCACTGGCGGAAATGAGAGTTGCACCCACGTTGATTATATGCGACTGTATGCGCCCAACAGAGAAAAAGTGTGGACATTATGGTGGGTAAATAAAAATAGCAATCAAAACCAACAGGTGCCCACACAACGATCTTTCATTCTACAAAAATCACTTGTAAACGCCTCCCATGTTTGGTTTCCAAAAACTCATGGCTGCACCTGTACACAGCAGAAACTGTGTAGAAACCATACCCAATGTGTCAACCAGAATGTGTACAAGAAACAGATTGACACGCCACACCACTCATATTAGGCAAAAAAACACCCAGAGTGAGGACAAAGCAGCAACCTTTAGAGGCAGTCACAATGGCAGAGTTTTCAAAGTTTGGGAGGTGGTGGGCACATGATGTTGAACTACAGAAAGTAAATAGAAATCCTAGCTCTCATTCCAAATAAGGGTCACATCAGGGCTGTGGTACTGCCAGGATAAAACTTCCCTGGTGGGATGTGGTTGCCCTGGTGGACTGTGTGGTACAGTAAGTCAGTGGCTGACGTGGTGGGCTGTGATTCTGTAATGCTGTGGCTGATCTGGTGGGCTGTGTGGTACAGTAATGCTGTGGCTTCCCTTGTGGGCTGTTGTAAGGCCAGACTGTTGCTGCCTTGGTGGGCTGTGGGACTGTAAGGCTGTGGGTGGGCTGTGTGTGGTACAGTAAGACAGTGTCTTCCATGGTGGGCTGTGTGATACAGAAACTCAGTGGCTTCCCTGGTGGGCTGTGGTACTGTACAGCTGTGGATGCCCTGGCGGGCTGTGGTTCTATAAGGCTGTTGCTTCCCTGGTTTGGCTGTGGTACTGTAAGGCTATAACTGCTCTGGTGGGCTCTGTGGTCCTGTAAGGCTGTGGCTGCCCTGGTGGGCTGTAGTATTGTAAGACTTGACTGTCCTGGTGAGATGTGATATTTTAAGGCTGTGGCTTCCTGGTGGGCTGTGGTATTGTAAGGCTGTAGATGCTTTAGTGAGCTCTGTGGTACTGTAAGGCTGCGGTTGCCCTGTTGGGCTGTGGTACAGTAAGGCTGTGGCTGCTCTGGTGGTCTGGGGTTTTGTATGTGACTGCCCTGGTGGGCTGCTGGCACAGTAAGGCTGTGGCTACCCTGGTGTGCTGTGGTATGTAATGCTGTAGCTGCTCTGGTCTAGTAAGGCTGTAGCTGCCTTGGTGGGCTGTGGCACTGTAAGGCTGAGGCTACCGTGGTGGGCTGTGGTATTGTAAGGCTGTGGTTCCTCTGGCAGTCTGTGTGGCACTGCAAGGCTGTGGCTGCCCTGGCAGGCTGTGGCTGCCCTGGCAGGCTGTGGTACAGTAAAGCTGTGGCTTCTCTGATGGACTGTGGTCGAGAAAGGCTGTGGCTGTTCTAGGGGCTGTGTGGCCCTGTAAGGCTGTGGCTGCCCTGGTAAACTGTGGTGTAGTAAGGCTGTGGCTTCCCTGGTGAGCTGTGGTCCAGTAAGGCTACTGCTGCTCTGAGGGGCTGTGTGGCACTGTAAGGCTGAGGCTGCCCTGGTGGGCTGTGGTATTGTAAGGCTGTGGTTTCTCTGACGGTCTGTGTGGCACTGCAAGGCTGTGGCTGCCCTGGTAGGCTGTGGTGTAGTAAGACTATGGCTTCCCTGATGGACTGTGGTCGAGTAAGGCTGTGGCTGTTCTTAGCAGCTGTGTGACCCTGTAAGGCTGTGGCTGCCCTGGTAGGCTGTGGTGCAGTAAGGCTGTGGCTTCCCTGATGGACTGTGGTTGAGTAAAGCTGTGGCTGTTCTGAGGGGCTGTAGTGCAGTAAGGCTGTGGCTGTTCTGAGGGGCTGTGTTGCACTGCAAGGCTGTAGCTGCCCTGGTGGGCTATGGTATTGTATGGCTGTGCCTCCCCTGATGGACTGTGGCTGAGTAAGGCTGTGGCTCTTTTTAGGGGCTGTGTGGCACTGTAAGGCTGTGGCTGCCCTGGTGGGCTGTGGACTTTGATGCTGTGGGTCGCCGGGCTCGACTCCTGTGTTTACAAACATTCCCTGGGTGCTGCCAGTAATCCACAGCTCCTGATGTTCCACGGCACATCTCGTCTCTCCACAGAGCCCCCAAAAACCACAGGCAGTCCTCGGTGGTAAGCGTCCTCCGGCTCGGAGCCCTCCCTTTGTGCAGAGGCTTTGAAGTCCCAGCCGCCGGTGGCTCTCGGGGCAGGACGAGCCCTCGGATGGATGCACTCGCTAGCCTCAAAGATGGCACCCATTGTGCGCCTGAGAAGGATCGCGCCTTGTCTCGGGAATAACAATTAAAGCAATCAACAAAACACGCCCGTTAATGAGTGGATCCCTACCGGACACGGCGCTAATGAGGAGGAGGCAGCAGAGGTCAGGGCTCTGCTCCTCCCTACAGAGGGGCCCGCATCTCCCGCCACAATGGGCCATTGTACGCGTGCAAACTCGACCAGGTTCATGCCAGAGGTCCGCTGGCCGGGCCGGTGACCACAGCCTGTGACTTAACTCGTCTTCCTCGGGCTCTGGTTCAACTTTAATTGCAGCCAGAAATCTCCAGAGCCAGCCACGGGGCCGGGGATCGTACAAGCACACGAGCGAAAGTGCCTAATGACTAATATTGTTTTTACAAAGCAGGCAGCAGTTGGTAGACAGAACGTTTGATGCCCCCGGGACCTGGCCCATGCGGGGGCTTAATTAAACGAAGTGCGGGAGACCGCGCTTCGTTTTTTTTTTTCAGCGGGATTCACGCACCCTACGCAAATCCCACCAATTTTTTTTTTAAAAAAATGCTTTTTTGGCCCTCTCAGGCCTAGGGGGTCAGGGTGTTTCTACCCTGCCCCTTTTCTTGTTTTTTTACTGTTTTTCTTGTGATTCGGTTCAACTGAGTCACAAGATGGCTGCCAACACTTCCTGGTTTGAAGTTTTGGCAGCCAATCATAGTCAAGCTCGTGATCGGGAGGGTTCGCGGATCCGCCGCGGTCACCAGATACTAATATTTTTTATATATGAATTTCTCAGGAACTACTGAACGAATTTACACCATTAAAAGCAAAGAGTGAACTCTGGACCAAGAGCTACCTTTCTGACGAATTTGGTGTAATTCCATTCAGCAGTTCGGCCTGTAGATGTGACAAAAGTTTCCTATGGAAATTAACATGGAGAAAACGAGTTTTGGGACCCCCCTTTTTTCTTGACTCCCGCTTGACAAATCACCCCGAAACTTTTCAAGACAGGAGCTGACCTGAGTGGGCCATTAGTTTTGAAAATTTTGCGAAGATTCATTTAACGGCACCAAAGATATTGGCAAAAGAAAAAACGCTTTTGAATGGAAACATGGTCCTAACTATAACTACCTACTGGCGGTTGCCAGTAGGTATATATATATATATATATATATATATATATATATATATATATATATATATATATATATATATATGTATATATGTATATTTATATATATATATATATATATTACCACATGAGAGAAAGTTCCTTCTGGGATCAAGCCCGTTGTCGGGTGGTGCGCAAAGCCGGCGGAACCACAGCCGGACAATTAATTCCAAAAGAAAGTCCAATAAGGCGCACACTCAGAAGATGATATGCTCGTGCAACGTGTTTATTTCAGTTGCTACGCGTTTCAGCAGAAACACTCTGCTGAAACACGTAGCAACTGAAATAAACACGCTGCACGAGCATATCATCTTCTGAGTGTGCGCTTTATTGGACTTTCGTTTAGAATATATATATATATATATATATATATATATATATATATATATATATATATATATATATATATATATATATATATACACTCTATGGCTGTAAATGCACATGGGGCTAAATAGCATATGTTATTTAGGGCAACTGTACTAAGAAACACACCATCACACATGTATTACTACAGTGCAGAGGGATTAGAGGACTGTTAGCTTGATGAGGGTACCTGTATTTCACAGTTTTCATATTTTGTGCCTCCCTGTTAAACATGCGTTTTTATAACACTGCATTGTGTGCAATAAAAGCACCCAAGTAGGTTGTGGGAGCTCAGTAGGAATAGCAACTTAACATCCAACTCACAGACTTATCAAGTAATAATATTGTGGTCTCTTTTAAAGATAGATCTTAAAATGACATCAAAACATGGTGGACCCCATTCACAAACTAACTTGTGTGCAACCCAGACTTAGAGGTAGAAATGGCTGGATTTATAGCTGCAAGGAATTCAGAAAGGTGACCCTGCTGTTGTAAATCCTTTCATTTCCACACAATATCACCACATGATCATGTAATGCTATGCAGGAGTAAATGCCATGCACTGCGTGAATATTTGGCATTTGAAGGCATGAACACCATGAAAGTTGGAATGTCCAGAAACATGTGAATTTGTAGTCATTCACAAACTAATCTCGAACGCTTTCTCACCCTGCAAATGGTTGCTGAATTGGTCTTCTCAAGGTGTCTCTTATTATTGGAAGGGTACAAGGGAAGAGGATTCAGCACAGGGTAGCTTGGCACAAAGAAGTCAGGCTTAACTTAGAGGCAATGTGTCCATTATTTATCCAGCACTTCATACAGTAGTAAAGTGAAAACACAATACAAGAAAAAATCCCACACCAATTTGAAAAATTAGAGCAAAACCTAATAAATTATTGGACACAAAAATGACAAAAATCCAGTCAATAGAACTGGAGATTTGCATTTTTAAGAATTTCAGGTAAGTTAATCTCCTAAAAGCACAAAGTGCCAATCGCAGTTCAGGCTGATTGTGATGGCGTGCTGGCCAGATACATGGACCAGGTTAGTCCAGCTGAAAGAGTTACCTTCAAAAGTCTAGCAAGAAGAGTTCATTTCGCTGTGGAGAGGGCCTCAAGGAGTAGAGAGAGCATCGCAGATGTTTGTCAGTGTCAGCACGGGCATTATGGACAGTCATCGCTTTAGCTTGAAGATCTTCTCAAACTACCCACTATGGCCCCTGCACACTGAGTAATAAAAACTACAGGGCTCGTTAAAATTATAAATACCGCAAGAGCCTCTTGTCACATGGTAATGTGAAGGATACATGGAATATAAAGTGGTAGATGGCCGCACCAGGCATGGAAGACGTAAAGCACTGTTGGTGCAGAAACAAGGGAGCAGATTTACAATGAAAGTGACTCAGTGCATTCCGCAAGCCATTTGGCTGCGCCGCACTGAGTCACTTGTAAAGCACAGGGATGCGACATATTTACAACAATATGTCGCATCTCTGTGCTTCCCCCTGCGCTGATGCACAAACTGCAGCCATGCGCCGGCGCAGGCACCCTTGCAACATGGTGCAAGGATGCCTGCGTCGTGGGGAAATTGTTTTTGTGCAGGAAGGGGCTGCTTCCTGCACAAAAACAATCACTACAGGCATTTTCCTCTTTCAATGCGGGCTGCAGAATGCAGCACGCATTGAAAGAGGAAACAACGAGGAGAAATGAAAACATTTCTCCTCGTTGCGCCTCCCTACGCCTTCCCTGGGGAGGCGTAGGATTCACACGCATTTCCAGATTTACGATTCCTCGTAAATCTGGAAATGTGTATCGTTCCATGGGTGTTGCGTGGGAACACCCACAGCAACACCCATGGAACGCCCTTTTCACGCAAAGTGCTGCGTGTAAAGGGGCCATATTTACAAGGACAGGAATAGCCAGACAGGAAAATCCGCGCAGGGTGGCTTTTCCTGTCCTTGTAAATATGGAGCAGTAAGATACGCCACCAGTACGTCACAAACAGTGACGTACTGGTGGCGCAGGGGGCTTGTAAATCTGGCCCATGGTCTTTTCTCCATTTCTCTGCACGTTTTCCAGGTCGACAGGTAATCATGGAGGCCTTTGTTTATGTCTTTCATTTCAGCAGATCGCTAGTTTCAAAAACAGCACATTCTGCTACATTCGCAGCATTACAGTCTTATTTTTTTATTAATAAAAAAAGCAATTTTTAACTCAGAGTAGATTTAACCGATGCACACCACATTTTACCCCTATCCAGGTTTGTTGCCTACACAACTTTGTTTTTTAAAGAACAATGTATTTAAGGAAGAATGCTGCAATTTGCTTACACTTTGTGTAAATCATGACGTTTACTATGAAATATTATTCAATGGCCTCATTCTATTTTTAGCCTCTCTGACACATTTTCTAATTTTCTCACATCCCCGTATAATTTTATTGTGTGGTTTTATACTTTTCATTTCTTCATTACCTTGCCCTTCAGACATTATTTCGATTTGTGTTCTGCCTGACTGGATGCGCAGCACCAGGCACCTCCTTGTCAGATAGGCAGCAGCGACGCTTGTTTTATTGCCCATAACAAATAAAAGTTATCTTTCCTCTTTAAAGCTTATCTGTGATGCTGAGCCCGTAGAAGTTCAGCAGTACACTGCTGATGTAGGGCTGTAATAGCAATGAGCAGATGAGACAATTAGATTGTAGCCATTTGTTTAAAGGATTCAGGGTCTCTTTATGGCTTGTGCTAGCCATTACTAATGTTTTATGGCCTAATACCTTGCAATGGAAGGACAGATAAGGCAAAGATAATGTTATAGTTTGTTTGCAGAGGGACCAGGTAGACAAAACATTAATAAAAGGGCTTCTGGAGGCTCTGAACAGCCTGAGCTGTGCCTGCGAATCCATGGGGCCTCATCATGAGCATTGTATCTCTAATGAAATATTCAGCAAGGCAACAGATTGTTATCGTTTGTGTTAGGGCCATATTTAACAATCTCAATTACACAAGGTAACGGAAACAGAGGCTTTCCTGCATGCAAAGCATGTCTACCTTCCCTGTTTTCCTCTCTGGCGAGTATTCAGCTGATGCTTAAAGCCGATGTCGAACAGACTGCATTACGTGGTTTATACTTGCGTTGGTGCTTGGAATTAGATTCCTGTGCCTATTTTTTAAATCCAGTATGAGATCTCATGAGAAGAGAGATCCGGAGATGACAGGTTGGTTTGGTGGCAGTCTAGCTTTACAGGTGAGGTGCCATATGGGGAAATGTAGGCCCGTGCATAGAATATCGACTTCACCAAACTCGTTGAACTTTTAAAATGTTTGGGCAATGACGTTTGTCAAGGCTGCTTCGACAGACTGTAAAAGACCACGTGGAAGTAGGGTGACCAGATTCTCAAAACAAAAAACGGGGACAGTTCATAGACATAGAAGATGGCTACCGTTTGCAGTAACGGTCGACATAAAAGTAGGACTATTTGACAGCTGTCATAGACATGGAAAAGGGACTAAAATGACAGCCGCCTCCACAGACACAGATGAAGAATTACAGACAAATCATATGTGTGACACAGACTTAGCCGAGAGAGACGTCGAGGTTTCAGTGACCGTCACCCAGGTGACCCGCTAATTGCACGGTGTGATATCCTTACTTGGTGACACTCATGGCTCCCTGTGGATTGCAAAGTATGACTCACTGCACAGCCTGGACATCACGGCCTGGAGGCGCGGATTGAGCAGCAAACCCGAATTGCTGGGGCACGCAGTGGCTCGCGGCCTGAGCCTACCAGTGCCTGCAGCCTGGCCAGCCTTGGCAGTGTGTGTTACAGCCCAAGTAAGTTTAAGTTTTAAGCCTGGGTGCCAATGGCAGCGCGCGATCAGGCAGCTGCAGCGCCTGCGGTGTTACTCAAAACGGTGAAATGGGTTGCAAGACTGGCGCCGCGTGAAGTGTGTTTTATGTTGTTGGGGCCTCTCTGACATAGGTTCCCTGTTGGGCCAGGTCACTCACATGACGTCAGAGAGTGGCCCGAGTCCTGATGTTCTCCTGACTTCAGTTTGCTGGGAAGGAGGGGGGCACCGCAAAGGCTGGCAATCTTTATGTTGATTTTTCTGCTGGCCCATCCAACAACAGTAGCCACCAGAGTGTTGTTAGCAGGGCCTCGCACATCCTGTTTGGGCTGGGTCCCACCTTGGAGGGAGGCACAGGGTCACTCATGTGACGTCAGAGGGTGGGCCCGAGTCCTGATGTTCTTCTGGCTTTAGTTTGCAGGGAAGAAGGGGGCCACCACAAAGGCTGGCAATCTTTATGTTGTTTCTCTGCTGGCCTATCCAACAACAGTAGCCACCAGAGTGTTGTTAGCAGGGCCTCGCACATCCTGTTTGGGCTGGTTCCCACCTTGGAGAGAGGCCCTGGACTGAGTGATGCTCTCTGCGCAGCATCATTAATTACGAGGGAGGAACCAGAGGGTCCAGTATAAGTCAGCAAAGGCTGAAGGTACAAGCCTCAAAAAACAAACAACCACAAAAAAATAAAAAACAGCTCCTGGCTTAGTGTACAGAGAGAGCCTTGATTTAATATGTTGCAAGGGAGTTTCCTGATATTTGTACGATCCTAAGTATATTTACTTAGACATGAGTATAAATGAAAGTTGTTTAACCATTATTTATTACGCTTTGCAGCAGCTAACGTAGAGTTTCTAGTTGCTCAAATGGGTGTCATATCTGATATTTATAAGTTTCCCTCGTTTTAATATCTTGATTTTGTTCGCAAGAAAGTGCCACTCATAGTCGTTAAAATGTCACTCAATTACTCTGAAATTATGAAAATGTCACACATAGAAATCTGAAACCTTGGCAGCTATGCATGTAACATTACACCTATAACAAGCCAGGAATATTTGCTTTGTCAGTTGTTCTTAGCTGCATAAGATAAATAAGCAACAAACTTGGGCTTCGTTGTACATAACATTGAAAATGCTTCAGTTCTGGGATGATGAGTCTGTGAAAGAACTATAACGGGTCTCTTTGAAGGCAGTGAAGGGTGGTATTGCTGCAGCAGTAAGATTGTTTTTTCATCCTGAGGGCAAAAATGGACATCCCAATAGAGACCGTCTCAGCACCTGTGCTAAGTAAGCAGAGAAATGTCCCGGTTTTTAAATAGTGTTTCAGTGCGAGACACTATTTAAAAACCGGGACATTTCTCCGTTTAACCCGGGCACTGCACAAAAACCGGGACATTTCTGTAATTAGGAGCAAAGTGTCGGGACACGGGGATACTGCTCCGAAAACAGGGACCGTCCGGGGAAAACCGGGACGTCTGGTCACCCTACGTGGAAGTCAATTCAACAAGAAGCCTGAGGTAGAGGAAGTCAGGTTAGCACCCATTGAAACAGCAACATAGGAGGAAGTGACCTCATGTGACTTTTTGACCTCCTACACATCACAAGAGATAATTTTGTAAGACCTTTGATCCTGTAGACATCTCAGGAGAGTGAGAGAAACAGATTGAAAGTGGTACACAGAGACAGAGAGAGAGAGAGAGAGTGAGTGAGAGGGAGATGGACAGGATTTGCATAGCGCACACTTCCCAGCTGGTTCTCTTGAGCTGGACTTAAAACAACTTGTCTAGCCAAACCAGCTAGTCTTCAGCAGTTTTTTCATGATGGGAGAGAGTCTGATATATATCAGTGACGTCAATGAAATATAAATGCAAGTACAAGGCAATATATTGATGAAATATACATACAACCAGCCACAAGTCTATCTTTATCAAAGATTAGGGATACAATCTCAATATGACAGGCATACCGTTCTTATGTATTATGGGATATAACAGTGGTGCAGTCATCAGATGGCAGAGTTAAATCTCCCTTGCCGAAATACTGTCCCATCCAGACTTAAATTAAAATTGAGAAACATTCCCAACTGCCAGTTACCACCTCACGTGCACAGTTACAAACATCATGTACCCACCTGCTGCCTGAAATGGTCATACGTAGATAAAATGTCTTGTGACATCTGCCGCATGCCCAGGCTAAGAAGCAGTTGACCAAGCACAGCCTCAAATACCCTAAGAACAGATTTAATTTTCCCAGGTGCTGCTTCAAGTGCTTACTTCCAGGCTCAAATGATGATACAAAGCCTCAAATTCTCATGTGCTAGCGTAGCTGTATAGACACAGCCATAAAAGTACCGTTGCAACAATGGTAGGTAGATTGATGGCTCATTGAGAGAGCACTTACCACAGTCATCTGCAATGAGCCAATGGTCACAAGTTCTAGTACTGGCAATGCTACTCAACCTGCTGTCTTTCTTAGGTGGATAAACCGAGTACCATAAATTGCAACATCTCTTTTTTACTGTACATAGCAATCACAAAAGTCATGGAAGGACTTCCGCGCTATTCTTTCTGGGCCAGATGTACGACCATTTTTTGCATGCGCAAACGGGTTTGCGAACCCGTTTGCGCATGCAAAAACAGCATGGGAAATGTACAAACCCTATTTTGCGAGTCGCAATTTTTTGAGACTCGCAAAATAGGGTTTTGCGACTCGCTATTAGGAAGGGGTGTTCCCTTCCTAATAGCGAGCGCAACCCTATGTAAGAATGTTTTGCGTCCGCAATTGCGGGCGCAAAACACTCGCAATTTACCACCCTCTTCAAGAGGGTGGTAATGGGGTCGCCAAAGGGAAGGGGTCCCCAGGGGACCCCTTCTCCTTTGCAAATGCAGGGGGAAATAATTTTTAAGGGCAGGCAGTGGTCACAGGGACCACTACCTGCCCTTAAAAAAAGAAACAAAAAGTTTCATTTTTTTCTTTTTTAAATGCATCCCGTTTTCCTTTAAGGAAAACGGGTTGCATTTAAAAAAAAAAACTGCTTTATTTAAAAGCAGTCCCAGACATGGTGTTCTGCTGAGCCCAGTAGGCCACCATACCTGGGAGGGCCTGCCATTCCCAATGGGGTCGCAAATTGCGAGCGGCTCATTAATATTCATGAGCCTCTCTATTTGCGACCCCATTGGGAATCGCTAACAGTGTGTAAAACACTGTTGTACATTGGAAATAGCACCTCGCAATTTGCGAGGCGCTATTTCCACGGTCGTACATCTGGCCCTCTGTCACATAAAATATGGGATCTCCAAACTGAAAATATTGTTATAAGAAAGAAATGTAAATTCTCCTAGCAATTCCACAATAGTTGTTTTTTGTTGCTTCTAATTTAAAAGACTTTCTTAGTCCAAAAAACTGCTGGGGCATTAAAGTTTTCTTCCAGAGGAAATCAAAATTGGAGGAGAATTGGATCCTACATTGACACTTTGTCTCGAAGGCGAGGAACATTTTTCAGAGTGAGTTGTGATTCTTAAAGTGGGAGACGGGAATGTCGTGTCGGCCAGGAGTCTGTTTTTTTGTTTGAAAACTAGGCTCTTTCAGTGCTGAGAAACATGCTACCATAAATAGCGCCCCACCCCCATGACATGCTGAGCCTCGACATGCTTAAAGGCTTTGAATGGAAACTGCAGCGCAGTGGTGCCCAGACTATTGCCAAGCTTCAAGCTCAACGATTTTCTGATGAAAATGTTGTAATAAGTGCCAATTAAAATGAAGTGGTAGTATTGGAACAATGTCAAAGTTTTATTGAATGCACTGCAACGAATGTATAATTGTCAATGTAGGGACAGGAAACTGGTGAATCTTGGACTAGAAATAATGGTAAATGAGGCTCACCTCAGAGCTAGGAAACATCTCAAATTCATCTGGTTTGTTGTAGTAAAGTAGAGATATTTTACCCATACATTTTGGAAAGAAAGAGGAAAGTCTGCAGTTACAATCAATCAATCAATCAATCAAGGAATTGTGAAGTGAGCTACTCACCCGTGAGGGTCTCAAGGCGCTGGGGGGAGGAGGGGTGGTGCAGCTCCGGGTCAGCCGAAGAGCCAGGTCTTGAGGCTCTTCCTGAAGGTGTGCAGAGTGGGGGAGCATCTGATGTTGATCAGGAGCTTGTTCCAGGCCTTAGCCACGATGTAGGAGAAGGCTCTTCCACCCGCTCTGGTTCTGCAGATGCATGGGGTTTCTGCGAGGACGGCGGAGCAGAGGTTTCTCCTGGGTACGTGGAAGGAGACTCTTTCACTGAGGTATTTGGATCCAGTGTTGTGGAGGGATTTGTAGGCGTGGGTGAGTAGCTTAAAAGTTACTCTCTTCTCGACGGGGAGCCAGTGGAGGGCTTGCAGTTGTTGGGTGATGTGTTCATGTCATGGGATGTCGAGGAGGAGTCTGGCCATGGTGTTCTGGATGGTCTGGAGTTTTCGTAGCAGGGATTTGTTGAATCCAGCGTAGAGGGAGTTTCTGTAGTCCAGTCTGCTTGTTATGAGTGAGTGGGTGATGGTCTTTCTGGATTCAGGGGGGATCCATTTGAAGGTCTTGCAAAGGATGCGAAGTGTGTTGAAGTTGGTTGAGGTGGCGGCGTTGCTTTGAGGGGTCATTGTGAGGGAGGAGTCGAGTATGATGCTGAGGTTCTGGGCATGGTCCGTGGGGGTGGGGGAGCTGCCCAGGGCGGTGGGCCACTTGGTGTTGTCCCAAGTTGAGGCGGTGGGTCACAGGACGAGGACTTCTGTCTTCTCCGAGTTGAGCTTCAGACAGCTGCTGCTCATCCAGGATGTGACGTCTTTAATTCCTTCCTGGAAGCTGAGTCTGGTGGCGTCATGTTCCTTCAGGAGAGAGAGGATGAGCTAGGTGAGGTCGGCATAGGATACTATGCTGAGTCCATGCTGTCTGCCGATGGCGGCAAGGGGGGCCATGTAGATGTTGAAGAGCGTGGGACTGAGCGAGGATCCTTGGGGTACTGCGCAGTTGATCTCTGTGGGTTCAGAGAGGAAGGGCGGGAGTCTGATCCTTTGGGTTCTGCGGCGAGGAAGGAGTGGAGCCAGTCGAGGGCAGTTCCCTGTATGCCGGCATCGTGGAGTCTGGTTGTGAGAGTGCGGTGGGAGACGGTGTCGAAGGCTGCGGAGAGGTCTAGTAGGATGAGGGCCGCGGTGTGGCCTTGGTCGAGGAGCATGCGGATGTCGTCTGTGGCGGCAAGGAGGGCGATCTCGGTGCTGTGGTTGCTGCGGAATCTGGATTCGGAAGGGTCGAGGATGGCGTTCTCCTCGATGAAGTTTGTCAGCTGGGCGTTGACGATCTTCTCTGTGACTTTGGCCACGAAGGGAAGGAGAGAGATGGGTCATAGTTTTTCAGGTCCGTCGGGTCTGCAGAGGGTTTCTTGAGGAGGGGCTTGACTTCTGTGCGTTTCCAGTCGTCGGGAAAAGTGCTGTAATCATAGATGGTGTTGGTTGTGCGCCGTAGCTCGGGCGCTATGGTGACGGTGGCTCTGTGGAAGATGTGCGGTGGGCAGGGGTCAATGGGGGCTCCTGAGTGAGTGCTTTTCGTGGTCGTGGCTGTATCTTCGGTGGTGACCGGGGTCCAGGTGGCGATGGTAGGCTGGCTGTCGTTGCTGGGGGAAGCTGGAGTCTGTTCGCTGAAATTGTCGTAGAGGGCCTTGATTTTCAGATGGAAGTAAGAGCTGAGGTTGTTGCAGAGGTCCTGGGAGGGTGTAACGTCCGTGGCTTCGCTGGGGGGTTTGGTGAATTTCTGGATAATACTGAAGAGTTCTTTTGAGTTGCTGGAGTTGGCAAGGATTTTTTTCCGGATGAAGGTCCTTTTGGTGGATCTGATAAGTTGGTGGTATTCTGTCATGGCGTTTGTTAGACCCAGCATCCTTGGCGTGGGTCTCCCTTCCATTTTTTATGATGCCTCCTAAGTTACTGATCTGTTTTTTCTGGTGTTAGATGCTTTGGGCAATGTGCCACTGCTATTCAGTGCCACAGTGCAAGTGCTCCCTATGATAAATTGTGTTATGTATTAGTGACTCCATGATTGGATGATTGGTTTACTTGTCAGTCCCTAGTACAGTGCACTGAGTGTGCCCAGGGCTTGTAAATCCAATGCCGCTGGTGGGCTTGCAGCACTGGTTGTGCCACCCACAGAAGCGGCTTGTAAATGTGTCTCAGGCCTGCCATCGCAGAGCCTGTGTGCAGCCTAGGGCTGCCATGTTGACTTGGTGAGTGCACCCACTTACCAGTCCCTAAACCTTCCCTTTACTGCATGTTGGTCACCCCTAAAGTAGGCCCTAGGGCAGGGTGCATTGTAAGTACAAGGTAGGACATGCCCTGGTGTGTGTGGCATGTCCTAATAGTGAATTACAGCCATTTTCGTTTTTCACTATTGCAAGGCTACCTGCTCCCCATAGGCCAGAATGGGCAGACTGACTATTACACCTTATAGTCAGAACTGACCCAGGGAACATGGTAGAAAAACGAATTTAGTATGCCTGAACTCAGAATGATAAAATACATATTTTAGTGAAGTTGGTTTTAACATTCTGTGTTTGAAAATACCACTTTTAGAAAGTGGGTATTTTCTTGCCTAAAATTCCAAGCCTGCCTCTGCTAGGTTGTGTATTCCTTGTCTGGAGATTGAGTGACAGGGGCTGGGGGTGGCTACAGGAGACAGGGTGAGTCAGCACAGGGCTGAATAGAAAGATCTGCATCCAGAGTGGAGGGAGGAGTTGCACCTGGGTCTGAATAGGGCTGTGCCTGCCTTCCACAATGCTGGCTCCACCTCCTGCCGGGCGGCTGAGCACTCTGCCCCACATTCTGAAAGGAAAGAAGGAGTCAGAAAAACAAAGTGCTCCAGGACTGACCAGAACTGGGTTTGGACTAGGCAGAGGCCTCTCTGCCTTCAGAGAACAAAGAGAAACTGTGTATAAAAAGGGGACCCAGACCCCTAGGAAATTAGATCACTTTGGGAAACAAGAAGAAACCTTTGCTGAGGAGCGGAACCAAGAAGAAACTGAGGAGAAGACTATCCCTAAGCTAGAGGGATCTGCCTGCAGTGGTTGCCTGACTGCCAAAGGAAGGAGTAAGGACTTTGTGTGCACTTTTATTCAACTTGTGAAGGATCTCCAAGGGCTTGAGAAAAGAGCTTGCCTGCCTCCTGCTGAAGTCTCAGGGACAACAGACTTCAACCACCAGCTCCCCAAGAATCCTTTGGAAGTGCCTGCTGCTGTTTTGGGCCTTCTGAAGGGACTGCGTGTCGCAAGGAGCTGGAAGCGCGACTCAAGAGAGAGAAGCGTGTCGCCGTCGCAGCCGCTGCCGTCGCATCACGGAGATGACGCCGCTGTAGCTGTCGCATTGCACCGCATCTCGAGAAACGTCCCGCAACACCGAATAAGCGTGTCGCCGTCGCAGCCGCTGCCGTCGCATCGTAGATGTCGCCGCTGTAGTTGTCGCATTGCACCGCATCAAGAGAAGAGTCTCGCATCGAGGAAGAAGCGTGTCGCCATCGCAGCCGCTGCCGTCGCATCGTAGATGTCGCTGCTGTAGCTGTCGCATTGCACCGCATCGAGAGAAGCGCCTCGCATCCACAGAGAAGCGTGCCGCCGTCGGAGCTGCTGCCGTCGCATCACGAAACAAGGGTGTCGCCGCTGCAGTTGTCGCATCGAGCGGAAGCGTCTCGCAACGTCGGAGAAGAGTGTCGCCGCCAAAGCCGCTGTCGTCGCATCACGGAACAAGGGTGTCGCCGCTGCAGCTGACGCATCGAGTCGAGACTTCTCGCAACATCGGAGAAGCGTGCCGCATCAGGAAGAACTTGACGTCTTTATTTCTTTGCACCAGAACTTTGTCGCATCTCCAACTCTGCAACACTTTCGTTGTAGAAACGTGACGCATCGTAAAGTACATTGACTCAAAGTGTCGCATTTTAAGAACTTAAGAGAACTAAGCTAAACCTACCATTTTAAGTACAGTATTGTGGATTTTTGTCGTTTATGGTCTTGTGTTAAAACTATATAAAGAATACTTATTTTTGATATAAACCTTGTGTGGTGTCCATCTGTAGTGTTGTCACTAGATTACTGTATGTGCTCACAAATGCTTTACACACTGCCTCTGAGATAAGCCTTGTGAGAAGTTGGCCTGGCATATGCTGTCCACTAATTATAGTGGGCACCTTGCACCAGTCCAAACAACCCCTTATTGGAGATAGGTTAAAGACAACCTTATTGAAAGCTATCCTAGTGGTAGCTATGGAGAGCAGCCTTCAGGCTAAGTCTTGAAGGAATGTAAAGCAGCTTGTTTTACCAGTCTATAATCTCTTGAGTGACCAAATGAAAGAGCACCACACCAGGTATATATTCAAAATATATGTATTTATTGCTAAACACACCCCTCTAGTCTCTTTATGAGGCTAGAGTTCGAAGTACATAAGTTAGAAGTTATTAAATCACAGTAATAGCACAAATACACGTTTGGGCCCTAGGGGCGTACCAAACCATATACCAATAAAGTGGTATGCGAACCACGACTGAACTAGACACTAGGCCTAGAGCCTCTAGAAGTGCTTGGACCACAAGGAACCACCCAAGGTAGTGACACAGGGGACCCACGGGAGACGCGTGCAGTGTAAATACACAACCGCGATACGCCGTTGACTTCTATGGAGAAAGTCGTGATCGGGAAATTAGAGAAAAGGGACACTTAAAAGAGGACTTGGACCAAACCCTTTGAGATCTAGGACTTTGAAGAGTCTCTACCCACGGGAGCACCGGAGTACTCGTGTTACCTCACCCAGGGAAGCCGGGTGCATAGGTGCCTTTCGGGGTCGGGTTTCGTCGTCGATTTGAATGGCGATCTGCTGCAAAGTGCTGCTGGCGACCAAGAGAAAAGTGTCCGGGTGGATCCAAGAGTGGATCGGAGTTCTGAAGAACCTGAAAGCAGAGGGGACAGAGTCTGGGTCACTAGCCAGTGACCAGGAAGGCGATGGACAGATGCCCACCGATGTCGAGTGCTTCAGGTGCGTTGATGGTCGTCTTGACTCTTCAGCCACGAGGTCCAGGAGGCGTTGTCGGCAACCAGGAGCAGGATTCGGGCTGGTACACGATGTCTGTCGAGTGCTGAGGTATCGGCGACCGGGTTGGACCCAACAAGCCTTGGCAACGGCAAGTCTCGATGCAGAGGATGATCGTCGATGGTGCAGACCAGTTAGGTCTGGAGAACTCACCCATCGAGGGTAAGTGAGGGCAGGCCTGGAGCAACCAGGATGCCAAGTTAGAAAAAGATTGGCCTTCGTTAAGGGCTACTAGCCAATGGGCTAGCGACCACGAAGGAGCCTCGTGATGCCGCACATGGACCTGGCTTACAGGACACTCGTAGAGTGGGGGCCAGTTATCTTCGTTGCAGGTGGTGCTGGAGGCTGGGGCTACTCGGAGCCCAAAGCACGACTTCTTGGGAGACCCAAAAGAGGATGCACTTGCAAATGTGCTCGGTGTCCAGGGGTCACGGTCTCAAGTTACCCACAATAGCCACGGGCCTCAGCTTTGCTGAGGACTCAGGGTAGCCTCAGGAAAGTCTGAGAATCCACCTCTGGTGATGCGATGATTTCGGCGTCCGACGGGAGCTTCAGAAATGCGAACCGGACAGATGCTTCTTTGGTGCCTGCCAAGCAGGGGAGTCACTCCTTGACCCCAAGGGAGATTCTTCTGTCCTCTAATCGTGAGTAGAGCGTCGAAGGTCCAGGATTCAGTTTCAGAGTTTCGTCCAGGGATAATCTAAAGTCCTAAGGACTGGGTACCTACCTTTATACTAAAGATAGGGGTTGGACTACTCTGTGGCCCCACCTATGGGTGGGTCAGGGCAGAGGGGTGGCTACACCCTTTTCCCTTTGTCCAGTTCACGCCAAAGCAGGGGCTGCAAGCCCCTGATCCAGTTTGAACTGGGGTATGCACAGGGACACCAAGTGTGCCCCCAGTGCAGGACTTCAAAGCACCAGAAAGTGCTCCCGCCCAGCCCCAATACACATTATCCTGTCTGGGGAGGTGGTCACACCTCCCTGGGACAGGAAACCTATTGTCCAGGCCTCCCCTGCCGGAGTTTCGTCCAGCAGCAGGAGGCCAGACTTGTGTCTGTGGCAGTAGCATCCATTTTGTGATGCCAGGCTTTAGAAAGAAGTTACCGGCCAGGCCAGGGTTAACATGTCTCTCCCTCTAGAAGGGTGGAATGCTACCCCCGCCGCCAGAATTGGCGGGGGGGTAGTATTCCAAGATGTTTGACACCAAACACGACATGTTTAGGTGCAGCCATTCCAAAGTTAGCATTTAACGCGAGGTTATAATGCGCTTAAGAGTATATGGTCAGGCTGCACTACAAACAGCATCAGAGAAGGGTCTCCGACCACTGCAGAGGGGCCCTGCTCATGCAGGGGCACCCTCTCACATAGGAACCACGCACTCTGCCTTCAGGATTGATAAGGCCTGCCATAAGAGTGACTTATAGGTTTATATGTGTGTATGTATATAGTGATATAGGTAACCTATATCACAGTAAGGGGTGCATGCACCACCTTACCCAGGCTGCAGTAGCAGACCTGTGGTGTCAGTTTGGATGGCCTTCCAGGGGTGGCATAATACATGCTGCAGCCCCTGGCAGGCCTCTGAGGTACCTATGCCCTGGGTACATAGTATACCATATACTAGGGACTTATAAGGGCACTCCAGACTCCAATCAGTGATGTGCCTAAGGCACATGGAAACCATTTTACAGAGAAAGCAGATAGACTGGGGCCCTGAATAGCAGGATCCCAGTCCAACTAAGTCATAAACCAGCAAAACACCATAAAAAAAAGTGGGGGCAACCATATAGTCAAATTCCACCTTCCTACAAGCCTGTCTGCTCGTGCCAAGCTACCAAGGGGGTGAGCAGGGGTTATTTTAGGAGTGTACCCCTTTACCCTGACTAGAGGCAAGGGTCCCTATTTGCCACAAGTACCTACCTGTGCCAACTAGAGACCCCCAAATCTAACAGCGTTCATGTAGGTTGTCTGGTCTTCAGTGGTTTTGCTGTTCCTCCATCGCTTCTCGAGACGTCTGCAGGTGTGTCTGGATTCTTGGAGGTCGGTGGTGAACCAGGTGGCCTTCATGGGTTGCTGTCTGTCGGGGATGCAGAGGGGGGCGAGCTTGTCTGCGCAGTTGGTGATACATTGGTGTAGTTCTTTGACTGCAGAGTTGGCGTCGGTCGAGGCAGGAGGGGGATTGTGGTTGAGGGTGGAGTTGAGGTGCTCCTCTGTGACTTTACTCCAGTTCCTTCGCAGTGGGTGTGGTGTGGGTTTTTGAGTGGTGGCGTTGTTGAAAGGGAAGTGTATGCAGTGGTGGTCCTTCCAAGGGGATTGGGTGGTGTGGCTGAAGTGGATGTTGTTCCCTCCAGCGAAGATGGGGTCGAGGGTGTGTCCTGCCTTGTGGGAGGGGGTGGTGATGAGCTGTTTCAGTCCGAGGTTGGCGAGGTTGTCCAGGAGGGTGGCAGAGTTGGGTCGATGAGGTTGTCGAGGTGGAAGTTGAGGTCTCCGATGAGTATGTAGTCCATGGAGGCAATGGGGTGGGGCGCAATGAGGTTGGTGATGGTAGTGGTGACGAAGTTCGAGGTCACAGGGCCTGTAGGTGAGGGTGCCACGTAGGATCGTTCTGGAGCTAGTCTGGATCTGGAAATGGAGGTGTTTGGTGGTGGAAGGGGAGTCGCTCATGCTAGAGGTGGAGAGTCGGAGGGAGCTCTTGTGTGCGATTGCGAGTACTCCTCCAGGGCGGTTGGGGTGGTCCTTCCTCTGGATATAGTATTCTTTGGGGATGGCGGTGGCGATGTCGGGGCGGAGGAGGCATTGGTCTAGGTTTACGTGAAGAAGGCGACGTCTGGAGAAAGGGTGTCGAGGAGGTCCCAGATCTCTATAGCATGTCTGTGCAGGGAGCGCACATTGAGGAGGATGCACCTCAGGGCTTCAGGGGTGCTGGCGTCCGGCGTGAGTGCAGCAGCTGTGGGGTTGCGGAGGGTGATGAAGGATTGTCAGCAGTGTCAGTAGGAGAACTGGCCGTGGGTGGTGTTCGGCGAAGAAAGCTGGCAGTTGTTTCTTCCGGGGTTGAGTGCATGGAGGGCAGCTGAGTCATAGCGGTGGGTGGTCGGAGAGCCAGGGTCCCTGGAGCTGGCTCGGTCGGGTCACGGACGGGCGCAGACGGGCCTGCCTTTGGTGCACCTTCGGTGCGCCAGCGGCATGGCCGCGCAGCGGCCACTATTAAATAGTGAAGGAGGGAAGCGCAGCTGGGAGGCGGGAGTGGGAACTAGCAGGGGTGAGGGGTCACGGGGGCAGCAGCGACAGGAAAAAGGGTGGCAAAAACAGGCACGGAGGACACAAACAAGGGCACAGGTACAATGAAAGAATAAAAACAGGCCAAATAAACAGAGACACAAATAACAAAAAAAAGACAGACAACAGACAGAAAACGGGAAGAAACACAAGACATACAACACCGGCACAAACACAAGACAGGCAACAGTGGACCAGCAGAAGAGCAAGGCTCTCCCACTGGACCACCAGGGATGAGGCACAGGCAGGAGCCTGCGGGTGGAGGAGGGCCTTGAACACCTGCCTACAGAAAGGTGTAGGGGCAACGGCACAACAGCGGAGCTGATGGGGCGGAGAGCAGAGGCTCTGACCAGAAGGTCAGAGGTCTTGCTCACCCATCCGAGCTGCGGCCTCCATTAATTAGGGAAGGGGGAGGGAAGCGGAGCTGGGAGGCAGGAGCGGGAATCGGCAGGGGAGAGGGGCCACGGGGGCAGAAGCTGCAGGAAAAAAGGGCATCGAAAACAGGTACAGAGGACACAAACAAGGGCACAGGTACAATGAAAGAATAAAAACAGGCAAAATAAACAGAGGCACAAATAAAAAAAAGACAGACAACAGACAGAAAACGGGCAAAAACACAAGACAGACAACACGGGTACAAACACAAGACAGGCAACAGCGGACCAGCAGAAGAGCAAGGCTCTCCCGCTGGACCACTAGGGATGAAGCGCAGGCAGGAGCCTGTGGGTGGAGGAGGGCCTCTAACACCTGCCTACAGAGCGGTGTAGGGGCAGCGGCACAACAGCGGAACTGCTGGGGCGGAGAGCAGAGTCTCTGACCAGGAGGTCAGAGGTCTTGCTCGCTGTACAGAGTACATAAACAGACAACGGTAAGTAAAGAGTTGGTTTTCAGCACATAGAAAACTCCAGCTTAGGTACCAGTGGCTAAAATTGTAAATAATGTTCTATTAACTCCTTAAAATCTGCATTCTCTGTTTCTTTAACAGCATACATTCTGGAACAGGCATTCTTTCCTGGTTCCTAAGTCGACTTGAAATATTGCCACACCTTTCATATGGGTTTCTGACCACAACACAGCACAGAATCAGCCCTCCTGGTGGTCACCGATGAGCTTAAAGGGATTCTTGATCAAGGGGGCTCAGCCGCTATCCTGTTTCTGTATCTAAGCACAGCTTTTGACACCGTGGACCACCGCACCCTGATACTTAGGCTTAGTGAGGTTGGCATTCAGGGAACAGCCCTCCAATGGCTCAGCTCCTTTCTGAGTGATAGATCATTCCAAAACATGGAATCTACCTGTTTATCAGATATGCTGCCCATCACTTGCGGAGTCCCACAGGGTTTGTCCCTCAGCCCCACACTGTTTAACATGTACATGCGTCCTCTCGCTATAATTGCCCAGGAGTTTGGGCTAGCTATTGTGTCGTATGCGGATGACACACAACTGGTGGTATCAGTGGCAGAGGGACCAAACTCAAACTACACACAACTGGTACCTTGTATGGAAAAGGTGGCGACCTGGATGGCTAGCTGTAGCCTCAAATTAAACAGTGATAAAACAGAATTGATGAGCTTAGGAAACAGCCACTGGCCTAAAGGCATGATTAACTGGCCTGTAAAATGGGGTACATCCCCCGAGCACAAGCCATTAATAAAGAATTTAAGCATGTGGCTAGACAACACTCTTTATATGGAGACCCAAGCAAAGAAACTTGCAGCTACCTGTTTTGGTCTATTTCGAATAATTCGTAAGATTATAGATCTTATCCCATTCTACTAACGCAGAATCATGGTTCAGGCTCTTGTTGTCTCACGCCTGGACTAGGGCAACTCTCTATACTTGGGATCTCCATAGTCCGTCATCAACAGACTGCAGGTGGTGCACAATGCGGCGGCCAGATTACTTTTAAAGATACCTAGACAGGCATCAGTAAAATCCTCTCTGAAACAGCTACACTGGCTGCCCATTGAAGCTAGGATCAAATTAAAATCCCTGTGCTTGGCACATAAAGCTATGAATGGTAGAGGTCCAAGCATGCTCAGAGATCTTATCTCTCCATATGTTCCAGAGAGGTCACTCAGGTCTTCCTCTGATTGCCTCATAAAGACACAGAGAATCAAGCAAGCAAGATGGGGAGGTAGATCCTTCTCATACCTGGTCCCGAACTTATGGAATTCCATGACCAGGAATCTGAGGCTGGTAAAACATGAACTCAGCTTCAGAAAAAAACTTAAAGCTTGACTGTTCTCATGATGATCTCTCTTAGGCTCCGTTACCATCACCTCTCGTCCCAGCGCTGGGAAGCCTCTGGGCAGCTATGCGCTTCATAAATCCATAAAACATAAACAAAAAACATTTGAGAGCACTTGTTAATAAATTTGATTATAATGTGAATTAGGGGTTGGATTTAAAATATAGCTGAAATCATAAGCATAAAAAAACTCACACCGTTCAGAAGTAAGTATCGTATGCTTTATATCTAACAGTGTGAGCGCTTTCTTTTGTGCTCACAAAATGAGCATATTCACATTTAGGTGTAACCCTTGAAGCGCATTAGACCGCTGTGCCCCAGGAGGAAATCATTCTCCCTAGGATTGGCTGTGGCTTAGTTTCTTGATAAACGAGTTGTTGTAAAACCATGAAAGAGATGGTAGGGAGAATACCTCAATCACGCTAAACTCTAGAATCTCATGTCAAACAGATTTACTTTAGAAACCACACCAGAGTCATTGGATGATCATGCAACAACTGTAGAAGTCAGACATCATTAAGCACTCCAAGCCAACAGCATAGTTCAGAAAATCTGTGCCTCATGATTTGAGGATGACATGAAAATGAGCATCCGATAACTTCACAAATATTTAGTTTGGTAAAGATGTTTATTGAGAAAACCAACATGAAATACAATAAGCATTGCAACTTAAAGAGGTATAGCATTAGAAAGTTGAGTACATCTGAAAAATACTTTTAAGTAAATCACGGCGAGTATGAGTTTAAGCATAAAAAAGAAGGAGCAATGTGAAATCATGTAAACATATTTTGTTATTGAGGAAAGAAGTGAAGGAAAGAGAAAGCATGGAAAAGGGAGAGAAAGAAAGAAGAGACAAGGGGGAAATACTATGGGCTGGATGCATCAACACACCGCTTTGAGATTCCCTAATTGCGAATCATTGCGATTCGCAATTAGGAAATCGCAAAACGGCATGCATGAAAGTGTGTTGATCACTTTCTGCAATTCCTAGGGGATCGCAAATGACCTACCCCATGAATATTAATGAGGTAGGTCTCAATTTGCGACCCCCTAGGAATCGCAAAAATTGCAGGGATTGTGGCTTGCTGGGGTCAGCAGACCACCATGTCCGTGATTGCTTTTAAATAAAGCAATCTTTTTTTTTGTAAAGCAGCCCGTTTTCCTTAAAGGAAAACAGGATGCTTTACAAAAATAAAAACAAAAGTTTTCCTTTCATTGTTTAAGGGCAGGCAGTGGTCCGTGTGACCACTGCCTGCTCGTTAAAAAATGCTTTTACAAACATTCACAAAGGGGAAGGGGTCCATTGGGGACCCCTTCCCATTTGCAAATGGGTTACCACGTACTTGAGTAGGTGGTAAAATGCAAATGTTTTGCGACCGCATTTCGGTCACAAAACATTCATGCATACCGATGCGATTCGGTATTAGGAAGGGACGCCCGTTCCTAATAGCGAATCTCAAACCCATTTTGCGATTCAGTAACACGTTACCGAAACGCAAAATATGGTTTGCTGCATCTGAAAAGCATTTTTTGCATTTGCAAACGGGCCGATTCTGCGAATCGGCCCATTTGCGAAGACAAATATGCATGATGCATGTGCCCCTAAATGCAAAATCAGTTTGTAACCTCAATAAGTATTCAAAATGAAGCATCATTGAATACAACAGATGAAATAGTAAATATGGTAATGTTAAATAGAGGGAATATATAAATTGTATGGTACAATTGTAAAATATCATTTTTTTAGGTTAGGCGGGAGAAGACAAATCCACCCTACTAGTTATATGCAGCAAATAATTAGCAAGTGGCAACCGATTACGTTTAAGTGACAACTGCAATAAGTGAACTTTATATAGATCTAGTCTATGCTGATGACCTACTAGATTCCACCAATATTGGAGAGTAATGTTCTCTGTAGATTTCCAGTTGGAAGAATTAACAGAAATGGCTATGGAGATCAAAAGATCTACTAATTCCTGAACATTCTGTGAGAGATCCAGACATCATGAAGGCTACCCAGAAACAATAAATTATGTGAAAGGGGCATGTGTGATCTGGAGGATGGCAATGCTGTGTTTACAAACCTAACGCCAGACGGTGACAGAGCTGGGCAGAAAAGAACATGTGAAAATCTGTGCCTGAATGAGTGTGACAGTGCCAGCAGGTATCTTGGCATTCAAGGTTGAGCTTGAAAAGACTAAGAGGAGAATAAAAAAGTCTATTATAGAAGAAGTATAAAGCTAGCTTTGCATGCAGTGGAATGTATTTTGCACCATATTCCATCCCACACAGAGGTTGGCCATGAGAAACCCAGATCAGATTACCATAATGTTTCTGTATGTGTTTTGGCCCTATCTGGATCAGGTGCTCTCAGAAGTCTGTATATGCAAGCCTCTTTGGTATGTATGGAGGATGTGGTCGGGTGAGGAGATGAGCCTGGATGGGAGCATTCAGTGGAGGGAGTTTTTATGTGGAGGATAACTCGGGAAATGAAATAAGGGAACCTGAATGGTATAACTGAGAGATGAGAAGTCTATCTTTGATCATCCATGACTTCCATCGCAAAGTCCTTCCCTGTTTCTTAAGGAAATTACTGGGCCAAATAGGGCCATTCTGGAACTGAATAATAGATGTTAGGAGTGAAAATAAAAAGGGCCTCAATAAGGTGCATGCTTAAGAAAACCATACCTGGTAGCCAAAATATGGGAGGATTGGAAATTAAAAGAATGTAGTTATGAGAGAAAGGTGATAACATAGCCTTCTCCAAAGAGAACCATATTTTCTGAGGAGCATCGAGGGGTTTGACTAAATAGCATTGTATTTGTTTGATGCCAAAAGACCTATGATAACTAATAAAATTAGCAAAGTTAGCACCTCTTAGAGACTTGGGAAGCTTTAATTTGGAGAGGGAGATTAAAGAAAATGTACTGTGCCAAAGAAATTTGGAAACTATCTTGTCAATTGAGCTAAAGAAACCCTTGGAGATCTTTATGGGGAGCATCATGAGAGAGAAATTTATAATGGGGATAAGCATTATTTTAATAGTGTCTAAAGGACCCCAACAGGAAAGGTACAGAGGAGAGCATTTCTGAGAAAAAGGTATTAGTTTGACTGAAAACAAGTTGGTTTTGAGTGCTTTAGATTTTTACAATACTAGATGCCTTAGCATTTGATTTTGAATGGGTTCCAGGAGAGGCCTGCTTAGACGAATACATTTTTGGTACACTATTCATTCAGTGGTAATCCCTCTGTTTTGTCTACACTTAGTTTATATCCCATGGCAGTGGAATAAAGGTTGAGGTCATGAAAGAAAGCAGGGGAGAGAGCGTTCTGGATGTGACATAAATAAGAGAATATCATCTGCATATACTGTGAATTTTATGTGAGTTTTCTTAATTTTGAACCTGGAAAGATCACCTGAAGTTCTAAGTTGTTGTAGGAAAGATTCCAATGCTATTTTGACCCTATTGAAGGCTTTTTCTGCATCCAAAGCTAGTACAGCCAGAGGCTTTTATGTTATGAGCTTTATTTATGATGTTTAGGAAAGTGACACTCCTGTGATGGATAAGCCAGATTGATGTTCATCAATGAGCTCAGGCATTAGAGGAAGTAAGCGTAAGAGCCAGTGCTTCAGCATATATCTTGCAATCTGTGTTCATTAAAGAAATAGGTCTACAATTCTTGAAGTGAGTCAAGTCTCCATCCTTTTTAGGAATTAAACATATCATAGATTCTGCGAAGGAGCCAGAAGAGGATTATAGAGTGGTGAAGTGACAAAATAATTTCAAAAGTTTGGTGAAGAGAAGCTTTGCAAAGTCGAGAATTCACTAGTGAAACCATCTGGGCCTGGCGCTTTACGGCAGAATAGAGTTCCTCAGTAAGAAGCGGTTAATCTAGGATAGAGAGATCTGGTGATGGTGAGATTCTAGGTTTGAGGTTGGAGAAGTAATTATTAAGAGACTCCTCTGATGGAGTTGTTTCAGGAGTATATAGATCCTTATAATAAGTAGCAAAACAAGCTGGGTTATCAGCTTCTCTGAAAAGCTTCTCTCTGTAAGTATTAATGACGCATTTAATAAAAGACTTTTCCCTCTTGCACTTTAAAAAATGAGCTAGAAGGGTGTCAGCTCTGTTATTACCAACATAATCTCTGGCATTTAGTTTAAGGAGTGTACAGCATGCCTGCTCAGTAATGTACTTACTGAACTCAATCTTGGCTGTAACTAAGGCATCAAGAGCCAATTGGCAATTTTTACTTGTGTAATACTTATGTTCAAGTGACTTTATGTGTGCCAAAATGGATGCAGACTTCATTTGCACATTTATCTTCTTGGAATGAACATAACCCATGATAAAACTGCTGAGGCTGCCTTAAAAGTGGCCCAGACAAAATTAAAGAAATTGGAAAATGTCTTTAATGAAGGCAGTAATGGAAGTAGGAAAGGAGGCATCCAAGAGTAAAGAGTTATTAAACCTCCAGGATGGTTTAGTTGACATGTTAACCAAAATCGTAAGGTCTGTCAACACTGGGGCATGGTCCGAGATTAAGATGGAGCCAATCTCTGAGTTACCCAAGTGCTAGTATAAGCTTTTACTAAGGAATATATAATCCAAGCAAGATTGAGCGTGGTGAGTGGGGGAATAGATGGAGTATTCTAAAAGGTCAGGTTTTATACTCTCCAGGAATCAGATATTGATTGTTTGGGAATAAGGCTTTGAAAGTATTTACTCGAGGCATGAGGAACAAACCGTGATGGTGGATTGCCTATCCATTAAAGGGTCTAGGACATGATTAAAGTCACCTCCCACCAATAAATTATCGGTAGCGTGTTCAGAGATAGTGCAGGTGAGCATGTGCCAAAAATACGGGTCCTGGTGGTTTGATCCATAAATGTTCAAAATGGTGAAGGTGGTGTCATCAATGGTAAGTGTGACTAGTAACCAACGGCCTTCCGAGTCTTGATGTTGGCAGTGTGTAGTGATATTGAGAGACTTGTGACAAAGCAGAATGACACCATTCTTGTTGATAGTGGAGGGAGAAAAGAAAATACCACTGACCCATTGGAGTATAGGTACAAGAACTGCCGCTAACTAGTGTTAGCATTAGTCAGCTGCAGTTTTCTTAACGCGGCCGGCCTATCACTGAAAACGATCGCTGTGTTAGCGATTAATTTACAATACATCGCTACATGGTGATAGTATCAGCTAGCGGTGGTGAAAACTGCCGCTAACACTAGCATCAAGGCGATAAAAATGTTGCTGCTAGCATGAAAAAAGTGATGAAAGGCCAATTAGAGGCAAAAAAAACTCACGTTAGTCAGTCCAACGTGACTTTTTTTGCCTCTAGAGGCAAAAATAGCCTATAGGTGCACCTCCAATGAAAACAAAGGATATAAAAACAATGGAATGCAGAATGGAGGAGGCAGGGCCAAGTGCAGCACAGATCAACAACCCCCCCCAAACCCACCAAGAGCCAGGATAACCAGCCAGAGTCCCAGAGGAAGAAAAAATAGTGATGCATCACTTTTCATAGCGTCCTCCTTGCAACACCATGGCAGCTAAAACCTTGAAACCGCAGACAGTCCCCGGGGCCCGGATGCCTAGATGGGCCTGCGTCTGTGACCCGGAGTGGGAGGCAGAGGTGCTGTGGAGTTGCTGGGCCGTGGCGGTAGTCATTGAGGTGTCGGCGATTGCCCTTACCTGGTGGTGAAGTCTGGCAGGTCACATAGAGACATGTTGCTGACCTGTGTGAGAAGACCGCCTGGCACCCCTTGGAGCTGTGAACGGTAGAGGCACTCCTGTGCACCAACGTAGGGAGGTCTGCATCGCATACCGCGTGCCACTACTACACCGGGGTGCACTGAGGATCTTACCAATGGTGGGCTGCGCCTCTCTGCATCACAGGCTGGAGGATGTTGTGCTGGCTGGACGCTGTGGAGGGTGAGGCCCCTGAGCTGCAGCAAACTTGTGTGGTGGGAGCACTGCAACTTCACGCCTAAGGGGGCCCTGTTGCATCAACTGCATCTGGAGGTTCCCCGCAGACTTGGCGGCGACTGCTGTACCCAGGCATGTGAAATCCCACCTGGCTGAGGCTCCTGCTGGCTGAGTCACAGATTTGGAGAGAGTGCAGCGCAATGAGCCCTGGTGTCAATGTCCAGGTGAGGAAAAGGTGGGACGCATAGGTGAGGAGGCCCAGGGGCAAGTCGGGCCCAGGCTTAGCGCCTGTGGGTGATGTACACTGTGCCCTGAGCAATACCTGCGCTGCAGCTGACCCACATCACTGAGGGCCCCACACAAGACTGGTGGGGGACTCAACTAACTGGCTCAAGTCACTGACATCAGCCATTGGTGGCAATGGGTGCCAGGGGCACCGGGGCCGGTTTGGGCCCAGGCCCTTGGGTATGCAGCTTGATCCTCCATTACTCACTGGGGAACATGGAATCTGGTCACCACTGTTAGATCCGTAGAGGCAACTGAGTGGTGCTGCCTTTCCTTGCCCCCTGTTAGTTTGCTTTTGGGTGTACAGGGGACTAACCCTTAGTGGACTTCCTCTTCTTACAGCACTGCGCTGTCTGGTTGCTGCTGTCCCCATTTGCTGCTGCTGGTTCCTCTGACCCGGCAGTCAGGTATTCGAGTCCCTCCTCTACCCACAGGCTCCTGCCTGTGCCCCATCCCTGGTGGTTCAGTGGTAGAGCGTCACTGCTCTGCAGCTTGACTGCCCTCCTATCCCTCTTTTCTGCTGTTCCTGTTCATCTTTCTGCTCTTCTCGTTGCTTTTCTACATTTGTCCTTTTTTATCTTTGCTTTGTTTGGCTTTGTTTTTCCTGTGTTTTTTATTCAGTTCCTTTTTCCCTAGCCTTTCTCTCATTGCCACAGCGATCCCCAGCGTCCCCGCCCCTCCAGTGTCCTTTCCCATGTTTCCCCCCTCCGCCCTCCCAGCTGTCCAGCCCACCGCAGCACTACTTAATGGCGGATGCTGTGCTGCCATGCGCAGCGGGCGTGCCACTGGTGCGCCGAAGGCAAGCCTGTCTGCTTCCGTCTGCCCCTGTACCAGGGACCCTGCCGCTTGGACACTCCACCGCTACGACACCAGCACTCTTCTCGCCCTCAACCCTGGACACCATGCCGCCTGCCATCCAGCATCACCAAAGAATACCCTTGTACCCTGCGCCTGCTGAAACTGCAAACGCACCTTCTGCCACATCAGCACACCAGCGCCTCTTGCTGTCCAGCCGACCAACAGCGCACCCGAATGGCCCAACTGCATCCTCCTCAATGTGCAGTCCCTCCACAAATATGCCACAGAAATCTGGGACCTCCTCTACGCCACCTCTTCAGACAATGCCTTCTTCACGGAAACCTGGACCAACCTCTGCTCCGGACCGGACATCGCCATCGCCATCCCCGACGGCTCCAATATCACCCGCAAGGACCACCCCGACCGTCCAGCAGGAGGCATTGCCATTGTCTCCAAAAGCACACTCTGACTAACCACGTACTCTAATGACTCAGTGGTGACCATGGAATGCCTCCACTTCCAGATCTAGACAAAGCCCAACACCACCCTCCACGGCACCCTCGTCTACAGGCCCCTCGGCCCATGAACCCGTGTTAGACCTGGCATCCTTGGCGTGGGTCTCCCTTCCATTTTTTCGTAATGCCTCCACTGTTGCCGATATGTTTTTGCTGGACTAGATGCTCATGGGCACTTTGCCGCTGCTAATCAGTGCCAAAGTGCAAGTGCTCCCTATCGTGAATTGATGTATGTATTAGTGACTCCATGATTGGATGATTGGTTTACTTGTCAGTCCCTAGTACTGTGCACTGAGTGTGCCCAGGGCTTGTAAATCCAATGCTGCTGGTGGGCTTGCAGCACGGGTTGTGCCACCCACAGAAGCAGCTTGTAAAGTGTGTCTCAGGCCTGCCATTGCAGAGCTTGTGTGCAGCCTAGGGCTGCCATGTCGACTTGGTGAGTGCACCCACTTACCAGTCCCTAAACCTTCCTTTTACTGCATGTTGGTCACCCCTAAAGTAGGCCCTAGGGCAGGGTGCATTGTAAGTATAAGGTAGGACATGCCCTGGTGTGTGTGGCATGTCCTGATAGTGAATTACAGCCCTTTTCGTTTTTCACTATTGAAAGGCTACCTGCTCCCAATAGGCCAGAATGGGCGGTTTCGATTATTACACCTTATAATCCTAACTGACCCAGGGAACATGGTAGAAAAACGAATTTAGTATGCCTGAACTCAGGATGATAAAATACATATTTTAGTGAAGTTGGTTTTAACATTCTGTGTTTGAAAATACCCCTTTTAGAAAATGGGTATTTTCTTGCCTAACTATCAAGCCTGCCTCTGCTAGGTTGTGTATTCCTTGTCTGGAGATTGAGTGACAGGGGCTGGGGGTGGCTACAGGAGACAGGGTGAGTCAGCCCAGGGCTGAATAGAAAGATCTGCATCCAGAGTGGAGGGAGGAGTTGCACCTGGGTCTGAATAGGGCTGTGCCTGCCTTCCACAATGCTGGCTCCACCTCCTGCCGGGCGGCTGAGCACTCTGCCCCACATTCTGAAAGGAAAGAAGGAGTCAGAAAAACAAAGTGCTCCAGGACTGACCAGAACTGGTTTTTAACTAGGCAAAGGGCTCTCTGCCTCCAGAGAACAAAGAGAAAAGGTGTATAAAAAGGGGAGCCCAGTCCCCATGAAATTAGATCACTTTTGGGAACAAGAAGAAACCTTTGCTGAGGAGCGGAACCAAGAAGAAACTGAGGAGAGACTATCCCTAAGCCTGAAGTGCTGCTTGGGGGATTGGCCTGCAGTGGTTTGCCTGACTGCCAAAGAAAGGAGAAAGGAACTTTTGCTTTGCTGTGACTTTCATCAACTTGTGAAGGATCTCCGAGGGCTTGGAGGAGAGCTTGCCCCCTGACCGAAGTCCCAGGACCATTGGACTTCACCCCCTTTGTGAATTGCTGCTGGAAACTCTGTTTCAGTGGCTACAGAGGTAGGGAGCTGTGACCGACTCTCACGACCGACTCAGTGTCCTGTAAGCACCGCATCGAAGCACCGTCTTGCCCTGCAACGCACGGCCCTGGTCTCACCGACTCCGTCAACGAGCCGCTGCCTGCACCGCATCGAGGGACAACGCGTCCTGCAATGTTTCGCTACGCCAAATCGAACTGGTCCGACCGACACGGTCACTGCTGCTGAGTTCGAGTCCTGTGACCGCACCGGAGTTGGGCACCGCTCGCACGCTTTGCGACGCACCGCCCGACTCACACCGCTGTCCGGACTGATCGACGCCAGCTCCTGAATCCGGCTCCGTCACCGCACCGCAACCTGCCAGCACCGCATCGAAGCACCATCTCGCCCTGCAACGCACAGCCCTGGTCTCACCGACTCCGTCTCGATGACGTCAACGAGCCGCTGCCTGCACCGCATCGAGGGACAACGCGTCCTGCAACGCTTCCATTTTTTGCATCGCGACCGCGACGAACAGCCATCTGGCTCGCACGCCCGTGCCTGCCGCTTCAAGTAAAAGGTACTGTGACCGAGTCTGTCTACGCTGTGTTGGCCCGTCTCGACGCGGTCAGCTGGATTTGTTAGAGTCTGTTTGTTCTCAACATCGCCGTAGCCGGAGGAGGCTACCGACTCGCACAGAACATTGAATTAAGCCTTTTTGATCAGAACTAAGCACTCTTGACAGTATTGTGGATTATTTTTGTCGTTTATGGTCTTGTGATAAATCTATATAAAGTATACCTATTTTTATAAATATATAACCTGTGTGGTGTCCATTTGTAGTGTTGTCACTTGATTACTGTATGTGTTCACAAATGCTTTACACACTGCCTCTGAACTAAGCCTGTCTGCTCGAGCCAAGCTACCAAGAGGGTGAGCAGGGGTTATTTCAGGAGTGTACCTACTTTCCCTGACTAGACTCAAGGGTCCCTATTTGGACAAAGGTACCTACCTCTGCCAACTAGAGACCCCCAAATCTAACAACCCCCATTCACCGATGGCATTGTAGACCTCATATACACACTTGAGATCTATATGGGGGATCTGTGGAAGCCAGAAGGTCCTGATCCCACATAAGAATGCTAATCACATAGAAGTCGGTCTGGCTATGAGTTAAGTGAAGAGGACAAAGAATGGATGAAAAACGGGTGCTGTGTGGACAGAAAACAAGGGGGCGAGAAATTCCCTCAGGACAAGAACCCTCACTCACCGTTAGGTGACATGCTCCATCATATGGATTCCCTCCTCACACCGTAGTGTGGGCTACAACTCCCCGAGGGGAGGAGCAGAGGTGTTTTCTCAGAAGATGAGCGTTAATGTGCAAGTGAATGAGGGGCAGAGTGCAAAATAGAGTGATAAAGAGTGGTTTAAAAATGTCTACCCTTGTCCACTGAAAGTTTATTTGGTGGTCACAGTGACATGGTTAAAACTACAAGAGGATTAGGGATTCAACAGATATATCCTAGTTTATAAGGTCAACATGTTTCTGCCAACAGGCATTCGTCAGGACCTATATTAACAGTCACTCTGCAAACGTGATAAAGTGCAAAAAGGAAATAATACAAGCCACCAATGGAACTGTGTGGCTCGTTGTTCACACGTCCCTCTTCTTGTCAGAGGGATACGTAAACTGTGGAGAAAAGGTCAAGTTAATTACATAGGACCTCAACAAAAACTTCCAAACCATAATACACCCAGTGCTCCATTCTTACATGAAAACATCATGCTTACCTAATGAACGTTAATGTCACATGCCCTCTCCAAGCTCTGGAACCATCTTGTGGTGCCCAGCTGTAAGTGCACAAAACATAATGTGTTGTTGTCATCATAGTACTACATGCATACTACTCTCAATCAATAAAATAAATTAGAATAGAGTGAAATAAATAAGCCATGGCAAATACTTCGAATCCAGAATTGAGTCAAGGGTCATCTAGGGCACTCTCCCCTTTGGGGCTTCATGTGTTAAGTTCCCCTTGGGTAATGATAAAGCAAACGGGTGGGCCTGGAGGTCCCAGTGATGCTTAATCCCTAACCCTGCGGGCCAGTGGACACCCAGTTGGGTGTGCCACACCCACTTCCCCAAAAGGTATCACTGTGTTCTGTTGTTAGGGGCTCGCAAAAGCTGTATGGAGATTGTGTGGCCTGAGGGGTAGTCTCATGCCGGCCAGTCCCTAGGAAAGGACCAGCGCATGATGTCCCACCCAAGGAAGGGTGAAATAACCACAGTACAGACACTCTCATTACCAAGTGCACTGAAAGTACACTGGGACAGTGCATGTCCCATCGTTGTAAATGACCCAAGTGTGCAGACATACTGCAGGACTAAGGCTGATAACGTCCGCGTAGACCGGTATGAGCCTGGAATGATTCTAAAAACAATGTCGCGGGGTCACAGTAACCACCGCTGCTGACAAGAACAAAAAGCAGGAAAGGAGCAGGGGTTTGTCCCCGCCGGGAGATAGCAGAGTCAAGTCCCGGGCCGCAGCCGAAGGCGGTGGAGGAAAGCAAGGACATCCCCATCAAGTCTGGGGAAGCCTCCAAGATGTCGGTCGTTGGGTGGACGGCTGCGTCCCAAAGTCTAAAGGGGGAGGGGCTGGGCAAGGATATGCATCCTGGGTAGTCCGGTAGCTAACGGGTGCTTACCTTAAGTGTGGCTGGTGCCTCCTCTTCAGATATGACATGCGAGAGTGGCGAGTCGCTCTCCCTGCCATCTGAAATATCCCATCCTTGGCCTGTGAATGGGTGCATCGCGTCACTGACGTGTGCGCTTCATCACGTGGGGCACAGAGAGTCTGGGAAATGTAGTCCCTATTGCGGGGATGTATCACATGGGTCTGAGGTGAAGTCCAGATGACCCACAACTGGCGAAAGATCAGTATCACTATGTATGAAAAAGCAATTGCATATTGCAATAGAGACACCTGTAGGTGGCCGCCTCCCCCACGAAGGGGGGTCACGGGGGCAGGGGCAGGAGGGGTGGGATGTAGATCGTTGGGGTGTTCGAAGTAGTTCAGGGTGGACAGGCACCCTGGGGTCAGAGTCTGTCAGACTTGACCCCAGAGACAGAGTGGTGAGCCTGTATGGTGGGAAGGAACCAGTCAAGCTAACTGTCGCAAGATGTACCCTGAGAGCACAACTGGAGCAGGAGCAGGAGCAAGTCCCAAGAACAGACCAGTGACCCGCAGTGAGAAGGGCAGGCACACCCAAAAAGGGAACCCCATGTGGGTGCCGTGTAGAGCCGGATATAGACCCGTATCCACCTGAGAGCGTTCATGTCAGTTGGACAGGGTAGTCCACGGGATATCATTGTTTAAACCTTTGCGGGCACTTTTGAGACGAAAAACCCAGCGCTGCTCTCTATGAAAAAGTACCCTCTCTGGTGGGCCCATGTTTGTAGTGTAGTTTGGTTTGTCAAGTACCAGTCAAAAAATATCATTGGCTGTGTGTCCTTTGTCTGAGAAGTGTCTAGTCAGTTTGGTGTTTGTCTTGTTGCATCTAATCGAACTTCGGTGTTCCGTGATCCTGGTCTTCACCTTACGTGTCGTCGTGCCTATATAGGTAAGATCACACGGACACTTAAGGAGATAGAACACCCCCTCACTGTTACAGTTGGTGTGTTTGTTAAGTTTCCACAGGGTGCGTAATCCTATGTCAATGTCTCGTGTGTGTCGTGTGTATGGACAGACTGCACATGAGCCACAGGGAAAGTGTCCAGTAACAGATGGTGGGGACCATTGGAGTTGTGGAATAGATTTCTTGATGTTAGCCTGTGGTCTATTGTGGACTACCATATCTCATATGTTCCTGCTCCTCTTAAATGCAAACAGAGGTTTGGGTAGTGTTCTGTTTCCTACGTTAAGAATCTGCCAATTCTTTCCAATCACCTTCTTGATTGTCTCAGTCAAGTTGCTATATGTTGCCACACACACCAATCTGTCTGATGTAGGTTTTGGGTGTGTTTCCAGCATGGCCTCTCTATTATTGTTTCGAGCTCTTTTTTCAGCTCTCCCGATCAAGAGTGGTGGGTATGATCTTTCTCGTAGGCTGTTGCTCAATGAGACATTGGAGAACAACCATACCAACCGTCTTTTTTTGGCCAGGGCCGAGGAGGGAGGACAAGAAGAAGAAGGAACAATTGGACCGTCCCAGAGACACATCAGGACCCACAGAGACACCATATACAATGGGATCCGTCAATAGAGCAGAGAGTGACGCGGAGCATGGCCAAAGATCCAGTGGCAATGACCAGCAATGTCCCGACCTCATCGTGAACCTGAGTAACAGACCGTTGACCACCCTGGAAACACAAGTGCTTAACAAAGGACTGGGATATGTACCCACCCATTTGGGAGATGACTTTACCACTTACACAGAACTTGCCCAGTTCTTCTGAAAGATCAGGCTCAAATTCTTCTTTAAAAGACAAGAAGAACAACTAGAAACGGACACAGACAAAAATACTGGACTACGGAACAAATCTACCTTCAACCCACCATTACATCTGGTACCAACTGAAGTAGTCACTTTCAAAAAGGCGGTTATGAAGGATTTTGAGAATCTGAAAACCAGAGCCAGGATCCCCTATATGAACACCATGAAGGAAGAACACCGATGTTTACAACAGTTGGGAAGGGACGAAAATGTCATTGTGAAACCAGCAGACAAAGAGGGCACCATCGTCATCATGGACCGTAACCAGTACCATGAAGAGTGCTTCCGGCAACTTTCAGATGCGAGACATTATACCATGTTACGGAGTGACCCCATCCCTAGACTGCAAAAAGCAATCAAACGTCTAGCAGAGAAGGGCGAAGAGGAGGGATGGATTACTTAAGAATGAATGCGATTTCTTACAACTAAGCAACCCCAGGACACCTTATTTTTATGTGCTACAGAAGATCCACAAACCAGCAAGACCACCGCCTGGTAGACCAATAGTGTCTGGGATTGGGTCAATTCTTGAACCTCTCTCACAATTTGTGGACTGGTTTTTACGGCCATATGTAGCTAAGATGCCTTCCTACCTGCAGGATACGAAACACGTCTTGAATGTCATCAAGGATATGGCATTTGACCCCAACATCCACTACCTGGCTTCGTTTGATGTAGAGTCGCTCTACACAAACATACCTCAGGATGACACTTTATAGACAATCAAGGCACTTCTGGACGAGAGACCTGAGGAGGACATGACTCCTACAACGTTCATCATGGAACTGGCAACTTTGATAATGAAAGAGAATTTCTTTCAGTATCAGGACTCCCTCTTCTTGCAAACATCAGGCCCATCTATGGGCAGCAGATTTGCGCCGAGCATGGCGAACCTCTATATGCACCAGTTTGAAACTACCCACATCTATCCTCATGAGAATCCATACAAACCTAACATCGCAGTGTGGAAGAGGTATATAGAAGATATCCTGGTCATCTGGGAAGGTGATTTAGCCTCCCACCAAGACTTCTCCGTGTGGCTCAACATCAGGGACAACAACCTCAGGTTCACATACGAATACAGCAAGACAAAACTTCCCTTTCTAGACCTAGTACTATACCCCAAAGATGGGAGTCTGAGTTCGGAACTAAATAAAAAACCCATGTCAAGGAACTCACTACTCAGCTACCACCCACGCGCTCTTAGGAATAACGTACCAGTAGGACAATTTTTTAGACTGAGGAGAAATTGAACAGAACTGGTGAGATTCAAAGCCCATGCAACCTCATTGAGCAACAGCCTACGAGAAAGATCATACGCACCACACTTGATCGGGAGAGCTGAAAAAAGAGCTCGAAACAATAATAGAGAGGCCATGCTGGAAACACACCTAAAACCTACATCAGACAGATTGGAGATTGGTGTGTGTGACAACATATAGCCACTTGACTGAGACAATCAAGAAGGTGATTGGAAAGAATTGGCAGATTCTTAACGTAGTAAACAGAACACTACCCAAACCTCTGTTTGCATTTAAGAGGAGCAGGAACATACGAGATATGGTAGTCCACACTAGACCACAGGCTAACATTAAGAAATCTATTCCACAACTTCAAGGGTCCCTACCATCTGTTACTGGACACTTTCATGTGCAGTCTGTCCATACACACAACCCACACGAGACATTGACATAGGATTACGCACCCCGTGGAAACTTAATAAACACACCAACTGTAACAGTGAGGGTATGATCTATCTCCTTAAGTGTCTGTGTGATCTTACCTATATAGGCATGACGACACGTAAGGTGAAGACCAGGATCACAGAACACTGAAGTTCGATTAGATGTAACAAGACAAACACTAAACTGACTAGACACTTCTCAGACAAAGGACACACAGCCAATGATATTTTTTGGCTGGTACTTGACAAACCAAACTACACTACAAACATGGGCCCACTAGAGAGGGTACTTTTTCATAGAGAGAAGCGCTGGATTTTTTGTCTCAAAAGTGACCGCAAAGGTTTAAACAACGATATCCCATGGACTACCCTGTCCAACTGACCTGAACGCTCTCAGATGGAAACGGGTCAATAACCGGCTCTACACAGCACCCACATGGGGGCCCCTTTTTGGGTGTGCCTGCCCTTCTCACTGGGGGTCACTGGTCTGTTCTTGGGACTTGCTCCCCCTCCAGTTGTGCTCTCGGGGTACACCTTGCGACAACTCGCTTGACTGGTTCCTTCCCACCATACAGGCTCACCACTCTGTCTCTGGGGTCAAGTCTGACAGACCCTGACCCCAGGGTGCCTGTCCACCCTGACCTACTTCGAATACCCCAATGATCTACATCCCACCCCCTGCTCCTGCCCCCCGACCCCCCTGCCCTCCCCCCTCATGGGGATGAGGCATCCACCTACAGGCGTCTCTATTGCTATATGCAATTGCTTTTTCATACATAGAGATACCGATCTTTCGCCCCTTGTGGGTCATCTGGACTTCACCTCAGACCCATGTGATACATGAGGCGTGAGTATGGCACCACACTGGCCCAATTTTAGCCAAAGAAAACCCCTCCCACCCCCTCTTCCTTCAGCCGCCTTCCTTGGCTGACTTAAGGCACCGGTTCCCCGGTCCCCGCACTTGGCATTAGGGCAACTGAGCACTATGCCTTTTCATATTCAGCATGAGACGGAGTGCACCTGTCTCAGCACCCGCAACAGCCACCTTGGGCTGGACCTTCTCCATGTTTTTACTCCGCGGGACCTTCTACACAGGTTCCTTTGTCCTGGAGGGCACGGCACTACAAGCCCCCTCCGTTTTTTCCATGGAACATCCCCGCGATAGGGAATACATTTCCCAGACTCTCTCTGCCCCACGTGATGAGGCGCACGCGTCAGTGACATGATGCGCCCATTCACAGGCCGAGGACGGGTTATTTCAGATGGCAGGGAGAGCGGCTCGCCACTCTCGCCTGTCATCTTTGAAGAGGAGGCACCAGCCACACTTAAGGTAAGCACCCGTTAGCTACCGGGCAACCCAGGACGCATATCCTTGCCCAGCCCCCTCCCCCTTCAGGCTTTGGGACGCGGCCATCCACCGGACGCCCCACACCTTGGAGGCTTACCCTGACTTGATGGGGACGTCCTCGCTTTCCTCCACTGCCTTCGACTGCCGCCCAGGACTTGACTCTGCTGTCTCCCGGCGGGGACAAACCCCCTTCCTTTCCTGCTTTTTGTTCTGGTCGGCAGCGGTGGTTACTGTGACCTGCGACATTGTTTATAGAATCATTCCAGGCTGATACCGGTCTACACGTACGTTATCAGCCTTAGTCCTGTAGTATGTCTGCACACTCGGGTCATTTACAACGATGGGACGTGCACTGCCCAAGTGTACTTTCAGTGCACTTGGTAATGAGCGTGTCTGTACCATGGTTATTTCACCCTTTCTTGGGTGGGGCATCACGTGCTGGTCCTTTCCTAGGGACTGGCCAGCATGAGACTACCCCTCAGGCCACACAATCTCCATACAGGTTTTGCGAGGCCCTCACAACAGAACACAGTGATACATATTAGGGAACTGGGTGTGGCACACCCAACTGGGTCTCCACTAGCCAGCAGGGTTAGGGATTAAGCATCACTGGGACCTCCAGGCCCACCCATTTGCTTTATCATTAACCAAGGGGAACTTAACACATGAAGCCCTAAAGGGGAGAGTGCCATAGACGACCCTTGACTCAATTCTGGATTCGCAGTATTTGCCATGGCTGATTTATTTCACTCTATTCTAATTTATTTTATTGATTGAGAGTAGCATGCTTGTAGTACTATGATGACTACAACACATTATGTTATGTGCACTTACAGCTGGGCACCACGAGATGGTTCAAGAACTTGGAGAGTGCACGTGACATTAACGTTCATTAGGTAAGCATGATGTTTTCATGTAAGAATGGAGCACTGGGTGTATTATGGTTTGGAAGTTTTTGTTGAGGTCCTATGTAATTAACTTGACCTTTTCTCCACAGTTTACGTATCCCTCTGACAAGAAGAGGGACGTGTGAACAACGAGCCACACAGTTCCATTGGTGGCTTGTATTATTTCCTTTTTGCACTTTATCACGTTTGCAGAGTGACTGTTAATATAGGTCCTAACGAATGCCCATTGGCAGAAACATGTTGACCTTATAAACTAGGGTATATCTGTTGAATCCCTAATCCTCTTGCATATTTAACCATGTCACTGTGACCACCAAATAAACTTTCAGTGGACTCAGGTAGACATTTTTAAACCACTCTTTATCACTCTATTTTGCACTCTGCCCCTCATTCACCTGCACATTAATGCTCATCTTTTGAGAAAACACCTCTGCTCCTCCCTTCGGGGAGTTGTAGCCCACACTACGGTGTGAGGAGGGAATCCATATGATGAAGCATGTCACCTAACGGTGAGTGAGGGTTCTTGTCCTGAGGGAATTTCTCCCCCCTTGTTTTCTGTCCACACAGCACCCGTTTTTCATCCATTCGTTGCCCTCTTCACTTCACTCATAGCCAGAAGTACTTCTATGTGATTAGCATTGTAGACCTCATCTCACCCTAGGCTCTCCCATCCACTGACTACGTCCTACTCGGAGACCTCAAGTTCCACCTGGACAATCCCCATGACCAGAACACCACCCCCCTCCTGGGGAACCTCGCCAACATCAGACTGAAGCAGCTAGTCACCGCACCAACCCACATAGCTGGACACACGCTTGAGCCTGTCTTCTCCACCAGCGGGAACTTCAACTACAGCCACACCACCGAACTCTCCTGGACCGACCATCATTGTATACATCACACCTTCACCACGCCCACTGTACACCACCACCATCATCGCCCCCTCCCCTGTTGCAGCTGGATCAAGGCCATTGAAGAACTTCTTGTCAACTCCCTTAGCACCACCACTCTGCCAACGCTTACAGACGCCAACACCGCAGCGCAACCTCCACCGATTGATTTCCAACTGCGCTGACACACTGGCACCCCTCAAGAAAAGACCAAGCAAACAACACTCCAAGAAGGCCAACTGGTTCACTCCCGCCCTCCACTAGTCCAGACGCACCTGCAGACATCTCGAGAAGAGATGGAGCCACAACAATACCCCTGAGACTCACACAACCTTCAAATCAGCTGTCAATGCACACCACACAGAGGAAGAGGACATACCCTGATTGATAGGTTTTGTGCAGGTAGGTGTCCCCTTTCTCCACAACACCATGGCCCAAGGGGGCCTGCGTTGGTTCATGGCAGTCATTGTGCATCAATGTAGGGGAAAAATACAGGGGGTCTTATTCATGAGCCCCTTCCTACAGTTTAAAGCCGCTGGTGTGTCATTTTCTTGATGTACTTGCAGGGTTAATTTTGCACCACGTTGCGCCATGCGTGACCTTGTGAAGCCCTGCACCACATTTTACCTGCGTCAGGTATAATGCATGCAGGGTGGGTTTTCCCATGCAACAAAGCCTCATAGGAGTGGCGCAGTGAAATCTATCAGATTTCACTGCGACAAATCTAGGACGCCACTGCATCAGTACCTTAAGCCTGCCTCATGGCAGGCATAAGGGTGACGCAGTGCCATAGGGATAGGCCTGCCCATGCATTGCTGGAGTTGCATCATGCTTGCGACACAACTGCAGCAAAGCGTGACTTTTGCACCTACAGGTACATCAGGATTCCAGACGTATCTGTCATTGATTGCGACATGGAGCGCCATGCAGTAGATATGGCGCATCCATGGTGTTGCAAGGAGGGCGCAGTGAAAATTGTCACAATGCTGTTTTGTCGCAGCGATGCAACACTTTTCATGAATGAGGCCCAGGAATGCGCCCTATCTTATTGATAGGGTGCATTCCTGACCTTTTGTTTTTGCGCAGGGCAGCACAGCAATATTCCTTGCAGTGCTGTCCAGCACACAAACATCTTATATGTGGACCCAAGTGTTTGCACCAATTTTAAGACTAGCTAGTTTTTGGTCTTAAAAAACTGCCTCTAACTGGACTTAGAGGCCGTTTTTTTGTTTTTGCACCATCCAAGGAATTCCTTGTAAATATCACGAAGTGTTTTCACGGGAACGCTTACCTTGCACCTCATTTTCGTTAATTTCCGCTATCAGAAGTGGCGATCTTGAAAATATAGGTTAAAGCTGGAAAAGTGCTGCTAACTGCAGTTAGAGGCAACTTGTAAATAAGGCGATAAAAAAAGCCACCGTAACTTCAAAAAATTGACGCTACGGTGGCCTTAAGTTCTTGTACATACGCCCCATTGTTTTTTAAGTTTAGTGACTTCCTACTCATTAAATGTGTCTACTGTAATAAGGCTATGTAACAATTCAAGCGAGCTAAATGAGATAAAGCACGCTGTCATTTGGCTGTTTTTTTTAGCCCATTCACATTCCACGTAACTGTTCTAAGTTGCATTACATTGAGAGAAAATAAACAGCTGCTGATTCATAAAGAATAGAAGGCATAGCAATGATAGAAGATAAAAGAGAGAGGGAGAATTAAGAGATTGAAAGGAGGAAAAGGTGGAAGAATACAACCTCAGAAGACTAGGCATGCAAACTTATGTCATCACAAGGACAAAGGTCCACAAATACTGAAAAAGAAGAAGAGACAAAAGAGCAACCCGAAAGGATGAAGGGACAGCGGAACAACTGAGAGAGACAGGCATTAGCAACCTCGACGAAGAGACAGGAAAACTCAGGGAGGTAATACATGTAAGAGCAAAACATACAGACAATCAGGATGGACCTGCAAATGGATGAGCAACAATATTATTATATGTTCACGAGGTTCTGGGAATTGAAAGAGAAAGACAAATTTACCATTAGAAACATAGAGAAAGGTAGCTGGGATGCTGTTGACAGAACATGAGGGAAGGAACTATACGGGCAATCCACATGAGGTGCCTGTCTAGAGGAAGGTAAGAGGGAAGAAGAGAGAAACAATCAACAAATATGATAAAATATGCCCAGCTAGAAGAAAAGGAAAAACATCAGAGAGCAATTACATAATATGACAAATCGAGCAGTAGTAGAAGTCCCTAAATTTATAGCTTGGGTGTTGTGCTAGTTGATGAAGGTTTTTAGGTCAGCAGGCTCTTCAAAGGAGTTGGGGTTGTCCTTGAAAGTGATTTTGAAGAGGCAGGAAATGAGTAGACGATATTTGACATTCATGAATCTCAATTGGGGACGAAGGTCTAGGAATCGCTTCCAACGAGTTGCTGTAGCAGGAGAAAGATCCTGTGTGAAAAACACCTTGTGACCTGACCATTGAAGAGATCCCACCTTTTTAGCCGCTGAAAGTAATTGCATTACTTCAGTAAATTGGAGGAGAAGGATGATGATTCCTCTGGGATGTGATTTGGAGCCTGATGAAGACTGAGGACCAACACGGTGAGCCCATTCAATGTTCAGAGAAGATGTAGAAGGCAGTCGTAGAATTGTAGGGATCTATGTTTTGCAGAAAGGAAATCATGTTGGAGCTTTCTGAACCTTCTGGAATCCAAAAAAGATGGAGGTTGTTCCTTCTATTGCTGTTTTTCAGATTTTCTATGAGACAATTAGGTTGCGCAATGTCTTTAACCAATTGAGATATGTCAGGAGTAGAGTTCTCAAGGTTGCTCACTCTCTGTTCCAATGTTGAAATGTGTTGATCCTGGGAGGACCATTTATCCTCCATTCATTGAAGTGAGGCATTAGTCTCTGCCATGATAGGTTTTAAGGCCCTAAGTTCCTCAATGACATCCTCCAAAATCAAATGAGTAAGAGATTTAATGGGGGGGGGGTCAAGGTCTTTTTTTGGCCTTTTAACCGAAGTAGACTTGATAGACTGCTTTGACATGGCTCCAGGGGCGTGGAAAGATGGCGAGCACTCTCTTCTAAATTCTGAAGCAATCCCCATGAGGACTGAGGAGGCCAGAGTAGGCTTTGCTGACTGAAGCTGGAGGGTACAAAGGAAATTTGAAGGCTTGGAGAAGTGGGAAGATTTACATCAAGTTTGCATTTTGCAAAATCTCCTCACATAGGGCCATAAGGCCAGAGGTGTAAAATAGGGAAGCAACAGGTAAATCATCATCTTCAAGGTGATATAACAGGAACCAGAGCCAGCGAAGTTAATACTGTGTAATTATTGCCTCCTGTGGAAAAGCAAATAGCAATGAATGAGCAGCAGGCGAAGGAAATCGCATGTGATAAAGTATATGGAAGGAAAGCAAGCATGCAAGGTTTTAGAAACAAATAATGCCCTCAAGAAGAGATAGGGAAAAAGGGCGATCACTGAAGTAATTGGTAGTCCAGAGTCTAGTGAAAATTACCTTAGGACATTCGGAGTGAAGAAAATGGTAGCCTTCGATACGTGCGTCACATTGGGATGTCGGTCAGGAAAGAACTGAGATTAAAAAAATAAGAGCATTCCCTTTATGTGCCTGCTTTCTGACGCTTATATAGGAAGAAAAGGCCTAAGGGAGGCGTTGGAGAGCTTACATTACCCTGTTTCTGCACCAAAGCCATTTTGCATGGCATCCAGCCACACCTGCCATAACTTCACAAATATTAATTCCTCATGATTTACTCTCAGCCAATTAGTGACATACAACTGTTGGTCCCACAGAAAAACAATTAAAATCAATCAATCAAGTGGCTTGCAAAGTGTGGCTCCTCACCCATAAGGGTCTCTAGGTGCTGGGGGGGGGACTGCTGGTCCATGGAGGATGCTGTGGTTCAGTCAAAGAGCCAGGTCTTGATGTCCTTCCTGAATTGAGGTAGTGACGGTGATTGCCTGAGGTGGAGAGGGAGGGTGTTCCAGGTCTTTTCTGGGAAGTAGGAAAGGATCTCCCTCCGGCATTGGTCTAGTGGATGTGTGGGATGGTAGCCAGGGCCAGCTGGGCAGAGTGGAGGTCTCTGGTGGGTGCGTGGAATGTGAGGCGGCGGTTAAGGTTTGCAGGTCCCGCATCGTGCAAGGCTTTGTAGCTTGGGTGCAGAGCTTGAAGGTGATTTTTTTGTTGAATGGGAGCCAGTGGAGGTCTCTCAGATGGCCAGGGAATAAACCTGGGAGTGGAGCCGGTAGTAATGGATGGGGGGCATGGGTGGGAAGTCCAATAGATACACCGAGAGGGGTGGGAAAAACACAAGAATAGGAAGGAGAAGGGAATTGTTTCGTCATTGCTCCTGATGAAGACAGATGGATCCCGTAGCCATTCCTTCATATGAATCTTCTAGCTTTTCATATGAATCTCCTAATTATTCCTTCAAACAAATCTCCTAGCCATTCCATCCTTTACCTCTCCTGACTGTGCTGCTGCAAATTTTATCCACTGTTAAAACACTTGTATCAATAATGTGCACAACCTCATGTTTAAAGAAAACATATGCGAAATGCAAAATTTGTAGTAGGTAACCATATTTAAATGTTGTTGACTTGCCCATGAATACAGTGTTGAATTAAGTTAGCCTAACTGTTGATGCCATGTTAAATGGAAAAATAATGCATTCATACTGAAATTCCTGTTTTCACATTAAATTGTTGTTTGTGCAGGATGTTTTTCCTCTATTTGCTGCATATGTTACAACTTCAGAACCCCACTGTTAGTTAGTGAATAGACACTTGTTTTGTATTAGACAACTGATAGTGAGGTTCTTACCGGAAGGAGATGAAGCGACAGAAAGAATGGGAAGAAGCATTTGGACCGCAAGAAATCAACATTGTAACTTTTCAAGGACAAATGTCTGAAAGTCAATTAAGCTCTGATAAGAAAATGGGGTGCTTGCTTATCCCAGGAGTTTGCTTATAATCTATTGGAGGATAAAGAAGACGAAAGAAAATAATGTGCAACATAGAATTTGTATGTTTATATTAGTGCGTGATCTTAGCATGGAGTAGGACTCCTTCCCTGACTCTCTGACTGTAGACTCACCTTGTGTTTCTGATACCTTTTCTTCATGAGAGGCTGGCTTATTTAGATTTTACTGAATTGTCTGCTGAAGTCCTTGAGCTCAGAATATTTTTTAGCTTATAATGCAAAAGATTCATGCTTGCGCATAGATTTCTCTTTCTCATCAGAACTCATTCCTATTTCTCTCTTAATCCCAAATTAACTTAGATTAGGGAATTGCCTTTATAGAACACAGTTGTTGTATTATTACTATTTTGACTATGATTTTAACAAACATGTTGTTCTATTTCATAATCAAATATGGGTTGATGGATTATATAAGCTTTTAATGCTGAAATCTAAAGATGAATGCCTAATAAATAAACAGAAGAAAGGCTAAAAGATCCAAAAATAAAACCCTTCAAATCACACTAAGGGGTATATTCACAAGAACGTGCGATAACTACCGCAAGAGTAGCGTAACGCAACTTTCAATATCGCAGCCTCTCGTGGGAAAATAACCCTGTGTCAACGTGGAATTCACAACAAGGCGGTAGCAAGCGATAGTCTGCCGAAACCGCGGACAGTGTCCGCGATACAACCACCACGATGGAGATAAAAACACAAACCACAACACCCAAAAACACGCAATGGGCCAAAGCGCGATGAGGAAATCAGTGACAAGCAGCGCCAGGCCTGCAACACACACCTGGCAGGCGTCAAAAATCACCATAAAAGTAGAAAAAACACCCACACACAAACTGACCAACACCCAAGCACCATGGAGGCAGCCGGAGCAGGCGCAGAGGACGAGCGCAACCCCACAAGCACCCCGGACGACCAGCCTGGGACCTCGGGGACAGGGAAGGGCAAGGACAAGAAGACGAGGAAGACCAAGTTCAGTCCGCAGGCGAACAGGATCATAGTCACGGAGGTGATGGAACACCTTCAACAACTCTTTGTCACCTCCAACGTGTCATTGGGCACCAAAACTGGAATATGGCGGGACATCGTCGACAAGGTGAATGCCGTCGGAGAGCACAAGCGGACAATGGACGAGGTCAAGAGGCGATGGAATGACATCAAGCGGAAGACCAAGGAGAAACTCACCGCCAACCAGAAGGCAGCAACGCAGACCGGAGGTGTGGGCCAGCGCCACAGCTGGAGCTGGATGACATGGAGGAGCTGGTGTTGACAGTCATCAGTGTGGAGACTGTGGCTGGAGTTGGGGGACCGGACACTGCTCGACAGGACACAACACAACCGCAACAGGGTGAGTGACCACCAGGTACTGGGGGGACGGGTGGAAATGGCCACAATGGCACACATGCACAAGCAAGCAGGGCACAGTGCACACCCACAATGACCCTGGGTCCTCGCCCAGACCTACAGACTGTCACAATGTACAATGTCATGCTGTCTGAATGTCAACCTGTACCATGCGGCTACATACATGTGGACACATTGTAATACACCATCTCCCCTTCACATCGTAGGGGCATCGTCAACACCTCCTGCAGAGCAGTCCCAGCCACTCTTCACTGATGACGAGGAGGACAACACCAGCATCGACACCCAAACCATCCAAGACATCATTGACCTCATCCGCCACTCACCTCCAGGATCAGGGCAGCACAGCCACATCGATGAGACCCCACCCACCACCCAAACCACCCAGCAGGAGGCACCCACAGCCCCGGCACTCTCCCAAGACCCCCAGGAACAACACATGGCCTTCCATGCCATGTGCTGGAGGGCCAGAGGGAGACGGCTAAGCAGGTGCGGGTGGGGTTCGAGCTCATGGCTACCAAACTGGACGCCATTCATGGGTGTCTACATCCGCCCCATGGTCTCCAACCAGCCCTGACTGACATCGCTGGAGTCATGACACGGAGAGAAGAACACCTGTCCGCTCAGAGTGGCTCCAGCGACGCCAGCCGTGAGCTGGCACACATGCGGAGGCTCATGGAGGACATGGTGTGGATGGAGGCGGAAAGGATGGCAGCCACCGCAGCACACCATCGAAATGTAGCAGGGATCTACCATGCCCTGCAGTACTTCATCATGGCATTGCTGCCACAAGGTGTGTCGCTGATGAATGCGGCTCCCCCACACTATCCACATCTCTGCCCCCTGGTGTGTCAGTGCCTCCCAGTGTGGCAGGCGTATCCACTCAGGCCCCTGATGTGTCAGTGGCACACAGTGCCTCAGCCAGTACTGCAACACCCACAGGTGGGGCAGAGCGCACATCCGAGGACGAGGACATGGATGGGTTGGCTCTCAGAAGGAGGCACTAGCATACATTTCCGCCACCTGGCCTGTTTCTGCTTGGTCCCGCACATGGCCTCATGACCTTCCACTGACCCCCGATACACTCCGATGCACTCACCTTGGACAGCGACATGGACTGCCACATCCTGTTTGACGACCAATGACACGGTGACCAGACTGCGGACTGTACCCTTCCTCTTCTGCAGTACATGTCATCCCCGGATGGACTCTGGCTGGCCCTCCACGTGCCCATATTGTGTAGTGTGCTCGGCATTGCCCTGTACTGCTCCAGCTGCATAACTGCACTGGATGTGCAATAAACATCCAGTGACGCACTGCTGTGTCATGTCTTTCATCATTCATGTGTGAATGTGTGGATGAATGTAGGGACAGTGACTTCCCTTGCGTCAATGATGTTCATCCTGTGGGATGCCAGTCAGAGGGTGCTACATTGCATTTTGTGTACCTGGTCCCGTGAACACTACAACAGGGACACACGCATCAGTCACTTCCTTGTCCGGACATGGACTGAACCACGCCCAGAGCCCACGAGTCATTGTTGCAAGCCCTGCGCTGGTCCGGCGTACGGCAGGCCAGACCACTCCGCTAACGCTCCGAGGGGGGGCCATCATTGCTACCCGTCGCAGGCGTACTCGCTGGTGGTGTGCAGGTCACTGGTCTAGTTGTCAGCATGTCACAGCCACTCCCTGAGGGCAGGTTTGCACGCACACCACACCCATCCGGCACAGGCGTCACAGGTCATGTGACTCCGCCAACATAAGGGGCCGACGCTGTCACATGCCCCTCTGCCGGTGGTGACTGGATGACGGATGCTCCACGGTTCTCAATCATTAAGGGCCCATGAGTTTTTGCGCACAGGGTTAGTGGCACACGAGGCCTTGTGGATGGCACGGGCCTACCACTATGTGGCACAGACGGGGGTTGCACAGGGTTAGTGGCACACGAGGCCTTGTGGATGGCACGGGCCTACCACCACGTGGCGCAGACTGGGGTTGCACAGGGTTAATGGCACAAGAGGCCTTGTGGACGGCACGGGCCTACCACCACGTGGCGCAGACTGGGGTTGCACAGGGTTAGTGGCACCCGGGGGCTTGCGGACGGCACAGGCACTCCGCCACGGGACGGTGACTTTGGGTGCACTGAGTCAGTGGCACCTTAAGCTGCTGAGCGGGAGTGCAGCCTGCGATGATGCCCCGTCCCGGCGGTCCGGACAGCTCAGGTTTTGTGTGCCCTGCTGGACCGCAGTGTAGGCCAGAGCCAGCGGGCAGCGCGGGCCTACCACCACGTGGCATCACTTCCGGGATCCCAGAGTTGGTGGCACCCATTGGGCTGAGCGGGTGTGCAGCCTGCGATGGTGCCGGGTGCACTGGTATGTCCTATGCCATGGAGTAATCAAGACCCAGCACCAAACGTGAGACCTGGTGGCCTGCGGAGCGGGGCTGCATGATGTGGAGGGTGCCATGTCCGCGGGCCCCGGGCTTGTGGCTTGCCGCAGCACGTGGTGGGACCTCCTGCCTACGCGCCGGTGGCGGAAGGTGGGCATTGAGGCCTGGGTGTGCATGGGCGGGCATGCTCCAATGGGTGGCGGGAGGGGTTGGGGTGCCTTTGCCTGGGTGTGCATGGGCGTGCAGGTGATGTTGTCTTGTGCAAGTGTGTGTACTGTGCCAGTCATGTATCTGGACTCTGTTTCAGCTGATGGCTCTGACTCAGATGTGTGACCTGGTGTCCTGCTATACATACCGGCACGTGGTTGGAGACACACCGGTGGCAGCAGGTGAGCAGTGTGGCCTGGGTGAGCAGGGCCGGCACTCTCTCTCCCTCTCTTCCTCTCTCTCTCCTCTTCTCTCTCTCTCTCTCTCTCCCTCTCTTCCTCTCTCTCTCCCTCCCTCTCTTCCTCTCTCTCGCCTTCGCTCTCTCTCTGTCCTCTGATGTGCGCAGGACACACCTTCTCATCATGTTTTTTGTCTTACAGGCTGTGACCTACGTATTGTCCCGAGGGGAGCGGCCTTGTGTCTTCATTTCATTTCGGTGTTCATTTTAATAAAGTTTCATTTGTTGCTTTGAAAGTGAATGTGTGCTGCTCATATCTGTGACGACACATGCATGTCACCAGTTGTGATTGTGCGACATCAAGTGGAATATTTTGTACATGTTTAGGTGTGGCTGATGTGGCATGTCTTTGGTCGGGGGGTGTCAGGGAGGGGTGGTCCTGGGGGTGGTGGCGGTGGGTGTTGTGGCCCTCTTGGTTGTCCGGGCCGCATGATGGGTGGCTCCATGGCATCTGTTGCCCTTCCGATGTAGCCCTGGGCTGTGCACCCTTTTGGTTTGCAGGCTGCCGTCCGACTTTACACCAGGTCAGAGCAGGTGTAGATTTCCTGGTGCTAACGCGCCTCATCGCCTGTTTTGTGTTTTTATCGCCGATGTGGCTAGTCGTTGAGAATGTTGAGGTGTGATGTTGTTGCGCCTTTTGGCACGGGAACGCCCACTCTGCATCTCATTAGCGATAGTTGCGCGGGTCCTCTGTGGCGATGTTTTTTGTGGCTGCTATTGTGGGTAAACTGGTGATGTGGGCTGTTTACACCAGCTTGTGAATGGGGAGGTATATTTATCACGACTTTGGCTGCGATAAAGTGCCGTTAATAAGGCGATAGCTCCTTGTGAATATGCCCCTAAATCTTTTAATTGATGGCATTGAAAGTATTCAAGGTTTTATTGTTATGTAGATGTTTGCTCCTCATTTCTCTTTGTTGACGAAAAAAGGTTCACACGACCAGTGGCAGGGGTTATTTAATGATTATACTCGTAGATTGAGATATTGAAAACCACCAACCTTCAAGTGGTAGCCAGAGAATGGTTAGTGTCACAAGAAAGAGGAGCTGAATTAAGTTAGCCCAACTTAGAACTGCCCATGTCCTTTAAGCCCAAAGCGAGAACTTGAAGACTGAATGTTTCAAAGACACTGCAGTGGTGGAGGTATGAGTATCAAGAGGGTTATGCATTCCCATTGTCTTTTATTGAGATTATGTTCTAATGTTGAAGTTATTTGATTTGTGTTTTGTGAAATAGAAGTTTTTATGCTTAGACTCTGAGCAGTAGAAGTTGTTATCGGACTCAGAGTAGTCTAGGATCCCCGGATAGTTGAGAAATAAAATGGTGCTCTATGGCCATTAAAGGTTTGTGATGCAGATTTGTGAGCTACCATTAACTGCACAATTGAAATAAAGACTGAGGGGAAGCTACATCTGTGATTTCCCTCTGGTTGAGATTTCATTTATTGTGTGTGTGTTGCATAGTTGGAAGGCATTAAACCTCATCTCTTATTGTTTCTTTTGTGAATGGTCTACTTTGAATTCTATAGTGGAGATGACAAAAGTTGTTTGTTTATTGTGCTTGCTGAGATTTGTAGAATTTGTGTACGAGAAATTGTAAAGGAGGGTGAGCCATAAGAAGTGAGGAGTTACGTCACAGAATGCCGTGCTGGGATAGGGACGTTGGTGTGAAGTGGCGCACTGAGATTGGCTGACAAGTCATCAAGAATTAAATTGTGATAGGCTTGCAAAAGAAGAGATGTGACGGAATTGGAGAAAAGTATTGACATATATGGAATTATAAACAGAACAAAAACATAAATGTTTTAATTTGATCACCGTTCATTCATTGTTAAATTATTGCAAAAATGAAATGTTTCAAAGCTCAAAGATTTTATGAGGGGAGGTGTGCGAGTCCCAGTTCGGGAGGGTGAGGAGGCACCACCAGAAGGTAGACCAGCTCATTATATTGCAACAAATGTAGGGCTCCATACATGTTTGAGGCTTCATCAGGGGTGCAAAATCACTGAAGAGAAGGACCGTTTACATTTCCGCAATATGGTAACTTTTAATTTAAAGATTATTGAAAACTTACAAGAAAAGTTATACGAGATCAAGCCACCTCCTAGATCCACACAGTATGAAGGATTAAATGCCTGAGTGAGAGAGGCTCATGCTAAGGAGAAAGAAAAGTACCAGAATAGCGCGAAGAGAGCAGTGCAAAATTAAGCAGATGCTCAATGAGATAAAGGGCAGCAAAGGTGGAGGAAATGTGTAGTTTAGGCAGCTAGAATGTACCCAGCTATAACCACAGAAAAGACTAAAAGAATCGGAATATGGGAAATGATGACGAAGAAACTGCAAGGAAAACAGACTCTGACAGTGACTCATGGGATGACATTTTAGAAGCTTTGTTGTCCTCAAGTCCACTTCCATATGTGGTCCCTTTAATGAATACAGATGGTGTTACAACAACTGGTGCTACGGTTGGCCACAGCCCCTGTTGCTCCTAGCATGATTTAGATTGAGGGATGACTTCCAGCTCTTCTAATTGTTCCTGTACCCACTGAAACAGGCCCTACTGTAATTGCTCCGGGTGTTTCTGCTTCTATTGTGACTGCTCCTCCCCCAGTGTCACAAGTTGTATCAGCACAGACATTGGCACTGCTGGTGGCTAATGCACCAATAAATATCGTCCCCAATACTGTTGTTAAGGGTGCTGTAGGAGGAGTAACTGTGACAGGGTTTGTCTTGACATCACAGAATTCCAAGATTGTCACATGAACACCACCATAAAATATCCAATTCTTGAGAGAAGGGAGGAGAATTGTCTTCACGACACCAACTGTACAGGGGGAAACAGGATCATTTAATGATGGGATTTTCCTCCATGTTTTGAGGGCACTTCAGAGAATAAGAGAGTGGGAGAGACAGAGAAACCCTCTGCTAGGAAAAGGCGAGACCTTAAGATGTGCCAAAATTAAAAATAGAATTAGAAGAAATTATTAGAGGGTGCTTGGAGATTTCATATATGAATCAATATCAGGAAAACAAACTGATATATTTGAGTAAAGAAATTACAAGACCTGTGACTGCAACCCATGCTAAATTAACTGAATTGGCAAGAAAATATGAGGCGGACCATTCTAAGAGTGTTCCTTTACAGAAAATCTTCAGGGCACAATTAGATGATGAAGGTATTGTCACAATTCAGTCATCAGGAAGGAGATTACATATTGGTAAAGTGCATTAGTTAATGGAGTGATTTTGACAGATTAAAGAGCAAGTGGACAAAGAAACAGGGAAAGAAAAAGAAACAATTGGATGCTACCAAAGCAAAAGGTAAGCCACCACCAGCACCCCCAGATGAAGATGAATCTTTAAATGTCCCTATGAGGGAAATACCAGGTGGAGGGTATGTATATGTGTCAAGGAGAGGAGGTGATCCCGCAACATTTATGAACAATTTCCAAGGTTGAGTGAGAATCCTGCACAGTAGTATATGCAAGTTGACAGATTTGTAAAAGTTTCAGAGGTTTGAGGACAGATTTGAATACCTTCTTTGACATTGAGATACAGAGTGATTTGTGGGCCAAATGCAAGATAACTGTGTAATGGCCACATTCTGAGCCTTCATGGGATGCGCGTACTCATAACCCTTCACCTGTGGTAACGACTAAATAGAATGAGGTGATTAGCTTTTAAAAACGAAAGGTCCAGTGAGAGCCATTGATTGGTTAAAGATCCATAGGACTACCCAAGAAGCTACAGATTCAGTGCATGCTTACTATGAACGATTGTTGCTAGTGTTAAAGTAACAAAGTGGACAAGAAAATCCAGAAAAGGAAGATATGGAGAGTTTTGTGTACAATTTGTTCTTGGGTTGAGAACAGTCATCAGTATGCACATATAACAGAATGTGATTGTTAGCAGACAAAACTATTAGATGAGATCCTGAAGTACGCAAAATACTATAGCGATGAGCAGCAAATGAATCAGAAGAGGCTTAAGGAGACGTTTATGCTTGCACAGATAAAGATTACTCAAAAAAGGTTTCAGAATCAATCGCATGGAGGAAATGTTTGCTGGAATACAAGGTGTTGGGTTACAGGCTGGAGGTCAATTGGTGCAAGGTGGAGTTTGTGTTGGTGTTCTGCAAGGTTGGAGTGTTTTGGTTGATTCAGTCAATCAAAGCTTTTATTCGGCTTATGCCAAAAAAAAGATGAAACCACAGCATAAACACCACAGAAGATACAATATAGCCTTATCACATTCGGTTGTTTCAAATTCAGGGATAGATATTGCAACGTTGAAGAAAACAACTCCTTGACACTATTGTAACGGACTCGGACATTGGAAGAGAGAATGTAGACAGAATTCAATTTGTGTGAATGGTAATGGTCAAATACAAGAAATTAATCAAACGCATATACAAAATGTTCCAGTTCAAGTACCTGATCAAAGAATACAGATGCCAATGCAATCACAAGGTCCCATGATGCAAATCCCACAAGGCTGATGGCCCCACAACCTATGGGTAATCCCAGATTCAATATGAATCAGTTACAGAGAGCAAGGTCAAATCCGTTCCAAAATCAGAACCCATTTCAACAGTTACCCATGTTGGAGAATGAGAGTTTCAATTCTGACAATTCCCAATGACGGTGCCCGAGGTGGGAGGAAGATTGCGTACTTAGCGCAGTCTTAGAGTTAGACCAAAGTGGACCATTTCTAGAAGGAGAGGTTAATGGCCACCAAGTTTCATTTCTTATCAACACATTCCCAGACCTACCCCTCTCTGGACTGAAAATCCAAGTTGTGTGTGTTGCAAATAAACAAATACCTAATCCTGTTTCAAAGAAAGTGCCTAGGTTCATTTGAGGAAAATCATCAGGTTTTAGTATGTGATTCCAAGTCCTGTATCTATTAGGAAGGGATCTTTTGTGCAAGTTAAATTGTACTATATACTGCTTCCTGGATGGTGATGAATTTCAAATGCATGATGAAAATGTTGAATTTAAAATAGCCAGACAAGAAATAGCTTTAGAATTATATCCTGTGAGAATGGTGAAGGATTTACCTCCTGATTTGAGAGACACAGTAAAACAAGAAGTATGGGACTTTTCAGGAAAAGACATTGGACTAATCAAAGGTGTGGAACCTGTCCGAATAACAATATAAGCAAATGCCATTTTCCCGGGAACCCCACCTTATAATTTAACACTAGAGACAGTGGCTGGAATAACATCAGTAATTGAAAATATGTTAAAACAAGGGATTTTGAAGGAAATTGCTATAAGTCCTTGCCGTTCGCCCATTTTGCATCTACAGAAGCACAATGGGAAATTCAAGATTGTACAGGATCTTCAAAAAATGAATGAACCAGTTGTTCCAGGGTGTCCCGTGGTACCAAATCCAACAACAATATCACTTCAGATTGCCTGCACTGCAGAATGTGTTACCGTGTGGATCTTTATCAAGCCTTTTCATCTAATCTGATGCATGAGGGCTGACAATTTCTGTTCTCATTTGTGTTTAGAAATAGAGTTTTGGAATTGTGTCGAGTTCCACAAGGGAAATGGAAAGACCTTGGATTTTAATTAGATCTTGAAAAAGAATCTTGAGACTCTGCAGATGCCTTGCAATTCAGTTCTTGTACAGTACATTGATGACTTACTTGTGGCATCAAGTACACAAGAAATCTGTAAACAGGACACAATTGCTCTTTTAAACCATCTAGCAGAGAATGGACACAGGGTGTCCCGAAGCAAATTGTAAAATAGTCAGCACGGGCAGTAGTGAGGGCAAACTAGCAGTAGAACCTAATATAGCCGCAGAAGTGTGGGAAACGCACTTTCAGGATCTGTACACCTCCAAGGAAATTCTGGGTTCTTATCTCCCCCCAGCACCATCCCTGTACAGGGATAACTGCGAAGAAGCGTTGCAGTTTACCCTGTCAGAGGTGGTAAAAGCGATAAACAAACTCTCGCCCGGCAAAGCTCCTGGACTGGATAAGATTCCGGGAGATCTCTTCCGGCACGAGCCAAAAATTTGGGGACTTTATTTACTGACCCTATTCAATGCCATCTTGAAAGGTATGCCAATCCCCGAAACCTGGGCAGGAGCAGAAATAGTCCTAATTTTCAAAAAAGGTTCCCCTCTCCTACCAACTAATTACAGACCAATTAGTCTGATTGATGTGGCACAAAAGCTCTTCGCGAGACTAATTCTTGACCGTTTACAAGGCTGGATGGATGACCACGCGATCCTAAGCCCATTCAGGCTTTCTTTAGGAAGAACACTTTCACAATTGACCAAATTTATAGGTTACAACTAATTCTGTGGAAAACGGTGAGAATGGAGGGTGGAAGCTTATATGTAATTTTTGTGGATTTAAAGTCGGCCTTCGACTTAGTGCCCAGAGGAAAACTGTGGGAGGTACTTATAGAAATGGGGATTCCCCCTTATCTCCTGACTATACTTGTTAGATTACATGATGCAAATTTTCCCCAGGTAAGATGTGGGAAAGGAGGAGAAATGACAGCGCGGTTCCCAGTTGACAGAGGTGTAAGGCAGGGCTGTGTGCTCGCACCGACCCTGTTTTGCCTCTTTGTCAACGCACTACTGGCCCAACTTACTGAGGTGAGGGAAAACGATGCACCCAAATTGGCAGGCACTAAGGTCCCCGCAATCATGTTTGCCGATGACACCCTCTTAATGTCCAAATCCCCTATGGGTATACAAAGGATTTTGAACTGTTTTGCCATCTTTTGCAATAAACGGGGATTGGAGATAAATGCTCAAAAAACCAAGTTCATGGTTTTTAACCCACCTAAAACACTTCGTCCCAACCCCAATTTAGATGGCACTAGACTGGATAGGGTGACGGTATTCGATTACTTAGGGGTCACACTAACAGTAAACATGGAGTGGGGCCCACAAATTGCCAAAATCCAAACTCAAGTTAGCGCAGACATCTGGAGGAATCATTAAATTATTAAGAAACTCCTCCTACAAACCTGCAGGCCCCGTAGCAGAGATTTACAAGATGCAAGCCAGAGGTGCGACACTATACGGGGCAGAATTATGGGGGCATTGCTGCTGTCAAGATCTGAGTAAAGTAGAAAACAGCTTTATGAGGCAAATTTTGGGTCTCCCCTCTAGCACTCCTCTTATCCCACTTCGGCTGGACTTAGGGATCGGACCAATTGGGGAGGAAATAGGACTGAAACCCCTCATGTTCTGGCACAGATTATGGGTGACACCTGAGTTGACTGTCTACAGAACGGAACTGAAGGAGATACTGAGTATTCCAAATGTGGCAAAAATCCCCTGGTTTATTCACGTAAAAAAAGAATGTACCAGGCTGGGCAAACCAAGCCTGTGGAGTAACCCAGAGGAAGCTTGCCCTTCAATCTCCCGTTCGGAACTAGTGAATGCCTATCAAATGAGCAAGCTAGCACAGGTGCAAGGGAACCCGTCCACTGGACAACTGACAGCTAAGTTCCTATCCTTGAAGGAGGAATATTTATTTGAGCCTTTTTTAGATGATATCTATCCACTCCTGGCAAGGAAACTATATGTTCAGTTTAGATTGGGTACCCTTCCGCTCCGCGCCTTTTCCAGTAAATGGACGGGCACGGTTCGGAGGGAGTGCCCAGCCTGTAGCTGGGAGGAAGAGTCAGAGCTCCATGTCGTCTTTTTCTGCCCTGCCTATAAACTAGCAAGGAAGTCTTGGCTCGTTCCTCTGTGTAGGAATTTAGGGTTCACACACTGTGCAGAAGCATTCAGAGTTTTAAAATATGACACTTGTAGACCCATTGTATTTGCCGTATCGCGATTTCTGACCTCCATGTGGCGTAGGCGCTGGAAGTTTGTAGACAAGACCAAACAGTAATAAAATCAACTTTGCCATTAAAAAACAGAAGTTTCTTAAAGAATCTTAATTCTTCTACAGTTTTAATTTCTAAAAAGATAAAAAGAACCAGTTAAGCCTGCATGCTTTAAGAAGTATAAGACATTGTCTGGTTTTATTCTAGTCATAACGTGATATAAGGAACTGACACTGTATGGCTATCTTACATTTTTAGACAAATTTATACTATCTGGACCACCACTGTCAATATTCATGGGTTTTTACCAGGGCCTTGCTTTATTAAGCCAGTGCCTCTGTCTTTGTAATTATTCAACCTACACGAGCTTAGGAATTATTGTATATAGGTGATACGCCATGGTAAACTTGCTTTTATTGTTCGAACTATAGAGGTGTTGTAATTAGATCCATGTAAATAACCATGGTAACTACTGTATAATTCTAACCGCCATGAATTTTAATGTACTGTTTTTTCTATGCAAGCTTTTATGGTCGTTCGACGGAAATAACGTTTTTAAGATGATGATGAAAATTGTCAAAAAGAAGTCCTATATTCGGACATATCATTGAGAAGGGAATGAGAAAGGTCTAACAGAAGAGAACTGTGATGATTCTGAAGATGAATCCTCCCAAAACCCAGAGAGAGGTCAGACTCTTCCTGGGAGTGGTTGGCTACTGTACACAGTGGATACCCAACTTTCCCCTAGTCGCAAAGCCTTTACTGAGGCTGATGCACAAAGATGTGCCTGATCCACATCAGTGGGACAATCATTGTTTGAAAGCGTTCCTAGAGCTGAGAGAAAGTCTCTATCGTGCCCCAGCTCTAGGAATGCCTGATTAGAATAAGATGTTCACTTTGTTTTGCAGTGACAGGGAGAGCTACACACTCTCAGGGGCATATTCACAAGGACTCATCGCCGATTTATCGCCATCTTAAGTCAACAAAAGTGGAGATACATTTAACGCCCCATTCACAAGCGGTTGCAAACTGCAGACAACACAAGTATTCCCGCGATAACTGCCTCAAAATTTACCTCCACGGGTGACACCACCAACTAACCCTAATGAGATGCAGAGTAGGCGTTCCCGTGGAAAAACACACAAAAACACCACTACACCACATTCACAACGAACTGCCAGATCTGCGATGCGAACCAAAAACAGGCGATAACCCGCGGTAGCAGCAGGGATTCAACACCTGCCTTCTGCTGGTGTTAAGCAGGACGACTACCTGCTGCATGAAAGGGAGCCCAGCCAAGAGCCACATCTGAAGACCCACAGATGCCATGGAGACATTGATCATGCAGCTCGGACACGCATGAGGGCCACAACACCCACAGCCACCACCCCCAGGCCCGCCACCACCCACAGGACCCCCCACGTCCCCCCGGACCACCACAGAGGCAGCGTACACAAAGACAGCGGACCCACCTGAAACGCACCAGCCGCACAGACCGAACGCCAGAGGAGGACATTGCCCACTACAGGCCCAAAAGGACAACCATCCCCCGCATCCTGACCCACATCGCCCACCTGCTGACGGTACCAACACAGCGCACAACGAACATCCCTCTGCAGACAAAGCTGCCGGCTGTGCTGCACATGTTGTCCTCTGGTACCTTCCAACCCACAACTGCCAGAGTCGGAGGAGTCTCACAGCCAGCCCCATCCAAGTTCATCACACCTGCCCTGGATGCCAAAATCAGCCCGGTACCCCAGCACCTCCATTCCACCCACACTGCGCAGGAGCAGCTGGAGACCAAGCAAGGCTCCCACGCCACAGCTGGATTCCCTCACGTGTCAGGGGCAATCAACTGCACACATGTACCCCTCGTGCCCCCTGCCAACACTGCACACAACTACCTCAACAGAAAGCACACACATCCCATGAATGTGCAGGCAATAGTGGCCCGCCCGGGACTCCTCAACAATGTCGTGGCCAACTCCCCAGGCAGAGTGCATGATTTCTACATCTCCCGACATTCCATCATCAACTAGCTCTCCCAGGATGGCACCTATGGAAATGCAGTGCTCGTTGGTAAGTAGCAAATGAACACACCACACACCTCCACCCCACAGTCATGCAACTCACGACACTGGCAATGGGCACGCAGCACAACTACATTCAACATGCCACACAACATGCCAACCGACCAGACACGACAACACGACTCCATTGGGAACCTGGGCTTGCCATGCCCACAACCCAGCCACGGCATGGCACCACAGCCACACAATAGCAGGATGTGAGGAGAGGCGTGGACCAGGCATGTGCGAGAGCGGCAAGTGACCAATGAATGAGAACCTATCCAATGCCAGGTGTGGCGTGGAGGTGGCGGACAGACTTCAGTGTGCAAACCATGGAAATGGCCATGTGGACATTAACTGCTGGTGCATGGAGTGTAGTGGCCAGTGGACGCTACCATGTCTCCACAGGCTGTGGGGCAGAAAGCGGTAATGTCGCAGGTTACGTCCCCCCCTGCATGCGCGGGCGGAGTGGGTTGGCCTTGCGTACGCCAGGCCTGTGTAGGGGTGTGAATAAAAAGCCTGTCGCACTGGGCGTGGTCCTCTTTCGGAATGGCCAACGCATCTGCCAGGGCGGCGCCTCCCAGCCCGCCACGAGGCCCGCGCTGTGCGCGGCGGGGCCTGCGTCCCTGTGTGCATGCTGCACCCCGGGCCGCTGGTCCCCAGACCCGTAATGCCTGACCCAGCGCACCAAGGAGGCTCCGCTCATCTGCCGACACCGGCAGGTGAGCGGTGTGTCAAAGAGGGCCCACCAAATGCCGGTGCAAGCTCCAGGCCCCAGTCCCGCAACCTCTGCAGCCTCTGCAGACCATCGCTGGCTTCCACGCCGCTGGCGCACATTTCTCCCTTCTCATTGACATACTCCAGCTGCGTACTCTTCGGCCCAGCTGTTGGCACAAGTTGAACAGAGTCGTGAGTTCTGAATGGCAGTGACCAAAGGTCTGTGGCAGCGTCCACATCACTATACTCCCTCCGATCAGTGAAGCCAAAGTCTGCATCGCAGGCCTGCGACAAGTGGTGCCACTAACCCTGTTCAATGCAAGCCGGCGACACGTGGTGCCACTAACCCTCTTCAGCACAAGCCGGTGACACTTGGTGCCACTAACCCTGTTCAACGCAAGCCGTCGACACGTGGTGCCACTAACCCTGTTCAACGCAAGCCGGCGACACGTGTTTGTGGGCCCCTGCAGACTACTGGCTCTGGCCTACCCTGCGCTCCAGTAGGTCCCACATATGGAACTGTGTCCTGAGTCTTGAATGGCAGTGACCCCAAGTCCGTGGCAGCGTCCACATCACTAAACTCCCTCAGATCAGTGAAGCAAAAGTCTGCATCGCAAGCCAGCGACACGTGGTGCCACCAACCCTGTTCAACGCAAGCCGGCGACACGTGGATGAGGGCTCAGGCCTACACTGCGGGCCAGTAGGTCCCACATGTGGAACTGTGTCCTGAGTCTTGAATGGCAGTGACCCCAAGTCCGTGGCAGCGTCCACATCACTGAACTCCCTCCGATCAGTGAAGCAAAAGTCTGCATTGCAAGCCGGCGACATGTGTTTGTGGGCCCCTGCAGACTACTGGCTCAGGCCTACACTGCGTTCCAGTAGGTCCCTCATCCAGAACTTAGTCGTGATTCATGAATGGCAGAGTCCATACAAGTGAACGCACGGAGAGGAGTAAGAGGAAGATGCGGATGAAAGCCGGATCCTAGTCACGGAGGTGACCGAACACTAGCAACAACTGACCTGGTGCCATCAACCCTGTTCACCGCAAGTCCGTGTCCCGTGGTGCCACTGAACCTGAACTACACAGGCCGGTGGGACCATCCAACGTATGCCGGCGACACTCGGTGAATGGCTCCTGCTGACTGCTGCCTCAGGCCTACACTGCGGTCGAGTATGTCACACATGTGGAACTGTGTCTTGGGTAAGATGTGGAGGAGTCCACACCATTGGACACGCCTCATCGCAGGCGGCATCCCCTATCAGCACTGGTGCCACTAACTCTGTGCGCAATGACTCATGGGCACTTTCTGGTTGGACTTTGGTGGCGTCTGAGTCCATGGCCTGGGGGTTGTCTGCATCATCATCTGGCTGGACCGGACTTGGTGTCAGACATGTGTCTGTTCCATTCACATCCACCATAGTGACTGTTTCAGCGTGGTTCTGCCCTCTGTCTCATGCCCTGGGGGTACACCTTCCACTGTCCACCGAGACACTCTGCGACAACCCCCTTTGTCATCTACGAAAACCTGCTCTGCTCTCGTGACCCTGCCCCAGTGCACCGAAAGTCAGCGGCCCGTGGTGGTAGGCCCGTGCAGGACGCTGTGCATCCGGGGCCACTAATTCTGTGCAGCACAAGTAATGGGGCCTTTATGGTTGAATGGGTGTGTCCTTAACGATGTACACTGTTGTCGTTTTTTGACTGCACCAGGCACTCCATGACGGCTGGTGTGCACACACATCCAACACAGGTGTCACTCGACATGTGAGCCTGCTAATAAAAGTGGCTGGGCGCACGTGCCCGTAGCCATTCCCACCATCTAAGCAAGTGTGTCCGTGTGGTCATTATTTCAGCATGATGTGCCCAAGCCCTGCAACATCACAGTGTGCTGTCTTCAGCGGACGGTAGCATGTCACCTCAGCAGTGGCTGAGACCTTGGACATGTAGCTTTGCCCGCCCCCCCTGCATGCTCATGCGGCGTGTGCTGGTCCGGTGTACGTCAGGTCAGTGCAGGGGTGTGCTGATTCGGAAGAGGGATCAGGACATGGCTCTGGTCTGGCCTTGAGAAGGAAGTGCGGTAAGTGTGTCTCTGTGTTGGGGTATTGTCCCCACCAGGGCCACAGTAGTCGATGTTGCAATGTTGGATGCACCAGGAGGGTGGGCACGCACGTACGGGGAAATGTAGGAGCACAAGACCGCTCGGGTCTTGGCACATGCATGCCAAGTGTTATGTGTGTCAGTCCTGCGAATGCATAAGTCAGTTGCCTAGCCTCTAACGCAGCGCGATCACAGCCAGCCATGGACTGTACACCTGTGTCCGCCCTGTCCGGACCATTGGCCTACACTCACGTGGCCACACACCCTCAAAGGCCAGCTTCACGGTGTTGTTGGCATGCCGCTGGACATGCGTGGACAGGCATTACAATGGTGTGCCGTAGGAGTGCCCATGGTACAACAGCGCAGCTCACACAAGTGCCGGGGCTCATGGGAGGGAGGAGCAGCTGTGAGGCAACGTAACACACAGTGAGGCCTCTCATGTGCCACGTGCTGGGCATATCATCCATGATTCCCTGGGTCGCAGACATCCCACCACACCCACGACAGGCCCCTGTACATCTCCTGTATGCATGCAGATGGTGAAGTTACTATAGGAATGAAAGGTCCTTTGTCTGAACTATCAGGCGGTAGCACATCTGCAGCTCCGAGCTGGAACTTGCATGTGGCCAGCACCCCCTGACAGATACGATAGCATTTGCTTGCGACTCCCACACTATGCACTGCCCGACGTGAGACCAATGTGTACACATCCCACACGCAGAAGTCCTTGGTCGTAGTTAGCGTGCGTGATATGGCCTTCACACGTACTCCCACCCCAGGTCTGCACCCGTTGCACACAGACACTGCTCATTGCTCCGAGCTGTGGCATTTCATCCACAGGACTGGCGCAGGGCAAGCCAGTGCTGCTTCAAGCAGAGCCACTGACGCAATGGCAGACCATCCCGGACACATGCTCATCTCCAGTCACGTGGACCTGTACTGTGCATGTCTGCTGCATGTACTGGGGGCACTGCCGTTGGCCGTGCTGCGGATCAGTTACCGGCTGGGCTTCCGCCTTGCGAACGTCACCTGCGTGCAGCCTGTATTGCATTGTCGCTCGTGCATATTCGAGTGGACCATGGATGTCTGCCTCTCCAACGTAACAGTAGCTGACCTGGATTTCGACGTGTGTGTGTGCCCCCTGTTGGCCCACGACCAGGAGTGTCACCGTGATGCCTGTTTATGGCATGCCTGGATGTTTGGCATGCATGCTGGCAACTGGACCTGGGAGATTGCACGAGTCGTCGTGTGCAGTGACCAAATTGAGCCGCTCCCCGATTGGGCTTTGGTGCAAATTGGAGCCAGGGGTTGGAGTCAGCAGATCTGTCCGGGACAGCTGATGGATTACGTCACCGATATGTTAGATGTGGAGGACAACGATCTCTCATTGGAAATGTTGGCCTACGCTGCTGCACTCGCGTTCATGGACGAGTGACAAGGTACCTGCAGCCACAACTGGATGTGACCCATTGCACGTGTCCCGACGCCTGGTTGCATGTTGAGGATCTGGTCACATGTCCCAAGACGACAGTGGACATGGCTGCATTGGCCTGGACTCCTGATCCATGCGCGGACAACCAACGCGGGTTGGCACTGACTTGTGTTGGTGATGGACTCCCCCGGGGTGGACATGGGCGCTTTCCAACGTTCCTCATTCAGACATGCTGCTGTATTGTTCTGCATGTTGTGGCACTTCTCTTGGCCGTACTGACACGCACTTGTTTCCGCACTTTTACTTGTCTCCAACTGTGTTGAGTCTTGATTTGTATGCCAATGTGTGTGTCACTGCCTATCTGGCTCCCTGCCATACAAGCATTGCTACCCCATCAGGGCTGTGGGTTTGTACTTGTGCATTATCATGTCCCTGTTTCGTGCTTTGCCAGATGTGTATGGCCATTTACCGGCCACAAGCGGGTGCACTTGTGTCCTGTGTTCGGTTGTGCAAATGTTGCTGTTTGTACCACATTGTGTTCGTTGTTAGGGTGCTCTGCTTCATATGTGTGTGTGCTGCATTGTGTGTGAGATGTCCCTTCAGCTCTGATTTGGCTCGCCCTTCTCCCTTTCAGGCAGTGTGGTTTTCACTTCTGTGCTTGTTCAGTGGTGTGATATTGCCGGGTTGTGTGACTTGTGCTCTTTGTTGGTGTTGTTACTCTTGGGCATGGTTTGTCTGTAGTTGTGCTGTGCTTAATTGTGCATGTGTGCCATTGTGCCCATCTCCTCCCGTCCCCCCAGTCACTGGAGGTTCCTCTCCCTGTTGCTGTTGTGTCTGTTGATTTTGGGCAGTTTCCAGTCCCCGGGTCCTGCCACCATCTCCAGACTGATGTGGTGGACACCTTTTCCTCCATGTCATCCAGCTCCTGGTGTGGCGCTGGACTCCCACCTCCAGTGTGCATTGCTGCCTTCTGGTTGTTGGCGTGTTTCTGCTTGTTTGTGCATTTCGCATCATTCCAGCTGTTCTGCTTTTCTTCCATTGTCCTCCTCTGCTCTCCGGCTGCATTCACCTTGTCCATGATGGCCTGCCATGTACAATGTTTTGTTCCCAATGGGGGTTGTGGGGTTGTGTACTGGCTCCGGTTGCCTCCATTTTGCTTCGCTGTTGTTTTCTGTTTGGTTTGTCTTTCTTCTTCAGGCTTTTGTTGTGCTTGTTCCCGCCTGCCGTGTGTGTGTCGCGTGCCTGGTGCTGCTTATCGCTGCTTTCCTCATCGCGAATGGGCTCATCGCACGTTTTTTGGTGTTGAGGTTTGTGTTTTTATCTCCGTCGAGGTGGTTGTATCGCGGACATTGGCCGCGTTTTCGGAAGACTATCGCATGGAACCGCCGTGTTGTGAATTCCAGGTTAACACAGGGTTATTTTCCCACGATAGACTGCGATGTGTAAAGTTGCGTTAACATTTTTTGGAGATGTTTAGCGCACGTTCTTGTGAATATCCCCCTCAGTGATTACTCAGATGCTTGGAGACTCATGATGACCTGTGGCATATTTTTCAACAAAGCCTGACCCTGTTGCCGCAAGACTGCTTGGCTTCCTTAAAGCGGTTGCAGCAGTTGGTGTCATCCACCCTGGCAAAGAATGAGTCCAGGATCTTAAATGGACAGATCTGTAGAACATATAAGAACCGAGGGAGTGCCACCATTTTAAACATCACGGCCTTCCCAAGCAACGATAGTGGCAGTGCCTGCCAATGATTTACATCTTGTTCCAGCCATTTCAAAATGGGTCCCACGTTTGCCTCATAATGCGAGGCCAGGTCTTATGTAATCCAGATCCTCAGATATTTAATCCTACCCATTCCTCCCCCTAGTAGCAAAGCAGGTGTCTCCCCTTTATCCCTGTCTCCCACCGGAAACACTAAAGAATTGCCCCAGTTGATGGCAAACCCAGAGTGGTCCCCAAATATACAGAAGGTATCCCGCAGCCTATGAAATGTTAGAGTTACTTGCATCAGGTATAACATAATGTCATCGGAGTATAGTGATATGAGTTCCTCCCAGCCTGTATCTCCCAGTCAACCGCAGACATACGTGCCTATCCACACCCACTCTGCCAAGCCCTCTATCGCCAGTGCAAACAGCATCGCTGAGAGGGGGCACCCTTGCTGTGTGCCCCTTCGCACATTGAATTCCCTGACGGGTTGACCTTAAACCCATACTTTAGCCACCAGCCTATCATAAAGTGGTTAGACACATCTTATTTTTTTGGGACCGAAACCCATCTTAGCCACTACTCCGAAGAGGTATATACATTCCACTGAATCAAAGCCTTTATTTGCGTCTAATGAGGCTTTCATCTGGCCCGAAAGTAAGACCACGGCCACAACCTAGTTGTTATGAAGCCGCCGCAGATTCAACTCGGTCGACCGAACCCAGCATGAACCCATTCTGGTCCGGGTCTGCTAGTTCAGTCACCACTACCCTCAACCTATTGGCCAGCAGCTTGGGCACAAATTTAACATCAACCTTAAGCAGTAAAATCAGCCAGTAAGAATCTCACCTGTCTCGGGGCTTGCCAGGCTTCAGCATGAGAACCACTGTTGCTGATCTCATATCTTCTGGTAGTTCTCCTAACCAAAAAGCCTCCTTGAAGGCCTCACAGATAGGAGCCACTGTCCACTTGCTCAATGATAGGAACAGATCTACCGAGAACCCATTAGGGCCCGGTGCCTTACCTGACTGCATTTGTCCCATGGTTAAGGAAACTTCTTCCACCAAGATATCTGCCTCCAGGTCTCTTGTGTGGTGCTTTGTCAACCTCCTCATAGGGCAATCATCTATATATGACAGTACCTCCTGTTCAGAAACTTTCAGGCGCGTACCATAGAAATTCTCTAATTGACTGGAAAGCTTCTCCGCTATCTCCTGACTACCTTTCACCACTTCTCCAGAGACTGCCCTTAGCTCTCTCATGGATATAATTTCCCTTCCCTCGCTCCCGATTCATGCCAATACTTTACCTGCTTTAATGCCCGCCTCGTGGATCCATTTTTGTTCTGCTAGATATGCCGTTCTAACCTCATGCTTAGCAATGGCCTGATGTTCGGCTCTTTTTCGGTTCATCTCTTCCTAGAGGATGTTGGACGTTCCGCATTATCCCGCTCTAACTGTGTCAAATCTTCTTCTAGTGTGGCCAATCTGCAGTGTCTCAACCCTCCGGTCGCCAATTTCCCCCTGCAATGATGACTCCTCTGATTATGGCCTTGTACACATTCCATTCCTTGATATGACATCGTACCCTGTTTTTATTCTCCTCAAAGTCAAGCTTGGAGGCCTTAAATAGGCTTTTTACCTCTGTCTTAATTCATTAGGCACCATGTTTCCATCCGCCACATACCACGATGCAACTGCATATTAGTGGACAGTGTTACTCATAGGGGTGAGTGGTCACTGATTTCCTGTAGCAGAAAATCTGCCATGCCAAACCTAGGCAGCGAATTGCTTGTGGTAAAGAAATAGTCCCACCTAGAATACATAGAATATGCCCCTGAATAGAAGGAGTACCCTTTCTCATTATCATGCAGGGCCCTCCAGACATCACAAAATCCCTTTGCCCATGTAAATCCCTCTAGCGTCTCTCTAGTCATTTACTCCTCCATTCTCAAACTCATTCTGTCTAGCTGTATGTCTATGTCAAGATTAAAGTCCCCACCTATAACAGTGAGTGCAGGAGGAGCCCCCACAAAAGGCTATCCATTGTCTGGAGCGTCACCATCTGGAGCCCAAGGGGGATGAAGACATTGATTAGTAGTAGAGTTTCACCCTCATGTTCTCCCAGGCTCGCCAGATAGCACCCCTGTGTATCCGTCCATGTGTGCAATATATGGAATGGGAGCATCTTTCTAAGAAGAATCAATAACCCCCAAACCGGAGGTGAATTGTGCATGACCAACCAATTTGTATTTGCCCCTCCCCATTGGGTGAGTCTCTTGGAAGTATACTGTATCAGGTTTTTATCTGCTGAGAGCCCTGAGGATCAAACCTCTCTTAACCTCGTTTCCCAGGATGTTAAAGTTCCAGGTCAACAATGTTAATTGTTGGGTGTGTGTCATGTTGGGTGTGTAACTTTCTTCCCCTTATCATATGTTATTCAAGTGGAAAAACTATCTGAGGTCCCCCCAGAACTGTGGTGTATCAAAGACGTTCAAACTACCCTATTAACTACCCCGCACTCTACCATACTGTGTTGTGGTTTTGAAACTAACCATACCCCCAACTCATGGTCCCCAAACCATAACAATGAAAAACCTTTTTTGTGAATCTGTCGCTAGGGCACAACCTGAGACCGCTGGTACCCCGCAGTCTAAATGTCCACTCATTATCCCTGGTTCCTTGAGCACTGGAACTCTGCTGCCCTGGAATAAGTCTCTCTTGCACCAGAACTCGTACCTGATTAGACTACTGCTATCCCAAATGTTCTGAAGTCATGGGCATTACTTTAGGCAGCAAGTCATCTTCTGTGCCATGTTCCATTTCTGTACATTACGTACAGACTGCTGCCCTCCTCCTCGGAGAAAATGGATCTCCGTTGGTTTGTTCCCTGTGGACGCCACTGCTTTGCTTGCTCTCCAGTACTGTTTTCGCCTACACCGCTTTCATCTGTTCTTTGGTTGGTGAGGTCATGTTATTCCTCTTTTTGTTCCTGCACCTGCCGTCTGTGTGCCGGGTGGTGGGCCGGACCATAAGTCCTGGGTCTTGAGCCATGACCAGGTCTCTTGTGACAACATCATGAAGTAGATCTGCCCTACTTGCACTAACCCGCAACTTCGTGGGTAAAGGAGAGCATACATGAAGTCCAGCTGTTGCAGCCCCCTCTTTAATGGAACAAACGCCCCTTTTGTCTTTGAACTAGGTTGGTATAGTTCCAGTAGAGATTCACCTCCTGACCATCGATTGTCCAAGGGCTGTGTTTTATGGCCGCTTGGAGAATAACATCCCTGCCTCTAAAGTTCACCAGGCATGCAATGATCGAGCACAGGTTTGCTTCAAGCAGTGGTGGGTATGCCGGGATCCTGTGTTCCTGTTCTATGGAGAAGAAATGGGAAGGGTTGCCCTGGAGAACTGTCTTTTCCAGACATTCTTCCACAAACAGTTCTATGGATGGTTCCTCTGCCTTTTTCGGTGCCCGGGCCTGCTGGACATTGTGACGACGGGATCTGCCCTCCGCGTCCTTGAGTTTGTTCACAAGCAGCCTCACTTCCATCTCCTTGGCATAGTATTTCTAAGTAAGCTCCTTTGCCTGCGGAATGGCAGTCTGTAAGTGATCTTCCATTTCTTTACCTCAATCAACAAGTTTTTTATGATTATTCCACAGTAGACCCACTTCTCCTGCCACCACAGCAATATGTGTCTGCAGTGAAGTTCTTGTGTTTATTATGGCCTCCAGGATAGCCACCGTATGTGCTGCCACAAAGGTGTTGCTCATTTTGCCCCTGCTGTCTGTCCCCAGCTGCAGCTTCCGTGGGGCCCCCTTTGCAATGCGTGGTCTGACCATCATGGCTTCCTTACAGTCCCAGGTGCCCACAGGCTGCATGTGTAAGCGGACTCAGCTTGTGAGCGTACTACAAGCTCTCGCCCCCCAAATCCCACCCACTTAGTCCCACTGCAGGAGAGATATAGCAAAGCTCTTGGGGCAGTCTCAGCTCATCCCCAACACTGCTGAGCATCTCAATCAGTTCTGGGCCATACAATAAAATGACTGTCTATTTGGGGAGCTCACAAACTTCACTGAGATCCAGGTGAACCCCTCAGGCTGAGTCTTCATGCTCATCATCTATTATGGCCCCCAGTGATGCACGCTGGCATGTCTACCATCCGCTTGCCAGGGGGGGACTCCCTCAGCTGCCATGGTGCGTTGCTCCTACCTTCGTCCCATGATATCACTGTGCCTGTGGAGATGTGCCTGATTCCCCCTGCCCAGGCATTGCCTCCTCCTATCTCCCAGAGTGACTTCCCTGTGCAGTAGTGGGCGCATTGATCCACTGGGTGTAAGCAAGGTGAGCCCCTGTGTCATGTGTGGGTCTCAATCTCCAACTTGTGCTTGCTACTTGTGAGTAAGTTCCACCACCTCCAAATCCATCAATGGGGCAGCCCAGTGGCTTGCATCTCGGCCGCCCGATGCTACACTCCAAGAAGGTTGGGTCAGCTCCTCTCCTCATAGTCTGTGCCACCAGCCACCACCAATCTTATTTCGGGCCCAATTCAGGCAGGGATGGGCCCCTGCTCGCATCCGGAATTACAAACAGTGTAACTCAGAGTCAGGCCTTCCCCCACAAAATCTTGCTAGCAGACACATCTGCTGCAGCCAGGGCAAACACTCCTCTGAGCCGCTGGATCCTTTTTTTATGGACCGCAGTCAGGTTACATGCTGACTCATGGGCTCCAGTCTGCAGCTGGCATCTACTTGGCCGTCACAGCCCCAGGCTGGGGGCCACATTCAACTCCTTGCCACTCCGCCCCCCAACAGAACACAGCTTAGATCTGAGCAGGTGCCATCTTGGCACTCGCTCACCACTGTTGGGTGGTTGCAATCATCCTTAATGCCATTTCTGCAGGTGTTACCAAGCAGCAAGGGGGGCCCTCAGCATCACCAGAATAGGGTCCCTCTTTTCAGGTGCTGCACAATCATTTTTCACAGGAAAATGGCTCCGGGGTCTCCGATGGGTGCAGGAGCTCTGGCACACCTTTCCTACTGTATGGCCAGTCCGTCCACTCCCCTCCTACTTTTTCAATGTTGCTGTCAGTGGCTGACACCTGGGAAGAAATCAAGAGATATCAGGAAGACGTTTCAGAGACAGAACATCAAAGAAGGATCAGAGCAGGGTGTGTTAAAAAATGCAAATGACATTTGGGTTTCAGCAGACGGAAGACCAGTGTTTCCAAACAGTTTATTGTTTCCCATGACACAACATTTCCAAAGTCCTGCACACATTGGAAGGGATGCAATGGTTACGCTGTTTAGGCAGAATTAGTTCTATCCCAGATTCTGAGTTTCATCTGAAGAGCTATGTCATAGGTGCATTACATGTCAGCAGATGAATGTAGGAAGGAGAACCCCTGTAACACTTAGTCATATCGGAAGATCAGGAGGACTCTTTAACAGAATGCAGTTGGATATTATCAAAATGCCTGTTTGCAACAGGCTGAGATATAGCCCATTTAAAGTGTCCATAATCTCCCAATGGGTGGAAGCCTACCCAACATGGAGGAATGACAGCCTCGCTGTATCTAAGCTTCTGTTACAAGAACTCATTCCACTATTCGTATTCCTGGTTTCTCTGAAGGCAGACTGAGGGACTCATTTAAAAAATGAGGTCCTTAGAATGTAACCCCGGGCATAGTGGGCGTAGCGGGGCTACGCGGAGGTCCACGGAGTTGCAAACAAACTCCGTGGAACTCCGCTACGCCACCCGCCTCCACCCCCACCCTATATTATGAAGTAAATCTACATTATGTAATAGTAAATTAAAACCACTTACCTGGCATGCGGCGTCCCCGGGCTTCCCTCCTCCTCTTCCTCGCTGTATCGGTAATCCTTGAGAAAACTGTGCATGCGCGCGCGCCTGCGCATGCACATTTCTTGCCAGAAATGCGCAGGCGCGCGCGCATGCGCAGTTTTCTCAAGCATTACTGATACTGCGAGGAAGAGGAGGAGGGCAGCCCAGTGACGCCGCATGCCAGGTAAGTGGTTTTAATTTACTATTACTTAATGTAGATTTCCTTGATAATATAGGGGAGGTGGGGGCTGGCCAACTCCGCTCCGCTGCAGAGTGTACGGAGATTTGCGTTCTCCGCGGAATGCGGAGGCAAATCTCCGCACACTCCGCGGGCGGAGCGGAGGTCTTTGTCCGTGGTTATTAGAATGCTGTGTGTGGCTCTCCAGGTGGAACAGAGATTACACGCTAGTTATCCTCCCCAGGCTTCGGGGATATTGAAGCAATGAAACGGAACCTTGAAATCTCGAATGGCCAAGTTTGTGCATTCACTTCATTGAAATGGCCAGATGCATTACCACCGGTTTTGATGAGTCTTCAAAGCACTCCTGACAGGAGAACAGGATGATGACCTTATGAAATCATCATTGGTCATGCTATGAGACTGTCTGCTGTACCTGCAAATGTGCTTGTAAACATCACAGATTATATGATACTCAATTCCTGAAAAGGATTAGCTGATGTGTTGCATTCTGTTTCTCATCAGATTGGAGCTGCCACTGCCAGTCCACATCAGGAGTAGTGCCACGACCTTCACTCAGGTGACTGGGTTTTGGTGAAGAAGCATGTGTGAAAATCATGCCTTGAGTCAAGGTGGAAAGTCCCCTGCCAATGCATCCTGCTTACAAACACTGTGTCAAATGTGCCGAAATACCTAATTGGGTGCCTGCAGTGCCCACTCAGGGAGTAAGGTGCCCGTACGAAGAAGTAGTGTTCCTTAAGCCAAATCCAAGATCTCCTGTACCTGTACATCCAGAGGTATCAGAGGGGGCTGATGTACCATCAAATCTTTCACATGTGCAAGTTTCTGAAATCTCAGAAACTGGTGTGGTAAGACACACTGAAGAGGAAATAACGAGAACTGAAAATAAAAGATCTGTTGAAATATCACAAGAACAATCAAATGACCCACGTGAAGGAACAAGTGTAAGAAGAGAAAGACCCCCATGGAGATTGGAATGGCCGAATTGTAGGAGTCAATAGAGAATGAGTGTGTCCGTTGAACAAATACTACAAACCATTGTTGAAGAAACAGAGTCTAGTGGTTTAAGCGAAACAGAAGATCAACTTACACCAAAGAGATCATAGAGATTAAGAGTGCCATGTCAAAGGTATTCTGCACCTGAATGGACCTACTATACTGAGAGTCTGCCAAATGCATCAGATCAAAATCCTAATGAACTGAGATCAGAGTTATTTGAACCTCAATGATATGCCACTGAGAAACAGCATTGATTAATTAAGATGTCTGAAACAAGATTACAATAAAAAACACTTGACAACCCCTATTTATTGAATTAAAAAAATTGAATTAATTGAGATGACAAATAGTGACTGTAATTAAAACTGCACAATAAAAGTCTGAAATAAATGAAACCGACACTAAACCAATTAGTGAAAATAAATAAAAAAGAATTAAGAAAAATTCCCTAGGGCCAAGCTTGTTGTAGAAGAGTTGTGATAACACATTTAGAAGAAGATGGAGTAGGGTTAGGGATGTCTCTCAAAGATTTCTTTACACAAGCTGAATGAAATAAGTGATCAATCAAATGTTTTGCATGTTTGCACAAGTAGAAGTCAATGCAGAATATTGAATCTGGCTGCTGCTATTATTCTACTAAAGGTCTGACTGTAGACAAACATATGTATCTTTACCGAAGCTAAGTGTAGAATAGTAATTGTTGTCACACTAAGAGCTGCTACATTAACTATTGTAATCCTTTTAGTTGGAATGAATTTTACACCAGGAATAGAAACACTTAGGTCATCACCTGCACCAAAAACGCCTGCCCACACAATAAATGAGATGAAATTAAAGGCTTCATTTGTAGATTATTCAAAAGAAAAGTTTTCAACTAATGTTTAGTCTAGATTAGTTGAGGAATACACTTCAGCTTTAGATAATAAGGACTGCTATGTTTGTGCACTTTTACCTTCTTCAGCTGCAGAAGAAGTGACATACCACTGAATGCTATCGTCCAATCTCATAACCGGACTTTGCTGTTATGATAGTGGGCAGAGTGGTTCTGGGTCTCCGTTTTGATTGGGTAGGGGCAACTGGTATCCTGTCAGAGGTGCAGTACGGATTTCATGAGGGGTTGGGCACTATGCAGCAGTGTTTAAACCTGTTCTTGCTGATAACCAAGTATACCATCGCCAAGCAGGGCTCCATGTGCCTATTAATATATTAATCTGAAGATATTATTTAAGAATGATGTCTGATTTACAAAGGCCTCAAGATATGCAGAAATGCCTATGCGGTGTCACAACAGTTGTTCAGGAAGTGCTTGTTACATAAGTGAATACTAAGTCATAGACAGGCCATTACACCCAAGGGAGCTTCAGCAGTGTGGTGAGATGAAAGCTCCAGGGGATTCCTACTGAGATGAGGGTCAATGGCGATCTGGTCTTATTCCTGAGAGCTCTTCATTATAATGCCCCCTGCCTAAGTTCGGTATGGTCCTTCACGGAAGAGGACAGAGAGATTCGAGATCGGTTGTGTGGTTCTTGAGGGTTGTGTTTTAGCTTCCCTGCTATTTCTATTATATATTAATGGCCTTGGTCCTGTCTTGTCCGCCAAAGTCACTGATGCGCCTACCATAGCTGGGAAAAAGGTCTCTGTATTGATATACACAGATGACGTGGTTTTATTGGCCAGAATTCCTAACTGCTTAAAGATTTTAATTGATCAATTTGTCCTATTTATGGGATCTTTGGGTCTGGCAACAAACCACTCTAAAACATTCATGATGACATGGAACTTAGGACAAACTAAGAAGAGAGGCATCAAGTTACAAGACCAACCTGTGGGTACAGAGCAAGATATCGATGTATAAATATCGACCTACAGAAATATCGAGGGAAAAATATTGTGGGTAAGAAATATCGCTGTAAAAATATCGTGGTAAAGAATATCGATTGTTAGGTAATTAATATCGATTGCAAAAATATCGAAGTGTTAAATATCGTTTACAAAAATATAGTTGTTAAAAATATCGATTCATTATTAATGTTATGTATTTTAGTATTTTGTATAAGAATTGTTTGTATTTTTATTATATGTTTTAAAATTTTAGCAGTTAATATTTTTTTTTAACTTGAATTTTGCGTTTTAGTTCCCTTAGCGGGTTGTGGGTTTATAGGGGAATAGGGTGGGAAGTAATTTAATTATATAGATTTTATTTATTATTTATAGTAGTTAATAATTTTTTTAAATTGAATTTTGCGTTTTTAGTTCCGTAGCGGGTTGTAGGTTTATAGGGGAATAGGGTGGGAAGTAATTTAATTATGTGAAATTTATTTAATAATTTATATTTATTCATAATTGTATAATTGTGATGTTATAGAGTTATAAATGTGTAAATTAATTTATTAATAATTGTTTGATAATTAGTTCTTAATTATTTTTAATTAATTAATAAAAAATCAATTATGTTAATTGTTTAATTAATTTTAGGTGTGTGTTGTGTTTTTATAGGTGTAAATGGTGGGAAGTAATTTATTTTTTATTGATGATTTATTAATTATTTGTTAATTAATTTGCATTAATTAATTTGTTAATTAATTTGAATTAATTAATTAGTAATTATTAATTGTAATTGTGTAATTAATTTTAGATGTGTGTTGTGGATATTATAGTGTTAAACAATGTGTAATTAATGAATGTTTATTCTTTTTTTAAATAATAATATATTTAAATTTCAATATTATGTTAATAATGGAAATAAAATTTAATAAAAATGTTGATGTTTATTTTTTTAATGGTGTGGTATCCAGCACTTTCCCTACTGTTGCACTCACTGGAGTGGGAATAGTAATTTTTACCCCTTTGCTATCCAACACTTTCCCTACTGTTGCACTCACTGGAGTGGGAATAGTAATTTTTACCCCTTTGCTATCCAACACTTTCCCTACTGCTGCACTCACTGGAGTGGGAATAGTAATTTTTACCCCTCCGCTATCCAACACTTTCCCTACTGCTGCACTCACTGGAGTGGGAATGGTAATTTTTACCGCTCCGTTATCCAGCACTTTCAATGCTGCTGCACTCACTGGAGTGGGAATAGTAATTTTTACCCCTCCGCTATCCAACACTTTCCCTGCTGTTGTACTCACTGGAGTGGGAATAGTAATTTTTACCCCTCCGCTATCCAGCACTTTCCCTGCTTTTGCACTCACTGGAGTGGGAATAGTAATTTTACCCCTCCGCTATCCAACACTTTCCCTGCTTTTGCACTCACTGGAGTGGGAATAGTAATTTTTACCCCTCCGGAATCCAGCACTTTCCCTGCTTTTGCACTCACTGGAGTGGGAATAGTAATTTTTACCCCTCTGCTATCCAACATTTTCACTACTGTTGTATTTATTGTGTTGCAAAATGTATTTTTAATATTTCTTTTAATAGTTTAATGTGTTAATTAATTATAGAATGTTTTATTTTATTTTAAATTATTCATATATGTATATATTTTATTTTTATATAATTTAAAAAGTTTATAAATTAAGTAAAGATAATAGTTAAAATGTTTTTAAGTAAATATATGTATGTGTACACATTTGTGTGTGTTTATATTTTATTTAATTACGTTTATTTGTTATATTTAGTTAAAATATATATTAAATGTAATTTATATTGTTAAAAATATTAATATTATTTAATATATTTTATTTAAGTTACATATCTTTTTAAGTCGATATTTTTTACATCTATATTTTTTACCTCGATATTTTTGTATCGATATTATTGTACTTACCTGTTTAAGTATAGGGAGTCGATATTTTTGTATTCGATATTTTTACCACGATATTTTTACATCGATATTTAATCAGGGAACCCAACCTGTGGCCCTTACCCCTGAATTCTCCTATCTGGGAGAGTTTTTTGAGTCGAAGGGGAACTGGGGACCTTGTATTTCCGATGTGAGGTGAAATGTTTCTTGTTTTATTGAGTTTGCTTTTAGTCTGGCCTGACGCATTGGGTAAAAGCCTGTGGTACCCCTTTTAGAGATCTATAGGATCCCTATTGCCTCCCTATTTTAATGTATGCCTCTGGCCTATGGGGCTATATAAATCCTAAATCCCTGCAAGGTGAAACACGTTCCGCTGACCTGCTCCACCAAATATCTCACCAGGAGCTGGGGTGGAATATGTAGAAGACGCTATTAATCTAGTCACTTTGTTGCTATAGTGAACTATATGGACAAATCCGCATGCCGCCTTTAACAGAGAAATAGTGCAGGATTGTTTAAAGTGTGATAGGGCACTAACCATCCCCTGACTCCAATATGTGAAATCTGGCCTATGTGACCTGGGAGAGTCACAAATTTTGTATCACCTGAAAGGATGGTAAAGCAAGACATGGCCCAGGTAAGGTCCTTGTTTAATCAAAATAGACAAATACTAGAGAAATGATTGAGTCCTCCAAGACTATGGTTAGATAGTATGCTGCTCTGCATACAACCTTGGGAACGGCCGGGTCTGGTGGCTTAGGGGACTAATGCATCCACTGCAGGGATCTGTGTTCGACCTCATGGTCACAGGTTCGAATCCCGGCGGGTCCACTCAGCCTTTCATCCATCTGAGGTCGATAAAATGAGTACCGTTGGGTAACAATAAACATCTGTTATTCAGCGCCTTGAGACCCACGGGTGATAAGTGCGCTTTACAAATACACGTGTTATGTTATGTTAATGGCACCATATCTGGGCTGAGTTTATTCCTCATCATCTTCTGGACTCCCCAAGTCACGGTCCCACCCTTCCCTCAACTGAGTCAGGGCATCAGGAGTATTAGAAATCAGTTTACAGTAGGTGAGTGAGATCGCCTGCTTGGGCATGTGGACTGTCAGTAACTTATCTTCTAAGGGTGAGGATTCGAGGAAATCCTGACTCTTCAGCAATGCCTTCTGAAGTGCATGTCTGATTTGAAGGTAACAATAGGTTTCAGTGGGCGCCAAGTGGTAGTTGGTGTGTAGGTCTGCAAACTAAATCAGGTTGCCGTTCGTCCAGGGGTTCACCCACCCGGGAAAGGCCAATCCGGTCCCATTTATCGAAGTCCTTCTGGGTCCTCAGAGTGCTCAGCTGCGCAGTGACCCACAAGGGTGTAGCCTGTGTAAGCCTCCTGCGGCAGCCCAATGAGTGTAAAGCTGCATGCCAGAGAGCGACTGTAGAGGAGGCTGGACTAGGGAGTGAGGCAGCATGTGTTCCCCCATTTGGTGCCCTGACGTAACCCCCGTACTCATAGCCTGTCTGTCCATCCGCAATGCTCGCTCGTTCAGAGGGAGATGGATCCATTAATTAATAGTAGCAAGTTGTGCTGCCCAATAGTAATTCTGTATATCTGGTAGGGCTTTGCCGCCATCATACCAGTCCCTTGTTAGTTTTTTAGTGGCTATTCGTGCTGGGCCCCCATCCCACAGCAACATGCAAGTGGTACTCTCAATCTCACTGAAATAGGACGCTGACACAGGGTAGGGTGTGTTGTGTATGGCATAACAAAAATGCCATCATTTTAAATAATGCCGCTTTATCGAGGAGCGAAAAGCTGAATGTCTCTTCGCAGTCGCATCAGTGAGGGCATCAGATTACGCTCATAGAAGGCCTCTGTGTCCTCTGTGATGTAGATGCCCAAATAGCGAACCCCTTATGTAACAATTCAGGCCTCACAATCTCATGGGAGGCGTGCTGCTGAATCATGGAGGAGTCTTAAAACTCTGTTTGATCATTTTGCCCACACTGATGCTGTTGCTAGTACACCATCAGATGCAACTATTATACTCATCCCTAAGGAAGGCAAAGACCCCAAATTACCTAAAAACTATCGTCCGATATCCCTTATAAATACCAACTATAAAATCTATGCCAAAATCTTAGCACTCAGACTGGAAACCTTTCTTAAATCGATTATATGTCCTTCACAAACTGGTTTTATTAAGGGCATATTCAGTGCAGACATTAGGCTATTTAATCACGCTATAGAAAAATAAATACATTGGACAACCCTGCTTGTGCCATCACCATAGATGCTGAAAAAGTGATTGACAAAATGTCTTGGACCTCCTTACAATCTACCTTAATTGCTTTCAACTTAGGACACAACGTCACCAAAATGTAATCATCTCTATATGACCAACTTACGGCCAAGTTAAATATCAATGGGCAATTAACTAGTAGATTCAATCTTCAACAAGGCACTACACAGGGATGCCCTCTTTCTCTATTGCTGGTTTTAATGGCCTTTAGAACCACTTCTCATTAATCTAAGAATAAAAAGAGATATCCTAGGAATACCATTTTTGGCAGGCCTCCAGAAACTAGCAGCTTACGCAGACGATGTACTGTTATTCACACACAAAGTTATCTTGGTCATATCTGCTATTTTAGACACAATGCCCTAATATGCAGAGGTCTCTGGATACACAATTAAGGCAAGATAAAAATTCTCCCACTCAATTGCCATTGTAACAGCTCATCAATTGGAGACACATGGGAACACAAAAAAATAAATACCTAGCTATTTGGTTTGAAAAGTACCTGCTACCATCCATGGGACATAATGAAAACAAATATCAAAGAAAGGAGTATGCAGTTCCTAAGGAGGCTGACAGTAACTTTGGGGTGTGTACAAATAACTGGCTACCAAAAAGGAGGATGGGGAATCCCTCCTTTCGGAATTAGTGCCCTCACACACCCAGCCCGCTGGGTGTCATGCTTCATCATTGGGCATGCTCCTCGTCGGGTCGGCGCTGCAATACCCGACGGGCACCCTCAGTGGGGGCTCTTTGGTGGAGATCTTTTTTCCTTGCCGTATGGTGAGTGTGTGTGAGGGGCCCTAAAGTGTAGAAGTGTTGTGTTGTGGTTTCTAAAAAGACCAAGTGAGTTAAAACAGGGAGAGGGAGGAACAGGGCCACTAATTTAATAATCCTGTCTCCCACCCTGATTAAAAGAGTGATGGCGACTGTCTATAGTGATGTTATAGGCAGTTGCTCTATACTTCATGCGGTCAACATGTTTCTTGCCCTGATTGTCCCAAGAAGGATCAGGCGGCAATTCCTCAGGACCTAATAAGAAAATTGGAATCTACACTAAGTGGCTGATAATGAGGTCTAATAACCTAGATATTACCAGTCTGATAGCACCAGTGGCGTGTGATGTCCATGGCTGCGGTAGCCAATCTACAATAAAAGAACACAAATATAAAAAACAAACAGTTACTCACAACATGACTAATCCTATGAGGATTGTCTAATAGCCAAAGCATGTCAACGGCATCCATAAGTTTAACCATTGAATCTAGTGCGAGCTTCCTATGGAATTTCTGGCATTACGTGTGCAATAATAAATTGTATTAACAACGCATGTGGTACACTAAAATTCGTTAGAAAGGCACTGTGGCAACAGAGCACCAGAATAAAGTACGGTCAAAAGCAAGTCACAATTAGTATCTGATGCGGTCACTCACCTATAATTTATTCAAGACTGGCCCCATCGGGTAGCGGCATCAAGTGGACACGTTAATTCAACGAGTGTCCTAAAAAGTAGGGGAACAAGGGGGGGAAGAAGGGGGGGAAGGGGAAAGGGGGTAAAAAGGGGGGAGGGGGGAAGAGGGTGTGTAAGGGGATCCAAGGTAAGTATAAACCTTGTCTAGAGACCTTATTGGGATGAAGGTAGACCCAGCGTTCGGTTATAGTATGTGTGGGGCTTAACGCTCGAGATCAGCGGATCGTGCCGTGCACCACCAAAGGGTCAGTGCACCATGTTCCCAAATGCCAGCAGGTCAGCGCAAGGGCGTGGTCCGGGCGGTATAGAATCCTTAAGGGATCCATCGCTCCACTCCGACCCACAGTCCCGGCGCCGTGTCCGCCAGTAAACGAAACTCCTGGAGCATGTTGCCCTCAGTTAGTACGCTGCCGGTTCCCTAAAACGTAGGTAACCCTTCCATCGTCAGCGAGGTGATTGCTGCTAAACACCTTAAGCTTGGTGGGTCTTACCTTGGTAGTAGCATCGGAGATAGTCAAGTGGTCAATACTCACAATAACTCGCGCCCACTCGGCGGAGGACCTAACCTGCAGTGCCGGTTCCGGGAAGGTAACTGCAAGCCCGGTTCCGGCTGCTGATATCCCAGCGGAATTGGCACGCAATTAGGAGCGTCAGCAACGTGGCGGGAGAGCTGGGGTGCTGACCAACTAACTTCCTATGAGATCGCTTGGCGGCCATGTTGGAGGGGGAAAGAAGTTCGCAATATGGAGCGCCATCTTGGAGTGGTACTAAGGTGTTCGCATTTCAATATATCAGCGAAGGAGTGTCATGTCGTACTGCGAAGTAATAATGTTGCCAAGGCCAAGGTAGACTAACATGGTGCCAACCATGGCAAAGCTATTTCCTGTGGGGGCTCGTAAGGTATTACATATGGTTCGCAAACTGATGATCTTGTTGTGTTAGTTAGTATACTCCTGCTATGTGGGTGCCGTATGCACTCATACTATGTCGGGCTCACTTCTAAAGGGTGATTATTAAGAATGAGTTCTTCTAAATTGACATCCAGTGTGGAAAAGAGATGTTCAATAAACTCATAGAGAGTGGCGCCATGTACTAAAATCAGTATAAAAGTATGTGGTGCATGTGGATGTCGCGTGTCAGGATTCCCGAAGTCTCAAGTGGAGCGGGGACCCTTCGTCGTGTTACTAAATAAGTTCTATCCCAGAGTGGTAACTGGATGATTTATCTCCCAGATTGGTGGTTGCTCAGGGTGCTCCAGGGGATGTCCTCGTTCAGGCCATTCCTATCTGTGCCCAGGCGGTGTACCCATCGCTGTTCGATTCTAAATAGTGCATCAGGGGTGATGGATGTGTGTGCTTCCAGGATCACCCACCTAAGTGTGTCGCAGGTATGTTGGCTTGTTAAGAAATGGGTATACAGTCGTGTTGTGGTTTTGTGACACCTGATGTTGCTCTTATGTTCTGTTATGCGGGTTTTGACTGGTCTTGTAGTCATCCCCACATACGCGAGGTCACATGGGCAGGATAATAGGTAAATGCAATTGGCAGTGTTGCAGTTGGTATGTTTCCTCATCCTCCAAGTGAAATTGTTGGCAAAAGTTATTTCCCTGGTGAGTTTAGTTTGGGGGCACACTGCACAGGATCCGCAAGGGTAGTGACCAGTGACAGGAGGTAAGTCCCATAGGCATCTTTGGCTCATTACATTTTTGGATCTGGGTCTGGTGTGTATCAGTAGATCCTTCAAATTGTTCATTCTTTTGAACGCAAATCTAGGGACTGGCAGTGTCAAATCGCCTGTGTTCAGAATGTCCCAATGTTTGCGTATGATGTTCCTAATCTGGCTAGAGGCGGGGGTGTATGAGGTTACGCATGTGATCGCCTCAGTGGGATTCTTGTCAGTTTTCTCCAACAGTGCCTCTCTATTATTGTTCTTGGCTCTCTTCATGGCCATGGAGACTGTCTGTTGTGGGTATTCTCGCTTGCGTAAATCTGATGCTAGTTTGATAGCTTCCACCTTATAGTCCTCGACAGAGGTACAGTTCCTCCTGATACGGAGAAATTGTCCGAATGGTAAATTGGTTTTGAGGGCCCTGGGGTGGTGACTGCTGAAGAGTAAGAGACTATTGCAGTCGGTAGGTTTCTTGTATAGTGTTGTGTTCAAGGTACCTGAAGACAGATTGATGTTCAGGTCCAGAAAGGGTACAGTGGAATCAGAGATGGTATGGGTGAACTTAAGATAGGGATTCAGAGTGTTAACCTGATTACGTGGAAGAGGTACATTGATGACATTCTAGTCTTCTGGAAGGGAGACAGAAGTAGTTGTGAAGACTTTTGTCTGTGGATTAAAATAGAGAGGCACTGTTGGAGAAAACTGACAAGAATCCCACTGAGGCGATCACATGCTTAACCTCATACACCCCCGCCTCTAGCCAGATTAGGAACATCATACGCAAACATTGGGACATTCTGAACACAGGCGATTTGACACTGCCAGTCCCTAGATTTGCGTTCAAAAGAACGAACAATTTGAAGGATCTACTGATACACACCAGACCCAGATCCAAAAATGTAATGAGCCAAAGATGCCTATGGGACTTACCTCCTGTCACTGGTCACTACCCTTGCGGATCCTGTGCAGTGTGCCCCCAAACTAAACTCACCAGGAAATAACTTTGCCAACAATTTCACTTGGAGGATGAGGAAACATACCAACTGCAACACTGCCAATTGCATTTACCTATTATCCTGCCCATGTGACCTCGCGTATGTGGGGATGACTACAAGACCAGTCAAAACCCGCATAACAGAACATAAGAGAAACATCAGGTGTCACAAAACCACAACACGACTGTATACCCATTTCTTAACAAGCCAACATACCTGCGACACACTTAGGTGGGTGATCCTGGAAGCACACACATCCATCACCCCTGATGCACTATTTAGAATCGAACAGCGATGGGTACACCGCCTGGGCACAGATAGGAATGGCCTGAACGAGGACATCCCCTGGAGCACCCTGAGCAACCACCAATGTGGGAGATAAATCATCCAGTTACCACTCTGGGATAGAACCTATTTAGTAACACGACGAAGGGTCCCCGCTCCACTTGAGACTTCGGGAATCCTGACACGCGACATCCACATGCACCACATACTTTTATACTGCTTTTAGTACATGGCGCCACTCTCTATGAGTTTATTGAACATCTCTTTTCCACACTGGATGTCAATTTAGAAGAACTCATTCTTAATAATCACCCTTTAGAAGTGAGCCCGACATAGTATGAGTGCATACGGCACCCACATAGCAGGAGTATACTAACTAACACAACAAGATCATCAGTTTGCGAACCATATGTAATACCTTCTGAGCCCCCACAGTAAATAGCTTTGCCATGGTTGGCACCATGTTAGTCTACCTTGGCCTTGGCAACATTATTACTTCACAGTACGACATGACACTCCTTCGCTGATATATTGAAATGCGAACACCTTAGTACCACTCCAAGATGGCGCTCCATATTGCGAACTTCTTTCCCCCTCCAACATGGCCGCCAAGCAATCTCATAGGAAGTTAGTTGGTCAGCACCCCAGCTCTCCCGCCACGTTGCTGACACTCCTAATTGCGTGCCAATTCCGCTGGGATATCAGCAGCCAGAACCGGGCTTGCAGTTACCTTCCGGAACCGGCACTGCAGGTTAGGTCCTCCGCCGAGTGGGCGCGAGTTATTGTGAGTATTGACCGCCTGACTATCTCCGATGCTACTACCAAGGTAAGACCCACCAACGCTTAAGGTGTTTAGCAGCAATCACCTCGCTGACGACGGAAGGGTTACCTACGTTTTAGGGAACCGGCAGCGTACTAACTGAGGGCAACATGCTCCAGAGTATCGTTTACTGGCGGACACGGCGCCGGGACTGTGGGTCGGAGTGGAGCTATGGATCCCTTAAGGATCCTATACCGCCCGGACCATGCCCTTGCGCTGACCTGCTGGCATTTGGGAACATGGTGCACTGACCCTTTGGTGGTGCATGGCACGATCCGCTGATCTCGAGCGTTACGCCCCACACATACTATAACCGAATGCTGGGTCTACCTTCATCCCAATAAGGTCTCTAGACAAGGTTTATAATTACCTTGGATCCCCTGACACACCCTCTTCCCCCCCTCCCCCCTTTTTACCCCCTTTCCCCTTCCCCCCCTTCTTCCCCCCTTGTTCCCCTACTTTTTAGGACACTCGTTGAATTAACGTGTCCACTTGATGCCGCTACCCGATGGGGCCAGTCTTGAATAAATTATAGGTGAGTGGCCACATCAGATACTAATTGTGACTTGCTTTTGACCTTACTTTATTCTGGTGCTCTGTTGCCACAGTGCCTTTCTAACGAACTTTTAGTGTACCACATGCGTTGTTAATACAATTTATTATTGCACACGTAATGCCAGAAATTCCATAGGAAGCTCGCACTAGATTCAATGGTTAAACTTATGGATGCCGTTGACATGCTTTGGCTATTAGACAATCCTCATAGGATTAGTCATGTTGTGAGTAACTGTTTGTTTTTTATATTTGTGTTCTTTTATTGTAGATTGGCTACCGCAGCCATGGACATCACACGCCACTGGTGCTATCAGACTGGTAATATCTAGGTTATTAGACCTCATTATCAGCCACTTAGTGTAGATTCCAATTTTCTTATTAGGTCCTGAGGAATTGCCGCCTGATCCTTCTTGGGACAATCAGGGCAAGAAACATGTTGACCGCATGAAGTATAGAGCAACTGCCTATAACATCACTATAGACAGTCGCCATCACTCTTTTTAATCAGGGTGGGAGACAGGATTATTAAATTAGTGGCCCTGTTCCTCCCTCTCCCTGTTTTAACTCACTTGGTCTTTTAGAAACCACAACACAACACTTCTACACTTTAGGGCCCCTCACACACACTCACCATACGGCAAGGAAAAAGATCTCCGCCAAAGAGCCCCCACTGAGGGTGCCCGTCGGGTATTGCAGCGCTCGACCGACGAGGAGCATGCCCAATGATGAAGCATGACACCCAGCGGGCTGGGTGTGTGAGGGCACTAATTCCGAAAGGAGGGATTCCCCATCCTCCTTTTTGGTAGCCAGTTATTTGTACACACCCCAAAGTTACTGTCAGCCTCCTTAGGAACTGCATACTCCTTTCTTTGATATTAGTATTAGGGCACGTATGCTGGACCTTCAAAGCCCTTTTTGTCTCTCCTTGTTGTTAGCACATAATGAAAACAAACAACTTCTACACATCAAAGACCTACTTGGTAAGTGATCCCCAAACACATCACAGGGTGGGGCTGCATTGAAACTATCAAATTGATCATCTCTCCATTGATGAACTTCTTCGTAAGCATGTCACCTATTCCCTTCTCTGAGGACTTTAAAAGACTGGACAGCATTATAAATGACTTCTTATGGTCCTCCAAGAGACCGAGGATAGCACTTAAAAAACTTAGACTACCGAAACATGAAAGTGGCCTTAACCTACCAGACTATTGTAGATACCAAGTAGCATTCTGGGCAAGACATTGTATACAATGGTTACATTTTTTCTCCCCACATGAACCTACTTGGTTAGCCATTGAACATAAACTGGTGAATCCTCTAACTCTTATATCTATACTTTCTGATAGTAAAATTATTACTGACACTCTACATTAAGACTATGAGACACTGCTCAAGATATCTATAAACTAGATAAGACAAAAATCGAAAAATATCCATCTCCTCATTTTCCTCTCTTTGGCACAATACTAAACTCTAAATTGAAGGGAAAATCATCTTCTATAAAGACTGGGCAGAAAAAGGCATAGTGCTTATTAAAGATCTCAACTCCCCTTTTAATTCCCTTCCCTTTTCAACTATTAAATCTAAATTTAAACTTGTTGATTTAGACTTCCGCAAATTTCTAAAAAAAACCATTTTATTATCTAGACTCAAACCTTATTATGAGCCGGACAAACTATCCACTCTATATAAATTCAACTCAAGCGGTCAGGTGGCGTTGAAAATATACTCATCCCCTACACCTAAGACATCAAAACTATTAGGTCCTATACAAGAGAAATGGAAATAGTTATCCCACACTATAGAAAATCCTACTCTTTTTTACACCAACTGAGATGAATCTTGGATCAATCTAACGAAACACAAGATCGCCCTCACTCTGGCACAATGTATATTCTGGACAGCTGATATGCTCCACTGGACTCCTTTGAAATTCCGCAAGTTAGGTCTAGCAGAGCCTGATCTATGATAGAGTTGCAAAATAAATGTAGGGGATCTTAATTACATTATTTTAGAATGAAATATGAAAAACATTTCTGGACTGACATCAGTTCATTCTTCATAAAATACAAAAATCACTTCGGCACCTGACCTCCCTTCCATCCACCGAGAACCCAAACCATTCAATAAAGTGACATTTTGTTACTTGACATTCTTATTGCAATCAGCCTCAAATCCATCCTATTTGAATAGAAGGACTTTACCCAGCTATCAATGCACACCTGGTGGGCATGGACACAATTCATTAGAAGTGCCAATATTTCCATTCACACATTGTGTCTCCTCAAGAACCCGTCAAACACTAAAATTTGGAGAAAACTAGATGATTCCATGTAGTCCCACAAGCTCCTGTGAGCATCTCACTAGCATTGACACTGGGCCACATCCCTTCCACCACTTGACCAAATCCATTAAAACTATACTCACCGTCCTTCCTCATTGCATCGCCAAACTGATCCAATAGCAATACAAGAATGACAACACCCATCCTTAAACATCTGCCTGGTGATATCCCTCACCTTTCCTTACTGTCCCTCCTCTCTCTTCCTACATTCTATATCTTAATTGTGTGAATCTACCTCTTCTAAATTACTATTTCAATATTATTTTGGAAAGCACTCGCACAGTTGTTTGTTGCTACTGCTAAAATGGGACAACTGTCATGTACCACCAGACTAATTGTAACTTGAAAAAGTAATTAAACTCATTTGAGTAAAAAAATAATCTGTTTAACTCAAGCATGGCTGTGCTGTAGAGACCTGAATCTGGAAAATGTATGCCTTTGGGAGATAGCGATGCCTGAGCCTTACATTATGGGTAAGCACAGGTGTAGCTTATTTGACAAACCCTGATTGTTTGAGTTCTGCATAATATGATGAATAATCATTCTGAGACCTTTGATTGCAAAATATCTGTGACATTAGAAAAGGGTTTGTTACCTGAAGTTATAGTTTATATATATTTGGCACTATGCTGTAAGAGGCCTATAACAGAGCAATACTTTTGCTGTCTAATGCCTAAAACATTGTGATCTCTGTATTAGAGGGATAGCGCTGCAGTGAGCGACTTCCACCAGTAAGTTCTGTGTTACCTTTGGGAAGACTTTTCTGAATGCAGGACAGCTTGTATGATCTATGTACCTTGAGTATGGGACAGTATGATTGACCTTCCACTGTAGGCTGTGTATAACCAAAAGTGCTGCTCTGCTGTTGTTCCCCCAAGTCTCTATGGTTTGTGTAGTAGAAGTTGGCTCTAGTTAGTTGCCCCAGTATGTCAGAGCTACATAACTTCCATGAAAGATTTGCTCTCTACACCAGCATCACCCAGAAACTCCTCAGTAAACTACAGAAGGTTCAAAATGTCTTAGCCAGACTGGTCCTCGACATCCATATCACCATACACCTCCGAGAACTCCACTGGCTCTCAGTCAACAAAAAAATCACTTCAAGCTCCTCAGACACACCTACAAAGCCCTTTACGATGCAGGACCAGCATACCTGAACCACTACCTCTCATTCCAAGTACCCACCAGACAACTCTGCTCTGCCCAGCTGGCCCTGACCACCATCCCTCAGATCCTCAAGCCTAGAACCAAAGGAAGATTCTTCTCCCACCTCGCCGCTAAGACCTGGAACACCCTGCCTCTCCACCTCAGACAATCCCCGTCGCTGACCCAAATCAGGAAGAATCTCAAGACCTGGCTCTTCAACTGAACCCCAGCGCTCGGGTGAATCAGCAGTGACCCACCCCCCCAGCGCCTTGAGACCCTCACGGGTGAGTAGCCAAGCTCTACAAACCGTGATTAATTGATTGATTTATTGCTATAATATCTTGGGAAGTAATAACTGTGTGATCTGAGAGATAACACTTTAATCATGTGCCCAAGCATATTGACCATCTACTAGGGCCATATGCACGTAGGTAATCGTTTGCGATTTCCAAATAGTGAATGTTTGCGATTCACTACTTGGTAATTGCAAACACCTATGTACAAATGTGTGTACTTCACATTTTGCAATTCCCAGTGTCTCGCAAATAGACCCACCTCATGAATATTAATGATGTAGGTCCTGGTTTGTGACCCATTGAGAAGCGCAAAAATCACAGTGATGGTGGCGTGCAGGGGTCAGCAGACCGCCATGTCTGTGATTGCTTTTCAATAAAGCAATTTATTTTTAAAGTGCAGCCCGTTTTCCTTAAAGGAAAACGAGATGTGTTTCACAAAGAAAAATGAAAAGTTTTCTTTAAATTTTTTAAGAGTAGGCAGTTGTTCCTGCGACCACTGCCTGCTTTAAAACATTTTTTTTACAAACATTCACAAAGGGGAAGGGGTCGTTTGGGGGTCTCTTTCCATTTGCGAATGGGAACTTAAAGTTGGTGCTAAATTGAGAATGTTTTGAGACTGCATTTCGGTCACAAAACATTCATACATGCCACTGTGAATCGTTATTAGAAGGGATCACCCTAAAAACACCCCTTCCTAATACCGAATCACAAACCCAAATTGCGATTCAGTAACAGCTTACTGAATAGCAATTGGGACTTTGCACTTTTAAAAATGCCCTTTTGCATTTGAAAAAGACTTGATTCTGCGATGCGGATCATTTGGGAACGTAAAAAAGCTTTGTACATCTGGCCCCTACATTTTAAGTGCAGTTGTGGGCGGTGCAGATAAGAGCAGTGGGGCAGAGGGTGGTGGGGAGGGGCAGGGCAGGGGGAAGTCCACAGACAACGGAATAGGGAAAATAAAATTAACAAAAAAAAGAAAAACACTTAACTTGTGTTAGACTTTGCATCTTTGGCGTGGTTTCCTCTGACTTTTTGCCTCCACACCCAGTATTTTTGATGCTGTGCTGGATTTCGTTTTTGCTGGCTTAGATGGTTTGGACACTTTACCACTGCTGATCAGTGTCAAAGTGCAAGTGCTCCCTGTGTAAATTGTTATTACAATTGATTCTCCCTGATTGGAATATTTGATTTACTGGTAAGTCCATAGTAAAGTGCACTGAGTGTGCCAGGGCCTGTAAATCAAATGCTACTAGTGGGCCTGCAGCACTGATTGTGCCACCCACATGAGTAGCCCTGAAAAGGTATCATTGACCTGCCACTGCAGTGTCTGTGCGCAGTTTGTTAACTGCCATGTCGACCTGGTAAATACACCCACTTTCCAGGCCCTAACCTTCCCTTTTCTTACATGCAAGGCACCCCTATGGTAGGCCCAAGGTACCCCCCTGGGCAGGGAGCAGTGTATATGAAAGGTGAGACATGTACTAGTGTGTGTGACATGTCCTGATAGTGAAATACTGCTAATTTCTGTTTTCACTATTGAAAGGCTATCTGTCCCATAGGATAGAATGGGAAATAATTTGTAACATCTTGCAAGTATAACTTCCCATTGGGACAAGATAGAGAAATAACATTTAGGCTATCTGAACTCAGAATTTAATAACACATCTTTTAGTAAAGATAGTTTTTAAATTGTGTGTTTGAAAATGCCACTTTTAGAAGGTAGGCATTTCCTTGTTTAACCATTCTGTGTGCCTCTTCCAGTTTGTGTATTGACTGTCTGGTTTTGGAGTGACAGGGGCTGGGGATGTGCATTCCCTGTAGACAGCCACTGAGGTGGGGGGGAGGTTGAGGTGTGCCTGGCCCTTCCTGGATGACTCAGAGCTGAGTTGAATAGACCTTGGCTGAATTTAGAGTAGTCAGAGGAGTTTTCCTTGTACCTGAATAGTGCCTGTCTCCCTTGCACAATGCTGTCATACTGCACCAGTGAGGACAGAACTGGTTTGGACTGGGCTCAGAGACCCTTGCACAAAGAGAACAAAGACATTTTTGGGTATAAGTATTACACCTGAAACCCCAGAACTTTAGATTACTTCTGGACTCAAGAGGAACATTTGCCAAGGAGAAGAGCTGAAGAGCTGTGAGGAGGAGTACTGCCCCTTTGCTGTGTGCTGTGTGCTGTGTGGGGTTGGCCTGCAGTCACTGTTTCTGCCAAGGAAAGGACAAAGACTGGAACTTTGCTCTGAACCTGCTTGAAGAAGATCTAAAAGGGCCTGTATGTGCTGGCCTCCTGTTCTGAAGTCTCAGGGAGACAAATACTTCATCCCCAGCTGCCCTGAACTCTGCTGCTGAGAGTTTCTCACCTGCCAGGAGGTGCCTGTTCCAGCTCTGGGCCTCTGGAGGTTGTTCCTGCTGCTGGGAGCGGGAAGAAAAGAAGAACTGAAGAAATTGACGCATTGCTCTTCTTGCGGCTGATTTTCCGATGCAGCATGTGAGAAGAATCTCCACGCATCTCTGTGTCGCTGCAGAACCAACACAACGCCTGTCGCAGCTGCAAGAACCAAAGCATCGAGGGATCGCAGCTGAAGAAACCGGCGCAGCATCAATCGCCGACGCATCCCGGATTTCTACGCATCGCACCTGTGCAGTAAGTTTTCCCGACGCATCACCCACGTACCAGAATTGTCTTGGAGTCGTGCATCACTTCCCCCTACAGACCGGATTCGACACATCACTTCTCCTTTGTGCAGCAGAACTGTCCCATCACCTCCCCAAGGTCTCAGGAACTGACGCATCTCTTTGTGTTCGATGCTTCCCATCTCTGCGGCTGTTTGGCCTTGTGAATTTTGACGTATTTACAGGTACTTTGTGAGGAGCCACGCATCCATGGTTTTCCATGGACCAAGTTGTTAAAAACCTTTTGAAAGTCATACTCTTATTACATGTATGTTGAATTTTTGTCATTTTGGTCTTGTTTAGACTTAGATTTTTCTAAACTGGTGCGGTGTCCATTTGTGGTGTTATCACTGTATTACTGTGGGACATATTCTCAAGGAACTATCGCCGAGTTAACGGCACTTTATCGCAGCCAAAGTCACGATAAAATTATCGCCCCATTCACAAGCTGGTGCTAACAGCCGATACTACCAGTTTACCTGCGAAAGCATCCGCAAAAAACATCGCCACAGATGACCCCGGCAACTATCGCTAATGAGATGTAGAGTAGGCGTTCCCGAGCAAAAAGCCACGACAACACCACACCTCAACCTTCTCAACGACCAGCCACATCGGCGGTAAGACCACAAAACAGGCGATAAGGCGCGTTAGCAGCAGGAAATTAATACCTGCTCCGACCTGGTGTAAAGTCGGACGACAACCTGCACCATCAAAGGGAGCCCAGCCCAGAGCCACACGTGAAGAACAACAGATGCCATGGAGCCACTCAACATGCATCCCGGAGCCCCGAGAGGGCAACAACACCCACCGCCACCACCCCCAGGACCGCCACCCCCCCTGTCCCCCCCTGCCCCCCCCGGACCACCACAGAGGCAGCGCAGACAAAGACAGCGGACCTTCAGGAAATGCACCAGCCTCACAGACCTAACACCAGACAACGTCAATGCCCACTACAGGCTCAAAAGGACAACAATTCTCCGCATCCTGCACATCATTGCCCACAGGCTGACGGTACCAACACAGCGGACAACCAACATCCCTCCGCAGACAAAGCTGCTGGCTGTGCTGCACCTGTTGGCCTCTGGTACCTCCCAACCAACAACTGCCAGAGTCGGAGGAGTCACACAGCCAGCCCCATCCAAGTTCCCCGCACCTGTTCTGGATGTCATCATCAGCTAGGTACCCCAGTACCTATACGTCGCCCACAATGCGCAGGAACAGCTGGAGACCAAGCAAGGACTATACGCCATAGCTGGATTCCCACACGTGTTGGGGGCAATCGACTGCACACATGTCCTACTTGTGCCCCCTGCCGACACCGCACACAAGTACCGCAACAGAAAGCACACGCATCCCATCAACGTGCAGGCAATAGTGGACCACAGGTGACTCTTCACCAATGTCGTAGCCAACTACCCAGGCAGTGTGCATGATCCCTTCATCTTCCGACAGTCCAACATCAACCAGCGCTTCCAGGATGGCACCTATGGAAATGCACTGCACGTTGGCAAGTACCAAATGAACACACCACACCCCTCAACTCCACAACCATGCAACTCACAACTCTGGCACTACACACGTCAGAAAATCACATACAACATGCCAAACAACATGCCCACCCACCAGACACGACAGCACAACTTACTGTGGCAACCATGGTTAGCCATGTACATGAGCCATCAACAGCATGGCACCTCAGCCACACAATACCGGAATGTGGGGAGAGGTGGGAACCAGGCATGTGCGAAGGAGGCAAGTCATCCATGAATGAGAATGTACACAATGCCAAGTATGGCGGAGATGTGCTGGACAGACTGCAGGATGCAGACCACAGACATATCCATGTCTACATGCACTGCTGGTGTCTGGAGTGTAGTGGACAGTGGACGCAAACATGTCACCCCAGCCAGTGGGGAAGACAAGGAAATGTAGCTTGTGACGTCCCCCCCTGTAAGCGTGTGCGGAGTGGGCTGGCCCGGCGTACGCCAGGCCAGCGTGGGGGTGTGGGTGATCATCCCGTGGCTCTGGGTGTGGTTCAGTACTGGAAATGTGCAAAGGCATGTGTCTCTGTCGCAGTGTGGGTCTCCGTTGGGGAGTGTAGGTGGGCCCTGATGGGACTTAGACGCCCACGTATGTGATCTAGTTTGGCTTCCATGAGGTAGTACCCCACCCGCACATGTTTGGCCACCCCCTTCTGGCAGTCTGACACCTGGCCTTGGAATGCGATGTGTGCTTCGGTGGGATGATGGGAGCCAGCCGGGGTGGTGGGTGCGTCCAGCTGTGTTGTCTGTGCAGGGGGTGGGGTATCCTCGATGCAGCGATGCTGCCCTGCTCCTGGAGGTCGATTGCCTAAGATGTCCATGGACTGTTGGGGGGGTAGGTGTCGGAAGTGTGGTGGTCCTCTTCAGCATCACTGTAGAGTTGTCTGGTCTGCTCTGCTGGAGGTGTTGTTTGTCCCTCTGCAATGTGAAGGGGAGATGCTTGTTGACATTGTGTTGGCATGTATGTTGCCGCATTGTTCAAGTTTACATACAGACTTCATGACAATGTACATTGTGACTGTTTGGGAGGGGCGGACTATTTGATGCGGGACAGTGGACATTTGGACTACATGACGAAGGTGAGGTTGTACACGTACATTTGCATCTCACAGTTTCCTGCTATGTCAGATGTGATTGGCCATTTTCTACGGGCAGGCGGACCCAGTTGTGTCCTCTGTTCTGCAGTGTAGGACTGTGTACCACATTGTCGTCCATGTTGGTGTGCTGTCATTGAATGAATGAAATGAAATTTGTACTTGTAAAGCGCACCCATACCCCCAAAGGGGTGTCCAGGCACTGTACGCATACCGCTGTGGAACCCTTCCTGGCTTTTCCCTGTGAAATGTCCACTCCTGGGCACCCCCAGGGTGAAGCCAGGCATCCCAGCGCTGTTGGGGCCGTTGTGGAGATTAAGCAAGCTATTGCCCAGAGTTGCAGAGTGGGACCCATGATTAGAATAGGCACCGAGGCGAGAATTATCAGGTCCGAGGAAATTGAGCCCAAGACCCGCCGAGGCGGGAATTGAACCCTGGTCCCGGGCCAGATCTCTGCATCAGGGTCTGCCGCTCTAACCATTGAGCCACACTTCTCCACTTCTCATTGCAATGTGTGTGTGCTGCATTGTGTGGGAGTCACACCTGCAGCTGTAATTTTGCTGCCCCTTATCCCTTGGAGGCGGTGTGCCTTTGGCTTTTGTGCTTTTGAGGTGCTGTGATGTTGGCGACTTGGGTCATTTGTGCTCTTGGACAGTTTTTGTACTCTTGTGCATTGTTTGTCTGCAGATGTGTTGTTGAAGTCAGTGGTTGTTTGTGCAGGTCGATGTGTCAGAGTGTGACATGCTTCTTTCCGTATGTGGTCCACACTCAGCCACCTCAGTCTCGTTGCGTGCACAGTGTCATGGTGATTGTACTCCAGCCATGCTGCTGGTCATGTGGTGTCACTTGCATTGTCAGTGTGGCTCTCACATACGCATCTTTGCTGTGTTTTGCACAGGTGCATGTGTGTGTTGTGTAATTGGTGATGTGTGGGGTGGGACCCTGTTAGACTTGGCATCTTTTGGCGTGTTTCCCCTGACTTTTTTCTTTCTGACCTCCCGGTTTTGACTCTGTTTTTGCTGGTGTAATGATTCTGTGCACTTTCCTCACTGCTGTCCAGTGGGAAAGTGCAAGTGCTCCTGTATAAAATGCGTTATGGATTGGTGTTTCCATGATTGGCCTATTTGGTTTATGTGTCAGTCCTTGTAAAGTGCACTGCGAGTGCCAGGGCCTATAGACCAAATGCTGTTGGTGGGCTGCAGCACTGGATTGTGCCACCCACGCAAACAGCCCGTAAAGTGTAACTCGGGCCTGCCATCGCAGAGCCTGTGCGCAGCCTGGGGCTGCCATGTCGACTTGGCAAGTGCACGCACTTGCAAGTCCCTAAACCTTCCCTTTGCTACATGTTAGTCACCCCTAAGGTAGGCCCAAGGTACCCCTGTGGGCAAGTGGGTGCGGTGTATGCGAAAGGTAGGACATGCCCGGGTGTGTGCGGCATGTCCTGATAGTGAATTACAGCCTAGTTCGTTTTTCACTATTGCAAGGCTACCTGTTCCCCCTAGGCCAGAACGGGCGGTTTTGATTATTACAGTTTATAATCCTAAACTGACCCCGGGAACGTGGTAGAAATTCGAGTTTAGGATGCCTGGACTCAGAATGATAAATGCAGCTTTTAGTGAAGTTGGTTTTAACATTCTGTGTTTGAAAATACCACTTTTAGAAAGTGGGTATTTTCTTGTCTAACCATCCAAGCCTGCCTCTGCGAGGTTGTGTGTATTCCTTGTCTGGAGTGTGAGTCACAGGGGCTGGGGGATGCCAGGAGACAGGGTGAGTCAGCACAGGGCTGAAATAGCAAGATCTACATGTAGATGGGTGGGAGGAGTCGCACCTGGGCCCTGAATAGGACAGTGCCTTCCCTTCACAATGCTGGCTCCACCTCCTGTGGTGCGTCTGATGTCCCTGGCCTACTCACTGAAAGAAGGGACGGAGACTTGTCAACAAAGTGCTCCAGAACTGGTTTGGACTAAGCAAAGGCCTCTCTGCCTTCAGAGAACAAAGGAATTTGGGATATAAATATTGGGGCCCTGACCCCATGAATTTAGATCTCGCTGGAATCAAGGAACCTGCCAAGACGAAGAGCTGGAAGAGCTGCCAGGAGGAGTACTGCCCCTTTGCTGTGTTGTTGCTTTGTTGGGTTGGCCTGCAGCTGCTGCTTCTGCCTTGGGCAGTGAAAGGACTGAACTTTCTACAAACTTGTGCTGAGTATCTCCAAGGGCCTGGAACCGAGCTGGCCTCCTGTTAAGAAGTCTCAGGGACTACAAAGACTTCACAAGCCTCTGGGTACCGCTTCTGGAACGCTGTTTCAGTTGCCACAGAGGAAGGGAACCGCAACCGACTCCGTCAACCGAATCCATCCCTGGCCGGTGACCTGTTTGCACCGCAGATCGCATCGCCCCGCTTCGCATCGCAACCCTGGTCTCACCGTGGGCGACGTCCGACGCCGCCAACATCGAGCCGCTGCTTGCACCGTGACCTGTGGGCACCGCAGTTCGCATCGCATCGCTTCACTGAACCAACCGGACCCGACCGACGCGGTCGCTGCAATTGGCTCAAGAGTCGAGACCGCACCGCATTTGGGGCACCGCTCACACGTCTGCGACGCACCGCTCCGACTCGCACCGCTGTCCGACGCCAGCTCCCGCACTCCGGCTAGGTCGCCTACATCGCAACCTGTCAGCACCGCATCGAGCATCGTCTCACCCTGCATCGCACGCCTTGGACTCACCGACTCCGTCTGCCCGACGCTCATCGAGCCGCTGCCTGCACCGCATCGAGGGACACCGCACCTTGCATCGCTCCGTCTTGCACCGCAACCGCGACGAACACCGACCGGCTCGTACACTCCATACCAGCCACAACGAGAAAGGTACTGTAACCGAGTCTGTTCACGACTCTGCTGGCCCGTATCGACGCGGTCGGCTGGAACTGTTAGACTCTGTGGTTCTCAGCATCACGGTAGGCTCGGACGGAGCTACCGACTCGTACAAACTTTGCTTTTGTGCTATTCCTGCAAAGAAGAAGTTAACGTATCAAGTATTCATTCGTAAAGTATAGTATTGTGGATTTTTGTCGTAATTGGTCTTGTCTTGAGTATATAAAATATTGGTTATTTTTCTAAACTGGTGTGGTGTCCGTTTGTAGTGCTTACACTGTATTACTGTTGGTTATGTGCAAATGCTTTACACACTGCCTCTGAATTAAGCCTGACTGCTCGTGGCAAGCTATCCCCGAGGGTGAACAGGGGTTACTTCACGAGTGTAACAACCCTTACCCTGACTAGGAAGAAGGGTCCCTACTTGGACAAAGGTGCAAGCCCTTGCCAACTAGAGATCCCATTTCTAACATTGGTTGTCAGCGGTGAGGATAGGACTTGTGTTTGCACTTGACTTACAGTGATTGGTGTGCACTACTACCATATCGCAGACCATTACGTACCACATACTGGTTCTTTTTCTTTTGGCCTATTTTTGATCTCGCCAGTTTTCAACTCACGACTTTTGTCATGCCTGAATCGATTGCATCATCCGTTGCATCTCTGGAAGTTATCTTTGAGGAGGACAGGTTGGAATCCTACGCCGTAAAGGAGTTACGAGCGATTTGTAAAGACCTGAAAGTCCAAATTAAAGGCCTCACAAGGAAGGAGGAGCTACAGAAGGCGCTGAGGGCCTGGGTAGCAGCCAGACATGCCAATGGGCAGCCTGGTGATCTCAGTGAGGAGGTGGAGGAGCCTATTTCCAGGGTGGATGTGCTTTGGGTAGGGGGAACCCGCCAGGTCAGGCAGCAGCAGTCTGTCCCCAGAGGAGCTGGAGGACAGGCGGGAGGCAAGGCAGTTTGAGCTGCAGAAGCTCAGGCTGGAGAGTGAGCGGGAGGAGAAGAGATTGGCCATAGAGGAGAGGAAGATGCTCTTAGAGCATGAGAGAGAACTGAAGGAGCTAGAACTTAGGAGTAAGTCAGGCTCAGATGGTGGCAGCAATTCGTCCAGAAAGGCAGACAGGATTGTGCACATTCCCAAGAACGTAGGCAAGGAGTTCAAGAAGGGGGATGACATACAAAGGTGGTTTCAGGGTTATGAGGCAGCCATACACATGAATGGGGTCCCTGAGGAGAATTGGGGAGTAGGATTGTGGCCACTTTTCCCGGAAGAAGCAAGGGATGCTCTGATAGCTTTGGGTAGGGGTATCACCTCACCTATGCTGACATGAAGGATGCCCTTCTCACGAAGTATGGTCTTACTCCTGAAAAGTACAGGGATCAGTTCAGGTCCAGTAAGAAGTCGGATGCCAACACTTGGTTGGAATGTGTGGATGTGTTCTGCAGGTCTCTGGATGGTTGGGTGAAGGGCAGTAGTGTAACAGATTTTCAGGGGCTCTACAACTTGATTGCATGGGAGCACTTGTCTAGTCTATGTTTTGCAGATCTGCGCCAGCACCTAGTTGATAGTAAGCTAACTGACCCCAGGAAGCTTGCTATGAGAAGCGGACCGCTGGGTGAGTACCAGGGTCCACAAGAAAGCGTTTGGGGGAGACTCAGCCAAAGGTGGGCAGGGTCCCCAGCAGAAAGGTGGGGGGACAAGGGTAAAGCACAGGAGTTCTCTAAAGGGCCCCAAACTAGTACCCAGGGTAAAGGTTCCCAGCCCCCGGTGATAAGAAGAAAGGGGTCTCTACAGGAAGCCTGTTGAGACCGGCCCCGCAAGTGTTATGCATGTGACCAGGTAGGTCACTTTAAGGGGACCCCAAGTGCCCGAAGGGGACACAGCCACCCACCAGTGGACAGTCCAAAGTGTTGGCTAGTGTAGCGCTTGGGGAGGAGGGGTGCCCACAGGAGGGTGGGGATCCCGCAGAAATGACCCCTTGTCTCACTAGGGGACAGTGAGATGGTCCCAGGAAACCAGGTGCCCCCTAACACAAAGAAATATAGCACCTGGGTGATCATTAATGGGAACAGGGTAGAGGCTCTCAGAGATACTGGAGCCAGTGTGACCTCAGTCCGGTGTCACCTGGTGTCTGAGAAGCAAGTAGTCCCAGGAGCATTCCACCAAGTAGTTGCTGTAGACAACTCAGAGCGCCAATGTATGGTGGCGCAGGTTCCCTTTGAATGGGGGGTCTCAGGTCCCTTGAGGGTGGTTGTGAGCCCTACCATGCCTGTAGATTGTCTGCTAGGAAACGACCTGGAGCAGTCCTCATGGAAGGAGGTTGAGCTCAGGTCTAGTTTGGAGATGCTTGGGTTGCCAGAGTGGGCATGCGTGTCTACTCGGTCAATGGCAGCCAGAAAGGGTGATCAAGAGGACTTGGAGCCTGAAACAGTGGCCCAAGTCCCTGCCACGAGAAAGGGCAGGGGGCGCGGGAAACCGGCCCCCGAAGTTCCCACGGACCGGGAGGAGGCGGACCTCGAGGGGGACGCCCCGGTGCCTACAGGGGAGCAGGTAGCCGAACTGGGAGACATCTCTGAGCTGACCCATTGGCAGCAAGAAGGGGGTCCCACCAGGGAGGAGTTCTGCAGGGAGCAGAACGAGTGCCCTACTCTGGAGGGTCTGCGGCGGCAGGCTGCAGACCAGGCAGCTGGTAATCAGTCCGGGTCACATCTGATCTACTGGGAGAGTGGTCTCCTATACAGTGAGCCTAAGGTTGCTGAGCCTGGGTCAGCCCGTGTGCTGGTGGTACCCTCAGCGCTTCAGGACCTTCCTACTGGGTCTGGCTCATGACGTGCCTTTGGCAGGACATTTGGGGCAGGACAAGACCTTTGACAGGCTTGTCACCCACTTCTTTGGCCCCAAATGCGAAGGCAGTCAGATGCACACTGTAGGTCTTGCCAAACTTACCAGGCAAGTGGTAAGAGTGGGAGGAAGGTCAAAGCTCCTCTCCAACCTTTTCCTGTAGTTGGAACACCCTTCGAAAGGGTAGGGATGGATATTGTGGGGCCACTGGATCCCAAGACAGCCATGGGCAACAGGTACATCCTGGTCTTGGTGGACCATGCCACCCGGTACCCGGAGGCAATCCCTCTCAGGACAACGACGGCGCCAGTGGTGGGCCGGGCATTAATGGGGATCTTTTCCCGTGTGGGATTCCCCAGAGAGGTGGTTTCTGATAGGGGGACCAATTTCATATCGAAGTATATGACATCCCAGTGGAAGGAGTGTGGTGTAACCTACAAGTTCACCACTCCTTACCACCCACAAGGAAACGGTCTGGTGGAGAGATTCAACCAGACCTTGAAAGGCATGATCAAGGGTCTAACAGAACCCATGAGGCGTAAGTGGGACGTCCTCTTGCCATGCCTACTCTTTGCATACAGGGAGGTGCCTCAGAAGTCTCTTGGGTACAGCCCCTTTGAGCTCCTGTATGGCCACCCTGTCAGAGGACCTCTGAGTTTGGTAAAGGAAGGCTGGGAGGCAGCTCCCAGGAAAACTCCCCAGGATGTATTTAGCTACATGCTGGCCTTTAGAAACCAAACTGCCCGCTTCAGGAAACTCGCTCAGGCGAACCTAGAAGCAAGCCAGGAAGAAATGAAGAGATGGTATGACCAGAACGCCACTCTGGTCGAATTTCAACCTGGGCAAAAAGTGTGGGTCATGGCCCCAGTGGCACCTTGTGCCTTGCAGGACAAGTGGACTGGGCCATATGAGGTAAAGGAGCGCAAAAGTGACGTCACCTACCTGGTGGATTTGCAGGCTCCAAGGAACCTTTTGAGGGTCCTTCACGTGAACCGCCTCAAGCCCCACTTCGAGAGGTCCGAAGTGAGTATGCTCTTGGCGACAGATGATGGGGTGGAAGAGGAGAGTGAGCCTCTCCCTGACCTCCTGTCTACCAAGGAGCATGATGGGTCAGTAGAGGGTGTGATCCTCTCCCCTACTCTGACTCAGGAGCAGCAGGGGACTGTCGCCAGTTGTTGGGACAGTTCGCCCCACTGTTCTCTCTGACCCCCGGTGTTACTCACTGGTGTACCCATGACGTGGACACTGGTGACAGCCATCCTGTGAAGCACAAGATTTACAGGTTGACTGACCGGGTCAGAGCCAGCATCAAGGAGGAGGTCTCTAAGATGTTGGCGTTAGGGGTGATTGAGCCCTCCACAGTCCTTGGGCCAGCCCAGTGGTCTTGGTCCCAAAGGCTGCGGCGCCCGGTGCCACTCAAGAACTCCGGTTTTGTGTGGACTACCCGTGGGCTCAATGCCGTCACCAGGACTGACGCGCACCCCATCCCCAGAGCTGATGAGCTCATTGATCGGTTGGGAGCTGCCCGGTTCCTCAGCACGTTTGATTTGACGTCTGAGGTACTGGCAGATTGCCTTAACCGATGGGGCCAAGGAGAGATCAGCATTCTCAACCCCAGAAGGTCATTACCAATTCCGGGTGATGCCCTTTGGGTTGAAGAATGCCCTGCCACCTTTCAGAGGTTGGTCAATCAGGTGTTGGCCGGGCTGGAGGATTTCAGTGCCGCCTACCTGGATGACATTGCTGTGTTCAGTTCCAGCTGGGAAGAACATTTACAGCACCTTGAGAAAGTGTTGAGGGCTCTGCAAGGTGCAGGCCTCACGATCAAGGCCAGTAAGTGCCAGATCGGGCAGGGTTCTGTGGTGTACTTGGGACACCAGGTAGGAAGCGGCCAGGTGGCGCCCTACAACCCAAGATTGACACCATTCTGGCTTGGGAATCCCCAAGACCCAGACAGAGGTGAGAGCCTTCTTAGGTCTCACCGGTTACTATAGGAGATGTGTTAAGGGCTATGGCACCATCGTTGCCCCCTTAACAGAGCTGACCTCTAAGAGGAAGCCCAGGAAAGTGATCTGGACTGAGTCCTGCCAGAAAGCTTTTGATGCCCTGAAGGCAGCCATGTGCACGGCGCCCGTGCTCAAGGCACCTGACTTCTCCAAGGAATTCGTCGTGCAGACTGACGCTTGAGAGCATGGTGTGGGAGCGGTGCTCTCACAACTGAACGAAGAGGGCCTGGATCAGCCTGTAGTCTTCCTTAGCAGGAGACTACTTCCCAGGAACAGAGGTGGAATGCCATAGAAAGAGAAGCTTTTGCTGTGGTCTGGGCACTGAAGAAGTTGAGACCATACCTGTTTGGGACTCACTTCCGGGTTCAGACAGACCACAGGCCCCTCAGATGGTTGATGCAAATGAGGGCTGAGAATCCAAAACTGCTGAGGTGGTCCATCTCCCTACAGGGAATGGACTTTACGGTGGAACACCGTCCTGGTACAGAAGACGCCAACGCAGATGGTCTGTCCAGGTTCTTCGGCCTTAGTGAAGAGAACTCCAATGGGGTTGGGTAGTTCTCCCTACTTTCAGCTGGAGGGGACATGTGTTAGACTTGGCATCTTTTTGCGTGTTTCCCCTGACTTTTTGCTTTCTGACCTCCCGGTTTTGACTCTGTTTTTGCTGGTGTAATGATTCTGCGCACTTTCCTCACTGCTGTCCAGTGGGAAAGTGCAAGTGCTCCTGTATAAAATGCGTTATGGATTGGTGTTTCCATGATTGGCCTATTTGGTTTATGTGTCAGTCCCTTGTAAAGTGCACTGCGAGTGACAGGGCCTATAGACCAAATGCTGTTGGTGGGCTGCAGCACTGGATTGTGCCACCCACGCAAACAGCCCGTAAAGTGTAACTCGGGCCTACCATCGCAGAGCCTGTGCGCAGCCTGGGGCTGCCATGTCGACTCTGGCAAGTGCACACACTTGCAAGTCCCTAAACCTTCCCTTTGCTACATGTTAGTCACCCTAAGGTAGGCCCAAGGTACCCCTGTGGGCAGGGTGCGGTGTATGCGAAAGGTGGGACATGCCCGGGTGTGTGCGGCATGTCCTGATAGTGAATTACAGCCTAGTTCGTTTTTCACTATTGCAAGGCTACCTGTTCCCCTAGGCCAGAACGGGCGGTTTTGATTATTACAGTTTATAATCCTAACTGACCCCGGGAACGTGGTAGAAATTCGAGTTTAGTATGCCTGGACTCAGAATGATAAAATGCAGCTTTTAGTGAAGTTGGTTTTAACATTCTGTGTTTGAAAATACCACTTTTAGAAAGTGGGTATTTTCTTGTCTAACCATCCAAGCCTGCCTCTGCGAGGTTGTGTATTCCTTGTCTGGAGTGTGAGTCACAGGGGCTGGGGGATGCCAGGAGACAGGGTGAGTCAGCACAGGGCTGAATAGCAAGATCTACATGTAGATGGGTGGGAGGGGTCGCACCTGGGCCCTGAATAGGACAGTGCCTTCCCTTCACAATGCTGGCTCCACCTCCTGTGGTGCGTCTGATGTCCCTGGCCTACTCACTGAAAGAAGGGACGGAGACTTGTCAACAAAGTGCTCCAGAACTGGTTTGGACTAGGCAAAGGCCTCTCTGCCTTCAGAGAACAAAGGAATTTGGGATATAAATATTGGGGCCCTGACCCCATGAATTTAGATCTCGCTGGAATCAAGGAACCTGCCAAGACGAAGAGCTGGAAGAGCTGCCAGGAGGAGTACTGCCCCTTTGCTGTGTTGTTGCTTTGTTGGGTTGGCCTGCAGCTGCTGCTTCTGCCTTGGGCAGTGAAAGGACTGAACTTTCTACAAACTTGTGCTGAGTATCTCCAAGGGCCTGGAACCGAGCTGGCCTCCTGTTAAGAAGTCTCAGGGACTACAAAGACTTCACAAGCCTCTGGGTACCGCTTCTGGAACGCTGTTTCAGTTGCCACAGAGGAAGGGAACCGCAACCGACTCCGTCAACCGAATCCATCCCTGGCCGGTGACCTGTTTGCACCGCAGATCGCATCGCCCAGCTTCGCATCGCAACCCTGGTCTCACCGTGGGCGACGTCCGACGCCGCCAACATCGAGCCGCTGCTTGCACCGTGACCTGTGGGCACCGCAGTTCGCATCGCATCGCTTCACTGAACCAACCGGACCCGACCGACGCGGTCGCTACAACTGGCTCAAGAGTCGAGACCGCACCGCATTTGGGGCACCGCTCGCACGTCTGCGGCCGCACCGCTCCCGACTCGCACCGCTGTCCGACGCCAGCTCCCGCACTCCGGCTAGGTCGCCTGCATCGCAACCTGTCAGCACCGCATCGAGCATCGTCTCACCCTGCATCGCACGCCTTGGACTCACCGACTCCGTCTGCCCGACGCTCATCGAGCCGCTGCCTGCACCGCATCGAGGGACACCGCACCTTGCATCGCTCCGTCTTGCACCGCAACCGCGACGAACGCCGACCGGCTCGTACACTCCGTACCAGCCACAACGAGAAAGGTACTGTAACCGAGTCTGTTCACGACTCTGCTGTCCCGTATCGACGCGGTCGGCTGGAACTGTTAGACTCTGTGGTTCTCAGCATCACGGTAGGCTCGGACGGAGCTACCGACTCGTCACGAACTTTGCTTTTGTGCTATTCCTGCAAAGAAGAAGTTAACGTATCAAGTATTCATTCAGTAAAGTATAGTATTGTGGATTTTTGTCGTAATTGGTCTTGTCTTGAGTATATAAAATATTGGTTATTTTTCTAAACTGGTGTGGTGTCCGTTTGTAGTGCTTACACTGTATTACTGTTGGTTATGTGCAAATGCTTTACACACTGCTCTGAATTAAGCCTGACTGATCGTGCCAAGCTACCACGAGGGTGAGCAGGGGTTACTTCACGAGTGTAACAACCCTTACCCTGACTAGGAAGAAGGGTCCCTACTTGGACAAAGGTGCAAGCCCTTGCCAACTAGAGATCCCATTTCTAACAGACCCCTTTGGGCACATGGTGAACGGGGGCCTACTTGATGTTTGTATGTGTGCTGCAGTGTGCCATGAGGATCAGGGACATGACCCAGGGTCATTGTGGGTGTGCGGTGTGCTACATGTCATTGTGCATGTGTGCTATTGTGCCCACCCCCCCGTCCCCACAGTCCCTGTTCATTACTCACCCTGTTGCTTCAGGTCATGTCGAGCAGTGTCCGGACTCCCGACTCCTTGCACCGTCTCCACACTGATGACTGTGGCCACCATTTGCTCCAGCTCCTCCTGTGGCGCAGGACTCCCACCTCCATTTGCCGTTGCTGCCTTCCTGTTGGCAGCAGGTTTCTGCTTGGTTTGGCTTTTCACATCGTGCCAGCGCATCCTGGCCTCCTCGGCACTCCGGCTGCATTCACGATGGAATGCCATTTTTCCGTCTGTGTTGCCAATGACATGGTGGAGGTGACGGACAGTTGTTGTTGGTGCTCTGTCACGTCCGTGACAACGATCCGGTTGTCATGCGGATTGTACACCGTCTTCCTCTTCTCCTTGGCCTTCCCCGACCCCGAGGTTCCTTGCTGGTGGTCTGTGGGGCTTGTGGGGTTCGCGTTGACCTGGGCACTCGTTCCGGGTGCCTCCATGTTGCTACGCAGTTTATTTTGTTTATGGTGTGTTTTTCTTGTTCAGCTTTTATAGTGCATTTTCCCGCATGACGGGTGGGAATTGCAGGGCTGTCGCGGTTATCGCTGATTTTTGTATCGCGGTTGGCCTCATTGCAACTTTATTCGGGTTCGTGTTTCGTATTTTTGCGGCTTCGCGTTAATTTTAACACGGTCATTTGACGCGTTATCGTGGGGCTATCGCATGGTGCCGCCAAGTTGGGAATTCCACGTTAACACGGCATTGTTTTCCCGCAATAGACTGCGATGTGCAAAGTTGCATTAAGCTAGACTTGCGGTGGTTATCACACGTTCTTGAGAATATGCCCCTGTGTGTTTTGAGTAAAAATACTTTACCCATTGCCTTTGGGATAAGTCTGTCTGCTCGTTCCAAGCTACCCAAGGGTTGAGCAGGGGTTATCTAAAGTGTGTATCCCCCTTACCCTGACTAGAAGCAAGGGTCCCTATTTGGACAAAGGTACCTACCTCTGCAAACTAGAGACCCCCATTTCTAACACCTTGCGCTCACCGCATCGCCAACTCGGCGAAGCGGCTAGCGCAAGGTAAGTGGTTTTATCAATTTTTAAATTTTATTTTCCCTATTCCATCGTCTGTCGACTTCCCCCACTGACCCACCGCAATTACCTGCACCATCCGCACCTGTTCAATTGTCACTTTGTTGTCTGGAGCCTGAAAATGTGAAAGCTGTTGCACTAGGAATCTGAAAGCTACATTTCTATAATCTCTGCAATGCAGGACATTGCTTTGAGGCCCAAGCCTACAAATATCTAACAGCTAAGGGCCTATAATCTGTGTATGATAGCTTACTTTTCTGTAATCAGACCCTCTTTTACCATGATAGGATTTGTAAACATGTTCTAACGGTTTAAGAGTATCCAGAAGGGATTTCAAATGCACATGGTTCTCCAAAAATGTACCTTACAACCGAAATATATCCGAAATCTGTTGCAATAACTAAAGAAAACTCCTGAATATGACCGTACTAGCCTTCAAATTTATGTTGCCGGTTAGTCCCAGTTTCTCTTCAATGTCTGTCAATCTGCATTTTCAGTCGTTTACATTTGTGAGTTCTTGTAAATTTGAATTCTTACTCCCCCATCTCTGAGACTGAATGAGGTATTTATGTATTCCACAAAGGAGGTCCGGCAGTGTGTTTGTGCTCATAGCCCCAAAACTCAAAACATCTGTAGCGTCGCCCCACTGCTAATTCAGCAGTGCACAAAAGAAAAAGAAAATAACGTTATTCTCATTTTCTTTTTCTTTGTGGAGCTCGGAGCCAGGTGGGGGCAGGGCTGTGCTCCGTGACGCCAAACAGAGTGGGGAGTGGCTTGCACTCCTCTAAGTGCACATAACAGTTTGGCCGGCCCCTTAGGGCCGGCCAAACCAACATGCGCACTTGGCATGTTCTCCATTGAGCTGTGTTAGATCCCTGTGGAGAACATGCTCAGCCTCAGCAGGCACAGCCTGAGCGTCCAAACAGGAGGCTCAGACCAATCACGAAGCTGCTCCTGCAGCATCGTGATTGGCTGTGAGAGCCCAGAAGCCTGGGTGCTTCCGGTAGATTGTGAGGAATAGGACGGCGGAGGGACGTGTGGCAGTGAGGGGCCTCCCTCCCCACCATCCATGTTCCGAGGCGGCCACCACTGCAAAACATACCACTGAAAACTAGGGAGCTGATGAGAGAGTGAGAAAACAGAGAAAAGGAGGTTGAGCAAGAGAGATAAGTAACTCGAGAGAAAGACAGAGGGGGCAAGAGAGAAAGAGACGAGGAGAGACAGGCACGGGAAGTTAGACAGAGAGCAATACATAGAGATTAATAATACGGATGCAATGCTTTCACTTTGTGTTTTTGAACATGAAGCTGTCTTTTCTCCCTACATTTGAAAGGAAACATTATATTCGAGGTCACATTGGGGCTTATTTACAAGCCCCTTGCACCACCCGTACGTCACTTTTCCCATGTTAAAAATGACGCAAAAGTGGCACAAGGGGCTTGTAAATAAAACCCATTATTTTTAAGACGATTGGTACAATGAAGACCTTTATATCACTCAATTCTTTAAAAGAAACCTTGGTAACAGCCATACAACGTGATGTTATTTTGCTTTTAATTCATTAGACATCAAAAGCTTCAGAGTTCAAAGCCTGCGCAAACCTTTCAGCTCCATAATGTTAAGATCTTTAAAAAAGCACAAATATCTTTCATGCTGAAAGGATGACATTTTAAAGACTGATCTTTAAGGCTACAGATGCATCGAGATTTGCTCAAACATACCGTTGCCCATTAAATATCATTATCTTAGACTATGTGGCTGTTAGCATGAAAATATGCTTTTTTAAATACGAAAAATACCGTTAGCAAACATGTAAACTTAAATGTATTTACGTATGCACAGAAAAAATATATTTTGAGGTATATGAGAAAGCAACTCTTCATGCTATTTTTACACACGACGCTGTAATACGTTTATTGACCTCTTCTCAAGTCCATAACATCTTGGGCTGAAAACTCCAGCAGTCATTTCCTCATAGGACGTGTTTTAGTTACTTGTGAATGTGAATGTGTTAATTTCTGGAGGTCCTGGAAAGGCGTTTTTTTATAGTATCGAAAAATTAACATAGTTTATAATAATGTGCAGAATTAATGTGTAAGTCTTAAATGAAAACAATGGGGCATATTATCAAGGGCAGTATCGCCACTTTAGCGGCACTTTTTGCCGCTAAAGCAGCGATATTTCTATCGCCCTATTAGCAAGCTGTCGCTAACAGCTGTTAGCGACAGCTTTATGGCGAAAGCGGCCGTTTTCTTGCCGCTTTGCATGTCAGCGATAATTATCGCTAATGACATGCAAAGTAGGCGTTCCCAACTAAAAGCTACTGAAAACAGTCGCAAACACAACTTCCCCCTATTAGCAATGCCCGCGGAGCGATAAAATAATTAGCGCTAACCGCGATTATCGATGGAATCTAACACCTCTTTAAAACTTGACTTAACCATTCTAGTCATTGGGAGGTGGATTGTAAGGTTAAGTCCTCACCTGCCTATTAGCAAGCTTTTCATTAGCGCGTGGAATTTATCGCTGGATTTCGCGCGCTATTGCTGGGTTTCGCCGCTATCGCTGGATTTTCTATCGCCTTGGAGATAAGCGTTGATAATAACGCGTTATCTCCGCGATGAAATCCAGCGATAGCCGGCGATAAAAAAAACAGCGCTAAGTGCGCTTTGCGATAATTATCGCACATCCTTGGTAATATGCCCCTATGTGTTTAAAAATGTAATAATTTGAAGTAGGCCATTATATTTACTGGCACTAGGCCTCAATGCCTGACATTCCGATTTGACTAAAACACTTACTATGCATAAAATGTTTAATTCTTGACCTTTCCATGAACATGTTTTTCATAATAAATAATAGTTGCATTCATGTTTTCATATATTTTCACAGAATGTTTGTACTTACACAAGAATGCTGTTACCAAATAGATAGAAGCCAGTCTTTTAGTGGGGTAATGGAGAATTCATAGGATTTATAATGAAATGAATGATTTTTCTTTGCTAGATATTTTCGTTTTTGTTATAGTGATGTTTCAACTTCTACATAGATAGACCATTGTTAGAAACTTGGGGCCTCACTTACAATATTTTGATATACCGCAGTGCATCAAGCCTTCCTGCTGCGCTGCTGTGTGTCAGAATAATAGGGCAGGAATGTGCCGTATCTACAAGTACATCGTATTCCTGTTCTTCTCCCCTGCTCTGGCGCACAAACAGCAGACATGCATCAGCGCAGACACCCTTGCGTTATTTTGCAAGGGTGCCTGCGCTGAGGGGATGATTGTTTTGGTGCAGGAAGGGACACCTTCCTGATCATAAACAATCATTAAAGGCATTCTCCTCTTTCTATGCGTGGTGCAGTATACAGCACACACAGAAAGAGGAAAAAATGAGGAGAAATTAAAGTATCTCTCCTCGTTGCACCTCCTTACGCCTCCCATGGGGAGGCATAGGATTCTGACGCGTCCCAGGTTTACAAAATGTAATAAATCTGGGAATGCGTCAAGCTCCATGGATGTTGCGTGGGAACACCCACAGCAACACCCATGGAACGCCCCTTTCAAGCAAAGTTATGCGTGAAAGGGAAACATATTTACAAGGCCATGAAAAATCACACTCTGTGACTTTACACAACCTTGTAAATATGGGGAAGCTCATTGCGCTGAAAGTGCGTCAAAAAAGTGACTCACCGGCGGCGCAATGGGCTTGTAAATAAGCCCTTTGATAATTAGAAGGTTAGAAGTGTAGTTTAAAAGTGGGAAAGAGAACCTGAATGAGAAACTGACCCACATGAATTGAAAACTAGTTACCAACCTAACATTGCTGTCAGTGTACTATTGTTTTCTCATGAGAAGACGAAAGAGCAGAAAGAGAAGAAGAGAGCATTGAAAGATGATTGCTGAGTGAAGGAGAAGGACAACTGAGAACTGCAACATTTATGAAATATGTTGTCTATATTAGTCCGTGTTCCTAGAGTAGGTTAACACTCTCCCCACTCTTTGCCATGTTTTTTCCCAGACACATGTCCAGATATTTTCCCAGTCACAGACCCTTAGGTCATGTTGCATGAGACTCTATTGAGTTTCTTGAATCTCACTTTACGGGAAGCTCTGCTTTATTGATTTAATTTATATAGCCGACTTTGAAGCTAAACGTTATGCTTTTCTCGCATGCTCTCTTGAACTAAGCCCTGTATGAGTTCTGGCTCACACCTTTTCTGTCCCTATTCCTAGAATAGTGATTCCTTCCTTTATGGAACGTGCTGTAATGTGTTTGGCAGTTTGCTGCCCACCTGAATTGTGCATTTATGTTTTGATTAACCAATTTGATTTTATATTTCTGTCATATATCGATAATTAAGATTAATACGAAATTAACTGAACATGATATGCCAATATAGATAAAGTAATAAATGATTTGATTAATAAAACCCTTTAACTCATAACAAACTCTCATTACTGGCCGAAATTAGATTACTGAATTGTGATTATTATTAATTGTGATGTACTCCTCCTGAACTTCTCTAAAACAACAGCAAAGATCCATTAGACCTAGGAGACCCTGAAAGCGGGGATTCACCCGGATGTTATGAAATACTTTATTTTGAACCAAAAGTCCCACTACAGCAATCCCAATCTCGCTGTGAGAGAAAACTAGAAAACAGTCCTGTAGGGGACATTGATGCTGGCTCTGTCATCCCTGAATCTGCATGGATACGAAACAGGACATAACAAAAGTAATGTTTATGACCTTAGAATATTTCTAGCAATAAGTTTGTGGATTTAACATCTCATCTTTAAATGACAGCATATACTCAAAACAAAAAGCTCATAGTCTATCCATAGCCTTACCAGTCATACCATTAATGGTAAGGTATTATTTCACGTTACTAGTAAGATCAGGTATTTCACTTGTGAAGCCATCTGTTACTTCAATGTCAAGGTTATGCGCATTGCATTTGGTGTATGACTATATTATTATGTTATTTAAAAATTTTAAAGAGCAAAATGCATCCAAATTAGGGTATTTTGACACTGATAACCAGGGTTGGACTGGGATAAAAAATAGGCTAGGCCGGGCACCAAAATAATAGTGGCCCCTATTAGTGAATGAGAAAGCTAAAAAAAAGTGGCCCATGTTTGCAAACTGGGATAGTATTTAACTTGTAAAAACGTGTTGTAAAAGTGTTTTGCAAGGTATTGAAGACTGTATGGAGTTGAGCTTGTCACAGCAATCTTTGTTATAATATCATGGAAAACAACGATAATAAGAGGGCCGCAGACCATAAAACAGGCCTACAAACAGCCTGAAAAATGGCCCACACACTGACCTATCAGACCAACCAATCGGGGACTGCCTGATTGCTTTTTAGGCCAGTCCAACCCTGCTAATAACCACAGATGAAATCTGCCTAACCAGAAAGGAGTGGATTCTAAAGCCTAAGAACCCTATTTATGTTGGGATTGTGTCACTTTTGCACCATGCAACGTGGGTCACGCACAACACAACCCCAAAATGCAATATATCAAGCCATGAAAGGCCAATTTGCGTGGCTATAAGTGGGTTGATAAAACCAGAGCAACGCAATGCAGCGCAAATTGTTATGTTACGTAACTCTGCCCCATGGAAGCATTCCATGGGCTTTACGTGGATTTCCCCATGCAAAACCCATGGATTTTGACGCATTCCCAGATTTACCATTACAGCTAGACCTGGGAATGCACCAAAATACTACGCCTTCCCATGGGATGCATAAGAAAGAGAAATATCTTTATTTCTCCACGTTACTTCCTCTTTCTATGTGTGCTGCATTCTGCAGCACACATAAAAAGAGGAAAATGCCTCATGGGGTATGCTTTTGTGCAGAAAGGTGCCCCTTCCTGCACAAAAACAATCGTACATGCAAATCAGGCACCCTTGCATCATGATGTAAGAGTGCCTGTTTCGGAGCTATGCAGCCCATTGTGCGCTAGTGCTGGGAAAAGGCTGGATTGCACCATAGTGTGATAAACACTGCACATTCCTGCCCTTTCCCTGTAATGCAGTGCGGCGCTGCAAGGTGACTTGCTGCGCTCTATTGCTTTTTGATGAATATGCCCCTAATTTGTTTGCCCATGAGCTAGCAAAGGTAAAGGGCCTACGAATATACACCAAAAAGAGTATTCCCAGAGAGAAGGAAGGTACCATTGGGCACAAAGTTTTGGTCTCGTCTTTGTTAACTTTTAACTCCTTAGAACACATCCATTGTTGTACATTAGAAAGGCACTCATGAAGTTGAGTGACTGTGTGACAGACATCACCTGTAAGCTTGACAGTAATTTGGGTGTTGTCTGCATGGAGAAATGTATTAACCCGAAAAGACTGAGTAAGATGTGCCAGTGGAATCACATATATTATAAATAATAACAACAACAGCATGACACCTTGAGGGATGATACAATGATAGGGCCTAATATATGAGATACAATTTGGTAATTCAATTTAGAAATGCTCTGTTTGACAGAAAATCTGAGAACCAAGATATGACTCAATCTTTTATCCCACGTTTGGATAGGAGAATTTCATGGTTTATGGCTGAATGCAGCTGAAAATTATAACAATATCATGGTAGCTGCAACACTGGGGTCTGTTGATAACATAGGTCATCCAAAGGAGATAGAACTGTCAGCTCTCTGCTCGAGAAAGGGTGGAAACCCAGCTGAGCAGGGAGCAGGAGGTTGTTGGTCTCTACAAACTTAAAGAACTGCTGAAAGACAGCCTTCTCCAAAACTTGGGCTAGATATAGAAATTGAGCGGTGGGCGACAACTAGCAAGGCGGTTTCTCTCAAGGGAGGGCTTTTTTAATAAGGTAGTAACACAGGGAAGCTTTAGGGATGCAGGAATATTGCCTTAGGCTAAGGAGGCATTTATAATAGAGCTTGGCCAGCTCTAATCCCTTAGCACATAGTTTCTGCACAGCTTAAGAGGCAGGTAGGCCAACAGGGATTCAGACGATTTGCTAGAAGAAACTATTGTAGAGCTATCCTCACACTCATAAGGTGAAACTTGACAGCAAGTTAGTAGCACGCGACAGAAGAGCGGCGGAAGAGACAGCTGGAGAACATTTGGCATCTCATAGAGAGGCCTGAATAGAAGAAACTTCTTCCTAAAAAAATCAGCAACTTCATTTATCCACTACCTCATTTGGGGGCACTCTCCGGTCCTGGCTAAAGGCAAAAATTGCTTCTGAGAAATTAGGAATTAAAATTCCATTTAAGTAAAACATATATTTGCCTTTCATAGCCGTATGCTTGTAGAAATAGTATTTTTTTTCCTTCGACTTTTGGCAAGGGAATCTTAATTACAACAATAAATCCATTAAGTAGCACTGAGAGTACAGTTTAGTGCAACTAAATCTTGGGGAAACTATCTACTGAGGGGCAAATCTTTTTTAATAGGTTTGCTAAACGATCAGTCACTAAATTCAGCAACGCATAGGGGCATATTAGCAAGACCCACGTTAAAATTATCGCCGTTTTAGCGGCAGGAAACTGCCGCTAAAACGGCGATAATACTTGCTAATATGCGTTATAGAATTCCAATAGAAGCCCAGGTTAGATGTGCAGGACATCTAACCTGGGCTTCTATTGGAATTCCATAACGCATATTAGCAAGCCCATTATCGCCGTTTTAGCGGCAGTTTCCTGCCGCTAAAACGGCGATAATTTTAACGTGGGTCTTGCTAATATGCCCCATAATCTTTATTCACAAGTGTCTCTGTGTCGATGCTGAATCCATCACAAGCCTTTGCTTTGGGAAACAGCTGGCTAGAGAGTTGGCAGAGAGGAAATTCCATTTCCACACTAGGTCGCTGGGCAGATGATTGCATTGGCTTTAAAGATTTTGCTAAATTAACAGGGGGTGCGGGGGGGGAGGGATGATCTGACTAGGCTACTGGGAAAGGGAAGTGTGATTCACAATTAGAAGTGTTGGAACCAATCAAATCTGGTGTGTGTCCTTTAAAATTAGTAGGCAATGGCATATCAAGTTTCACATGTAACAGAGAGAACAAGTCAAGGACTTTCACAGTTAAAGGTGCAGATGGAATGTCAAAATGAATAATTAGGTCAAGCAGGATGATCAATTGAGAGTCAACATTGATCTGATGGGTCAGCAGAGTGCCAACAAAATCATACATCTTCAAGCCCACTGATGGAGGTCGATAGTTCATGATAACTGACAAAGGGGACCGGTAGAAACCTTTAAATTTGATGTTCAAGGTTTCTAATGCTATGTTTAAGTTGAATGAAACTTTGAACATTTTAAAGTATTTCTTACTTACACCACAAGGCCGCCACCTTTGTCGTCATGGTGATGTGATTTAAGGAAGTAAGCTCAAATTCACATAATTTGCTTTCATGAAACTACGCAAAAATTTGAGAAAATTGTGCATAATTATATGAAATGCAAGTCTGGCGTTTAGCAATATATTTGAGCATGAAATGAGTTCTTTCATCTACTCTAGATGAAAAGAAACGTTTCGCAGAAAACAATAGTGCCAAAAACACAAGTGATGCGAACAACAGAAGCTCATATTCTGGTAGTTTGCATTGTTTCTGAGCTGATGCGCTATCATTTTCCTGCAAATTTTGTAACATGGCGTAATGGTGTAATTTTGGGAATTTCATGTATCAAGTGTATTACATAATTTTCAAAATTTTGCAAATTGTGACAGAGCATTTGAAATTTCACCCTGGTCTAAAAAAAGATTCAAAGTGCATAGCTTTGTCAATATAAATACCACACCCTTTTAAAGTGCCTATTGTTTTACTAGTTAGAGATCGAAATCGGGAGTTTAAATTCAATAAAATAGGCTGATTTTAGAAAGGACAAAACTCAGTGGTGAGCTTTGGCCGTGTAAAGCACGGAATTGGTCACAGGGCCCTGGCCCTCCTTGGGAATTCAGCCCCACTCAATGTCAGCAATGTGCAGCAAGTGTTTGCCACGGGCCAGGCCCTGCGCCCAACCCCCAGCTCCCGCTAGTGTTCAACCACACTCCACTGCACAGAAGCCATGTGCAGCAGGAGGTTGGACCAGAGGGCCTGGTGCTCAAACACCTGGGGCGCACATTGCTGATTATAAGGGGTGTTTTTTTTAAGTAAGGCAGAGATAATGACTTCAACAGGCCACAACACTAAATTATAAAATGTGGGCGTATTTCCATTATTAAGAGATCTCTATATCTACATATATAAAGCACACTTGGGCCCATATTTATAATTGTTTCACGCAGCGCAAAACAGTAAGCCCCCTTGGTGCACTGCATGAAAAGGAAAGGGCAGGAATGCACCATATTTAAAATTATATGGTGCAATCCTGTTCTTTCTTAGCGCTGGAGCACTTTTATCTGCCTAGGGCCAAAGCAGGCACCATTGTGTCATGTTGCATGGGTGCCTGCGTTGTAGGCAGGATTGTTTTTTTGCAGGAAGGGACACCTTCCTGCACAAAAAAAATCCAGAGAGGCATTTTCCTCTTTCTGTGTGTGCTGCAGAATGCAGCACACATAGGGGCATATTCTCAAGGAGCTATCGCCGAGTTATCAGCACGTTATCGCAGCCAAATCCGCGATAAATTTATCTCCCCAATCCCAAGCTGGTGCTAACAGCCCATAACACCAGTTTACCTGCGATAGCAGTCGCAAAAAACATCGCCACTGATGCCACCGGCAACTAACGCTAATGACATGCAGAGTAGGCATTCCCGAGCAAAAAGCAGCGACAACACCACTCCACAACATTCTCAACGACCAGCCCGATCCGCAATAAGACTACAAAACATGCGATAAGGCACGTTAGCAGCAGGAAATTAACATCCGCTCTTACCTGGTGCAAAGTCGGACAAAAACCTGCAACAGACAGGGAGCCCAGCCCATAGCCACACATGAAGAACAACAGATGCCATGGAGCCACTCACCATGCATCCCGGATCCCCGAGAGGGCAACGACACCCACCGCCACCACACCCAGGACCCACCCCAACCCCTCCCCCCCACCTCCCCCCCGGGGCTCCACTCCGGGCACCCCCCACCCACACCCGGACAAAGATATGTCACATCAACCTCACGAAATCTTGAACAAAACAATGTGCCCGATGTCGCACAATAACAACACCTAACCTACATGTGTCGTCAGAAAAATGAGAATCATACATTCATCTTAGACTCAGCAAATAATTCGTTTCACACAGAATAAACACAAAATAACTATTTTGAAGAGTCATGGCGGGTCCACCCAGGACAATCTGGAAGTCACAGCCTGCAAAACAAATTCCCAGATAAGAAGGTGTGTCATGCGCTCATCAAAGGACAGAGAGAGCGAGCGAAAGTGAGAGAGAGAAAGAGAGAGTGGGAGAAAGAGAGGGAGAGGGAGTGAGAGAGAGGAATAGAGAAATTGTACAAGGAGCGCAAGGCCAATCAGGCTCCTGGCTCATACATGCCAACTGTTGTGTGTGTATCACTATTGGTGCACTCTAAGTCAAAGGCCTGGCATCAATAGCAACGCGAAGGCCACATCACATTTCAAAAATGCAAGCAGTAGTCAGACCAACATCAGGAATGAAAGCTCCATTATCTCAATACACAAGGCTGAAGGACACCTGAACCCCCGATCTTGGTCCTGAATGCGGCTAGCACTCCCTGCGAGAGATACCAAACCAGATCGTGACGACTCCCACACCACGAACTGCGCGAATGAAAGACCAACGTGTCAACACCCCACACACACTTGTCCCTGCCTGAGGCACACCTGCTTGGGATGCCCCTGACACATAAGTAAGAAACAACCCATACGCCCAAACGTTGCACACAAACAGGACTCATTGCTCCGAGCAGTGGCATCTCATCCACACAACTGCCGCCTGTCAGAAGTGTGCCGGTGCTACGAGACCAACAAAGGCAATGGCTGGCAATTCCGGGCACATGCACAACCCCTGTCACGTGGAACTATACCGTGCACGAAAGCTGCATCTGTTGGGATCACTGCCACTGGCAGTGTTGCGCATCAGTTACCGTCTGAGTTTCCGTCTTGCGTACGTCACCTGCGTCCAGCCCTGGTTCCACTGTCGATCATGCACATTCGAGTGGCCCATGGATGTCTGCCTATCCAACACAACGGTAGCTGAACTGGATTATGACACGTGTGTGCGCCCCCTATTGGCCCACGAACAGGAGTGTAACTGTGACACCCGTGCATGGGATGCCTTGATATTTGGCGTATGTGCAGGCAGTTGGGCATGGGAGATTGCACAACTCCTTGTGTGCAGTGACCACATCGAGGCGCTCCCCTATTGGGCTGTGTTGCGGATTGGTGAAACGGCGTTGACGGAGCACAGCTGCCCGGACCAGGTAATGGACTGGCTCACCCTCGCGTACCTTGACCTCGACAACGATGTACTCTTGGAACAGATTGCCCATGAAGCAGCGCTCACATACATGAACGAGTAACTACGTTCCTGCAGCCACAATTGATTGTCACCCACTGCACAGGTCCCCACACCTTGTAGCATCTCAGAGGAATTTCCACATATCCCACCACAACAGTGGACATGTCTGCCTTTGCCTGGACTCAGAATGCATGTGCGTGGACCTGCGCGTGTGTACACACACCTGTGCAAGGTGATGCAGTCCCATGGGCGGAGCAGCACAGCGTCGCCTGGCAACGTTCCAAAAGCGGAGAAACTGCTGGGGGGAGAGTACACACATGGCAATGTAGCACGACATGTGACCTTGTAGGATCCCTTCACCAGCTCACTGTCAGCAGAGCACACAGTCAGCGCAGTCCGGTGCTACAGCACTATGCAGATCCCATGGGCTGTGAGTCGTGTCCCCTAACACGGGCCGATGAGCAGACGCTAAGCATCACATGACTCGTCCAGCAAGGCAAGGTGGACTGAGACCGTTGACATCCGTAATGAATTGTGAGCACTTTTGCCACTCCATTACTTGCACCTCGACATGTTCCTAAGCTGCCTGTAAGTGTCTTAAACATTGGTCTGCATGTTGTGGCCCTTGCCTTGCCCGTACTGACACGCACATGCTAATAAATTCTATGCATCTTCACCTGTGTACAACTATGATGAGTGTTGATTATGACAGATCATGTGCCTACATGTGCATTGTCCGTACACAGGGAGGCATTGACTGACGCTTGTGAATTGGGGGTGAGTCCCTATTGCCAGCTCCACCTCTGTGAGCCAGACATTGTGGCTGGGATAGTTGGTGACAGACCTGTGCTCCTACGTGTCCCCAGCAATGTGCGTATGGTGTCCAACTTCTCGCCATGTAGAACAAGGTCATCCATCAAAACAGACTGTGTCCACACAGATGTGTGTGAGTAGGCATGCAAAGAGACGTTCTGTTGTCACATGTGATGGGGGACACCACTTGAGGACTGCTACCAAATGTGACATTTCCACACACAGCCCTATTTGATACATGGACGTGGTGCTACGTTTGGGGGCAACAGGATTGTTGTCACTGTGCAATGTGGCCACAGCTAGTTCACACCTTCACAGTCATCTAAGTGGCCAGGTGGGTCAGGGTCAAACATGGGCATTGATGACATCTACCAGGGTGTACCTTTTAGTGCTATCGATGTCCCTACATTCATCCAAACATTTATTTGTGAGTGAACATAGACATTACACATCTGTGTGATTTGGAATGTTTTATACACATTTTGGGGGGTGTCGGACCTGGAGCAGTACATGGCCACTTCAAGCCCACATAACATTGTTGCCCAGTGGTGGGCCAACCAGAGTTCTTGTGGCAAGGCAAAGTTGATCTGAAGAGGAAGGGTGCAGTCCACCGCCGGGTTGCTGTGTCATTGGTACCAGAGCACATATGGCAGTCCATGTCGGGGTCCATGTGAAGGTCGCACAGTGTTTCGGGGGACAGTGGGAGGTGTTGTTCCTGGGCATGGTGCAGAGAGCACGACCAGGCAGGGACAGGCCATATGAGGGGGGCCGGATGATACTACCTCCTTCCTCACACAGTCATTACCCTCCACATCTTACTCCTCTGAGACGTCTTCTGTGTCCGGTGTGTCAGGTGTGTGTGGTGGGGTTATGGCTGCGTCACTGTGTGCTACTGACACATCAGGGTGCAAAGGTGATAGGGCTGCATCACTGTGTGCCACTGACACATCAGGGTGCGAAGGTGATAGGGCTGCATCACTGTGTGCCACTGACACATCAGGGTCCGAAGGTGATAGGGCTGCATCACTGTGTGTCACTGACACATCAGGGTGCGAAGGTGATTGGGCTGCATCACAGTGTGCCACTGACACATCAGGCGGAGGATATGTGTGTGTCGAGGTTCCTGCAGCAGTGACCTGAAACAGGCTCAGTGGCAGCAATGGCAAGATGAGGATCTGCAAGGCATGGAAGATCGCAGCTACATCTCGCTGGTGTTCAGCAGTGGCAGCCATACTTCCAGCTTGCATCGGCTCCATGGTCTCCATTGACCTCCGCATCTGTGCCAACTCTGTGCTGTCATCACTTGGGCTTGTCTGCCTAGACAGTTCTTGTAACCGAGTAATGGACCCAGCGATGTCAGCCAAGGATTGTTGGTGAGCATGGTGCGGATAGTGGGTATCCGTTAGGGACTGTAGGTGCTCCCTGATGGGACTCAGGCACCCACGTATGGCATCAAGTTTGTCTGCCATGAGCTCGAAACCCAGCTGCAGCTGATCAGCCATCTTCTCCTGGCACCCTAACACACGGAGTTTGAAATCGGTGTGTTGGTCGTGGGGGTCCTGGGAGACAGCCGTGGTGGTGGGTGCTTCCTGCGGTGTGGTCTGTGCAGGGTGTGGGCTCACCGCGATGCAGCTGGGCTGCCCTGCTCCTGGAGGTGGGTTGCGGAGGCTGTCCACGAGCCGTTGGAGGGTGTCTGTGCAAATGTGCAGGGTGTCCTCTTCATCATCACTGAAGAGATGTGGGGTCTGCTCTGCATGAGGTGTTGATTTTCCCTCTGCAATTAGAAGGGGAGATGCAGGTTAACAGTGTGTTCCATGTATGTTGACGCATTGTAGATGTTTACATTCAGACTGCATGACGGTGTACATTGTGGCTGTTTTGGTGCAGCTGGCTATTTGATGGGAGTCAGTGAACATTTCGACTACATGACGGATGTGTGGTTGTACTCGTACGTTATCAGCTCACAGTGTCATGCATTGCCAGTTGTGATTGGCCAGTTTCTACGCACGAGCGGCACCAGTTGTGTCCTCTGTCCTGTGGTGTAGGGGTTGCACTCTGTCCCACATTGTCATCAATGTTGATGTACTGTGATTGCTATGTGTGTGTGCTGCATTGTTGGCGATTCGCCCCTGCAGCTCTGCATTGGCGGACCCTTATCCCTTTGAGTCGGTGTGCATTTGACTTGTGTGCTTTTTGGGTGCTGGGATGTTTGCGACTTGGGTCATTTGTGCTACTGGAGATATTTGGTACTCTTGTGCATTGTTTGTTTGCAAATGTGTTTTTTACGTCATGTTTCGTAGGTGCAAGTGGATGCATCAGAGTGTGACCTGCTCCTTTACGGATGTGGTCCACACTCAGCCACCTCAGTGTCGTCTCGTGCACCATGTCATGTATTGTGACTTCAGCCATGCTATCTGTCATGCAGTGTCACTTGCATTGTCGGTGTGGCTCACAGAGCCGCTGCTTTTTGGGATTCAGCACATGTGCATGGGTAGGTTGTGGCATTGGTGATATGGAGGGGGGCCCATTTGTGGAGATTGTGGACGGGGGACTACTTGGTGTTTCTATGTGTGCTGCAGTGTGCCAAGGGTATCAGGGACATGTTCCACAGTCATTGTGGGTGTGCAGTGTGCTGAACGTGATTGTGCATGTGTGCCATTGTGCCCATCTGCCCACCTCCCCCCAGTCCCTGGTCATTACTCACCCTGTTGCTGTTGGGTCAGGTCATATCGGGCTGTGTCCAGACCGCCGACTCCTTGCTTCGTCTCCACGCTGATGACTGTGGCCACCATTTCCTCCAGCTCATCCAGCTCCTCCTGTGGCGCAGGACTCCCACCTCCAGTCGCCTTTGCTGCCTTCATGTTGGCAGCGAGTTTCTGTTTGGTTTGGCTGTGCACTTCATGCCAGCGCCTCTTGACCTCCTCCATTGACCTCCTCGACACTCTGGGGTCGATTCCGATTCGGGCCGGAAATTTCTCCAACCGAGCCGGACCCGGAGAGATTTCCGACCGAATCGGACCTGTGCAGTCCGACCGAACGAGTACGATGCGCACGTATGCCATCGGACCCGAGTCGGTCGGACTCCCATTGAAGTCAATGGGAGCCGGTCGCGCAACGCGTACGCGGGCTCCCATTGACTCAATGGGTGCGAGTCGGACAAGTGCGCCCCCTACAGCGGGTGCGCGGCGAAGCGATTCGCGCCGTACACGCACAGGTAGGGGGACCCATGGGTCCCCCCTGTGTGCGACTCCGCGCGGCTACGCGTACAGGGGTCCGACACGGACCCCCAAAGTACGGCTCCGACAGCTCTTTCGAGCCGGAGTGCGCGGCTCGGTCGGACTGCTCGCGGCGCGCATCGTACTCACCCGGCCGGGAAGCGTCTCCATTGCGCGGTGCGAGTCGAGTCCGAGCGAGTCGGTCGGTGCGGTTCGAGCCGGGAGCGAGTCGGTCGGAGCGGTCGGGATGCCCGGACGAGTCGGTCGGCGATTTCGCATCGTACTCGCTCGTCCGGACGCGCGTACGGATCGGTCGGGAAACAGGGCTCCGAATCGGATCCGGTAAAGCCGAATCCGATTCGGAGCCCTACCGGCCGAGATCGGAATCGGCCCCTCTGACTGCATTCACGTTGGTGACGATGGACTTCCATATTTCCGTTTGTGTTGCCAATGACGCAGTGGAGGTGACGAACAGTTGTTGGTAGTGTTCTATCACTTCCGTGACAATGATCCGGTCTTCCTGCGGACTGAACCCCGTCTTCCTCTTCCTCTTCTCCTTGCCCTTCCCTGCACACGGGGTTCCTGGCTGGTCCTCCGTGGGGCTTGTGGGGTTCGGGTTGTCCTCTGCACTCGGTCCGGGTGCATTCATGGTGCTACGCTGTTTGTTTTGTTTTTGGTGTTTATTTTTTGGTTGCTCTTATAGTGCATTTTCACGCATGACGCGTGGGATTTGCGGGCCTGTGGCTGGTTGTCGCTGATTTTTGTATCGCGGTTTGGGACATCGCAGGTTTTTTCGCGTTCGTGTTTCGCATTGTTTTTGCGTCGCTTTGGTTTTTGGGCGGTCATTTGGCACGTTATCCTGCTACTATCGCATGGTGCCGCAGGGTTGGGAATACCACGTTGACACAGTGTTATTTTACCTCGATGGACTGCGATGTGAAGGGTTGCGTTAAGCAACTTTTGCGGTAGTTATCACACGTTCTTGAGAATATGCCCCTCAGAAAGAAGAAAAAACGAGGAAAAAATATAGATATTTCTTCTTGTTACGCCTCACCTGGGGAGGCATAGCTTTTTGATGCATTCCCAGGTCTACCACTAATGGTAAATCTGAGAATGCATCAAAATCCATTGGTGGGTGCTTCGGAACACCTAGACTCCACGCATGGAACGCCTTCCTGGGTCAGAGTAACAAAAGGCTGTGATTTGTGCTCCCTTGCATTACCCTAGATTTATCAAGCCATGCAGGGTCATGCAAGGTGACTTTCTGTGGCTTGATAAATTTCACAGGTTTTGAGATGCCCTTAAGCCCCAATGCATGTGCAAGGGCAACGCAAAACCTTGATAATTTTGGCCCTTATTTTTTATCATAAAATCACCAATAATCATAATCAAATCTACATTTAATTAATTCTAAAAGTGCAATGATTAAGAAAAGTGCTTTTTTGAAAAACATGTAATAAAGGTTTATTAAAAAAAGAATCAACCTGTCTGTGGGTCTTCTTTTGACAGTTTTCAGGCTACAAAATGCAGCCATACAACCAACCACAAGGAGGCTTTGCAGTTCATTTGAAGAGCAAACAGCTCCAACTAGGAGTGCTTTGAAAAAATATGGGGTCATGGATTTAATGACCCTGGAGACTTACTTTTTTTTTTAAGTTGCTGGGGAGCTGCAACACTCACTGCAACACCACACAACATAAAAAATGCTTGGCCGTTCACACCTTGCTCTGGGCAGCACCACCATGTTAAAAAAAATATAAACAAAAAAGAACTCTCAAGGCACTATGGGGTGCTCCTTCAAAGAGCGGTAAATAAATAATCTAATTTATCATAATTTTTCTCAAAATAATGGAGCTTTTTCAGGGCCCTGGTGACCATCTCAGGCCTCCAAACCTTTTTTTCTTTAATTAGGGGCAGCAGTGGTAGCCCAGGCCCTGCGGCCCCGGATTGCTCCCTTAATGGGAGCTGGCCCTTTTTTGCATTTTTGGTGGGTGACCTGGTCCCCACCTGGGGCATCCACAAAGTGGTCTTTGTTGGGGTCTGTGGTGGGACTTTCAAGACCCCGCTGCCCCAGCCAGCACCATTTTGGGTATTAGCAGGAGCCGGCATCTTTTCTTGGTAGCACCATTTTTTTACTGCTCCCGCTAGGAGGGTTTTGAAAAAATATGGGGTCATGGATTTAATGACCCTGGAGACTTACTTTTTTTTTTTAAGTTGCTGGGGAGCCGCAACACTCACTGCAACACCACACAACATAAAAAATGCTTGGCCGTTCACATCTTGCTCTGGGCGGCACCACCATGTTAAAAAAAATATAAACAAAAAAGAACTCTCAAGGCACTATGGGGTGCTCCTTCAAAGAGCGGTAAATAAATAATCTAATTTATCATAATTTTTCTCAAAATAATGGAGCTTTTTCAGTGCCCTGGTGACCATCTCAGGCCTCCAAATCTTTTTTTCTTTAATTAGGGGCAGCAGTGGTAGCCCAGGCCCTGCGGCCCCGGATGGCTCCCTTAATGGGAGCTGGCCCTTTTTTGCATTTTTGGTGGGTGACCTGGTCCCCACCTGGGGCATCCACAAAGTGGTCTTTGTTGGGGTCTGTGGTGGGACTTTCAAGACCCCGCTGCCCCAGCCAGCACCATTTTGGGTATTAGCAGGAGCCGGCATCTTTTCTTGGTAGCACCATTTTTTTTACTGCTCCCGCTAGGAGGGAGCAAAGTTCTGTTCCCTCCCTGGGAGAGTACGGCTGTACTCTTCCGGGTGGGGAACCGCAGTGTCCTGGAAGTAGGCTCCCTGGGCTACTTCTAGGGATTCAGCCCTAAGGGATGGGGTCTTCAGGTCTGATACCGGGTCAGGAGGGGGGAGTGCAGCCCTCTCCCTTTTTTAAATTAATTTTGCCCAGGGGAATGAACAGGTTTGGGAAAGGGGCCACCTGTCTTCCACTTTTTTAAAAATTAGCCCGAGTCCCTAGAGTAGCTCGAGGTGGGGGGCCACAGCCCCACTCCCCTGTATTTATTAATCTAAGACAGGGGATAAGCTCTTTTGGGCCTCAACAAGGCACAGGAAGGGGGCTGCATTTCCCCCTTCCCTTAATACATCAGCCCCGGGTGATGGGGTTCCCGGGACAGCATAGAGATTCAGGGAGAGGGACTTCTTGCCTCCTCCCCAATACATGTTGATGTGCCACCCCCTCGGGCCATGGACCATCCGAGGGGTAATTTGTTTAAGCATGGTAGCCTGCTGTTTTGTTTTAAATGGTACCACAGATTCGTGGATCCACCACAAATTCAATGGCAAAATTTAAAATAAATATATTTTTTGGACTTCGGAGTTTCCCTAGCAACCAACACCTACCCACTCTTCCCTACTCTGCCCCTTTCCATGTTTTTTAAACCTTTTTCTTGGACTCAGAACTGTGGTGGCAGCCAATCAGATCTCATCAAAAAATCTGTCAGCTCTGTGGACATTCCATTGTGTGAAATATACAAACTTTTTGAGACTTAATTGATCAAAAACTACAGAACGAATATAGAACAAATCACAAATGTCATGTGTGATGTAATATGTGAGGTCATAAGCAGTGCACTGCGGGGCATAATTTATAGTTAGCTCAAGTAACTATAATTGCTGAATTTTGATGATTTTGTATGAGTAAAATCTGAGCCTAACTATAACGTCCCTGTAACCTTTTGTTTTTTTCAGTGAATTTCTAAGGTTTTTAAATTCTATTTTGCAACTAAAATGTCCCTGTAACCTCAGTTTTTTCAGTGAATTTCTAAGGTTTTTGATTGTTAATTTTAAACTATAATTCCCTGTAACCTTTGTTTTTTCAGTGAGTTTTTTAAAAATTCTATTTCCTCACTAGTGGAGAAAGGGGGCGGGGCAACAGACAACCTCTCAGCAATCTTGCTGTGTGGGAATTACTGGAGGTGACAGGAGAGGTTCTTGGCCCCCAAGGACCCTCAGCATTCAAAGTGAGTTCATCCCCCAACAATTAGTGCACCAGGAGGTCCGTTTGCAGAGTGGTGGAAAAAGGAGGCATGGCCTCTGATGACCTCTCAGCAATCCCACAGTTTGATACTTACTGAAGGTAACAGGAGGGGTTGTTGGCCCCCAAGGACCCTCAGCAGCCAAGGGGACTGCATCTCCCAACCAGTTGTGTGCCAAGAGGCCCCTTTGCAGAGTGGTGGAGAAAGGGGGCATGGCCTCCGACAACCTCTCAGCAATTCCACTGTGTGGAACATACAGGAGGTAACAGGAGGGGTTCTTCAACCCCAAGGACCCTCAGCAGCCATGGGGACTTCATCCCCCAACCAGTTGTGTGTCAGGAGATCCCTTTGCTGAGTGGTTGACAAAGGGGGTGGGGCCTCCGGTGACTTCCCCCTGGGCTAGACAGTTTTTAAAATGTTTGTATTTTATTAGGGACAGGCCTTTTTGCAATCATGAAATGGCTCGCCTGGGCTGATTTTCACCCAGGGAACCCCATTCTCCGGGACCCATGCTTTTTTTAAATTTCCAAATCCTGGAGGGCGGCTATTTTTGGCCCAAGGGACCCCATCCCCCAGGGCCCGGCTAATTTGTGATATCGGAGGGGGGCGACGTGGCCCCTCCTTAGGCCACTTTTGGCCACACGGAACCCATCCCCCAGGAATCGGCCTATTCAATGTTATATTTTTATCGGGGCGAGGGGCTGCGTGGTCTCCTCCTGGGATGATTTTGGTCTCAGGGACCCCATGCCCTGGGGACCAGCTTCTTCAATATTATATTTTTTATTGGGGAAGCAGGCTGCGTGGCCCCCTCCACAAACCAATTTTAGCCCTGGGGTCCCCATCCCCTGGTGCCTGACCATGTCTGCTGGGTGCACTCAGTCACCCTGAGGCCCCCCATTACAAATTGAAAATGGCCATGGGAGGTGGTGGTCCCTAGGGCCCAGGGGGTCCAAGAGCCCCCCCATAACTGCATAAGCCCTGGGGAGGTGGTGGTCCCTGGGGCATTTATAAGACCCAGGAGGGGGGCCCAAGCACACCTCCTTTATTTGCAAATGCCCCCAGGACCTGACCCACTCAGGGGCCGACAAGTAAAGGAGAGTGGAAGCCTGTACTTATTTTTTTTTCAAATTTCTGGTGGGAGCCGCAGATCCTGTGCAGCTTCCACCAAAATTGGTTGTTAAAACCCGTTATTTTACAGTGGCAGGGTCATGAGTGATGTAATATGTGAGGTCAAAAGCAGTGCATTGCAGGGGCATGAGTTATGAGTTATAGTCATCTAACTATAGCTGCTGAATCTCTCTGGTTACGTGCATGTGAAATCTTAGCCTAACTATAACGTCCCTGTAACCTTTGTTTTTTTCAGTGAATTTCTAAGGTTTTTAAATTATATTTCCCAACTATAACAGCCCTGTAACCTTTTGATTTTTCTGTGAATTTCTAAGGTTTTTTAAATGCTACTTCCTAATTATAACGTCCCTGTAACTTTCCTCATGATTGTGCACTGTGATGGCAATGACCTAGCACCTTTACTGGAGTAGGACTAGAAATCCTAATGAAGGATACCTTTGCTGAATTGATGATGCTTTTCCCTCACACTGTCTTGGTGTATTCTAACATATGCCAAAGACAGAAATGGAAGTGGTCCAATCAACTTTACAGATGAAGGCAACCGGGTGTTTCTAAAAAACCTGAAACTCTGCATCCGGTCTTATGTGTAGCAGCCATATACACACAACCAATGCAATGGCTCTTGTCAGAGCCACCCTAGTACCCGCACCGCCAAACTCAAAGTCAGCCGCCCCTCAGATTACGGGCTTTCTCGTTGTCTGGTGGGTGGTCCTTTGGCGTTCTCACAGCAGTGTCTTTGAAAAAGGCACCACAATAGGAATGCCAAAGCAAGTTCCTGCATGGCATGGACTGCAAACGGGGGGCATACCATGTGCCCCCTGCATGCATCCCCATGGACTGAGGCACCAGGGGGCCCTGTAGTGCCCCCTTAGTTTCCTCACCGACAGCAGTTTCATGGCATGAATAGCACCATGAGACTGCTGGCAGTGAGGAAACTTGTAATATGCTTGGCAGGGCCAGAGTGGCCTCGCCAAGACAATTGCGGCCTCACACTGCAGTGCCACCAACAGGGATCACAGATCCCTGGCAGTTGCGGCAGTCCAATGGCGGTCGGACCTCCCTTGCAGTGGTGACCGCCGAACCACCATGGGTTTGGCAGTCCATGGACCACAAAACTCTTGATCTAACCCAAAGTAGGCGATTGCATTGACATTGTCTGGCCAAATGAAGAGGTCGAACCATTTCAATACAGAGCATTCTTTGGAACAATGCTGTAGTGTACACATGGTATGGTACACATGTCCTTAGTAATTGTTAATTTGTGTTCCTTCTACAGCCTGTCACTGGCTTGACTCCATGGCCATTGACTTAGGTAGGATGAGCTATATCAGGCAAGTACATGTATTGCGACTCCAGAATGTGTACCTGAAATGGCAAGGACACAACTCTCAAAACATTGCCACATAGACTTAG